>OY720681.1:83841592-85041592 GCA_963170755.1 Amphimallon solstitiale | reverse complement strand
CCGTTTCTTCAATAGTTTCGTCACACATTTTTCCAATGCTTATTTAACGAAGCGAAGAAAATACGGGCAGTTTCTCGATATTCACAAAAAACCAATATGGCTACCCTTATTTATCGGTCGTCAAGGGTTTCCATCAGAACCAGCATGATTTTTGCGTTCGACAACTGGAAACGTCATGTTGACAATTTTTAAAAAAAGTTAGATTTCTTCAATTAAAATCGTTTGGGTCGTGCAAAAAATAGTATATACACCTCGGGAGTGAATGAATTTCTCCTCGGTGCTTTGTAGAGCCCTCGGGCTTCGCCCTCGGGCTACAAACTGCACCTCGGAAAAAAACATCATTTCACTCCCTAGGTGTATAATATACTATTACATACTCCTGATTTAAATCCTTTGTAACATGTTTAAGCAAGCGAACTTGTATGTAAAAATTGAAGGTGGCAGCTTTAAATACTTATTTAAATGGTGACTCGTCCATTCGGCAGTTCTGGTAAGTAAATATATTTTATAAGATACTTTCTTGTAATAGCATCCCATTTTTTAAATAATTTATTTATGTAAACTTATTTTATGTAAATGAATGTTACGTAATGAGTTGAAATCGCCCCGTACAATCAATTACTGTTCTCTTGGGCGTTGAAAAGAACTCACGTGTCCCTGTTCTAGCGAAGAAGTCAGTCGAGATGCGGTCTGATAATGACAACACATAGAGAGACAAGAGGCAGGAGTAGACAGTGGACTCAGATGAATGTCCACATCACAGTTAGTCGATCTAAGTACGATAAGTGAACCGACATATTTTTACGCGGTAATGCGTCTGGTAGATTTTCAGAATACTACCGGGGTAAGTAAGTACATATATAAAGATAGGAAGTGCGGTGATTTAGATAAGGAATAACAAAAAAGTTAATACAAACGTATGCATCAACTGTAACTGCTACCACATTTATACTGAATTGTTCTTTTATATAATAATATTGTTCACCCTGTAATATAAAAGTTATACACTCCGCGAGTACGGTAATTCCATTTTAGCATCATTTTGTCAGTATTTTTAAAGCACTTAAGGTCTTGTGTGCTGTTTATTTTTACATGAGGCAAGACGTTGTGTAAGGTATATAAATGTCACTTAAATATGGAGCAAAATCCTTACGTTTCTACAATTACTTGTCCACTTATTTGGTAAGCAATAGCTTTATCACGATTGTTTAATGGTACTTATGCAGATAAATAAACTGCTAACGACATTAACTATGAATAATAAGATTTTTTGCACAAATAGAAATATATCTTAAAATGTTCTTTTAAATGTAGGTAGGTATATGTTACCGAAAGAGTTCGTTAGATTTATTTAGGCGAGCTGGAATTTGTCGGGACAAAATTTGAAAAACTCGAGGAATACAGAAATTACTTGCGATCTACAAAGTCAGGTGTTGTACTATGTAAATGAAAACTCAAATAGGTAAAATTAGTTTTATTTTCGTGCAGTTGTAGTGCTCGCATTGCGAGTATATGTGAAATACTCTGAGGATTTTAGAGTTTGCTTGTTAAGAATACCTTCGCTATTTTTACTTCTCATAACTGTATTATCTATATGCCTATAACATATATACTTGTGTCAAATATAGATTGGTAGTGCAACAGCATGTATTCGTGGTTAGTTACACGGATTTCACAGAAACTTTCAATTCAATGAACCAAAGTCTATACTTTTGATGAAACCATATATATAATACTACTATATCGCGTGTAGACAAGGAAAACTTCGCTACAACATTGTGAAATAGAAAACATAGTGCTATGCCATTTCTGAGGCACGTTGTCGAAACTGCGCATGCGCTACAAATAATTTTTCTATTTTAGGTATGTTTTTTTATCACACAGATTTATTACTATAAATGTTTAGTTAAAGTTTGTAAATCGTCAAACAAGCAAAAATTGTTTCAACTTCCCTAAACGAATGAAGAAATATCACTGTGGCATCATATGAAAATCATAGACTAACATACTGAAGAAATACATTTGTCAAAAGTTGTACGAATTGTGGTTATATTATAGTAAATATTATAAATTAAAAGTAAAACCCACCGTTTTAGTTCGATTGTATTGCAACTGTGTTTCTTTGAATAGAAAAAAAAAGACCTCTATACAAAATCAACATTTATCAACTCAATATTCAAGAATAATAATAATGATTAGATAGTATTAGGTACTATGTTACATATTAAAATATTTGGATTACTCATAATAAAAACGCATCAATTAAACCTTTTAGGAGAGACGCATACCTTTTAGCCATGACCACCATAGAATCCACAGATCCCGTATGATGTGAGATAATAATATGATGAGATTGGGTATTTTAGGAAGAGATTGAGCCGGTTAATGAAATTTATGCCACGGTGCTTCGATGATGGTGAAAATAACTTGGAAGGATGAACACATTATTTGTAAGATAGCGAAGTGTTTGTTTTTAACTTACAATTTGCTAAATACATATCGTAATTTCTGTTACTAAATTGTAATTTAATCAAGCAGGTATATAATGTAATTTATATTAAAATTCACAATAAAATATATTTTGGTTTAAAATAACTTGTAGATGGTATAATATAAAGATAATATAGTGTTGTGAATGGCAAGGTAGGCACAGCTTCGAACAATATTCCTGGTTTTATGATATTGTTACATTCTATAAATCTTTTTTATCAATTTATAAATTTGTATGTATGTATTAATTCAAACAAATATTTATATTTTACAATAAAATAAGTTATATGTTCTAATTTCTTGCAAGTATATACAAAATAGAATTCTGCACATAAATAAAATGAAATTTAATTTTTTACTTTGTAAGTAGAAATTGAACTTTGCTCATAGATTTAATTATTGAATCAAATACAACTCGTAATTCAAATCAACACACCTTTTTACAAAAAATAATATAAACTATATGCAAAGTTTAATTTGTACTCATCTTAGCTGTTTAGATATAAACATCAGAAAAAATAGATTGATTACGAATGTGCTATTATATACACTAAAGAAATTCAAGTGTATTTGAGTAATTTTTTGTTTATAGTCTTTCCTAACATATGGGCATAAATAACGCTTTAACACGTTTTTATTTTCGTGAATGGGTTAACCAATATAAGTAAAAAAGGTAACAATAAAAAAAATTATGCGACCCCAATCACAATATTGAAGTGCTGATTAATTCCATCATTTTGTTTCAGTGTATATCTCGACACATAATTAAATACAAGAACACAACAGGAATTTAATTAGTTTTTTACATTGTTGCTTATATACAATATTATAATGAATAATGTACATAGACAAATATAAAATAGATGCTTACATACATATAGCAAAATATATTTACATTAATTATAATTGCATTCTTATGCTTAAAACACATAGCAAAACTATATGTGGAAATATAATATAACCTGACATACCGTATGTGTCTATTTTCATTAGCTATAGGGATTCAATGTTTACATGCGATTTATACATACACAAATAATACGTGGCAACGTGTGTCTCCCGGCAACAATCGACATCACAGCGACTTTCTCCGATCTTGCCACTTCTACATTAAATGTTTAGCTGCGAACACGTTCCGAGATATAGTCTGCAATAAAATCCGTCATCATCAAATGGCCGGCGCGATCTAGTTGTTTATTATTATTTTCAGAATCCTTTTTTATTTACCTTATTTTTAATTTTATTAGAATTAGGCTTTTGTTTGTGTCATGCTTAATAATTCTCTGCATTTACTGAAAGGAAAAAGAAAAATCCTTGCAAGGCGTAAATATTATTTCTAAGCGCAGTACAAACATCCAAGTCAATAGTCCAACAACTACTGCTAACGTGAGCTTGTATCGGTCGCGCTCGCATTGAAGAGAAAAGTAGGGGGTGCCATGTTGTCACGTATTGCATGAATTAATCGCCTATGGCTAATGAAAATTGACACGTGCTGTATATTAAAACCATGAACCTGAATGTTCAATATCTTTTCAGGATCAGTATTTACAGTTAATAATATAATATCACACATTCCATTAAGCACGTATAAATCAACGCAGAAGTTATAACTTCAAAAGTTTTTTTGCTAATAGTCCACTGGAATCAGCTTTCATATCGTTTATTTATGTCTTCATGGACTTTCTTTATTCTACAAATTCTTTGCTAAAGTCCAGAACGTGTGTGACACGAAATTTGCTAATTTTTCAAAACTAACGTAAAAAACATACTAGAATAAGACAATTTTCTCTATTGCGCTTTTTCCGGAAAAGCCCGAGCAAGCCACAATTTGAACATAACTTGTAGGTTAGGGTTAGACTAAACACAGTCACATTTTATTCAAGTTTCCATAAAAACACCATTTTACAACAAATTCATCAACTGTAATCGCTATAAATCACATTACTTTTGTAAATATAATAATTTAAAGCCTAATTATGCCATTATCAAAGAGTTACTTATCAGTTTAGATAGCCTGAAATATAGCCAAGTGTATTATTCTCAACAATTAAATTAATTTGTTAAAATGTTTCACCAAGAAGTGTCTACAACATCAATTAAGGCATAATTATGTGTTTTTAAAACGAAAATATTTGACGTTTTATTTCATAGTATTCGTCATATGAATGTCGTTTTTGTTTACATCGCCACTGATACCAACAGAAATTGAAATGTACATAATTTTCGTGGAATGAACATCTGGATTTCTTGCAACACCAACTAGCAACATCCATTTTTGCCGTGCGACGGATTAAAAAAAAATGCATGTGCAGAGGCTGCAAAAGAAGCATATTATGGCTGCTTTCACAGTAGAGCAGAATATGACTTAATCCTGTGGGGTGGTTGGGGGGCAGCAAGGAGAATTTCCCTGCAACAAAAACAGACTATTAGAGCAATAGTTTGCATCACAACTTACACAAGTTGCAGATACTATTTCAGGAATTTAAAAATACTTACCTTGCCAGCGATTTACATCCTCGTCTGCCTCATACTAATCCGCAAATCAAACAAATACAAAACCCACAGTGATGTCCACAACTACAACACAAGGTGGCGAAATAATATAGCGTATCCGTATCATCGCTTGACGAGAACACATGCGACAAATCATCAGGCTCAAATTTTGTTCAACAAGATGCTCGAAAGTTTGAGACGCCTTGATTCAAAGCGATTTAAAGATACAGTAAAAAGGATACTACTTGAATGTTTTTAGTGCTTGTGTTTTTTGTTGTTGTTACTATTACACATATACATATAAACATGTCTATATTTTGATATACATAGTTTTACTTTGTGCACATTGTGTTTTACGTTGTATATATTTCATGACTATTTCAAACATGTACATACTCTGTACTTTTTTTGTAAGTAAATAAAATCAGTCAATCAATCAATCAGTATGTATTTCTATATGAATAAGGGTAGTTTTGGCATTGATTATTATTAGGGCGCGGAATCGAACGAGCCATGACTCATCGCCCACGGGCGCAAAGAGGTTTTCATTTTATTTATATAATTGAATAACAAGTGACTGGTGATCTATAAAATACAAAATACCTTATTATTTGTTCATTTTCTCTTTTGTAAGACTTGTTCTCTTTGAATTAAGTACATCCTTGTAGATAGAAAACGTCCTTTCTACATCGCAACTGGTTATAGGTGCGTACTGGAAGTATTCTTGTATTTCAGTGTTTTTAGCATACACAATTGCCGCAATGTTATTAAATCTGGATTTCTATTAAAAACTGCGTCTAACTTTTGCCGAAGTCCACATCCGAAGTCACTTGGAATACTTTTGAAATTATTAATAGCCACATCTAATGTGGTTAATCCATTTTTTAATTTGAAATTCGATTTTCAAAATATGTGATTGGTTTAGGAAAATTTCCATAGTGTTCCTGAAGAAATAACAACTGATTTTTTATTACTTTCTTAGACGTAGTATAAGGAAGAATTGTGATGCCGAAAATTTTCGACCTCGAGATTTTTGCAGGTGTCCACGTTTTGAAGTCCCCTGATACCAAAAAAGCGGGTTTTAAAAAATGTCTGTGTGACCACGATAGCGGTCAAGCGGCTATAGATATCAATTCCAAATATTGTATTTACGTGTATAATCTACTTCTTGAGATCTGACTAGTTTTTCAGTAAAATCGGTAGACCGGAAGTAGCAGTTTACTTCAGTGAAAAAATCGAATTTTGCAAATATTTCGTCAACTACTAAGTTTAAACAAATTTATAAATAACTCAAATGTACTCAAAATTAGATTTGAGATAAATTGTCTTAAAAAAATTTTTTGAAATTCCAACCGGAAGTAGGTCTTTTACTCTTATCGAAAATCAGTTTTTTGCGAATATCTCGCAAGTCATGCTTTCTAGGCAGGTACATTACGATTATAAAAGTATTTAAATTACAATTTTAAATATCTTTTGTATAAAAAAAATTTCAATATTCGGACCGGAAGTACCACTTTTACTCTTACCGAATAGCTATTTTTTGCAAATATGTCGTAAATTATGCATTCTATATATATTTATTAAGAGTACAAAAGTATTTGGAGTTGGATTTGCAATATTTTTTGTATACATGAAATTTCAAAATTCGGACCGGAAGTAGCACTTTACTCTTAGCGAGTAGCACTTTTTTCGAATATCTTGCAAAGTATGTATTCTATAGCGATTTATTAAGAGAATGAAAGTACTTCGAATAGAATTTTGAATAAGTTTTGTATAAAAAAATTCTTAAAATTGTATAGTTTGAAACGCTCATACGTATAAGAAAGTCGTGTGGTGGTCACACATCATTTTTTAAATTTGAGATTTGTGTTAGTTCCCTGTACTCAGAAATACCTCGAGCATCGTCATTTAAACATGTAACGAAATTTTGTAAAGTATCGAAATTTTCTGCATAAAAGCTATTTATGTGTATGTTTTAGCAAAGCTAAGTCACGAACTTGCGACATTTTGGCATTCTGTAACGATATTTTACAGACTTTGTAATAAATTTCGGAATCAGACAATTCATTTTCATATTAAAAAAAAGGAAACATAAACAACGTTCTAGATCTAAATAAATGATAACTAAAAATGTACGCGTATGTTATTGAAACTAAATAACAGTAAGTATTATTTCTCTTGCGAAATATAAGGTAAATATAATGAATTTTAAAAACCCCTCAGGCTATCTACGCCGATGTAGAATGAATTTTACTTATAAATGCCTTATTTTATGGTAGTTTTTGCTCTGATTCTCGGGCACTTCTGCTATTCAGATATAATGTAAACAACACTCAATTGCTTACATTATTTCTTTGCTCGGTTGTAGCTCCGTGGTAGTTTAGCTCGCTCGATTCCGCACCCTAATTATTATATTAGTTTAATTCCTTTAAAGTATGTTTTAAAACAATATTTTCGTTATGTTTATTACGCAATATGTCTATTTCCTAGCCTTTCTTTATCGTTAGTTTATTGTAATAGCGTTTTATAAATAATTACAGTCCTCCAGTTTGAGTCAATGCAACTCTTGCTCAATGGAAATGGAGAACGTTTAAACTTCTCACCAGTGTACATATTTGTGAATAAGCAGTTGGTATAAGTAATTTGAAATTTCAAGAGCCGATCTTATGCATTTTGCAACTTTTCAATATTACACAATTGTTAACTCATCTGTGTGAAAAGAAATATATGATTTATTTATTTTGCATTGAGCTGTGTCTTGTTTGTACATGTGTTTCAGTATATATGGCGTTATTACGAATCATGTATGTATTACAAAATTTCAGCCTCCGTAATCCGTCGACTTTTATATTTTTGCACCTTGACGACGAGGAACGGTTCCGGCACCTTTTATTATAATCACCACGTTTCCATTGATTATTTAACGACCACTCGAAAACATTTAAGGCTCACACATATTTAACACCGCCCATGCAAGGAACGTACCCTACCCATTTATTTCCTATTTCCATACACACAACATTCTCTCTCCGATGCAACCTACTTACTCTATGTTAATGGGATTGTAACAGATATGGTGCATAAATATGTAAATGTATAATTTGTCGGACAGATGTTGAGAGGGCCAGTTTTGTACGAATCGAGACCGATCTGGACGCACGCCTATGGTTCGGTTGTCTCATGGACTCCAGCAGACTCCCGTTTATTTTTAGAATTCCGACGCGGCTGTAAGAAGCACTAGTCTCGTGCCGGTCGTATGCCTTAACACACACACACACACACGCATTCGTACCTACGTATGTGTAAGATGGGTGTATGTGTATGGGAACGATACGGTCACAGACAATCACAGATATGTATAAACTGACACAACCCCGCATGTTTTTTATTCCACACACTTACGGATCTTTGCTGCTTATTTTGCTTGTTGGTATGCGACGAATTTGCATCTTTTCGAGTTTTGAAGGTGTACGTGTACACTACAGTGTTCGTTGAACATTACCCTAATTAACTTATACTAATGTGTACTATAGTTGAAGTACAAGAACAGTAAATGTAATCAAGTAACATGAAAACAGTATAATAATAATATGGGTCCAGTGGCGGCTTTCTTTATGAATCAAGTGAAGCACTGATTCACCTTAAATTTCTGTTCAATTAGTGAATATTTTATTCCATGTTTCTTAACTTTTTCGCTCGGAAAAAAAATTTCTTTCGTATAAGGAAAATAATATTATTTATACTAATAATAATACAATAAAAAACTATTATAATACGTTCATATTTTCATATTTTAAACGAGAGTGGAACGTTCCTCCCTTAAGCCGCAACATGATTCCTCTGTTTATGAGATTGCCATGACAACGACATGTAGGCCGTAAGCGAGAGGGGATTGCATGACGTCATTCCAGTGAAGCAACACAGTACGTTTCTTCATTCGTTCTCCAAAAGAAGCCATTAGGCTTTATCACGAACAGCGCTTCCCATTGATCATCACGAAGGTCGCAGTAGA
The DNA here is from genome assembly GCA_963170755.1 of Amphimallon solstitiale. Classification (NCBI taxonomy): domain Eukaryota; kingdom Metazoa; phylum Arthropoda; class Insecta; order Coleoptera; family Scarabaeidae; genus Amphimallon; species Amphimallon solstitiale. The sequence goes on along the minus strand of OY720681.1, from coordinate 85,032,597 downwards.
GTCACAATTACACAATATCGCGTTTTGTACTTCCAAATATTAAATAAAATTTTAATGCAAATTAATATCCGTTTTGAAACGTAAATAAAATAAAATTGGTTTGATTAGTAGATGTTTCAAAATTTGACAACTTTTCCAAAGAGTTTTTGATAGACGCCTTAAACAGTTTAAAAGAATACTACCCTTCTAAATTTATTGACGTGTAACTGCAAAGGGTAAAAGCTTAATTACAATTAATTTATGGTACTGAACAATATCGAGACGCTGAACCTTAATCTTTTTTCAAAGCTATCAGTGGGGATAGCGTAGCTTTTCGTGTTTAAAAAGAAAACAGACGTAATAATATGCAGAGGACAGACTTACAAATTTGTCAAAAATTGCAATAGAAAAAGAACTGCTGAAAGAATTTATTGTTGGATACCCAGCCTTTTTATGATGACAGCATTGATAGGTTTGCCGTCTTAAAGAATAGAACTAAACTTATGTTCAAGAAATAGTTTCACCTGTAATTTCACCAATGGTAAGTTTTAACCGTGGTCACTATTTATTTCCTTTTTAATCTTGACTACATACAGATTAATTTTTCTAAGAAGGAAGGGGGAGATGGAGTTACTAAAACCGAGCATTGGAAACGAATATTTTGCTTGATAATCCGTCTACGCATGTTCTTGTAAAAATGATGACAGTAAAGTAGATCTTTATTTTTTATAGAAACTTAGAGGTTATAAATGCAAATTGTTTGTCAAGTAAAATGAGTGTTAATCGAAATAGTGCTTTGAAACTAAATAATAATAATAATAATAATAACCATTTATAGGACATAAAAAATATGAGGAATTACAAAATAGTTAAATACTAAACATTTACAACATATAATTTGTTATAATTAGCTGACATGTGAGAAACAGGAGACTTACTTAATTAGTATGTTGGTCCTAGCTCTTGGAGTAGCAATGAAAGTGAAATGGCGAGTATCTCGGGTTAAAGTTGATTTGAGCAAGTAGAGAAGGGGAATCAGTTCTATTAGCTAACAAGTTTAAAAGAAATTTCGCACTGTAACAGGCACGGCGACACGACAGAGATTGAAAACCATGGTATGCTAATAAACTTATATAATCAACAACATGACCAGGGTAGGTGCCATTTATTTTGTATGACAAATATTTTAAGAACTTCCTTTGAACGCGTTCTATCGAAATCTGCTGATGTAAGTAATGTGGATACCAGACAACGGATGCATATTCCAAGTTACTACGCACTAGGGCGTAATATAATACTTTAACACTGTTTAAGTTACTAAGTGTACGACACGATCTCAAAAGAAATCCCAAAGATTTAGAGGCTGAAGAAGAAATTGTCGATATGTGTTGCGTGAAGGTGAGTTTATCATCGAAGAAAACTCCTAAATCCTTGATTACAGACTTTCTAACAATAGGTGTGGAATTCGATGTCTATTGATACAGTAATGGATTGGAGCTCCTTGTGTAAGAAACAATTCCACATTTAAAGAAATTAAATTTAGATTACACCATTCTTTGATTATGTTGAAGTTAGTCTGCAGGTTGTTAACCACATTATAAATTTTTAAGTCATCCGCATAACCCAAAAATTCGCAGTTAGCTTTTCCAGTAAATCGTTAATATATATTGAAGAGTAAAGGCCCAAGATTCGAACCTTGGGGGATACCAGAGGAAATGGAAATGATATTGGATTAATCCCCATTATAAAAAACATAACCCGTTCTATGTGATAAGTATGACGCCATTAATTGTACAAGGGATGGAGAGAAGTATTAAGTATGTTAGCTGACTTGTTCATAAGATTACTTACAATTCAGACTTCTTCAATAGCTGGATGTACCTCCTGACTACTATGCCTATAGGCATGTCAGATGTGAAATTGCGTTTACCATATAAGGTAAGTGCAATTTCACACTTGGATATTCAGGAAAAAAGAATATATATTTGCTCAATCATTTCTGGTGTTGATGTGCTTTTTGAACGTCCACTGCGTGGGTAATCTTCAATGATTGCACGACCACGTTGAAACTCAAGTGCCCATTTACAAACCATTGCTTTTGATGGAGCAGATTCCTCTACACATTTACCATCTCGGATTGAATTCCTATCGCCTTTAAACCTTCTTTACCAAAGAAGTCAATTACGCCCGATGTTTCAAAGTTTCATTTGTAAATTCAATTAGCTTGTGTCAATGAAACCAAACCTAGGTTCATATGAAGAATTCTTCTATTTAACCGACTATAATTTATTTTCATTTCACTTCGTTCTCGATTAATTCACACTAGCTTTTTCGTTTACCTTTAGTCAGACTTACGAATTGCACAATACCACTTCTATTCATAAAGCAAATCAACTAATAAGACACTAAATTGTAAATTAAGGACGTTATAATCAAGACGATGGTATCATGTTTGTTTCTCGATTGTATGTATTTAAGAACTTATAAAGCAACTTCAACATGTTACTTGACTATACTTATATTACCGTGTATTGAAATGTCTAGCTAGGAAACTCATTGTGAGCGCCTGCTTGTAGACGATATCTATTTTCACTTATTTGCTTCAAACAAGACTCGTTGTCCCGTGAAAACGGGTGTACATACGTTCCATATTTATATACATTTAAATAAATGAAATTTAAGTGACTTGTTTCATAAAATGTTTACACATGCATTGATATATCAATAGCAGCAATTTCATTTAATGAAATTAATGTAGGTTGTTCTTACACTTCGTTGTGCCTATTCTAAAGATAAGTAGGTGTTTCTTTTATCACATTAGCATGTGGGTATAACATATTAACAAACCATAATAAATTAATGAATTTTGTATGAGAACAGTGTACTTAAGGTTTATAATCTTATTGTGTCCAGTGTTATATACGGCAGTAAATGCAATTCGTTTATCTGCGTTAATGTTGGTCTCTTTGTATTATGAATGTTGTAATAAAAAATGAGGTGTGGCCACCACACAACTTCTTATACGTATGAGGGTTTCAAATCATACAATTTTAAAAATTATTTTATACAAAAATTATTCAAAATCCTATTCTAAGTACTTCCAGTCTCTTAATAAATCTCTACAGGATTTATACTTTGTGAGATATATGCAAAAAAAGTATTACTTCCGGTCCGAATTTTGAATTTTCATTTATACAAAAAATATTCCAAATCCAACTCTAAATACTTTTATACTCTTGACAAATATATATAGAATGCATAATTTACGAAATATTTGCAAAAATCGTTATCCCTTAAGAGTAAGTGTTACTTCCGGTCCAAATTTGGAAATTTAATTTATACAAAAAATATTTCAAATCCAACCCTAAATACTTTTATACTCTTGACAAATATATATAGAATGCATAATTTACGAAATATTTGCAAAAATCGTTATTCGATAAGAGTAAGTGTTACTTCCGGTCCGAATTTTGAAATTTCATTTATACAAAAAATATTTCAAATCCATCTCTAAATACTTTTGTACTCTTGGCAAATATATATAGAATGCATAATTTACGAAATATTTGCAAAAATCGTTATTCCATAAGAGTAAGTGTTACTTCCGGTCCGAATTTTGAAATTTCATTTATACAAAAAATATTTCAAATCCATCTCTAAATACTTTTGTACTCTTGGCAAATATATATAGAATGCATAATTTACGAAATATTTGCAAAAATCGTTATTCCATAAGAGTAAGTGTTACTTCCGGTCCGAATTTTGAATTTTGATTTATACAAAAAATATTCCAAATCCAACTCTAAATACTTTTATACTCTTGACAAATATATATAGAATGCATAATTTACGAAATATTTGCAAAAATCGTTATTCGATAAGAGTAAGTATTACTTCCGGTCTGAATTTTGAATTTTCATTTATACAAAAAATATTCCAGATCTAACTCTAAATACTTTTATACTCTTGACAAATATATATAGAATGCATAATTTACGAAATACATATTTGCAAAAATCGTTATTCGATAAGAGCAAGTGTTACTTCCTGTCCGAATTTTGAAATTTCATTTATACAAAAAGTATTTCAAGTCCAACTCTAAATACTTTTGGACTCTTGACAAATATATATAGAATGCATAATTTACGAAATATTTGCAAAAATCGCTATTCGATAAGAGTAAAAGTGTTACTTCCGGTCCGAATTTTGAAATTTTTTTTATACAAAAGGTAGGTTACGTCATGAAATAATAGAATATATGAAATACAATTACTCACATTAAAAGTATTAAATATATGATCAATAGCAATAATACAAAAAGCGCAGATCGTTCAAAATTACACATACATAGAATATTCATAAAAAATTCTCATCACAAACATATACATATAAAGAAAAAAAAGAATAAAAGACAAAATTAACAGTGTTACACCGACAACAGGTTAAAATTTTTTGTTAAAATAAAACTCCTCTATCGAGTAAAAGGACTGTTGGTATAAAAAAACTTCCAATGCTGTTTTGAAGCCACTTAAGGGGGCGTTTGAATCATAGAAAACATAAGTACTTTCGTTACTGACGAAAAATAACATTTTACTCCTAAAGATGTCGCGCGCTGTATCAAAACTCATCATCTCAAATATACAAATAATTGAATTGGCAGAATTTGTTTGAAATAACAAATAGGTATACGATCACTATTAAATCATTTTAAATAACTTAGATATTTATGATTATCTGTAATTTCCTTAGATAACCAGTTACACTACAGTATTTTCGGATCTCGCGCCCTCTCTTAGGGAATCCTACAAGGTACAAAATACAAATATGGCCTTTCTTTAACAATTATTTAAAACATGCAAATAAACCAAACTAATACATCATTGCCGAAATTTCTGTTATATTTCTCTTCTACGAAACACGCGTCATAGGGTTAAGGGGTTCTTTTGATAAAATTGAAATAAAAATTTTATAAAAAGAATTTATGTAAATTAAACCCCTATACCCTACGTAGGAGGATATTATGACTTATTACACACAATAAAATAAACAATTAATGATTTTATAACCGACATTTGCATAATTATAAAATTATGTTGTATTCTATGATTCAAACGCCCCCTTAACCGCTCAAATCCTTTATGTGCTTCGGGATATTATTATATATATTTAAAACCTGACTAGTTGCGTTCTTTTGTACCCTTGCCAGAGTTGTTTGTGGGACTGCAAAATAGACACCTTCTGTCCCACGAGTACTGTAGTTGTGGTTCAAAACATACTTGTAAACGTACTGTTCATACCCCTCCTCACACACAAAGCATACTCCAGAATGTAGAGACCGGTGAGGGCATGTATTTTTCGTGTTCTAAATATTTCCCAACACGAGTCAGTGAGTCTCAATTTAAAAACCGCACGAAGACATTTCTTTTGTAGAATGAAGTCTTCTCACATCCACACTGTTCCCCCAGAACTGTATATTCGATAAATTAATTATCTAGTATTCTAGTACAAAATAATGAAAGATCTGCACATGAAAATATACTGAAACCTGTCTCGATTCGTCCAGTTTGACGGTATATTGCTATAGTAAACACCTATTTAATAATACATACATTACTAATATTATCACTACTTTGACGATATCTTTCATGAACAAATTTTGTTTGAACTGTCAATTTGCATTACATACAGACAACAGAAAATTTAAAAAAACCGGATTACTTGACAAATAAGGACGACTCCCTTATATGAATAACCTTATCTACATATTATTGCTATCTCATTTTATTCAAATGTATGTTTCACTCGTGCAGATAGAAATCAGTTTCTCAAACAAAACGAAACAAGAATACTGAAACTCGAACGTTAAAATACAATAAAACTAGTTTATATTTCATAAGAATGCGCCCGAGTACCTCCAGTAATTACAGGCATTCGAAGAGAAATGTCGTCTTATTGATCGTTTGTCATCGGGGTATCGACGCAATTTCTTCGCTGACGGTGATTTTCTGCGGATGATTTTCCTCGTTGCCGATACTGAACGTCAGAAGGCGATGCCTTTTATTGCAAATAGCGAAAAGACACAACAGATGGGATGTAAATTCGAGTCAGGTCGTGCATTGTGAGAGTTGACGGAGGTGTGGTTGCGACCAGCCCTGATAACCAGTTCCTAATCGCCGAAGAGCGACGTGCATAATGCGACAGACGCTAGAGCTGTTCACCGTATACTAACAACAATCTGCCCGAGCACTTCAGGGCGACATGGAGATGTGTCTTCGACTGTATCTGCTTCAAGAGGCCCACACACACGCGCTACTTTCAATACGAAAACCACCTCGCGGGAAAAAGGATGTATCCATACGTTTTGACTTGTCACCTATGCAGAGGAGGCGACAACAATCCAATTAGAACGATCTCTTTATATTTGTTTGCGTTTTAGTTGTTTTTTTTTTAATTTTTGGAATCTTCTGCTATTTAATATTGCTAAATATCAAGTAATATAGTTCGTTTTTTTTTTATTTAATAATTGCTAACATCCAAGACATTTATTTTGGTTATTATTCTCCGAATAGCTTATTCCTATTAACATGAAATTAATTTCTGCAGAACTCAGTCAAAACAATTATGTAACGAAAACGTTGTACAACTGCGCAAAAGCTTTAAAATTATATAAATTCAACATGAACCACAATGTTAGAATATGGTTAAATGTGCAATACTGAAAAATAGTTACGTTTATGAGTTTGTACTACGTAAGGGGAGGTTTTACATGAGAAAAATTTTCGCACGCTATGTCAACGGTATAAAAGTATATTCGACGAGTTCAATAGGCACGCGGGGCTTTTAACAGTCTGCGTACGAAGAGCTGCCGTATGAAGGGTACGTTTGGTCAATTGGAAAACAAATAAATTTCCGATATTTGTCTCCGACATTTATAATTTATGCAATAAATAAAATGTTCCTGCGTCTATTATAGTTTATTCGAAATTTTTTTTTGCTGGGATTTTTATACGGCGAGAATGCATGTTTTATTAAATGTCATTAGTAATTATTTTCATGATACGAGGGCGTATTTTTATGCTATCTACCTAGCCATGAAACAAAAGAGTGACGATGTCAAACAAATTATTGAAAAATTGCTGTCACTGTTAGAAGTACATGTGCTAAGTTGTGTTTAGTTTATGCTGTGTATAGAGATTTGAGACGGTCCATTTCTCGATAAAATGAGTGAAACTAAAGTTGAACATCGCAGCGTAAAAAAGTTCCTGACAAAGGAAGGCAATGGTCCAAAAGCCATTCATGAAAAAATGTTTGCTGTATATGGGGAAGATACACCATCTTATTTCCAAGTAAAATATTGGTCTAAACTCTTTCGATGGGGCCGAGAGTCAATCAATGATGACCCAAAGTCCGGACGACCCGTTGAAGCTCGAACTGAAATCATTCTGCGAAAAGTCGAAAATTTGGTACTGAAAGATCGGCGTGTAAAGATCTCTGTCATTGCCAATGAAGTCTGTATATCCGAAACAAGTATTCGCAAAATTTTGCATGACGATTTGGGTATGAAGAAGGTGTCTGCACGGTGGATACCCAGATTGCTTACACCTGAACAAAAACTGTGTAAAAAAGAAGTTTCTCAAGAAAATTTGGTCAAGTTGGAGAGGGACCAAACATTTTTATCTCGAATAGTTACCGGGGATGAGACTTGGGTATATTACTGGGACCCTCCTACTAAACAAGAATCCATGCAGTGGGTTCATAAGGGCTCTCCACCACCAAGAAAGGTCAAGATACAATTTTCTGGAAAAAAACTGATGGCAACTGTTTTCTGGGATGCTGAAGGAATTTTGCTTATTGAATATATACCGAGAGGGTCTACCATAAATGGAGAGGCCTACGGAAACACAATTAAAAATTTAAAAACTGTTCTGGAGGAAAAACGCCCGCATTCTTATCCACCAAAAAACTTGTTGCTGCACGACAATTGTCGGGTTCATAAGGCCAACAAAGCTCAGCAGATAATCAATGACTATGGGTTTACAGAGTTAAGGCATCTACCTTATAGCCCCGACCTAGCTCCGTCAGACTTCTTCTTATTCAAAAACTTAAAAAAGCATCTCAGAGGAAAGCGTTTTGCTTCTGATGAAGAACTCAAAGAAGCTGTTGAAGAATATTTTGCGGCGTTACCGAAGCAATTTTTTTCTGAGGGTATGGGGCAACTGGAAAAAAGATGGAATAAGTGTATTAGTATTGAAGGGAGTTATGTAGAAAAATAATTTTTTTTCCTCTTATGTGCTTTTTTTCATGGTTAGGTAGATAACATAAAAATACGCCCTCGTATTTGCCAAAATTAATTGGATAGGAAGTTTTCTTCTGCAATAAATATAGAGTTTTATTTTATTATTATTAATTATTTAAGTTGTACTTCTTATTATTTCTCATCATGATTTGTATTTACTTTACATCTTGAGGCTTTTCAATAATATTAGCAATGCTTGAAGAAAACAAATCGAACGAAAACAATGTAGCAGTGGCTGTTTTTCTTACATAAACCATTTATATTCTCTAAGTAGTGCATGTTTTAAATTATTGAAAATTATGTTCTTTACAATCGACACTAATATTTTCAATTAAAATTAAATTATGAAAATTTCACCATCGCGGCTTCGGTAAGATATAAGCGCTTAAAAGTATGCCGGCTCTTCCAACTAATCATTGATTGGAAGCAAATTTTAATAAGTACCATAATGTACAATCGATTGTTATTTATATTATCAATTTTATTTATTTATATCCTAGTTTGCTTATTTTTCCCCAGAAAAGCTCTTATGAACTTTTTATTTATAAATAACCGTAATATGGCAGACAAAATCGTCAAACGAAGCAATTTTTTTCTGAGGGTATGGGGTAACTGGAAAAAAGATGGAATAAATGTATTAGTGTTGAAGGGAGTTATGTAGAAAAATATTTTTTTTTTCTCTTATGTGCTTTTTTTCATGGCTAGGTAGATAATATAAAAATACACCCTCGTAATTGCCAAAATTAATTGGATAGGAAGTTTTCTTCTGCAATAAATATAGAGTTATATTTTTTTATTATTAATTATTTAAGTTGTACTTCTTATTACTTCTCATCATGATTTGTATTTACTTTACATCTTGAGGCTTTTCAATAATATTAGCAATGCTTGAAGAAAACAAATCGGACGAAAACAATGTAACAGTGGCTGTTTTTCTTACATAAAACATTTATATTCTCTAAGTAGGGCATGTTTTAAATTATTAAAAATTATGTTCTTCACAATCGACACTGATATTTTCAATTAAAATTAAATTATGAAAATTTCACCGTCGCGGCGTCGGTAAGATATAAGCACTTAAAAGTATGCCGGCTCTTCCAACTAATCATTGATTGGAAGCAAATTTTAATACCATAATGTACAATCGATTGTTATTGATATTATCAATTTCATTTATTTATACCCTAGTTTGATTATTTTTTCCCCAGAAAAGCTCTTATGAACTTTTTATTTATAAATAACCGTTATGAGGCAGACAAAATCGTCAAACGCACCACCTTAGAGGCAAAATGCAAAGCGTTTCCTTTTCTCATGACAACTATCCTCCCAGTAGGCCTCATCTATGTCTTTTACAAAAAAGAGATGTTTATAAAAAACATATAAAACTACTAAAGACCATTACTTAAGTAATTCCTTTTCTAGGTGCAATAAAAAGAATGACTAATTTCTTGACGTTGCGTTTTCTATCTAAACGTGTCACAATCAGTACTTACTAATTGTCCAATTTAACTTCTGTAATTTGTCGATTTCTCAAAATACGATAATAAATAATTTCAGGTAATAAAGCAAAAAAATAAAATTTCTCTAAAATAGTTCTTCATCTATTTATATAATCTCATGCCAAGCACCCTTCGTAGTTCAGAATATGAAATAACATACATTTTTCCGAGTTATGTCGCTGTATTTTGTACATGTAATGATGCCGGTTTTAAAATAATTCACATTTCCGACTTTATAAAAATTTAGTTTTTTTTCGTAGCTTCAAATGCAGTCACTGAGCGAGTCTTGAATGGACACTTCACTTCAGTAATAGTGTTTTGATTATAAATTGTTCCGTCGGGAGATGCCGCTAAAAATCTATATATAGGATGAATAAAAAGACCACAAAAATCTACTTTTAGGTTCGACGAAATTTCAAAAACTTTTGCAGCTTAGTCTTCGTTTTCATTACCGTACCGTGTCGCAATGGCTCCTGTATATTCTTGGTATAATAAAGCCTTCACAGTATTGGCCCTAGATGTGGTTCTCTTCTTCTTTGTCTTGCCAAAACATGTTTCGTACTTATGTTTTCGCTGTAAACCAGTAGGTTAGTTCGAAGGGTCCGAGGCAAAATCATTAAAATAATTACAAATTTCATAAAGCCTTGCCATTCAAAAATTAAATACATATTCAAAGCAAGAAGAATATTGAAGAAGAGGAAAAAAATTTGGATTAACGTCGACGCATCAATTTTATCACGTAATAAATCCTAAGTGAACACCAACAAATATCTGTAATATTTTGGCTTGTATATTATTGCGTATATTTTCTTTTAGAAACCTGTTATTTAATGTATACTCAAATCTATGTATGTAAAAATAAAATCAACTGTCTTTATTTGGTGATAAAATTTCGTTCGAATCTTAACTGGAACAAAATGTTTATAATTTAATTTCGGTAATCAACTCTATCAATGCCAAATGGGAAGAATATAATTTTCACTAATTCAAAACATCTGCTTATTAGAGAATATAAACATTTTTACATTATATAAAAAAAACAAGCACGTTGCTGTTACAGAATAGAGGTTTGAATTGTGTGTTGCCTATCTGCCACATATCAACAATTTTCTATTATAATTTTCGTATTTTACCAATAGCTGAACAGCAGTTATTTCGAAGTAAAACAATAGAACTCTGAATTTATTTCTCTAAAACCATTCCATGCCTGAATATATAATATATATTTTCAAGACATTTTACTAGACGTCCTTTCAAAACTTACGAATATGGTTGGGAGTATAGAAATTGTGCGATTTTTTCCTCACCTCTTTGATGAAATGTTTGCTCTATTTTTTCCATAGGCCTGTGCTCGTATTCCAGCCATATACGGTTTATTATGCTGAGCTTGTGTAGTTTATGATATCCACTCCAGCACGCTTGTGTCCTGTACAAGATTGTTTAGGTTCTTTCCCGGATGTTTCCTGAGCATCTCTGGATTTATGTTGGGTTGTCTAAAAATTAACTGCGGCCTGAAAGCAATCATTCTCTGGCCTTTAGATAAAGAAAGTCCAATAGGGCTGCATTTCGAGAGGTAGTGCGCGTGAAAAAATTTCTATAGTACCATGATATGTATCAGGTAACATAAGCGTAACTCTAAAAATATTTATCAAATCTCAGTAATATAAATGTATAATATTCGTAAAATACAAATACAGTCCTTGAATAGCTAATGAAAAATTAGTTATATTACTAAACCCCGCTCAAAACCTTCAAAGTAAGTCTAAGTTATAAGCAACATAATACGCATATTGTCCTTGTGCATAAGATTGCATGTCCGGTCCCCGGATCGGTTCCCTCTACCCTCTTTAGTTATGAGCTCAAAGTTAAGCATCTGCCGGATAGATAATTTGAAAATTAATATTAAAATATCCGCAAACAAACAGCTTACTGCGTTGATAACAAGACAGTTACAGTAATATATGCAGCTTTTCTGTAAACACCTTAAAATATCCTAGGGTGACCTATATAAACATATAATATAAGGTCACTGTCATGTCATACATTTCACATTTTGCGATTGTAAAATACATGTATTTATTCAGTATAATGTAAAAGATAATTTTAACCATATATAATAGGTTAAAACGAAAATGCACAATATGCTGCAAAGTATATAGAAAATCCGTGAAAAGTGTTTGGTTAGATCTGTAAACACGATCACGTACCCATATTGTTTTTGCCTAACTAAAACTATAAGATTTATCGCTCTTTAGAAATTATTTTTTATCTCCGATTAATTGGACGGGTAAATTAAAACAAATATTCAACTAAACTACATCTTTAATGTATCTTAATGATATCATATGATGCCAGTATGTGCATATTATTTATTTGAAGATCCACAAATAAACGAAAGCTAAGTATGTTTAAGAGGGGCATTTATCAGCTGTATCCGGGTGAATCGAAACTTATGCAACTTGTATTACTAGCGGGACGATAGACGCAACGGGGTACTAGTAGGTGTAGCTAGACGATGTTCGGGTTTCTATCAAAGCGCCTCGATTTTATTCCCAGGTTCATCAAATGTGCAGCTGGCGCGTAGAGATCGTTTTTTTCTTTTGTGTACCAGCCTTAGTTAGTAGACATTAATCAATTTTATGCATTTTTGTGGTTATTTTTAAAACACATAACTTTTTTAAGAAAATAAATTAATACAAAAACTGAATTTGACATTATAAATTTAAACCTTCTGCATCGCTAACCCAAATGTGAGATTCTAAAATTACAAAATAAATTTAAAAAACCCAAAACGGGGCCATAGTTTTCGATGGGTAAACGCTCCTCTTAAGGCGGAAGGTGAAATGCATTTAATGTGTTTCGGAAAAGAGAAATGGCGCTGATTTTGGTTCCCGTTTTTTTCAAAAACTATACAATATATTATGTATTTCATTGATTGTATATGTAGTTAACTGTATTTAGAAATGATACAACGTTTTACTTTTTTTTATATTGTATTCTATAAAAAAAATTACTTAATAACTTCTAAAAAAAACATACAAAAAGAAAATTCGAGAAAGGGCGACGCTGTAGAGTTAATTTTTATGTACTTTAGTGTTTTTATTGTTTTTCTACGATGAATATTAACGTCCGAAACGCATATCCACGAACACCCTTGCCATCAAAGTTTAACAGGTTCTGTGGAGCCCTAAGTTCTGTTTTCGTCAAAGTCTTTACCGATGAGGATGGTAAACGAAGTGTCGACTGGCATTGTTTTTTACTTTGCGAATATTTTCTGGTTTTAATTCTATAGATACTGCTTCAGACGAAATTCAAAACTAGTTGTGTATAGGACAAATGCATGCTAAAATAAAAAAAAAATAAAATCACGGGCACTGTAAGAATATGAAAGGAACTTTCATGTCGAATTGTAATACAACAAATTTGCATTAAAATTATTTGACAGCACTGAACACTCCTATGTTTTAAATTGAACTTATATTTTGACTGACATACTCTTATCCATTTATTTGCCAATTCCACACATCTTTCAGGAAACTTTAACCCTTAATTTTCCGGTTGTAATTTGAGCACCCAAAAACTGCATAACATCGCATTCTTAGATGATAATAACTAATAAGAGTCGATCCCAATAACTGATAAATTACCACTACAAACACACCTACAAGTAAACACACGTACATAAATACTCAAACTTGAAAACAAACCGTACTTGCTGCTTCGAAGATTACGTCATGACACGCCCTTAAACTTATATCACGGTGTTTTTGTCATTTAATTTAAAAATTACCCACCTATCTAAAAATGTAGTACACAACACGCTCTGAAAATAAACTCTTATAAAACATACCATAGTTACTAGTTTAAAAAAGCCGAGTGCGAAACGAACGAGAGATTTTCAAAGCCGGTAATTGGTCTGACTATTGGCTCTTTGGACTTCCATCATATAACATATTTTTCTTCACTATTTATTTAGTGAATTAATTTAAATTAATTCCATTATTGTCAAGTCTTACTGTTCTATTTTAGTAACTCAAAATGTTGTCCCATATTTGCTTCTTTTACTATTGTATAATTTTAGAAATTATGAAACTATCCATCCACTAAACATTTACGCAGACATTCCCACACCTCCCCGTCTCATAATCACGCATAATGGAACAGAACCACAACCGACCGTTCGCTGTAAAACAACTACAAAAAAAAAAGCATGAGACGAAATTACTATTTGCGTTTTGGGCGGTAATTTTCATCAGATTTTTTTTTTTTTGGATAATATTTAAAAATATTTTCTTCACATGCGGCCTTTCTCAGAATTTTAAAAAAACATTAAATACCGAAAATAAACAAAATATCTCAACTATTATTAAAAAAATAAAAAAGCAAGATGTTGCATCTCTTTAGAAGACCATTTCAAGTCATATACTTCAAAAAAGGAAATAGGTTTTGTAATTAGTTTATGAAAACGGGAATAATTTTCCAATACTTTTATCTCTCTTGCACACTTGGCCACCACGTTACGCCAAACGAAGTAAAATTTGTTTCACGCCGTTTGCGCAGATCTCTAACTTAGGTATTTAAATCCTATTCTCACGTAGCTTTAAGTATCTAAATGTTAGAGAGGTTGCCTGTGTGACCGTCAAAGATGATGATTTATGTAATGCCGATTAGACTTTAAAATACGCGTTATAATGACTCCTTTAAGTGTAGTAAATAATTTATAAATTTCTGTTGTTCACGCTAATAAGCAGGGTTTGTTTTTAATTGTCTATTTTTCCAGTTATTTTATTGAACAAGTCATTTAACTAGACTGTCTCTGAATAATAGTTGTGCGATTAAGGGCATGGAGGGCATCGGGCGTTTCCCGCAAAAATCTTGATCGCGTGGGTATCTTTTGCTTAGGGTTCAAAGAGAAAATCTCGTTTTCTGATCGACGAGGGTCAAGTACTTAGCTAGGCAGCTAAACCCATTTCTTCCGCCGCAAGGCATTAAAGGCTTTTTTTGAGTGGTAGTGGCGCCCCACCAACTAGTTGTGGGATCTGTAGTTTGTTGGAAGAGCAAGTCCCTGACATCAAACAAGTACTCGCGTATGTATTTCTTTATAGACACCGCTTAAATCCCCGCAGTCAGGTTTTTCTACACCGTTCTTTAGTCAAAATCGTAACACATTCGTATTCACCACACCAAAGAAATTTCAAGATTGTTCCCTGGTGCATAAAACAAGCATTTGAAAAACATTTAGACTTACTGTAAGTATATATATATATAATTAATATTTTATATGTGGTTAATGTATATATTAAACACATATAATCCGTTTCTTTGCCGTATATATCTAAATATGAACATCTACGTGAGAAATTTCTTGAATTAGCGGCATATTAAATTAATTGATGACAATTACTTGCATTATTCAAATGTTAATGATTTTAAGGAAAAGAAACACACCACCCCGAGGACTAACACATATGCATTAGTTTCGTTTAACCACTACAACGTGAACACTCGTCAGCTCGGCCTCTGTAATGCGTTCATTTTCCTATCTACCGAAATTTGTATATATACTTTCGGAGACGATCTTTGCAAGCTTGAGAGATAATTTCCTATCATTCTCATTTAACGAAGGAACCATATTAATTACTATGTTTTCCTTCTACGATATTAAAGCACATTCAGTGCACTCTGTGTTGGAACACAGAAATCCAAATTTCATTCTGGATAATTACAATTAATATTTTATATGTGGTTAATGTATATATTAAACACACAGGATTATATGTGTTTAATATGTTGGAACACAGAAATCCAAATTTCATTCTGGATAATTACAATTAATATTTTATATGTGGTTCATGTATATATTAAACACACAGGATTATATGTGTTTAATATATACATTAACCACATATAAAATATTAATTGTAATTATCCAGAATGAAATTTGGATTTCTGTGTTCCAACACAGAGTGCACTGAATGTGCTTTAATATCGTAGAAGGAAAACATAGTAATTAATATGGTTCCTTCGTTAAATGAGAATGATAGGAAATTATCTCTCAAGCTTGCAAAGATCGTCTCTGAAAGTATATATACAAATTTCGGTAGATAGGAAAATGAACACATTACAGAGGCCGAGCTGACGAGTGTTCACGTTGTAGTGGTTAAACGAAACTAATGCATATGTGTTAGTCCTCGGGGTGGTGTGTTTCTTTTCCTTAAAATCATTAACATTTGAATAATGCAAGTAATTGTCATCAATTAATTTAATATGCCGCTAATTCAAGAAATTTCTCACGTAGATGTTCATATTTATATATATATATATATAAAATATATATTGTTATTACTTTTATTTCATTGTATGCCACTACTACCAAGATTTTCAATTTTTCAATACATTTATATATGTATATATATATATGCTATCATTTCGGTGAAAGTTGTTTTACATATATTTTAAAGTATTTATTATTATGTAATATTCACATGCTTGCGTATACCCTTTATTAAAATCTCAATTATCATAATTGACCCGGTCAAGCGTACGTTTAGAGATTGGCGCTTGCTCTCTTTAATTTAACACAAACGATTACACGTAGATACAGACGGACGCTTAATAAACGATAACCTGATAGTTTAGGACTTCCGCGAGGTATCGTTCATTATTAAGTAACCAAGTTCGGATTTTCATCCCACACGGGGACATTTGAGGACACTTTTGCTCGAATACGTTCACGCATGTAATCTGTGTAACGTGTCTTTGACCAAGTACAACAGGTGATAGGACACTCCTTATACAGATGCAACGTGTTGGCGCCGGTACCAACCACGCATCACGACGTCACGTGACATCAGCGCTAAATAACGAGAGCCCCTTTTGTACGCTTGTAGATTGGTTTGCAATTTATTAAATACATTTATATCTTAATATTTTTCGATGGCACAAGTTATTTGTTGACATTGTCAGTTTCGGTGTGAACACGTTATATGCTCTTCGAATGGATAATGTGAATTTGAAAAAGAGATGTTATTAATAAAGTATTCTAACATTAGGCAAAGTATAGAAAAGTATATTAAGATTTCAAGAACAACTATTCAAATGAAATATCAATATACCGGGTGTCCCAACAAGAGTAACGAGGTACGGTATTGGGGAAACGGATGTACCTAGAAATTTGAAACAAAAAAAATGTTTAGTAAATCTGCTAAGAGAAAATGATTGAAATTATTTTCGAGTTTCTGAAATGGCCTCCAGGGGGCGTAATTGCCATCCTGAATTTTAAACCCCGTTTTCTGCAAAATTTTCTTATATTAATGATAGTCATAGTGATTACTATTTTAAAGCTGAGACAAATTCAAATATTTTTTGTTAAATGCTTTTTGCTCTATCTCTGAAAAGAAAGTGGTGGGGGGCGCTAGAATATTTTCGGAAATAAATGTCAATAACTCTAAAAAGGCTTAACGTATCTTAATAAACTTGGAGTCGTTGAAAAGGGGGTTTCCTAGACTATCAATTGAACTGTGAGTGAGGTGATTGTGTTTGCTTACCTTGCCGCCAGATAGCGTTTTCTGACATAATCGCAAAAAAATTAACTTACTGCAAAAAAAATAAATGCAATGATATCACTTTTTTACGTCATTACATAGTCAATCAAGAGCCTAACAAGCCAGTGAGAACCGCCTCTCAATATCTTTATCCTAACCTAAAAAAAAATTACATTTTGGGAAGCATTTCCACTTTAAGGTTTGTTATTAATGTCTAAATATTCCTAATTTACCAAATAAATGCTAATTTATTATTTGGGATGCCAAACGATATTTTAAATCGAAATAAAATTTTGTTATTTATCTTTATTACTTTTTTTTACAATATCTTCGAAAGCCAACAGGCCAAAACAATTATAAAATAATAAGTGTGGGAACAGTAAGGAAAATAACTTAAAGTCCAACGAGCCGCAATGCTTATAAAATAATAACAATAAATTATGGAATCTATGAAAGTAATAACTTGAGAACGATAAAACACAGCAAGTTTGATTGAAAGGAAAATCAAAAAGTGTTTATAAATGTTCAAAGTGCCTTCCGTCATTTTCTATGCAGTAATTTATCCTGCGTCCTGTATTTAATACGGCTGTGCTGATTTCAGCTCTTGAAATATTGGCTACAGCATTTCGGATACGATCAATCATGTTTTCTGGGGTAGTAGGGCGAGTCTGATAAACAATATCTTTTAATCTACCCCAAAGGTAAAAGTCAAGGACAATAAGGTCTGGAGATCTGGCAGGCCATGGAAACAAACTGCCCCTTCCTATCCAACGGTTTGGATAAGCTTGGTCTAAAAAATTCCTGACTTGTTGAGAAAAGTGTGCAGGACATCCGTCGTGTTGCAGCCACATATCTCTTCTCGTTTGTAAAGGCACGTTTTCTAATAAAATTGGCAAGTGATTTCTTAAAAAGTCCAAATAAGTTTCGCCATTAACATTAGTATTATAAAAAAATGGTCCTATAATTCGATCGCCTAAGATACCACACCAGACGTTCACACTCCAACGATTTTGATAGTTTATCTCAAGCATCCAATGTGGATTTACTGGCGACCAATAATGCATATTATGCAAATTGACTCCTCCATTGCTTGAAAAAGTAGCTTCATCGGTCCATAATATTCGAGATAAAAAATCGGGATCCTCATCTATCATAGAATTCAACCAATTACAGTGGTCTAATCTCCTATCAAAATCAGTTTCTAAAAGAGCCTGATGTAGTTCAATATGATAAGGGTGTAGATAGTGATCTCTTAAGATTCGTTGTACCGATGATTTACTAATTCCTAAGCACAAACTTATTCTTTTAAATTTAAATGGGGGTTAATGTTAACATAGGCAAGAACATTAATGACGTTTTGTTCGTTCCTAGCGTGTCGATTTCTTCTAGGCACTGGATTAGGATGAACTCGTCCTGTTTCGCGCAAACATCTACTTAAGCGTCTAAATACCATTCTACTAAAATGTCTTCTATTGGGATAATTTGCTGCGTACACACGCTCAGCCACACAGGCGTTTTGATGACACTGGAAAAACACGTCCAACATGATGTATGCTTCCGCAGTTGAATAAGACATTTTTTATGCAATAAACACAATCACAGTAAGACAATTAATTTAAATATTAAAATTTAAACCGACTATTTAATACAGGATATCAAGAGACTTTGACACTTTGACAAGCATCAAACAATGACATGAAAAACGCGTAGAGTTATGTCAGATATAAACGACATTTGTTTTCATGTCAATCTTGATAATTAGAAAAGAATGATTTCCGTCAGAGGATTTTATTACTTACATTATGTCAATAATTTCGATTTAAAATATCGTTTGGCATCCCAAATAATAAATTAGCATTTATTTGGTAAATTAGGAATAATTAGACATTAATAACAAACCTTAAAGTGGAAATGCTTCCCAAAATGTAATTTTTTTTTAGGTTAGGATTAAGATATTGAGAGGCGGTTCTCACTGGCTTGTTAGGCTCTTGATTGACTATGTAATGACGTAAAAAAAGTGATATCATTGCATTTATTTTTTTTGCAGTAAGTTAATTTTTTTGCGATTATGTCAGAAAACGCTATCTGGCGGCAAGGTAAGCAAACGCAATCACCTCACTCACAGTTCAATTGATAGTCTAGGAAACCCCCTTTTCAACGACTCCAAGTTTATTAAGATACGTTAAGCCTTTTTAGAGTTATCGACATTTATTTCCGAAAATATTCTAGCGCCCCCCACCACTTTCTTTTCAGAGATAGAGCAAAAAGCATTTAACAAAAAATATTTGAATTTGTCTCAGCTTTAAAATAGTAATCACTATGACTATCATTAATATAAGAAAATTTTGCAGAAAACGGGGTTTAAAATTCAGAATGGCAATTACGCCCCCTGGAGGCCATTTCAGAAACTCAAAAATAATTTCAATCATTTTCTCTTAGCCGATTTACTCAACAATTTTTTTGATTCAAATTTCTAGGTACATCCGTTTCCCCAATACCGTACCTCGTTACCCTTGTTGGGACACCCGGTATACTAAATAGTGATTATAGAAATATAAAAAAATAGAGGGAAAGATCCATATTTCAAGGAAATACAGAAGGTGTAACTTATAAATACCTTGGACAAACAGAACAATCCGAGAATTATTTTCTTGTCGAAACCCCTTGCTTGTGTTCTTTAGTATTCAAGAAGATAATTCTAATCACTGGTGCTATTTTAAGTGCATAAAAATAAAAAAAAATACTTCTGTGTATGATATATATGGCGGCCTGGCAACCTGATGGTCTTCCGTGTATGTTTATATCTCCAAGACTATAGAACTTATTGTAATATAATCTCCCTCTTGAGATCTGATTAGATTTTCAGTAAAATCGGTAGACGGGAAGTAGTAGTTTACTTCAGTGAAAAAATCGAATTTTGCCAATATTTCGTTAACTACTAAGTTTAAACAAATTTATAAAGAATTCATATCGAGGGGGATTTCGCTGGCCGAACTTTGTACACCACAATACCAAAATGGTATTGCAATACCTCAAAATACCATCACAATACCTCAAAATACCATCACAATACCTTCACAATACCGTCACAATACCAAAACAATATATAAAAAATTTTTTGCTCTTCTCTTCCTGTGAAAAAAGTAAGTAAATGCATATAAAAGAAAAGAATACGTTTCATTACAAAATATTTATTGAACTAAGAAAAAATTAAAATAAAAAAAGAAAACCAAAAAATATTACTTCTACATCTTAAGTAATTTATATTTGTTTTTTATGTTAATTAAATCAGCTCTTTTAACTTCAAAAGGCTCTGTATCTGACAAGGTAATAGGTCCATAAAAAATGAATTTCTGATGAACATCGTCTATGTCACTTTTTTTTGGCCAACAATATTTTTGTAGTCCCTCTTGTAGGTATCGTTTTAAAAATGTAATTCTATATTTGTTTCTTGTTGTCTGATGTATAACGCGACCAATAAACCAATCCTCTTCATAAAATACAGCGTAGTAACTCTCTGGTACAACTTCAATATCTTCATTCTCAGCTTTATTGATATCTTGATCTGAGGAAAAAGTTTCTGTATCCGTTGACTCGTCGAATAATGCTTCTACATCTTCTATTTGGTCGTCATCAGAAGAATTGTCATCATTTTTGGACTTTTTTGTTTTTTCTCTGTTTAAATTTTTTCTGCATTTTCTTTTATTAGAAATGAACCTTCTAAGGCGATCAGAACTTACTTTGCCATTATTGTCATCCAACATCCAAATAAAAGATGACTTTTTAACTATTGCTTTCTTTTTGTTCGATAAATCGATTTCAAGAAATGGACTAGTTTCACTTAAGTCAACTTTTTTATAAGAATAATCTTTTAACTCTAGTTTTTTTTCCTCACACGTATTATCTTGAAAGGAAGCCTCCGCATCGATAAAATTTTCTGTTTTACATAGATCATTTTCACTCTCAATAACTTCATTTTGAACGTGTTCATTATCAATCAAATTGTCATCTCGATTGTCATCAGTAATAAGTTCATTATCGAGTTCCATATTTTGCGGCAAATAAAAGGGCATATCCAAAACATCACATGTAAATTCATCTACATCATCAAGTTCAAGGCTTCTAGCATCTGCCAGTGCATCACTTTTAGCTTTATATATTATGTCGTCAATATTTATATCTTCAATTTTTTCTTCATTTGTAGTCGGACTTTTCTCAACTTTTTTTCGTGGAAAAAGAAATTCGTTTTTCAAGTCATTTTGAATCTTGTTTGTCAGAATTATGCGATCTATTCTTGACACAAAATCTTTAATACTAAAATTTATCATGGTACAGTATGTTGAAGTAAGAGATCTTGCTGCTCTAAATAGCTGCTCGCAAGTTTGGCTGTTCATTAGCCATGGGCAAAACATTTCCGGATTCAAATGATATTTCCTAAATATATGAACAAGTTTGATAAGCATATGTCCATTGAGCTCAATACAACTATACACGTTAGTGGTAATAAAGTTATCCTGTAAAGTATCATTCGGATGAGCTTTTATCCATTTCTTCCACATTCTAATAAGGAAAATTGAATACCACAGATTATGTATTCTGGTAGACAACCTTTCCTTTCGTTCGATTAAAGCTTTTATTAAACAATTCATTATTTTTAAGTAGATTTGGGTACCTTTTGACCAGAAAATGTTGATCTTTTGTAATATGCTCTAGAAGGAAATGTAAATGGCTAACATTTACAAAAAATTTTCCTATAGGCAAACATATGTTAGGCTTTAATAGTCTAGTGCGCAGTTTGGTTAGTACATGCACTTGATCTTGTATACAGCAGAAGTCACTCTTTTTGAGATCCATGTGAAACCAATCCCTCCATTTACACGTTGCAGAAGGTAAACCCGCTTCTATTTTCATGGCTTTTAAGAGGCGAGTATCACCATCTGATGAATACCCTAGAAAACGTATACCATATTTTGAAGCAGCGGTTTCCATTCTTTTCCACCGTAATTGAACATCCTTAAAAGTAAATTTATTGTCAATTCCATAAACCGCAATACAAAAGGAAGGTGCACTGACATCTAATGGTCGAGCCATTATAACGTAGACATATTCTGCTTTTGTGGCCTTCTGAAAATAAGATCTAATTTGTTCAGCTGAACTAGCAGGAAAAGCTTTCTTATTTGGAAGTCCATTTTCAAGGGGGAGAGCAAATCCCATAACGTTATTCGTGACCGGATCGTATTCTATTTTTCCTAACAGAATAATAAGTCATTTAAAAAAAAATCATGAGATTAAAATACCTACCAGTTATTTTTGTAGCATCTTCTGATATCCAGACAATCTTTTCTAAATGTCTTTCTTCCAAAAATGCATTTAACCCTTCAAAGTTGAAATAGCCTTCTTTAACTTTAAACTGAAATTGCTTCGAAAACCGCTGCAATGCAGAAATTGAAGGTAACGTATTTTGTAAATTTGAATGAAGAGTTTCGTAGAGTAACCGTCCTCCAGTGTAAAACAAGTATAAGGCAAATTCCTTTAAATCATGGTCGTAACTGTTTCTGTTGACTGGACAATTTCTGTTAGCATTACTGATTTGCAACAGTCGTTCAAAAATTTGTTTTTGGTCAACGCCTCAGTCAAATCATTTTCATGATCAGTATTACTCGACGTATTACTAGTTGATTCTTTAATTTTTGATATAGTTTCATTTAGTCTGTCACATACAGAATCGTGTTTATGTATAACAGACATTAAATTCTCTATCAACGGAAAGAAATTTGTAATAAGCGTTTGATCCTTATGAAGCTTTTCTCTCTGTCTTCTAAATCTTTCGTCACGTCTATATTTTAAGCAAGTCCATTGACTTCCTTTTCCGCCTTCAAAAGTCTCAGATGCCAAATTTTCTATATTTTGATTTTCGGTATTTTCGGAATTCAAAATAGAGGAATTCTGAACGCTATTATTTTCTGAACTTTTAGGTCTTATCAGATTAATTTTTGTATTCTCTTTTTTGTTTGTGTAACTGTCTTCTTCTACTTCTATCTCGACTTCATTTAAATTTCCACTATTGTTGAGACTTTTCTCCTCGGTATTCTCGTTTTCGTTCGTATGATCAGCTTCTACTACATCTGAAATTTTACTCTTTTTGTCGACGTTTTGGTTTTCACGAATTAAATTTTCTGGGAAATTTATAATTTCTTGCCCATCTCTTATTGCATTAGTTTCTAAAGGAACAAAATGTTTAAACGTAATTGATTGTAAAACTTTGATTTTTGAATTATTTGTTTCTTCCTTAAGCCGTTTTTGGGTTCCGTCTGCTGTTTCTTGACCTGGCTGTGTATTATGTTCTAATGATTTGTTTTCTATTAGGTATTGAATTTTTGATGATGTTGCTTTATTTGAATATTTCCTCGAATATTTCGGATCTTGTGGTGGGACCTCAGCAGAGTTCTTGGCATTTTCAGTATATTTTGTAATTTTTGTTTGATGAGCAATTCTGTTGTCCAATTTTGATTCAATGTGTTTCTTATAAAAGTGAGTTTGAAAATTAGCAATCATCCATCTAGGTTTAGAAGAGTTCTTCCGTGAAAACTGTGACAGTTTATAAACCACACCGCAAATTCAAGTTACTTTTGCTGTCAATTCGTTTGTTTTAGTAAAAGAAGTTTCAATTTTTATGTTATCAATGTTCAGCGATTTCCAAACTTCTTTTTGGCATTTCCCTTCAATCCATTTTTTTATACATGCCAGAATTTTCGAGTTTTCACTTGTTAAATCAAATTGGGATTTTTCAGTAACAGTGGGGGAATAAGATTTTTCGTGTGATTCCACTTCCAACTTTTGCTCATCTGTAACGCGTGAAGTACTTGGCATACTTGACAATTCACTAGTTCAAACATTTGAGCGGCTTCTACGCGAGCAAGAGACAGAATTGTCCAAAGAAATATCATACATAGTGCTGGTCATTGTGCAAGCATCTTTAGTGGCTTTACTTTTGTCTTGAAAATATGTTGTAATGATATTTATATATTTAGAAAATCCACCTAGTAATTCATATTTTTCTGGCTTCGTTTGTCTTTAGGAATAATATCGTGCAATTGGTTTCTAGCGAAATCTTGAATATTTTGTAAATCGGTTGATTGTAAGGATTTTATAACATTTGCGGAATTATAACCATGAATTAACAGCATATTTTTCACACTTGATGGTATTTTGATATTTAAAGTTTTTTCAATCTCGAAAAAGCAACTGTCGTCCCCCAAAGGATTCATTGTTTGCCTAAAAGGAAAGCATATGCTCAATATCATGGGCTTCACTTTTGTAACAATAAAACGAAAATCCATATTCCAATTTGGGTGGTGATTAAAGATGCTGAATAACGGGAATACAAGTCTAGAATTATTCAGCACCTTTATTCACTTACCAAATTTAGTTTTTTATAAACAAAAATGTCCTATAAGGATAAGGCAGTGGTCAAGGTTATTGACTTGTAGCTCCGTCTTAGGCTTAAATCTTATCAAAATTTACCAAAATTATAGAGGAGTGAAATAAATTTTTATTTAGTTCATACTTCGAGTTACGAATTGAGAATTGAGGTTATGGAATTGCCTGCTTGAATGTTTACACTGTACATGTATAAACAGAAATACCTAAACGAAAAATGCTATTTCCTACTATATATGTATATATACTTACTGTAAGCGTGTTTATTTTTAATAAATTGGATTGCAAATAACACTTCATAAACATTGAAAAAGAGCTGAACTAACAATTATTACTGCGTATCTCCTTAAAACCGAGCATGCGCATAAATTTTATTGTACGGAAAATTGCATCGTTATTCCCGCACGATTACAGACAATACCACCATAATACCAAACAATACACGCAATTCCACCGCAATGCCAAGCAATACCACCACAATACCACTACAATACCAGCGATACCACTACAATACCAAGCAATACCGCGCAATACTACTACAATACCAGCAATACCATCGCAATACCATCGACCCGTACACCAAATACCACCAGCGAAATCCCCCTCGATTCATATGTACTTAAAATTAAAATTGAGAACAATTTTATTTAAAAAGCTTTTCGAAATTCCTATCGAAAGTAGGTCTTTTGCTCTTATCAAAAATCAGTTTTTTGCGAATATTTCGCAAGTCATGCTTTTTAGACAGGTACGTTACGAGTATAAAACTATTTAGAACTTCATTTTCAACATCTTTTCTATACAAAATTTTTCAAAATTCGGACCGAAAGTACCACTTTTACTCTTACGGAATAGCGATTTTTTGCAAATATGTCGTAAATTATGCATTCTATATTTATCAAGAGTACAAAAGTATTTAGAGCTGGATTTGCAATATTTTTTGTATACATGAAATTTCAAAATTCGGACCGGAAGTAACACTTTTACTCTAAGGGAGAAGCACTTTTTTTGAATATCTTGCAAACTGTGCATTCTACAGAGATTTCTTAAGAGAATAAAAGTACTTAAAATAGGATTTTGAATAATTTTTGTATAAAAAATTTTTAAATTTTTTTAATTGACTTACCCTATATATTTTTGGATTTTCTTGTACTGCTTTAAATTGTCTGTTCAACTGTTTTATCTTTTTCAAAATTGAGTTAATAGTTTTTGAGTTATTAATTTTTTTTGAAAATACTTGACCATAACACGTGTTCAGAAAAAATCATTTTCACATTGTTTTTAAAAGTAAAAACATTAACTTTGGTGGTGCTTGAGTCAAGAAAATTTTGCATCATTTGGTAAAGTTGCACTCGACAATACCTCGAACAACCTTGTTTTTTCGAAGTCTACTTCCTGAAATTTTCACATACCAAAAACTTATTCTTCTTAAATGGAACACCCAGTATTTTATTGAGGCATTTTGTTCCTTTTTTTATTTTCTTTCATTTTTGTTAACAATGTCCTATACCTATCTTTTGTAATTTTTGAGATAATCACTATAGGAGCAACTAGCGGTCAATTAAAGAACTACGGGCACTATTCTATGCACCCAAATATTCGTCCAATAAAGGCTGGAATGCGGCTGACTGCCTGAGTCAACTGTTAAAGAAAGACGGTATACATTTATGTCAAACTTATAAAAGCATCGCTGTTTGTTATCATCCAAATGAATTATTTTTATGAAGAGTTAATAGGTATGATTGACGTTTTGGGTGAATCTGAAAGAAACTCTTTGCTAGCATCCAAACTTTCTGCACAGTGATCCCTGGTGGAAGTCAACCAAAGCCAGAAACCTTCGAAAGTATAAAGTGGACGGGTGAGTGAACAGAAAGTATTCAATATGAAAGAAAGAGCGGAAAAAGCAATAACTGGTGAAGATAAGACGTTTATGGTACTTGCGAGTGTAGTCGAGCACCCCCATACTAGTACAACGAAAATTAGTCGTCAGTTAGATGTAAGTCAAATTTGAGAATCCAGAATAATTAGGAAATATGAAATTCACCCGTAGCATATTCATACACAGGGTTAGATGAAATAAATTTTCAGAATCGCTTACATTTTTGTCAATTGGCAGCAGATAAATTATCCTGGCTTTCTCAATTTTTTGTTGTTTACCAACGAAGCTACCTTCTATTAAAGTAAATACGTTTATTGTCAAAATTTCCGTTATTATAACACATAAAACCCCCCCACTTTATCACACCTGTAAACTTTCAAAATCGTTGGTCATTAAAACTGTGGGGAGGAATAGTGGGTATAGTTACATAACTGGACCTTATTTCTTTGATGAAAATGTTAATGGAGGAGAGAATCTTTGCTATGTACGGACGGATTTTCAAAACTTTTTGAAGACATCTTCAAATATGTCAGTAAACATAACCTTTATTTTATTTCGATGTTAACCAACAGTGTCAAAAATGAAATATTGCAACTGGGCATTGCCGGAATTAAAATATTGAAATACGATGCTCTTCATTCTGTAAAATTATTACTTTTGAGATAGTTGGATTTAACATTTACTTTGTTCGACAGTTGACTAAGGAAGTCGAACGCCATTCCTGCCTTCCATTGGTTGAACTAATATTTTGGTGCATAGAACAATAGAGCTCGTAGTTCTTTAATTGACCGCTAATTGCTCAAATAGTGATTATCTCAGAAATTACAAAAGATAGGTATAGGACATTGTTAACAAAAAAGAAAGAGAATAAAAAAAGGAACAAAATACCTGAATAAAATACTGGATGTTCCATTTAAAAAAAAATAAGTTTTTGGTAGGTATGTGAAAATTTCAGGAAGTAGGCTATGAAAAAAAGTTTTTTGAGGTATTGTCGAGTGCAACGTAAACCAAATGGTGCAGAATTTTCTTGGCTACAAGCACCACCAAAGTTAATGTTTTTACTTTTAAAAACAATATGAAAATGATTTTTTTCTGAACACGTGTTTTGGTTTAATATTTTCAAAAAAAATTAATAACTCAAAAACTATTGGCTCAATTTTGTGAAAAAATAGTTGAACACACAATTTAAAGCAGTACAAGAAAATCGAAAAATATATAGAGTGAGTCGTTTAAAAAAATTAAG
Organism: Amphimallon solstitiale; assembly: GCA_963170755.1. Taxonomy (NCBI): domain Eukaryota; kingdom Metazoa; phylum Arthropoda; class Insecta; order Coleoptera; family Scarabaeidae; genus Amphimallon; species Amphimallon solstitiale. Next base: position 85,004,720 of record OY720681.1, on the reverse strand, counting down.
TTCCGAGTCTTTAAATTGTTATTTTACTAGAAATGTGACGTTGTTTACATTGTTCGAGAAGAGTGTGGGATTGGTGATCTTAACAAAAGTAACAAACGCACATTTACTAACGTTCAAATGTATTTTATTATCAACAGACAACTGATTGACTGTCTGCAAGTTATTTTGAAGTTAATAGCTATCATTCAAACTGTTAATATGCAAGAAATTTTAAGGTCATCAACATATGCCAAAACATCACAGGTTAGCGAATTCAATAAATCATTTAAAAATATATTAAAGAGCAACGGGCCTGGGTTGGATCCCTGCGGCACACCAGATGTTGGGGTGATATGCCCAGACTGATATTCGTTGTAGAATATACATAACTAGATAGATTTGTTAAATATGACTAGACCATTTTAAGTAGACGAATACAAAAACCAAAACTCTCCAACTTATTTATCAATAATATTAATACTATCAAATGCTCTGAAAAGCCAGGATATATCACATCCACTTGAGAGCGATTGTCGAAAGCTTCACATACATATTGTGTCACCTCAACCAACTTTGTAATATCAAATATCAATTTTCTACAGTAGTATACGAGGTGTATCAAAAAATATGAATTTTGCTCAAGAGAAAAGTACCTTTATTTTTGAAATTATCAAATATTGTTATAAAAAGTTATAGATTACATTTGAAAACTACATTTAAGTATGTAATTACATTTATCTACCATGAAAAATTAGGTTGGGTTTTACAAATTTTTCTACACATAGATTCTATTTAAAAATATCATCAACCACTTTTAATTTTTGTAAATTTAAATACTGAACATGTATATCTTCTGTTTATTAAAACATGATAATCTTTACGTTTCCTAATGTTTGCAACAATTTCGCAAATTAAATACGTAATGAATGCATAACAGTAATTTAGTTTGCAAATAGGAAATCCATGCAAATAATACATTAATAAACAGAATCAAAAATAATTAATTTTTAAGTCATTCCGCTCCTGCCTCGACATATCTACCCTCTTTTCCTAAATATTTAATAGCTCTATTGCCAAATTCCCGTAATATATTACTTATCATATCTACAGCAATTTCCAGACTTGCTTCTGAAATGATCCTCTCCAAATCGTCAACACCTTGAAACGGCCCTCACGGGTGGGCCTACTGTTTTAAGTAACCCCATAAGAAAAAGTCAAGAGGGGTTAAGTCTGTAGATCTAGCAGACCAAAAAAGGTCTGAATATCAGTGAATGAGTGTTTCATTGAAGATATTTTCCAGATATTCTCTAACAGCAAGTGTACTATATGGCATGAGGCACCGTCTTGTTGAAACCAAATATGTTGTATGTTGTATGTCCATAGAGTAACTGATTTCATTTTGTAGAAATTGTAAGTAACGTTCCGCATTCATAGTTTATCGAAAAAAATATGGTCCAGTTAACCTGTTTTTGAAAATACCACACCACACGTTCGTTTTAAATGAATATTGGTCACAAGTCTTTATTGTAAACTTGAAATTAGCGACAATTTTGTGACGAGACAGTTCCATTTGAAGAAAATGTTGCCTCATCGGAAAAAATATGTGTCTTGTAAAAAAAGGATGCTCTTGTAACTCTCCTTGAATGATAGAGAACAATTCAAATCGTCTATCATAATCCCTTTCTTTCAATATGTGAACGAAATGTGGTTTATACAGTGAGCTCAAAAAGGTTGGAATAAATTCATTTAAAATTCAACCTTTAATTTTTTTTAAGAAACACTGGGGCCCGTCAATTTTTATTTTTAGATGGGCATTTTTTAAACTAATTTTTGTTTATACAGGGTGACTCAAAAAAAAGATTTCATTTGACACTTCAATTTTTTTTAATTGAAACACCCATTTTTTATTTTATTTTCGGATTCTACGTAACATTTTGGTCACATTTCATGTATTATAACCTAAGTCTAAGTTAAGTTATTTTCTAAAATAATCAATGTAATTTAAAAAACAAATTATTTAATTCCAAATAATAAATGTCTCAATGATTCGTAATTAAATTGTTAAATATTAATTTAATAAATGTTGAAATTGGCCACCACCAACATCCTGGCAATATCCGAGGCGATCTTCGAATTCTTGCAAAACATTGTGCACTATTTGAGGTTCTATCAGTCTCATTTCTTGTCTTATTCGGGTTTTAAGTTCGTCAATATTGTTCGGTCTGATGATATACACTTTAGATTTTAGGTAGCCCCACAGATAATAGTCTAACGGGGTCAAATCAGGGGATCTGGCCGGCCATTCTATTGGGCCCCGTCGACCAATCCACCTTCCAGGAAAAACACTATCTAAATATTCACGCACCGGGCGAGTAAAATGGGCTGGTGCTCCATCGTGTTGATACCATAAGCTATTATTGGGAATGTCAGGATCTTCTGGATTTGGATACACTACAGCAAGCGCAGGTATCAAATCGAATTCTAGAAATTCTAGATATCTTTCTCCAGTCAAAGTGCCGTCAAAGAAGAAGGGACCCAAAATTCTGTTTCCAATAATCCCAGCCCAAACATTTACTTTTTGAGGGTATTGTGTGTGACACTTCATAATCCAATGCGGGTTTTCTGTAGCCCAATAACGGAAATTTTGCCTATTCACGGTTCCGTTTAGGCAAAACGTTGCTTCATCCGAGAACACAATTCTTCGTGAAAATTGAGGATCATCAATACATCTCTCCATCATTATTTCACAAAATTGCATTCTTCTATCTGGATCGTCCTCATTTAGTTCATGAACTAACTGAACTTTATAAGGATGCCATTTATTTTTATGTAAATAGTTTAATACAGATCCTTGACTAATTTTGTTCTCGTCAGCAATAGCGCGACTAACTTTATGGTTGTTCTCTTCAACGGATAATAGCACATTCAACTGCACATCTTCTGAGATAGTGGGCCGGCCTTTTACATAATTATCTCTCACATGCCCCAAATCCCTATATTTTTTTTCAATTTTACTAATAGTTGATTGAGATATAGGCGCTCTGTTTGGGTATTTATTGTTGAACAGTTCGGAAACTTCCAGTTGGGTACGCATCCTATCTCCATAGCCAATCATCATTAGTATTTCAATGCGCTCCCTTTCATTTACTCGTGCCATTTTACAGTTAAAAAAAACTACTTTTATTAGAACTTTTATACAAATGTTTAAATACTTTTGACAGGGAATGAACTTCAACGTCAATGTTAAATAACCTAGGTAACAGATAAAAATGGTAATAATGTTTAAATGTTTACAGTTTCAGTAAATTTGATTATGTTTAACTCCTAATATGTAGAGTTTAAATGAAAAGAAATGAGCTAACTTAACTTAGACTTAGGTTATAATACATGAAATGTAATTGAAATTTTACGTATATTTCGAAAATAAAATAAAAAATGGGTGTTTCAATTAAAAAAAATTGAAGTGTCACATGAAATCTTTTTTTTGAGTCACCCTGTATAAACAAAAATTAGTTTAAAAAATGCCCATCTAAAAATAAAAATTGACGGGTCCCAGTGTTTTTTAAAAAAATTAAAGGTTGAATTTTAAATGAATTTATTCCAACCTTTTTGAGCTCACTTCGGTTTAATATTTTCGTTACTGTATCATTACCTACACTATTATATAGCAAAGGCGCCCTTTTGCGCAATGACATTTTTGGAACTTCTACGACGGTTAGCATTACTTCTAATCTCGTGTGAACATTGGCAACCGATTTTCGGCGTTTTATATTGTTGTAGATACTTTCATAAGTCTTGAATTTATTTTACTATTTTCGTAAATTGACTAATACTTCTATTCGGATGTCTATTATTCAAAATAACTAGTCGTGATTTACGCCATTTTACGTATGCTATTGCAAATCCTGCCCATGGAACTGGGCTGTACGAGAGGGGATTTACTTTCAGCATTTATAAAGGTTGCCGTTCATTACGTAATGATTTGAAAAATGTAAGTTTGTCATCTTTTAAAAGGCAGCTTCAATCACTGCTGTTTTCGTCAACAGGTTGCGGCCCAATGATCAATGTGCAGGTAAGTCTTTTGGACGTATCTATACTCTATTCACTATTTCTTTCTTGTCCCCCCATACATATACCAATTGCAAAATTTTTATTTTGTGCCTATCTTTCTCTTTACTTTACTTTTTCTTATCTCTTACATATATCCTCACAGAATTAGTTTAAGTTACGTTTAGTTAGTTTAGTCAAGTTGTAAAATTGATGTGTCACAAAATTCAAGGGAAGAAAAACAGAGTGGTGCTATTGAGTGCCACTATCTGCAGCTTCTCTAAAGCTTCTTCTTGTAGCTTAGCATGTGTTGATGTCTTTCTTCGCTTTTAATTTACTTTTTGTAATGTTTATTTAGCATGCAATACCTTACTATTTACACAATATTTATACTTGTAAAGTTACTGAAGAATAAATAGCATTATTATTATTATAAAACTTTAAGCATCTAATCCATAAGTGGAACATTTTTGCTAAAACGAATATCTTTCATATTATATAGCAGTCAGTAATTTATTATAAATTATAAAAAGAAGTAGATATTAACAGAAAATATGTACGTATCATGAGAAAATTACATTCACATTTTGACATAGTGCAATATCTTGACATTGTATCTACATATAACATAAATATTTACTACTAATCAAACTTATATATTATTTGTAAGAACTGGGCACCGGATATTAGAACAAACTTGCTCTGCTAATTGATTGTATTAACAAAACTATAACCGAATAACTTTTGAGTAGTACTGTTTTTATGAAGTGAAGGTGATAACGAGTCGTTAAACTTTAAATTCAAGGTATGAACATTATTTGGGAATGGTAATTGAAAAGGCAAATATATCGATAAATTTATGCAGCAGAATGGAATACAAATATTCACAATAAATTTATATACCAAATGTAATAGATTTTGGTACTGGGGTATACATTTCACGACACGTTTATTATTTTAAAGAAATTTCCGGTATATAGCTCAGTCTGTTAAAAAATGACAAATTTAGAAATGTAAAAATAGTTCCAGCAAATGAAAAATAATGGAACTAATCAATTTAGTGCGGTTTCTTGTGGAGGTAGGGGTCTAAAGAGTACAGAGGAAGATATAGCAAAACTATATACAGGGCTAAATGCTAATAACTTTATCGTTCGGCATATTTGGAATAGTGACCAAAGTTTCCAAAATGAATGCCTTGCTTAAGTAAACGAAAAGAGCTTCTTCTTGTAAACTATTTGACAGTGTTATTCTTTTACCATCTAAGCCGATATTTATATATTATTAAATAAATAATAAATAAATATATATTTTTATTTTGTTAATATAATAATCAGTCAATACAGTACGTCGTTAATTCTCCCTACAAAAGTATTTAGACAGTCGTTCGTTTTATAATAATATTCACATAATTGTTAAAATTATAAACTTGATGTCGTTTAAAAGAGATCAAATGTCATAACCTAAAATTATGTGCGTTCAATTAGTCGACGTACAATTATACATTGTCTCAGAATAAGGAGTGATTCAAAAATCGCCCCAAAATGGTACATACTTTTAAGAGATTTCATTGGTCCTTGCGTAGCCAAATTTAATATGAAAAATAAAAACGCGATATTCGCCATATTTTATATATTTTATTTTTTATTTTTTAACCTGTGACAATTCTCTTATATTGTTGTTTCGGTTTATTATATTTTACTGTTATTAAGTAGAACATGTAGGTTTAATAAGTACGTCATGAATATTAGTATTCAGACAGGTTCAAGAAAATCGTTAAATTCACAACCAAAACAGCGTCAGCGATTGATACACTTAAAAAACCAAACCTAGTTTTATATATCTACAGAATGTTAACACTACGAATATTAAAAATGAGAACAAAAGTTAATGTAATGAATATGACAAGTGATATTACTCCAATTACAATATTATAAATATGTACCTATTGTAGGACTGGGAAAATCAATTGTATATCGAATAATTAAAGAATATGAACAGGCCAACTAAAATCTACTAAAGAAAGAGTGCACAAGCATTTGAAACTTTGAATTTGATGATTATGTCAAAAACATTAAACGGTAGATGGTGTGCAGTTCCTATTTCAAAAATGACTTCTTTTGAAGACATAAAAACAGCAGATTGCCTTTATGAAAGGAGTTTAATTTAATTTAATTATTTTGAAGAATGGTTTCAACAAGTATTACATAAATTGCCAGATATGCTGTAATAGTCACTGACAACGCATCATGTCATTCATGTAAAGTGGAAAGGTATTTAGCAAAATGGAAGGTGAATTAAGGAGTGATATCGTAAAACCATGCTCTTTGCGTTGGTAATAGTGATAGTGACAAAGACGAGATTCAGACTAATTTCTGCAACTAATTTTTTGAATATTAATAACTTTAAAATTGTACTTTCATAATAAAGTTAAAATTCATAAGAATTCCTTCTAAAATTATATATTATAATTATGCAAATTAAGATATACTTATTACTCCCATAAACTTTATTATATTTAGAAGAAATAAAAGCTAATGAAAGCAAAAGCGAGTTAATGATTAATCATTGTCTTCATTTAATTGGTCAAACAACTTATTAACATACAATTTCTTCTAAGTTATTGCAAAAATAGAGAACTGAAGCATTAATTAATTGATTACTGTTGACAAAATTATAAAATTTTCCAAAAACTAGTATCTTTTTATTCACACTATTCTAGAACTCATATTGAGAAAACAACATATGAATCTGCTGAGCTACAATAAAAGTTTTAGGTATCATCTGCACAGCGGATATGTTCCATTGTCTTCTTTCACGTGATCCTTCTTGAACGAGAGACGATTGTTATTATTTACTTGTCGCCTTTGTGAAAAGAAGGATAACAAATAAGAGAATAAAGACTGCTCACCATTCACAAAGCTCGCTTCCCACGCATTTTGGTTCCCAAATGACTTGTATCAAAGCGACTGTTTAGGAAACTTGCCTTAATGCAACGAGATAAAGGCTTGGTCAAGGTGGGGCACGCGCTAACAGGATCGTGACGTCACTCGCGTGGCTGAGAAGATGCCCTCCTAATAAGTCGATGCTTGGATTTCTGTCTTCGGACTCAGAACGGTGTTGATAAGTACGTTGACTTTTAAGTAGGAGATTTATATTTTATTACATTACGCGAGATAATTAAATTTAAATTAGGATAAAAGCGGAAAATGTCAAATAAATATTAATTAAGCGAGCATAAAAATCATGTTGGAAGTACGATTTTTTTTTCAGTATAATTTTAATATTTTAGATGGGAGCTGCTATTCGTGTATATCTATCGATTCAATTTATTAAGGTAATATTGTAAAAGCTCGAAGACATTTTTATTGGCGTAACTCACTTATAAAAACTGTCATAAAACACTATTTCTTTTATTTTATAATTAAGTTTTTCAATTTCTTCGGTAAGTGCAGAAAAAAAACTTCATTACAAAACATATTCCTTAGAAATATGTAAATAGTGTACATAAATATTCTCCTTTTCTAAATGTTAGCTAGATTCTAACACGTTATTTTATAGAAATATTTAATTTATTATTAGTTATTATTTATAATTTATATTTATTCTTGGTTGTTATGAAGATTAAATAACTCAAACTGCTTCTGGACGTTTCTGTAGCACAAATGACTTATTCTTCAGAGCATAAATAATGTAGTTTAACGTTTACTTTAAAAGCTTTAACGAAAACTACACTTAAAGATTTGGGAACATAATTCAAAGGGCGCATTGTCTTGCTTGGTAGCTTTATTGTCAGAGGATTCCAGGTTTAAGAGTCGGTACCGCCTCTCTAAGTCCTGACTTGAAAATTTGTTAGAGAAGATAAAGTACGAAGACTATTCTTCAAATATTTGTGTGGATTTTAAAGTTATTTAAATTATTTTGGGTCAACCAATACCTACCTTTTCTATAACATTATTTGTTTTCTTACGTATACTACGAGGTAGGCGTCATAAATTGTCGGCCTGATTTACAAAAAAGAAACTTGAAACAATATAAGAATTTTTATTTTTCGATGTAATCTCCTCTAACTTCTATACATTTATTACAACGATTAATTAATAATTCGATACCCTTGTAAAAATAATCTTCAGTCATATTTTTCCGTCAAAATGTTCTATAACAGCTGCTTGCAACTCACTGTCGTCTTAAAACTACGTTCCCTAAAGTCTCTTTTAAATTAGTAAACACAAAAAAAATCACAAGGAACCATATCCGGACTATACGGTGGATGTTCCAATTCTTGAGAGCCGCATTTGCGGATGGCAGCCTGTGAAATTGCGGCAATATGGACGGGAGAATTGTCGTGCAATAATCGCACACTTTTCGTCAATTTTCCACGACGTTTTGCACTAATACTGTCCCTTAATTTATGCAATAAGGACGCATAATATGTGCCGTTCACACTTGTATTGCGCTCTTTAATGTCAATTAGCAAAATGCCCTCACAATTGCAGAATATTGTCGCACCATTTTCGTTTAGTGAACGACTTTCGCCTTTCTGGGATGAGGTTCATCAGGTCGCCGCCATTGCATGGACTCCCTTTTCAATGGAAAATCGTAAAACAGAACCATTGTTTGATCTCCTGTGACAATGGACTCCAAAATCGGTTTTGGGTCGTCTCCACACATGTTTAAAAACGACTGCGCACATTCGACTCGACGTTCACGTTGGAGAGCAGAAAGAAGTCGCGGTACTAATTTTATTCATACCCTAATGGTCATGGAGAATTCGGCCGAACACTTGTTTCGGAAATGTTTGTTATCACTGCTAATTCCTTCACTTTCAGACGGTGATCTTCTAGCACTAAATGTTCAATAATTGAAATTTTTTGAGGCGTTATTACTTCAATTGGTCGACCCGACTGATCAGCATCTTCCAGGGATTCTTGTCCCAAACGGAAACATTTTGCCCACCTTTTTACAGTTGCATACGAAGGAGATGAATCACCGTAAACGCCGTCTAAACGTTGTTTAATGTGATAAGGTGTATACCCTTCTTTTGTTAAAAATTTAGTGACTGCGCGGTACTCAATTTTCGTTACTTCAGACATTTTCGTGCGCTAGTCCCGTTGGCTGGCTGGTTACTAAAAACTACTAGGCATCGAACCGTCATATTTATGGAGTACACCTCGCGTATGTGCATGCATGACGTGACGGAGTTTTAACACGTTTGATCCTGTATAAGCATGTCAGGCCGAGAATTTATGGCGCCTATCTCGTATTTGTATTAATAATGATTTAGTATTAGAATATATGTATATATCAGTCCCACCTTCATCTTCGTAAAACTTATAAATCATGCCTGGGAAAGTATTTCATGTTAAACTAATGAAATACAAGTCATACGTTGGTGTAGTTGGACACTGTTTGCAGTTAAGTTTAGAAGTAACAGTGTCACCTAAGACGATGAAATGGTTTGATCAGTTGAGGGAGTGAACTTGGATAATTAGCGCGTTTGTCAAAATCAATAGTTTGTTGTAAATGTGTTTCCATTTTTTCAATACGACGTATCCGTATAGGAACACCTAATAATAAGAAAATGTTATTAAGAAACACGAAGGCAAATATAATCAAGTTCTATTATATGATTGAACAATGGTATGACAGTTGTATTAAATTTAAGTATATTAATGTTATATTGGATATAAATACTTATTGAGAATATTTCTAGTTACTTTTAAGAATATTTTTATTCTAGTTCTTTTATAAGTTTTCAGACCTTTTATAAGCGTTTGTTTATATAAACATCACATTTTGACAACATATCACACAATATTTTAAAAGACGTGTATAATAACATTGATACGAGGGCGTATTTTTATGTTATCTACCTAACCATGAAAAAAGGCACATAGGAGAACAAAAAGAATTTATTTTTCTACATAACTCCCTGCAACACTAATACACGTATTCCATCTTTTTACCAGTTGCCCCATACCCTTAGAAAAGAATTGCTTCGGTAACCCCGCAAAATATTCTTCAACAGCTTCTTTGAGTTCTTCATCAGAAGCAAAACGCCTTCTTCTGAGATGCTTTTTTAAATTTTTGAATAAGAAGAAGTCTGACGGAGCTAGGTCGGGGCTATAAGGTGGATACCTTAACTCCATAAACCCACACTCATTGATTATCTGGTGAAGTTTGTTTGCCTTAAGAACCCGACAATTGTCGTGCAGCAACAAGTTTTTTTGTGTATAAGATAGTGGGCGTTTTTCCTCCAGAGCAGTTTTTAATTTTTTAATTGTGTTTCCGCAGGCCTCTCCATTTATGGTAGACGCTCTCGGCATATATTCAATAAGCAAAACTCCTTCAGCCTCCCAGAAAATAGTTGCCATCATTTTTTTCCAGAAAATTGTGTCTTGGCCTTTTTTGGTGGTGGAGAGCCCTTATGAACCCACTGCATGGATTCTTGTTTAGTAGAAGGGTCCCAGTAATATACCCAAGTCTCATCCCCGGTAATAATTTGAGATAAAAATGTTTTGTCCCTCTCCAACTTGACCAAATTTTCTTGAGAAACTCCTTTTCTGCACGTTTTTGTTCAGGTGTAAGCAATCTGGGTATCCACCGTGCAGACACCTTCTTCATACCCAAATCGTCATGCAAAATTTTGCGAACACTTGTTTCGGATATACAGACTTCATTGGCAATGACAGAGATTTTTACACGCCGATCTTTCAGTACCAAATGTTCGACTTTTCGCACAATGTTTTCAGTTCGAGCTTCAACGGGTCGTCCGGACTTTGGGTCATCATTGATTGACTCTCGGCCCCATCGAAAGAGTTTAGACCAATATTTTACTTCGAAATAAGATGGTGTATCTTCCCCATATATAGCAACCATTCTTTCATGAATTGCTTTTGGACCATTGCCTTCCTTTTTCAGGAACTTTATTACGCTGCGATGTTCAACTTGAGTTTCACTCATTTTATCGAGAAATGGACCATCTCAAATCTCTATATACAGCATAAACTATACACAACTTAGCACATGTACTTCTAACAGTGACAGCAATTTTTCAATAATTTGTTTCACATCGTCACTCTTTTGTTTCATGGCTAAGTAGATAACATAAAAATACGCCCTCGTATTACAGTGAAAAAAGGACGGAGCTCTTCATCTCGAGAAATCGGACGCTTCAATTAGAAATAAAGAGCTTGAGAAAAGTGACACTAGCTGAATAAGACCTAACGCGCACTTTGTTATACAGGCTGCTTTCATTTACACTGTAGATATATAATATTTATTTATATTATTTTGACAATGTTTGAATAACATCATTATTTTGTTTTTGTATATAGACAAGATTTCATTGTAAAAAAGGAGGATTATAGTGTTTTAGGACGGATTCATGGGATTTGAAACCACGAATGACAATATGAGGCATTTATTACAATTTTAATTTTTTTAAATTATTCGACAATTAATCTCATTTTGGAAAACTATTCTATATGTAATTGGTTTGGACAGATAATCGTACAATAAACATATTAATGGTATGTAATAAGAGCGTCTGTGCAATCAATAAAAATGTTTGTCTGTATTGAGGATGATACAATCACTATCAGTGCATAGTAATAGTTACGGGTTTGTTAAGTTCTTGGCAAGTTTGTGTGATGAAGATATGTGCCAACTGGTCCCATAAAAGATTTCAAAGGGAAGAGATCTGATTTACCGATGTGTTTGAATCAGGGATGAAGCAGTTACATATGTGAACAGGTTGGGTAACTGAAGCAACACCTGTTCAAGACTTTTTGATTTATTAACTTATTCTAATAAAATTAATTATTCAATATTTAGAAATCATGTTAGATGGCCTCTTATGAGATTTATTCTGCATTATAAATTATTATCCACATATAAGCTGAATATCTTCATTTTGTTATAATAAATTTGTAGCAGCTATTGTGAAGTACTTGCCTCATTGTATACACTAAATTGGTAATTGATATTAGCAATTACACGTTTCTTTTTATTTGTACTTAATCCATCTAAGCAAAAGTAAACTTGTGAAAAGATCCGCATGCAGCAGCACTCTGGGGCAAAACTGTAGTAATAATATGTAGGTAAGAGAATATCTAAATAATATGAGAAGTAGAGGTATGAAATCCACTGCAAACCTACTAAAAATATAGATATATCCGTGAAGCTCAGTTTGACAAATTTAAATATTTTTATTTTAAATGTTTTCTTATTTTTTAAAATTTGTTTATTATTGTTAGCATCACATTATATATTTATTTGGCTAGATCTAACATGGATTTTATTTAAATATTTAAAATATTTAACTGGAACATTTATATATATAAAAAAGAAACAGTAATCATTTAAGATAAAATAAAAAACTTGAAATTATGTCCATTTGTTGATTTTTCATATGACCAAGTCCGAATGATATATTAAATCAATCATGCTTAGACAAAAGGCAAATGCCATTTCCATAAAACTTTTATTTGTTTTTGTGTTTGTAAGAAAGAATGACCACTAAACCCTAACATTATTCTTCTGTTAGAAATATTTTATTGCATGTCTCAATAAACTGTGCTACTCAAAATCTTTTAATTTATTGTTATTTTTACAATGGTATTTTGCGAGATTACTCACATTATATTAACTAAATTTCTGCGTGTATGATACTAGCGAAATTTCGAAGAGAGATGCACATTATTCTATAATTTATTTAAACTTACATTTCTTACTTGTTTGTGTGGTATGAGCATATCACGAGGCATTTCTTTAAGTGTTGCAATTTCATTACGATTAAAATTTTTTATTTTCGATTTAAGCAATACTCAAAACGTCAGACGAGTTCTCTTTTTTCTGTCAAGAAATAATGTTGCACTAATTATAGATTTTCAAATGTCTAAACAAGTAACTTTTCTCTGATTTTTTCCTTTAAATTTTTACGACGCAAATTAAACGTTGGCGTTCCTCTGAGTCATTGACTTCGAAACACATTATCTGAAGAATTTCTCGTGTTCAAAAAAGAGGAATATCATCCAAAGCACCATCCATTTTTGGAGGTGTTACGAACACAGAAAATCATTTTCTTAATAATAAATTGTCAAAACATTTGTCAGATATTGCTAAAAGGCAACAGTAGGACGTATTTTACATAACACATATAATCAGTCTGTTTTGGTATCGTTAGTGGGTCGTACTTTTCGTAAACAAAATATTAAATTTTCCTATTTGAAGACGCAATTAATACTGATCGAATTATTAGATGTTATTGAGAATTTGCGGCGAATATGATTTAGGATAATTATATTCACAGCTTCCAAAAAGGTTTTTAGTCTTAAATTAGACATTGAGTAATTACTCCCAACATTGTGCTATTTTTTATTATCATGCAATATATTCCTATATGAAGTGTACAACAATCACCAATATGCTGACAGTGTGATGTGCTCTGTTATGAAAGTATATGGTGTAGTTCTCAAGGTGCCGCCAATCATGGCTATTTTTGGTATGAAGAATTCATACCAAAACTACTAGAAAATGAGACATAGAATCAAATCGTCAATATCATAAGTTATCATATTTATACTTAGTGTCAAATAATAGAATTTGTTTACTATTATAGTGGTACTTGTTCGTGACAAATTTATCTATTACTTATATCCAATAAATAAAACAAAACCACTATAAAAATACTAACATTATGGGTATGTCTCATTTTTAAATATATCCAATAAATAAAACAAAACCACTATAAAAATACTAACTTTATGGCTATGTCTCATTTTTAAATGACAGATGGTGCTGTACGCTTATCAACTTAAAAATTTTAAATGGCAAAAGGTGTTGAGGGCCCGCCCTCTATAAAACAAAACCACTATAAAAATACTAACTTTATGGCTATATCTCATTTTTAAATGACAGATGGTGCTGTACGCTTATCAACTTAAAAATTTTAAATGGCAAAAGGTGTTGAGGGCCCGCCCCTTCATTTGAAATTTTTATTCAAAAATTTGTCTTCTTAAAATTTCTTTCATTTATTAAAAAAAACCGCCGAATTTCAAGTGTAGGATAATTATATTATTTGTATTGAATTTGAAATGAACTGGAGAGAATAAGAAAAACACAAGAAATGATTTTTTGAAACTATAACATGTAATATATTATAAGAATAATAAAAATTATTATTATACAGATAGTAACTGTTAATTTATTTACATTGATTTAAAAAAAAAACTCTTGATGCACAGTTCCAAATAATGGATATTAAAAAAATTGAGTATATCGAATTTAAATTTAAATACCGATACACATCTAACCTTCAATGATTAATACCATCCCTCTCCAAAAATCAGAACTTTAATTTTTTCATGATACAATAATCATTAAAGTTGTTTGCAAGTTTTCCTTCCCTCTCATTAGTTCAGGTTTATCCGTCTTCCAAGGTTTTTTTTACATGAAATATGCTTAATGCCTATTTTAATCATTGGATTTGGAACACTATCCTCATTTTTTGTTACTGATCTAGATCTGTTTCGGAAATTCAAAAATATTTCCAGGTTGAATTTTTAATTTTAACTTCAATCCAATCGAAGGATACTAATCATATTTGTCATTTTGCACTTTGTACTTGAAGTAATACAGTTCAGAATTAGTTTCAATTATTTGTTATACTTAAATTTTTTATGACATTTTAGTTAAACCTTCTCTACATAGGAATCTTTGATGTTTTATTCTTTCTAAGCCACCCTAGATACTAGCATTGTAGTATTTTTAGATAGTCATGAATTAAATAGCTCTCTTAAACTTATGCAGTTATTTTTTAATTAATTCTAATATTAATATCGTATTTTCTAACATAATTTAAAAATATCACAAACATTTTATGTTTTTAACTTTTGATTAAACGTTTTAAATAGGTATTATCTTGGACTTGTTTATTATTAGGGAGGTTTTGCCAAACTGATAATTCTAAAATTACGTCTAAATTTTACAATTTTTAAGAATTTTTCCTTCCATTTTATGGTAGACCATTGAGTTGATTAAACTAATATCAGTTTATCTAATTTTCAACTGTTTCTGAGATATAATCATTTTTTGTTAAAAATTTTACAACTTTTTAAAAACTGCTACAAAATAACTAGTAACTATTACGAGCTCAATTAATAAAGATATCATTCAACTAGATGACAACTTTAATGTTTGTTTTGACATGTCATCGCACGTTCTTTAGAATTACTTAGCATTTGCTGAATAACAAATTAAATGAAACACTCTGTATATTTACGTGACAGTGAAAAATTTTTCTTCTTTTTTAGGTTTGTTGGCAAAATTGTAAAAGTTATAAAATATAATACCTGGATAATACTAATAATAATAATCTTTATTTGTCCAACAGCAATAAACACCAATTACAGGACAACAAATTAGAGTTAATGGTATTTCCTATAACTATAAAACGAAATACAAAGCAACAGTCTAACAATAAAAAAAAAGAAATTTATTGCAAAATTAAATCTCGAGTATGGATATGTTAAGTTATAGAACACATCAAGCTGATATACGAAGGAAAACACACGAACTGCATGAATAGAAAAGATAATATTTAAAATCTGATACATATAAATACTATTAGTTCATGATCTAGGTAATAATATCAACAATAGTAATAATGATCATAAACACTCGAAAAATTAGGTCAATAACAATTTTTAAAAATTAATACAGCGCCAATGTATTGGAATTACAAATTAAAATGAATAGTACTGCAGAATACAACGCAAGAAGCACAAAAAAGAAAAAGAATAACTGAATTGAATAGAGAGACATAGCTATTTGCTGTTTGAGTGAGGTTTTTCACTAATAAGGTAGGTAAAAATGATTGGGGGGAAAAGTTGGTTGGCGTTCCTAGCCATATGAGTGAGAGCTACCTTGGCAAAATCATTTGACCTGACTCAAGCCAATGTAATATAAATTGTTATTTTAATCAGCCCCTAAATTTCTATCATAAAATCTAATATATAAAATGTATAGCTTTCCATTTATACAAATAAAAGTTGGTGTTAGCTATAAATAAATATATTTTTAAATTTTACAGCTCAAATTTACTCAAAATATTTCTCTTAAAAATGTTTTGCTATCTACTTTATTTAAATACTTATGTATAATAATTTTGTCGCTTCGCTAGAATTTGTAAACTATTAGCTGCTGAAATAGTTTTAAATAAAAAACCAAAAAATTGATAAAATGTAGACAGCCGTTATACGTCAAAATGAAAGTTGAAAAAGATCCATCTAAATTATCAACATGGATCAAGGGAGGGTTAAGAATCTACGTTGTATTTTATCTGTTCCAATCTGTATGGTATATTAATCAAATGTAAATACTTCACTATATTCACATATGTAGATCCCTATACTAGCGCAAACTGACACTGAAATCACTGAATCACCGATATGCTCTTACATTTAGTAACACTTAATTAAGACTTTCATTTATTAGAACACATGACACAAAAATTAAGTGTATATTAATGTTGCATGCCGTTGATTGAATAAGCCATCTAGCGTTCCTCATTCTATAGGGTTTATTTCGAAAACAATATGAAACACAACAATTTTAAATAAAAGATACCTCGCACAAACACTGCAGTATTCTAAAGGATATCACCTACAAAATTTTCTTTTTATAAGACGAAATACATGTAGGTTTTCTTGTAGGAGAATTTCTTTTTGTATTAGTACGCCGCGATAAATATGCGCCTACAGAATACACCTGACATTCAATCAAGTTAAATACTTACTGATTCAGGGCAATGATAAAAGTGCATATTGGAATGTTTGAAAGTTTAGAATTATTCCACCGTCGACAACCAACTTGTTGCACAACGGCTACAAAGTATTCAAATTACAATAAGAAACTGAATTAATTTCGATCAACCCACAATCTAAATAAAACATAATTCGTGAAAATTTTGTTAAGTTACTTTCGATCGTTGTGGATATAAATATTGTTAATTTCCATACATAGACAAAAGTAAAAGATTTGTATACAGCACGTGTCAATTTTCATTAGCCATAGGCGATTAATTCATGCAATACGTGACAACATGGCACCCCCTACTTTTCTCTTCAATGCGAGCGCGACCGATGATACAAGCTCAAGTTAGCAGTAGCTGTTGGCCTATCTACTTGGATGTTTGTACTGCGCTTAGAAATAATATTTACGCCTTGCAAGGATTTTTCTTTTTCCTTTCAGTAAATGCAGAGAATTATTAAGCATGACACAAACAAAAGCGTAATTCTAATAAAATTAAAAATAAGGTAAATAAAAAAGGATTCTGAAAATAATAATAAACAACTAGATCGCGACGGCCATTTGATGATCTCGGAACGTGTTCGCAGCTAAGCATTTAATGTAGAAGTGGCAAGATCGGGGAAAGTCGCTGTGATGTCGATTGTTGCCGGGAGACACACGTTGCCACGTATTATTTGTATACGTATAAATCGCATGTAAACATTGAATCCCTATAGCTAATGAAAATAGACACATACGGTATAACTTACGGCTTGTAATTTCGTTTCTGTATTGTTATTTTCTCTTCTTTAGTAAAGATAACCTAGATAACCATAGATTCTAGATTATTATCTCACCGTTGCTGTCTGTAGTCCGATCATTTTGGTCCGTACTTAGTTTTGCTAGTTCTTCATTTACACAGAATTTCATCAGCTACACTCGTTTGTACTCGTGTATATGGAATTCTTGAGCACACAAGTCAAATATATAATTAGGTTAACCTAACAACAAATATTAGTTGCATGGTGTATCAAATAAATTACTCCTTTAATTTACATAAAAGCAAACCATTTGATTAAAATAAATGTTTAAATATTCGTCACATTAAATAAACAATAGTATTAAAAGACTCAATAGGAGGGGCTAAATGAACTAAAAGCGTGTAAATTCAGGGCACTTGTAAATTGCGCACGTGCATAAGAATGACGTTTCTGTGTGAATGAATTTAGAAATACCATCTTGGTTTTATTACGCAACTTTGTATCCTTCTTAATAACACTGTGTATGTTATTTTTTTCATGCTAAATACTTTTGTAGTGAGTTATCATGGGCGAACTTTACTTATAAAATGAGGATTCCATGATAAGGTGTCGCTTTTGATGGTAAAATTGTATTCACCTATAACTTTTTATTAAAACGCCCTTCAGCGAGTTGAATGTCAATGTGGGAAGTTGAATTATATAAATGCTATATTTATATTGAACTGGGAAGAAAATCAAGTAGTAGGTAGGATATAAAAACACAGGTTTATATTAATTCAAATTAAGGAAATAGGTACCTATCCATTTATTACTTGAGCACATTGATTTTCTTGTATAGGGAACGTAGGTACCTACCTACACGAAAGTATGGTAAACACGTCGAGTGAAGAAATGACATGAAAACATTTTATATTACCTATATTTCGTATTTCATACGGATGAACTATGACATTTAACTGGCAAAAGTAAAACTCACAACAAGAATGTGTATTAGTCAAAATATGAATAAAAGAAGCTATGAATGAGAGTGGCAAGTAAGACAATTACCTAGATAAATCTGCTGTATCAATATTTATTACTTTCTAGGCTTGTTAGTGCAGATTTTGATAATCTTTCAAGAACAATATGTGACTTGTTCGCTACCCAAACAATATCTACCTATTACGTACTACATAGTGGAAAGCAAAATACTTCATTTAACAAACCAATTGCAGCTAAAAGCAAATTATTTGACAAATATAAAAATCTTCAAGAGATATAAGTCTAAATAGGTACATTATCAGTGCTGATTGTAGTGACTAGAATGAAAAAGAACAGTTAGGTGTAAGTTTTATTTTGTATTTCACTGTTATTTCTTATTCATTTGTATTTTGTAAATGAAATAGTAAAAGACAGTTTAGAATGTTTGAAAGCAAATATTCCAAAAAATTACGTTGTTGGAAAGCACAATTCAATTTAAGAAAATTATATACCCAAAAACAGTTACAGAATGTCTAAATCATTAGCCAATATTAGGAATTAAAGAAGTAAATTCTCGTAAGTTTTAAACTTTATAAACTAGAAATTGTTCTATAAAAAACATATTTTTGCTTTATTATTAAGCATTTTGTTCCGATTGAAGATGATTTCAAATCACAGTAAGTCTGTAGCACTGTTTTTATTAGAATGTTGGTAAGAATATTTCACTAAGGTCATAATATTTATGACATCAGGTAAAATCCTTAGATTTTATAAATTTATCAAATTCCAAGTGATTACATGGTAAGTTCTAATAAAATCTATATTGTTATTTGAAGAATATTTAAGTTGTTGCTTAAAGTTTCAAATTCCGACCTATTGTCCATGATTCAAAAGAACAATGACAGTATAAGAATTATTATTATATTTTATTGTATATTGGTTATTGCATTATCAGAAGTTGATACATATTTCTTTTTAGATTAATAGATTCAGTGTTATATAATAGCAATATAGTCTTTTGCCACCAAGAGCTCGTATACAAAATGAAGGAAATAATTTTGGAAACTCTCTACCGAAAGTAGTAAAAATAGTTTTATTGATCATGTCAAGGTAAGGTAAAAATCTTGTCCTTATTTGATGCTACCTATCTTCCATATTATATCTTCACCACTGGGCTCAAAATAATTAAATATATGGTCATTGAACAATAAATATGTATATATAAGACATATTGTTGTCCAGTATTCGGACCTACAAGAAATTACAACCAATGATATTTTTTTATTTTAAAATCCTATGCAATGAACAATTTCGATTTCAAGTTTTAATTTATCAAAATTCATTTTTACGTATTGTATCAGACGGTTGGAAATGTTTTCAAATGTATACCGAGTGTCTGACATTACGACTTTTTGATTGTTTGCACAATACTGTAGTTAATTCAAAACTATAGCCATTAGCTCCCAAATGAAAAAATACTGTCGAGTCTGCAAACGTTACTATTTTATTTGCAGATCATGCGGATTTATCAACATTGTAAAAATCAAATAAACAGGTAATACTAACATTATAAGCAAGTAAGTTAAATGTGAAATTAAATAAATACATCAGTTATTAATTATTTAGTTGAGTAATTTTTTATTACGCTGACACATCATCAATGAGTTTTGTTAAACACTTTCATCATTGTTACATTAACAAAAATTAAAGTACCTAACAAAATATATTTTGTTAAATTAAGAAATAGTTTTCTTGGACTGTATTTAAATTGTGTTGAATGTTCGCTTTTTGGCAAAAGTTAACACTTTGCTTTTTCTATGTGTACTCATTTACGTAAGAAGTCCCGTAAGAACAAAAAACTATTGCAATAAATCTTATTAGAAACGTTGTGTCAAGAGTGCCATCAGATAGTAATCAACATATCATGGAAATAGTAACTGTTGAAAATTGGGAAAGGAATGAAAGAATTTTTTTTTCTTAGCTAAATACTGTAAAAGACAATATATGGACTTATAGCTCAAGATTTAGAAAGAGCAGAGAAAATTGCCAGCGTCAAAGAAAAAATAGTTATTTAACGAACAAGTGTATTAATGAAGGCGATTAATAATAGAGATATTTTGTTAATTATCGAGATTTTTAATCGCATTTTACAATATTTTTCCGCCGACCATATTCTTAATAAAATAGAATTAGGTTTTTAAAATCTCATTTAACGAATAAACAAACTAAATACAAATTCAACTATCTGCTCATTAATTACAATTAGTACCATTTTCTTTATGTTGACATATTTATATTTATATTAGAAATAGTCCAGTTGTGAAAATAGAAATAGGGCACGGTGGAATTATCTGATGCATGATTTTCTGAGATTAAATTTATGCTTACATCTTTATTATGTATGTTTGTAATATAATTTGTTTCAGAATTTGAACTAGTGTGACAAGGTTTTGTTGCAATTTCATAGAGGATTTCTTCAGCTTTAGCAACAGTATTTTGTAAGGAATTTTCAATATATCCTTCTGCAACAGCAGTGGGTTTCCAACCTCATAGTCGTTTAATAGCTGAAAAATAAGCGCCACTGTCACAAAGTATCGAGACAGAAGAACGCCGAAAACAATGTTCTGTGTGGGTGCTCTAATTTCAAAAAAGTTACTATCATTGTCCGTCTGTAATTTCAACAATTCATTTTTCTCAATGCTACTCGGATAATTAATGTAACCTACGAAATGAAGTGTATTTACTGGTATAATTTTAAGTTTCTTATTTGTTTACCTTTGTCATTAAGAATACGTTGTTAGGAGCATCAGAAATACTTTTTTGTACGTGTTCTTTTTGTAGTACTTTAGACTTCTTTGGTAGACATCCTTCCTTTTGTTTTTTGAGATCAATATTATTAATTTATTAAATTTGATTATATCGATGTTGTCCCTCACATAATGATGAATTGAGAATTGAATATTTTAGCCATAAATTTCCAATTAAGCCAGCGATTTTAAACCTGTGGGGGGGGGGGGGCACTAGTATATCGAGAAAAAAAGAGAAAAACCATTATTAAAAAGATTATTATACACGTTTACACTGATAAATACACTTATAAATAGATTGTATCAGTACTGTATGTAGAACACGTATTTAATAATAAATTTATCAATATTAAATTAAAAGCAAGATTAATAATTTGACTAAAAAGAAGGTTTTATATTAGAAATTGACACTCTAAGGTCTTTTTCTATATCTAGCTGAGTTCTATATTTTGTTTTCAAAGCAGCCACCGCAAAAAATCCGTTTCGCAGAGGTCGGATGTTGAAAATGGTCTTGTTTTCAGTGCAGAGAACTAATCATCCAATCCTGCCCAAAATTCAAAGAGTGATTTATTATTAAATTGTCTTTTGATTTCGACACTTGCTGCTATGTCTATAAAGATTTCTTTTTCAGCAGTTGAAACATCTTCGGGAGTATTTTGAAAGGAGTTCCTAACCCACTCATAACTTGGTACCAAGTTGAAGTCAGCAAGAAAATACTTTTTAAAATTATTTGCCAACATGGAAAAATGATTTTCAATGGTTAAAAAAACAACTTTCACTTGTTGCTTTTCAGTTTGTAAGTTTTACATCTTTTCTCCACAATTCCAGTTTTCTACAATAAGAATTAACATACCTATATGTGTTTCCTGCTTAGAATTGAAGATTCAAGGTATTTATTTTCTCGAATATGTCGACCAAGTAGCTCAATTTCATCACAAACAAATCATCTCGAAACTTCTCGGCTTCCGGACGGTTTTCCTCTGCTAGAAAAATGGTGATTTCGTCTCTTAATTAATAAACACGTTGTAAAAATTGTGATAACCGTCTTAAAAAAATAAAATAGTTACGCTGAATGTACTGCACCCATGTTTTTACAAAGTGCAGAAGAGATTATTGATTTTAGTACAATAATCATGCACTCATTTATTTGGAAGCCAGAGCTTCTCTGTGGATCATGCAAGATACACTGTGGAAATTTTTGTTTCATAACTGCTTGTACACTTTGGAATCTTCACGACGTTATACGAGTTTTTCTACTCTAAATCTGTAGAATTGATATGATAATTGACGAAAAAATTAGAAAACAGTGGATGCTTACGCTTACGTTTATTGCAATAGATTTCACTACAAAACTAATTGGTAAATAATTTTTAAATTTCGTTATCAAGTTCCTGCCGTAGCTTTAGTGTCAAAATACAATTAAATTAAATAGAAACTAGTATTAAAATTAGTGAAAATTATTGAATTGGGGGGGGGGGGGCGATGAAAATTGTGATTGAAAATTGGGTGGCAAATAATAAAAGGTTGAGGCTGAATTAAGCCTTTTTTGCAATATTCGCGAAATGTGCCAACAAAGCTGATTCCGAATAATGCATTATTTGCTTTTCATTGCACCATGATATATTTTCGGTGATAGTTTTTTCATACAGGCATCTACAACTTTTTGGTAGTAAATGTTATGACAAAAAATTTGCAATTTCTGCCCCTCCTGCCGGGGTTAACATCAAATTTTCGTCGCTCAAGTTTATTTATTCAACATACATTTTAGAATAGAAGAATAGAAACTACAAATTCGATTGACAGTAACAGATACACGCCCGCCTTAGTTTGCTGATATAAAAATCATTGATTAATGGAAAAAAGTCATCCATTAATAGGTGTCATTAACTGAATGATTTTGTGTACATTAATAAAGCAAATAAATATACATGATCGACGGAAAATATATTTTGACATTACTTACCTTACTTGTCAGTTCAGTACTTAGCATATTCATGTTTCGAAACAATATGAATACATTATTTAATATTTTTATTGTTCAATATGTTTAAGGCTATATAGGTACATCATACAGAGTTCAAAAAACCTTCCGGGTTTAGTTCAGTTTCAGTTGTGGTGAATTCTAATTATTATATTTTTTATATTACAGTAAAATACATTTGCTCAGTTTCTTGAGAAAACCAAGGCGAACTCATACTATTTTTTTATGTATACCTAACATTTCGAACAATTCTCATACTTCCCTTTAAAATAAAGCTTTATTTCTGAAGAGTTAACTAATCTTAAATTCCTCCACTGTAATACCAATATGATTTTCAGATTTTTCTCGGTGATTAAGTGGCAATAATCATCTTCCCTCTGAACTGGTCAGACCACAAGAGTTCCAAACTATTACAGGAAGGATAAAGGCGCGGAGTGGTACAAATCAAACACACATTTAATTTAATCAGCGGTTTATATTTATCTGATCAAGTGAGATTTTTCATAGAGCTGAGCACAACCACTTATGAATATGTTACATCGACTTGAACAGTTTTCCTCAGTTTATTTTAATAATGCTTAACAACTCAAGTTTTTGACAACATATACAAATAAATAGAGATGCTTGTGTGATAATAATTTACAATATCCATGTAGTCAAATATCACATTAACAATACAACAGCCTCATGAGTCGATTATAATTTATTTTCATTTCATGTTCAACAGGGTACGTCTTCACATATTGATTATTTCAAAAATTTTACTTTTATCCTTTTCAATATTGTGATAAAAGGTAACATCTACTAATTAGGATATAAAAATAGATAGTCATCGAGTGCAATATAATATGGAAGGGAATTTCAATTTTTTTTTCACAAAAAAATCGTGCAACAATCTTATTGTTACTTTATTAATAATTTCTTTTAACAAACAGCTGGGGATATTTAACAACTTTTTTTCATCTAAAGATATTTTTCTCATCATTTACTCTTATATATGTATATATTTACAAAGTATTAACGATTCAATATTATATACAATATACACAAAACTGAAAAATTGAAATGCAGTTTAGGCCAGCTTCATTTGTACGCTTTGTTTTTGGATTTTCTACCATGGAAATTACATTAGAAAAACGGAATACAGTCATAATTTTATATATATATATATTTCTTTAACTTTGATAGTTTCTGTACCTATTCTAGTGAAAAATACTTTGGAAAAAATATTTGTTCAGATTGTCTTCAAGACATGTATTCTGCCTTCGTGAATAAGTATGCTGAGTGAAACAGTAATGTTAAAACGAGCACACTTGAACCATTTTTAAATGCCTTAATTTACTAGGAGGGAATTATTGATTCTATCTAGAAATATCACCAAAACTATTTTTAAATTTATGTACAACAATTGGCACATAACTTGGCTAGGGATGGGGGCGCCTTTTTACGTATCATTACGTATATTTAATTTCAACCAATAGTAATACAGATCATCGCTTAGTTATGTCTCCCTTTAAATATGCGAAATTACTTCCATTACCAAGTTATGTACTAGTTATTCTTAGCTCATTTTTCAACTGAAATAAAATCAATTAACATGTACATACATACACATGTAGTAATAATAATAATAATAAAAATACAATATAACAGTTTGTTAAAATTTAAAACGTTTATTAACAGACTTTTAACAATTTAACAATAATACACTTTTATCAAATAGACGATAGGTAATCAAGGAAATAATATTTCTAGTTATAACCAATAACGCTCCGTTTTGAGAGTGATTTTTCTGGGCGATCATGGTAACTATGTGGACTATGAAAATACGGCCTTATTATCTGTTGACTTAAAATATCTCAAGACACTTCTTTTAAGGCAATTTATTAGGACACACAATCAAAAATTTAGTGTCATTACAACGATGAGAATTTCTTTTTAGTGTCTATCTAAATTGATAATTATATCGCTTTTGACTCATATTGACTTAGTTTGAGACTATTGGCAAGTTTTCTTGGTTTAATAAATTTTATATTTAGTCATACAAAAAAAAACATGAACTACAAAAGAAAGTAGAGACAGGACAACAGAAAAAAATAAATAAAAATACAATCTAACTATGTCCAACGATTTTATAAAAAGAAACACTAATACGGAATGTATAATAATAGTTTTAAAACGTGTTATTTGGCAACGTTATATGTTTAAAACAGTATTAATAATTATTAAAGCGTAAGTTAACTTGATTTTTTTTTTATAAATCTTTATATAAGTATTAGAGACTTATATTCCGTGTCTGTGACACGGTACAGATAAAATATAATACATACATCAACAAAAAAATCGAAAACATTTTTATAAAAATAGGATATATCCTCTCTGCTTTTTTTTTTTTAAAAATAGCTCTAGAACTGTTTTTCTTCCTTCTTTTTAAGCGGATTCTCCGCCATTAAAAGTATTCACATCAGTCTAGTTTTTATTTAGAACTGGGTCGTTATTTACGAAATGAAAATATAATAGGTATGTGGAAAATAATTACAAAAATAAGAAAAAGTAAAACAAATTCACTCACACTTAGTTCTAGCACGTTACATCTTATAGGGCTTGCTGTCTTTAGTCAAATTTTTACACTTTGAACATTTAATACTGACGAAGTTCAAGCGTCCAATACAGTTTACATACACGTTTTTTCTGGTTTCATATCGAAATTCTAACAATTCTAGATGAATACCAAATTATAATAAAAATAAATAAATACATCAGTATTATTATTACTATTATTATTAGGATTAGAAAATTTTTGATAGTGTCTTCTTTATTTTTTATATGAATTTCATCTCCAGTAGTATAAACCAAACATTAATTACAATTACTATTTTATTACTGCCGCAATTGCCGAATTATGTTAGATACGAACCCACGACCTCTTGTTTACCGGGCAAGTGTTTCTGCACACTGCATTAACGTGGTCGATTGTTGAAATCGTATTGTCACACGTTCGTAATTGCATGGAGAATCTGTCATACAATATTAATTAGAGTGATCATAAAGATTGACAATGTATAAAAATTACATACACGTTCATAAAGGAAATTGCTTTTATAGAAATGCATTTAACTCGAGACAATGTCATACAAATAATAGGTATTAGATATTCATAACCATATATTATGATTTATGATTATTTCTGTAATTTCTTGAATGACTAGTTGGTTTACTCCTACTTCCTTTTTTCCAATGGCAGCCTGACGGGGGAGGGGGGGGGGGTCAACTCAAATAATTTAAATGGCAACGGGGATCAAATTTTCACACATTTTCGGAGAGATCGTTTCATCCTCACCCTAGCATTGGAAAATTTTGTAAATCAACGAATCAACAAACAAACAGCTTTCAATTTTCCATGACTAATAATATCTCTTTGACTTTCTTTTGTGACGTTTTTGTTTTGCTTATTGCAATATCTCCGTCAGTTTCTTGTAATTGGTGTTAATCCGTTTGGTGAGTAAAATTATGAATGAACTGCCTTACTGCGTCAGATTTATTAGGTTGTAAGTTGGGTGAAAAACAAAATGGGATGTTTAAATGAAAAAGAAAGGATTGAAGTCCTAATTATCCTCGGTTGAGGTAATAAACGTCATTCACAGACATCGAACATACCAAGAACTAACTCTGCATAACGGAATAAGTCAGAGGTGAGTGCGAAAATATTTAGAAATTGAAAAATGACATGCACATAAGTACAGGTTCGTCCACGAGTTCAATGAAGATGGTACAGTTCACCGTTCAGTGTTCTACGAAACAGTGATGGAAATGTACAATCCAAATCATAGCGACCAAAATATGATTTTCGGATGAAGCGACAGCTACCCTTAATGAGGAAGTTAATCGTCAAAATTTACAATACTGAGACCCCAAAAATCCCCACAGAATCCACGTAAACATAATGAATTAGTGGAAGACAGAATTTTGGGTCCATATTTTTGGGAGGGCGACCTAACAAGAGAAATGTATTTAAATTTGGGTGGGTACGAGTTAGTACCTGTAACGAGCGCAATTATGCACAAATCCAGTAGATTCAGACTTGCCACGTCACTCTTCATGGTACTGAGGCACTTTATCAGGCTGGTTCGCAACTCTTTGGATGAAGAAGACGACCTTCCGGAATGGGCCGACTTAACGCCCTACGGCTATTTTAATGGATATCTGAAAAGCAAAGTATACAGAACTAAACCCGATAACTTTGATGACTTAAAAATAAGAATTAGAGATAAATTCAGCAAATTACACCTCACAGGTGATTCGCAGAGTTCAAAACGAATTTCAACACCGTATGATTATCTGTCAGGAAGTTGGTGGAACTCAGTATCGATATCGAGTATCTTATCCGATAAGGCTATTTATTTGATTTATTTGTGCATGTTTCAGAAAGCTATTCTTTATGTTAATTAATAATTCAAACGAATTATAGCTGCTTTTTCTTGGTTTAATCACAAATTTAAAAAAAAATCGTTGCAATGATATATAGATAATGAAACGATTTTTCAAAAAATGTGACGTTTGACCAGCGTACCCATTTAATTTTTCGAGTTGCCCCCCGTTACGCCGCCTCTGGTTGGAATAGAAAAATATAATTTACTCCCAAAAAATGGGGATTTAAAAATAAAAATGGAGGAAAATTGTCAAAAAATAGAAATAAAATTTAACGTAATTTGCTTTACACTTTACACTGCATGAAAGATAAAGTAAATTTATATATAGGTAAAATATAAGAGTTGTCATTGTGTACCATGCACCTATCTGACGAGCATCACGAAATTCGAAACCGAAAACAGAATTTTGTTTCATAATGTATATTTATCTAATATCATATAAGACCTACCATATGACTTATTGGGGTTTATCCAGTTTTCCTGTAAATGCATGGCTATAAAATCATTTTACTGGGCAATCTTATGCAAAGAGAATTTTCTGTCCATTAAAATTTACCAATGAACATTGTTTATAGTATATATCTTACATCAGTAATAAATAACGAATTAATTTTGTAGTGATAAAAAACAATATATTATAAAGTGATAGAAATGTAGACAGACCTTTTTCAATAGATCAATTGAACATCTCTTTCGCAAAACTGATATATGCTTCAAAAACATAAATGCAAATTAAAAGCATTTATATATCATTAGATTCATTAGTTATATTATTAGTTGTATAAAATTTACAATAAACATCAATTTTCTTTTAGTGGAAAACTCGAATACAGAAAATTGTCATTGAACGCTTGCGCTTCGGGTTTACACATTTCAAATTTACAATCTGAAAACAACAAACCCGTATTATTCCTATTATTCATAAATAAAACGACACATATAATGGCACACATCGAAGAAGGCTTGGGGGGCCAGCGAGATCATGGGTTCAGGTCGCGTGTAGTGCGTTGTAGTTCATTCTATGCGCACGTAGATCAGCCGAGCGTTCTCCGTGCCGAGATCACAGTCATCGCGGATAAAGAGAACACATTCGCCGGGTGCCAACTCGGCGGTAGGCAATTCTCACAGCGTCGTTGTGACCACTGGAGGCAGTGAAAGTGCATCGTCACTGGTCACAGTATGAGTAGGATGCATGTGATGAGATCCGGCGTGTTGCTGATGCGGATGCATGTGGTGATGGTGATGTTGCTGTTGTTGCTGCTGCTGCTGTTGTTGTTGCTGCTGCTGCGCTTGCTGTTGTTGCGATTGTTGCTGTTGCTGCTGACCCGAACTACTTTGTTGCTGTTGCCCGTTCGATGAGCTCAGTTTATTCTCTTTTTTCATGCGCTGTTTCAGGTGTACTTTGGCGTGCCGTTTTTTCTCATCGCTTCGGGCAAACTTACGACCGCACACGTCGCAGGAAAACGGTTTTTCCCCCGTGTGCGTACGAATGTGCGTCGTGAGGTGATCGGACCGCGAAAAGGAACGCATGCATATCCTACACTGAAACGGTTTCTGACCGGTGTGTATTCTTATATGCCTAGTCAGTTCGTCCGATCGGGAAAACCTCCGGTCGCAGTTTTCAACGGGACAGGCGTACGGTCTTTCGTGCACGGGTGTTTTACTGGGACGGTTGGGATACTTTCGCGGTTTCACCGGAACTAACTTTAAAGGAACTGGCGACTGCTGATAAACTTGCGACAGTATTTCGTGTCCTTTACTCGTCGACGGGTTATATTCGGCCAATTGAACGCCATAACCCGGTTGTTGACTTATTTCACTAGAACAACCTGCACTGAATGAAGGTTCTTGTTTTGGCACGAGATTCGAGGGTCCCGGCACAACTAACGCACTGGTTTGCTGTTGGCCGCTATAGTCCTGCGTGTCCCACTGATATTTCGAGGTGCTGGCCACTAGTTGACCACCACGACTGTACACTAAGTCCTGTTGCGGCAATTCCAATTGTAAACTGGTAGTAGACGAACATGTGGGATACGACGGCGGTTGTTTCATTGTGATATTAGAATCAATGTTAAGCATGAGATGTTCAGTTTGTGATCTGTCGTCGTATTGGGTGCCGGCAGGACTAGGCGTTGCTGAATGGTATTGTTGCTGTGGCGACTGGCTTTGCTGCCCGAGCATGGCGAACATAGGATAAATCGGTTTGTCGGTGTTTGGCAACATCCATGGCGGAGAATGACCCATCGGTTGATTTCCAACGTGCAATGGACTGCCAGTTTGCATCTGTTGCATGCTGCCGGACATGGGACTTGACGAATATGCGCTGCGTAGCTTCTGAACATTGTTGTTGGATGAGCTCGGCGGTCCTCCTGATGGAAACATGCTGAGAGTGCTATTGTTGGTGCACTCCTCTTCGCCACGCAAGCCAGGACTGAGGACGGTCTCTTGTGGAGTGCCACGTTCTCCGATGTGGCTGTTCGCCGGGGATTGCCTTGGACTGCCAGATTGCTGCTCTAATGATAACTCTTCGGGATCTAAAGAACCTGAAAAGAAAATCCACATTTAATTTTGTAGATAAGAATTTATAAATCTAATTATTATATGCAGTACAATAATTAATTAATAACACAAAGTTTATTTTAGAAAAATATTTAACGTAGATGTAGATTGTCAACATTCACCGGTAGATGTTGACATGCAACGGTGTATGTCCGAAGTATTTTCATTGGCTCTAAGCATAAGTAAACTGACAGTCATTTATTAACCAATTAAGAAAGGTAAATGCTGATACAAATATATCAAACGGTACCAAAAATATTTGGCACATTCTAGTTGTTACAGCATCTTTTTGCAGCTCCACTTGCCAGTAGAATATATCTTCTTGCAATTGCAACGTTTGTAGACCTGCCCTCAACTGTTCGAAATGGCAGTAGTTGTTTATAGCAGATACTTCATTTGATAAAGTTTCACCAATAGACAGTAACTTCTCTTTACAATGTGTGAATTCATTTCGGGTAGAGTACAACAGTTTTTGTTTGCCAATTTATAAAAATCGGAATACTTTACACCAACAACCGCAGCCAACACATTTGTAGAATCGGTAAGACCTCAATATCTGCGTTTGCAATATTTTCATTGCTTCTCCTTTTCGTAGAAATGACCTCGTGTTGTTCATGAAACTTTGCATGTGAGTCACATATGTCTTCACCATCACCGCTGTCATTTCCTTCAACATTAGCGTTGCCCGCGTGAGAATGGTTTCCATTTTCTTCAGCTTCATTTGTGCATTCCTCCATTAAATTTTCATTTCCAAAAACTTTGCTGACAAGTTCTTCAAGCTGTTCTTCTGTTTCAATGTTTCCAATTTTCTCAAGAGGAAGAGTCGACGATGCTAATCCTCTTTTTGGTTAAACTCCAAACATAGCTTCGTATGGAAGTCGTGTTTTTTGCAAACTCATGTAAATGTAGATATTTCGACCACTTTTTGTATCGTACTCATCCATACCAGCAAGGTTGCCTTATCCACGGAGCCTTGCATTTGGCTGTGTCGCATTTTTTTCTTGAACTATCTTAACGTCTTTGCAGATCGAACAAATATCAGATATTATTACTCGTTTTCTAAATTCTCAGCCATTATCCGAATTTAATATAAGCTTCTTCATATCATAAATTTAACAACCTCTTTTAAATTTTATTTATATGTACAATAAAAAAATTAACTTGCTGAGAAGTTTAGAAATAAATAAATTTAGAAAAAAGTAAAATAGGTGTAATATTAAATGACCAGTTGGACCTAAATAGCTCAAGGGGTATACCCCTTGAGTTGAATATGTATTTTTTCATCACCTGATGAACCCACAGTGTGGTGAAACAGATGTACCTAGTGTCTACCAAGATGTTAATGTAAATGTAATAAATTATTTATTTGCATTTATAGAAGAATTGACCATTAATACATTTCATTAAAATTTCGAATTCGTCTGTCCTTATTTTTAATAAAATTACCTGTACAGTCCATGTCAATTAAGATCGACTCATCCTAAATATTTTCTATATAAAATATTCATTAGACAAATTGTTTTATTATTGAATTCTCTATTTGTCAAGCCCGGATATAATCGCTTATTGTATGGAAAAGAAGTGGCAAAACGTAGCATACGTAAAATTGTTCAAAAAAATAAAGTAAAATTTTATTTCCACTCTGTTTTACAGGAGGGATTTCCTAATTAAAAGAACAATATGCTTATAAAATATGACAATTTATAATTTATTGGTATAATTTGGTGTAATTCTCTTATTAGTCCAATAAAATGCTGAGGACTGTAAATATATATGCATATATATATATACAAGGTGTCTCTAAAAGGTCTTTAAACAACTCTACCACGTATTTTTCGGACCAAAATAAACCGATTTAGCAAAACTTGGCTTAGTCAAAGTTGCTTAGTTTGTGCGCAATACGGTCCTGAAGTTGCAGTTGGAAAATTGTTTTTTTGTTATAAATTTGAAACGGCTGGAGCGATTGCGCTAAATTTTGTCACGTTTATCAATTCAAAAACGACGTCAAAAGACGTGTACATAGTTTAAAGAGACGTCTAAACGGCCTAAGACACGTGTACACGGCTTAAAGATACATGTACATGGAGCACACAGTATGCGCTGCCGTTCTCTAGTTAATGTTCTCAAATCTTAAAATGCGATTTTTGAGAAAACGATGCAATTTTTCGAGTCTTACCAAGAGTACCTTTTTTCTTGTACTTAAGACACTTAATCTAAATTTTATAGACAAACTCTCTTTTATCCATTGGCGTAGAAAATGGAAATGTTTTAATATTTATAAACGCAGGTTCTCCGCCTATGGATTGACTACTATCACAATTTCTTGACTCATAAAACTATGTAAACGTGACAAAATTTAGCGCAATCGCTCCAGCCGTTTCAAATTTATAACAAAAAAACAATTTTCCAACTGCAACTTCAGGACCGTATTGCGCACAAACTAAGCAACTTTGACTAAGCCAAGTTTTGCTAAATTGGTTTATTTTGGTCCGAAAAATACGTGGTAGAGTTGTTTAAAGACCTTTTATAATAATTTAAATATTTCTTGGGATATAGCGGCCAAACAGGGTACAATAAATACAATTACACCATTTTTTCCAACGTTTCGACATTTATTATAGTCTTCTTCAAGGTTTATTGAAACCAAAAATAAAAATAATTTTTGTATTAACCATAAGGTTGTTATTTAATACACAAGGTTTTGTATAATTTACTGATTACTTTTACTCATATTTTCTATTGTATGTGTATCTCTTGTGTACGTGTTAGATATAATGTCAATTCTACATGCTTAAAAGTATTTAGTATTTTTGGTCGCTAAATCCCAAGAAATATTTAAATTATTAACATATTAAGGCCAGGACATAAAAAAAATATTTTAATATATAATTATATATTATATATGTATGTGTTATAATTCTTAGCCAAATACACAAGAAATGTAATTAAACTAATCTGTCATCATACATAGTGGCTACATTGATTAAATAGAAGATTATGGAAAAATGAAAATTAGGAAAGTCAATTAAGCAAAAAAATTGGAAGAACTTTGATTTACCAAACACAACATCAAAATCACTGTTAGAAGCCTACACTGCTCTATCAAATTTGAAAATGAATTTGAATTCAAGCGGGAGGTGGACACTGTAAAACATACAAATTGTTAAAATGTAAATCACCGATGTATAAATCATTTACAGACACATTGTTTATAAAAGGTGGGTATATTAGTTGCAGTTTATTTTAGGTAATTTTGAAAATCAAGGCGGACGATAATAATGATCAGATACTCCCAGGGTTGTTTATCAAAATCACAAGAATTACAACATATATTTCTGTCCGTCAATCCAGCAATAAATAATGTTGCCTTAAAATAATCACGCCTAGAAATTATGTTTTTCATGTCATCTGTCTATAAAGGTGGTTAAGAAAGTTAGCAGGTTCCTAACCTAGCCAATTAAGGCAAGGGTAATATGTAAATTCATTGAAAACATGTAATATTCAGCTTGCAAAATTTGTATGAGTCCTGCATTAAATGACGTTGTGTATACATGATCCAAAAATGCGGTAGCAGAATATTGTTCAATAGACAAGGTAATTAAAAGGAAAACACAAATTAATTCAGAAATTGAGGGGAATAACAAATATTAAAACGCCTTTTCTTCATCAAGCGCATTGCAACTACCACAACCGCTACTTATAAAAGGTCCTGGAGGCAAATTGAAACAAAGGATGCAATAAATTGTAATTTCTAGAATGTATTGCTCATTTTAAAAAAAAATCAAATAAAACATTACTTTATTGAGTGTGTGCTACTTTTATTAGATGTAAATATATAAATATAATTCGTTTTAATTTACGCCAACACGCGTTGCAATGAATTAAGAGTGTTAATTATAAGAAAATTACGTTTCAAAGTATTCAAGTTTAGTTGTGTACCTACTATTGTAATAAATTCTAACTTGAATCAGGTATCCATTCAAAGCATCCCCGTAAAATGATTATTGATGGGCTGCGGATTTTTGTAAAAAGAACACATTTTCCAAGCCGCAAGTCTTTGTACATTACCTGCGCAAGCATTATCGATTCAGCTCGTGTATCTATAATAAATAACTCGTTACATATTACATATGCCGGATAAATTCATTCTCGATGCCATGGCATAGTAAAAAGGCGTTGGTTGACGTAGTCATCAATGGAAGTTATCTTTGAATGGCAGGCGTATTGATCGGAGTTTTAGACATCGACGCCGCCCGATCCTGGACGAGCCCAGCCGGCGTCGTCTTGGTAGATTAGGGCACTTGTTGCCCTGCGTCAAGGTCGCCCGTTCACAACGGAAAGGCGACCAAATCATTTCCACAAACGGCTGTGCCCCGGTCTGCACACGCACACGTGCACATTTCCATACACTCTCATAATATTAAACATACATATGAATGCGTTGTATATATATAGGTATATAATGTACGTTTGTAACATAATATTTTCATAGTTGCGGTGTATAATCGATTCGACATAGACATAACACAGTGACGCAACTGCTATTATTAACGTAGGAATGGCAGTCGAGAGATTTGCGGGACTGTTCGCCTGATTTTCAAACGCGCGGCAATATAAATATAGATTGTGTGTTGTGGAGATTTTCTTACACCTGTTTGCTATGCGCTAGAAATGTCTAAGTAACTTATGCACTTGCAGAACATAGGTAAATAGCCTAGTGCTTTTTCACTTATTTACAAATACACTTACAGTACCAAAAAAAAATAAGCCACAAATGATCTTCATACAAAATTAAAGCAGAAAATAGTAATAAGTACTAATAGTTAACTTTGAGTAAGTTTATTCATTCAATTATTATAAAATTATAAATAAAAAGCTTTGAAAAACTTATTAACCTTATTTAGAGTTAGGCTTTGTGCGACAAAAAATTGCCAATTTTTCAATTTTAACGTAAAGAAGACTTTAAAATAAGATTATTTTCTCTATTGCACTTTTTCGGTAAAAGCACTAAAAAAACACAATTTTAAGAAATATGAATATACCTTAGAGGTTAGGGGTATACAGAATACAAGCATATTTTATATTCCCATAAAACAATGAACATTATTTATGCAAATATAAAATTTAATGCAGAAATATGCATTTTTCAAAATAATAATTATTTTATTGTTTTTATCGTATGAATGTCGTTTTAGTTTACATCTCCAAAAACGCCAACTCAAATTGAAATGTACTACATTTTCCTATGAGTTTCAAATGCTCTAATGTCACTTTATAAATGACTGACAGCAACAACATACATCAATATTTACATTGTGGTTTACGATTCTGAAAGCTCTAATGATCGTAGTAGTTAGTGCAATTGCATCTGTAAAAGTTAGTGCATTCACGTGACGAGCAGTAAATTAACGGAATTTTTCATATGTCAGTAAATAAAACGACAAATATTTTAAAACCACATAACATGTATTTGCGTTAAATATAGCGACTACTGTTGATGAGTATGTTGTAAAATGGTGTTTTCAGAAAAATATAAATAAAGTACCTAGGTAGGTATATGTTTGTAAATAGTATACTCCTAACCTACAAGGTATGTTTATATTTCTTTACGTTAAAACTCGAAAATTGGCAGATTTTGTGTGTCACTCACGTCATTAAATTATTCCAAGTGTAGTATTGAAAAATAAGATATCTATAGGTAGATATAAAAAGTAAAATATTATCATTGTGATATATATTTTTTTTAATAAAATCGTTACCAAGATATCACAATATTCTCATAAAAAATAAGTTTCTGCTATTTACTGATGTACCGTCATAAATAAGGAGAGAGCTTTGGATTAATTGAAATGTTATTTACGTGTTTCTAGGAATTCTTATTGATTCGATTCTTCCTGTTTTTCACTAACAGCGGATGTTAGTAAGTAGTAGTTTTTATATTGGTTTTTCGTGTCTTAGGCATAAATTTCGTTTGGTCATTTGGGGGGAGGGGGGGTGGCTCGTTACTCACCTGTAATAGGTGGTGGTTCTACGACTGTGCCGGGTCCAAAAAACGTGGGAATATCTCCGGACGTGGTGACCGGAGTATTCAGGTCGCCCTGTTGCGGTTCTGAGGGTGCAGATTCATCGGCGGCAGAACCGGTAGCCGCCGGCACGGGACTCCCGCCGCTCTCAATGCTGGAGCTGGTTCCCCGATACAAGCAGGGTTCGAAGCTCAGCACGTTGAAGTGGTGGGCAGCGGCGGCCGCCTCAGTTAACAAGAAGGTGGAATGATGATGGTGGTGATGATGCTGTGCGGGCAGCGTGTCCAGGCCGTCCATGATCATGGTGGCCGGCGGATTGGGATGACTCGCCGCTGGACCGCCTACCAAAAAAGAATCAGGTGTTTCTGTAGTGCCAGCTTTTTCTGCACCGTTCGTAGCTAGAGAGGGTGAACGATCGCGCACCGCGAGACTCTCTTTTAAAAAACGACAAAAAAACACACACACACAACGAGGTTATTTTCGCGGGCGTCGAGAGATCAAGGACGCTCGAACTTAAAGGTATCGATCGCATGCACAACCTGCTCCCATGAAAGCAGCTCACTTACTGAACCCGGCGCGGAGGATTTTACTTTATGAATGGAGCATCTATTCCATATTTGGAGGTCGGAGTTATCGATTCGGACCAATGGGAGACGACCGTTTCCCCACCAGAGTCGCCCCACCGTCTTCGACAGCGTAATGTGACGTTGCCGTGACGTAACGCGACGAACCGAATCGATTCTATCTTTGTCTATACTTTCCACGGGGAGATAGTGTAAGTGCGCCTGGGATGGGTTTGTCAATGCTTTTTCTCTGTCTAATGTATATATACATGTCATTCGAGTAAATGTAAAGACAGAATATCCTCTCTTATTATTACTATCTCGTTCTCTCACACGTATAAACTTTTGGTACATATACGTATAGTATAGGTGTATATATATATATGTTGTAGAATGCATGGATTATCGGGGCCGTTCAATTTTCCCTCTCTCTTTCACGCATGAATTATGTATTACTGAGCCGAGCATATGTTCGAAAAATTGCACGTTAGCGCCCGGTGGTCGCAAATTTTCGACTGAGGAACTCTGTCCTACGCTTCTGGAACGAAAACAAACAATCGTGACTAGGATCAATGCGGAAATCCGAAATGTGCGCGTGCTAAGATGAATAAAATTGAAGAAGCCGACCCCTCCCCCCGCAAACATTGGTTCTGTAGATCCAAGCGTGTGTACGCGTTGTGTTAAGGTATAAATTTACTAAGTGCCTGGATACGATTTTTTAAAGAAAAATCATCTTAATAACTGCATGAAATGTAGGGTAACTTCATCTAACTAAATGACAATGGATCATAGGCTACGCAGTTTTAGGTAATCGAACAGTGCCGGAAATGTTGAAGAAACACTCAGATGTAAAGGACATGTACAGTATTGGAGAAGACACAACATTACTGGACTCGAGTGGTTGTCATAAGTAATAGAGGTTCAGCACAATATAAGCCTAATTGGCTGCGGTAATAAACTGGGACGTAAGCCGAATAGATCTGGAATTTACAGTCGTTTTCTTTCGCTTTTCCGCTTTTATCATTTGCGTTTCACTATTTGTCAAATGACTTTCCAATTATTTTATAGTAGTTAGGCTTGATGCTTCATCAAAGAAATTCCATTTCTGTCAAATGGTTTTCCTTATTTGTCAATTTAATTTCACGTGCACAAATATTTGCATTACCTATTACAATTGAAAATAATAACAATAATCATCAGAGAAAGAATAAATAATAAGATAAGCAATGAAGTACGCAAATTAATCATTAATTCTTTGAATAACAGTGAAAAATTTTGGATGGATAACAGTTGGGAGTTTTGGCAGATACAGTTAAAAAAAATTACACAACGTAACAGGAAAATTAATAATA
The DNA here is from genome assembly GCA_963170755.1 of Amphimallon solstitiale. Lineage (NCBI taxonomy): Eukaryota > Metazoa > Arthropoda > Insecta > Coleoptera > Scarabaeidae > Amphimallon > Amphimallon solstitiale. Next base: position 84,966,469 of record OY720681.1, on the reverse strand, counting down.
CTACAAATGTAAGTGCAGGATATCGGCAACAAAAATTATTAAATGCACAAAAAGAACAGATTTTTGACTGGATTGACCTAGATTGTTCTTTAATCCTCCGTCAGTTGCATGGAAAGTGCTTAAATCAATGTCCACTTCTTCCACAAGTATCACTATCTACGATTAATAGAGTACTTAAGAACTTTCGTTATTCTGTTAAAAAAATTCATTTGTTCTTGAAAGACGAAATGCACCGGGCATTATTCAAGCTCGCTTTGATTACGCAATACAGTTTAAAAGAATGGTATTGGAAAGAGAAAAAATGTTCTTCATTGACGAATACGGAATACAAATATGTTCTCACAGGTAAGAGGGCGCAATTATTCTATTGCTGCTGTAATTAACGTAAATTTTTGTATTTGTTTCAAATTCAAGATGTACCTTTTAATGTACTTCACTTTTTTGAATTTATTACAACGTTAATTCAACAGTTACATAATGACGGTGCTCATATTCTTATGGATAATGTAAAATTCTTGATCCTCATTAGAGGTCATGATCATTTTCCAGTGTTGCTTATCGCTTATAGCCCTTTCCTAAGTCCAGTAGAAGAGTTATGCAACCAGTGGAAGGAGACAATAAAAAGAACACAGTCAACGAGTGAAAATGAATCATATGAGGCCAGTACACGTTGCATCTAAGCGTGTAAGTCATCAAAATTGATTGAATTGTGTTCAAGATATGGATCAGACATATTTACACAACTGTTTACAAAGAAATGAAATTTTGAATTAAGTTATGTGTATTTAAATACAAAATAAATTTCTCATTTTAATGTGTTAGTTGCTATATTTTTTATAAAATGTAAGATAGATTGATACCTACATATAAAGAAGAAAAGTAATTGATATAAAAGGGAAAGTCATTTGAAAAATAGTGAAACGCAATTGACAAAAGCGGAAAAGCAAAAGAAAATGACTATTGTACGGATATTGCATTTATGAATGTATTTTTGGAATATATGTTTCAGACCGACGCGACAACAAATTGCAGAAATCTATCAAACCCAAAGATTTTATGGGCTTAATTATATTCGTTTCTTACGAAATATGCATCTATATACGTATGTACGCTGATGATATTGGCGTATTGATAACATATAACAATAATCGTAACTTAAAACACACAAATATTGTACGTATATGATAAAATTCAGACATGGTCAATAAAAAATTATTAAAAATCAACGCAAATAAGACAGTATTGATAGGACTGCCCAACAATGAAAATCTTTCGGGCTCAAAAATAGCATTACATAATTCCACCATCTGAATTCAAGAATCACCATCACCGATTCTCCTTTGGAGTAATTTTTTTCCCGCTCTACGTTTTTAGGTTTGGCATGTACTGTTTCTTGAGTTGACACACCTGTTCCATGTTAAAACACAAAATTCTCAAGCCGTTTATAGGTTATAAACATTATTACTGTTCCTGTGACTGTCAGATTCATAGAGTTTTGTGTTGTAATTAGTGCTGAAATTCTGTTTTTCGTATGCTTTGGATCAAAATGACACGAGAATGTGCGAATAATTCTTGCTACATTTGTCGTGAAATAACATTTTCGTCACAAAAACGCAAATCTGATGCATATCGGCATTATTTTAGTATGAAGGTAGGGGACCTGGATAAGTCATCGGCTCCATAAATATGTGGCAACTCTTATTCAGTGAGAAATAACGAGAATGGCAGAACTTCTAGGGTCAAGACTACAGCAATGCAATATTTTCCAACGTGATGTTAGGATCTCGCAGTACAGACATCGTCATAATAATCTGTTTCCTTTTATTTTTAAAAGAAAAGGAATCTTGTTGTTTGCTGCGAGGTTAATGGCTTGATGAAATATTTGAATTTGAATCATAATCCAACTGATTGGAGGCTACTTAATAGACTTTTACAAGTTTAGTTTAAAAACTGTATTCCTTCATAACGGCAGCCGTTTTCTTTTTATTCCGACTGGTCATGCATTTCACATGAAGGCGACTTATGCAAAAATGGCAGTCCTCGCCGATTCGATCAAATATGCTGAATACAAATGGAAAATCTGTGGCGATTTAAGAGTCATTGCTGTATTCTTAGGAATGCAACTGGGGCACATTAAATACTACTGCTTTTTATGAATGTGGGATAACAGAGATAGGAAATAATATATTCAAGCAGACTGAACTGCAAAAATCTTAACCCTAGCGAGAAAAATATCGTTGTGAGGCATCCGTGGACCCAAAAGATATTCTTTTTACACCTCTTCATATAAAACTGAGTTTTATGAAAAATATTATTAGAAAAATAAAGCGAGAAAGACAAGCCTTTAAGTACTTCAGAAACAAATTTCCTATATTAAGTGATGCAAAATTCACACAAATTCGGAATATGACAAGGAAGCTTGGGAAGCCTTAAAGAGAGCCATTCATGGATTCTTAGGCAACAAAAGAGATGGAAACTACCGTCCGTCAAATACATCAACTCGGATGAAACATGCCCATTAAAATCCATTTTCTCCACTTACACTTAGACTTGTTTCCCGCATCACCTATTGTATCACAAAAATACATTCGAAATACACAATTTTAGAAAGTACAGTAGGACTGCTAACTTTTGTTAACTTAAAATTTGTCTTTCAATAGTCATATTGATAGTCTTTGTGAACTAGCTGGTATTATGCTCTGAGATTTATATCCGACTATAGTAGTCAAATAGTGCTCATGTGCCTGTATCATCTCCGTTAAGCTCGCTACAGGTCAACGTGAACCATAAGTAAGGTTGACAGAGTATTTTTGTTGCAAAAATGCACAATTAGAACTATCATTAGAACAGCAACATACCCATGAGTTCAACAATATGAAATGTTTGACATATTATTAATTCAGTTCTTCAATAAAAGTGACATAAAATTCTATTATTAACAGCCTCGCACTACCAAACACAGTAATTCGTTTGCCAATGCTGCGCGTTGATTGTAAACTTTGCTATTAATTTCCCATGAAAATTGAGATAAGTTCAGTTTAAGGAAAAAACATCTACAAATTAAAAAAAATTGCTGTACTTTCGATGAATTCATTCTGCACTGATTTATTTTTTTAAAATTTAATAGCTGTTGTACCGCACTTTTATACAATTTGATGTTTTATTGTTCTATAGACCGGTTAATATGCTGACTGAATTGTGCAATATGCATTTTCTCAAGTCAAGGATGCAGTCTTATTATATCTTAGAACACATTCTTCAGTTAATAAAAGTGTTATTGTCTTGATATTGAAGGTTTGCATAGCGGAATAGAGTGGAATTACATATATGTACTTTTAAACGAAATCAATTTCAAAAAAGATATAACCACCGAGAATTATTACAACTTTAAAATTAAAATAATATTACTAACAAAATATAATTTAAAGAGCTATAAAAAAGTAATGCTCTTATTTATTATATAATAGTTGCAAATACATCTATAAATAGTTGATGGTTCGGTCTCAGTTTAAAGTGTTAAGCATTGCAAATGTAAAAAATTAAGTCATTGTTTAAAAAACTGATTTTAAATAAAATTAGTTGTTTATTTAATATAATATTTCAGTGTGTTGAAATTTAACATAGGTACATATCGCATAAAGTACAGTTAAGAAAGATAGAAAATATTCAGGGAACTTACTATTTTTTTTAAATTTTACTAAAATCCGCAGTGCTTGGCAATTGTCTATTACAGAAGAAACTTTTTGAAATTTTTGGCAGTCTATAGTCGCTTGGGCACTTTAAATTAAATATATTAGGTTATAGCTAAAGAAGAGCGGACACATTTGCAGTTATAGCAAGTCGTATAGAAGAAAAAAGCTACCGGCGTATATTTGGTGCATTTTCCCTATTAAAATAGTTAGCATTCATACACTTATAAAATTTATAATATATGAGTAATATATTGCAAAAGCAAAAATGAACTTTGCAGTTAATATACAAAATTAACTAACTTCTAATTTTAATTTAATTTTAAGTAATCTATGATAATATGCAATGTATTACAGTTTGTTAGCTTTTGCCTGAATAGAAATAATTTTATTTTAACAAGAAAAATTAAAACAAAAAGTATGATTATTTCAATTGAAAAAAGTGTAACATTAAATAAGCAGCGGACAGTGCAATGGAATAACTAAATTCTTGGAACAATTGTAGAAAAACCTGGAAAAAATTAAGGATTACGAACTAAGTGAAAGAAGAGCAAAATAGGTAGAATGCTGAATAATAAGCAATTACTAATAGAAATAATGGACATGTATACTAAAGGTCAATCAATTATCGACTTACTAGGTATTAAGCAACGAAAAGAAAGTTTTTAAGAATGTTCGATGACACAAACACCAAAAAAGACAAATTAAGTAATGAATATATATTATAATGATGGGTTGAACTTACAACGAATGAAGATTCTAATCAGATAAAAAGACATTCATCAACTAGACGCGAAAAAATTAAGAAAGAATATTTGAGAAAAAATTTTGAGTAAAAATAATAAAAGAAAACCCAAAAACATGGAGAGATGAAGTAAAAGAGATGACATTGAAAATAAATATACAACCAACACTATGTTCTTATATGTAATAATTTGTCATGTATGCTCTTAAAATCACACATAATAAAATTATTAAATGATAAGATTTTTATAAAATGATTATTTGTAATATTGACTACCATGTGAATCGTATGTTCTATTATATATACATAATTCACAATATTATATTGGTTAGTTAGTTTTGTTCTATATAGGAATATGTGGTAAAGGGAAAAATTTATAACAATGTTAATATTCAGGTGTCCTTAACAATTGTGTAAGTACTGAATGTATCATCTATCTCAACGTGCGATACTTTGTAAAATTGTCGTTTTACTGCGGGGTCACTGTAATTGAGCTTCATGATAAGATTTCGATACAACGGAGTGAATGAAATAAACGACAGGGCAGATACATAAAATAAGAGAAATGTATGTTGAAAGAAGTAATTTCAAACTAATATAGGTATAAATTAATAGTACAGAAATATTTTGTTTATTGCTCATAAAGTAATAAACAAAATAACGAATTGAAAGTGAATGTAAGAAAAATGTCTTTCGACATATATGAGGTAATTTTAAAGTCAAAATAAGTCCGAAAATGAAATGTATTAATGGATCACAAGTTGCATCCATATCACATGCAGCTACATTGAGCCATATCAGATCAAGATCACGATATCATTGTATTGTTGCTATTGGTTAAGCAAATGAGGCACAAAAATAGGAACGCTTTGTCTGAAACCTTATGGACTGATGAGGTAACTTTTCCAAATACCGGATAATTAAATTTACATAATGTGCATATTTTCGTTAAGGAAGAATCCTAACTGGACGCAGGAGGTTGACAGTTAACATCAGTAGAGAGGAAACATGTGGTCTGGTATCGTGGAAAACAAAACACTAGACTAGTAAAGTAAATATGTAGTTTCAACATGATAAATGTCCCACTCACTTTCCGCAAAATGTACAAGCTCATTTCAATCAATAGTTGCCCAATCCATGGATCGAAATAGGAAGTTCATTCCCATGACTTTCTATTAGATTTCCGAATCTTACGGTTCTTGATATTTATTTATGGGGCTGAATAAAAGACATATTTCTTAGTTTATATTACGATAGTTACGTTGATATCACATCGTCATTATATTTTCTTATTATTTCAAATTTTGGTAAACATAAATATCATAATTTGTTGTATTTATTTTGATGCTATTTGCTGGAATGAATTAGATATCAATATTTCTACGATTGCTTTATTAATGAGTAAATATTTCGTTTATAGCTGATGTATAATAGGACGTTGAGTTAGGGTAATTATTTTTTGTTATCCTGTAATTACATGTATGTCTTTTGGGAAATAAAGATATATTATTATTATTCTGATTTAATGTTGTAAAAGACAAGCAATGAAATTAAAAAATACCAGATCCAAAGTTTGGACACATTTAAAAGGAGAAATCCGTGTAATACATGTTAAAACCATACCATGAACATTTCAATAAAAATAAACTATATACTGTCCAGTAAAACGAAATAAAATTATTACTCCCAGAAATATTGTTTTTCTTGAATTTTTTTATTATGACTAATTTCGTAAAGCAACAAAAAAAGGTAGCAACTTCTGATTTTCATCAATCCAATATTTATTTTTCAGTAGGTATTATTACATTAAAGATATATCGTTGAATTTAAAATTTTAAGAACTTACAAATAATTATTACTGATTACAGAAAAGACTAAGTGAAATTAGGAAAGACTTTCTTGCATATGTAAACGAAATACGTCATTTACTTCATTTAAGTAAGTTTGGCCCCATGCTAAAAGACTCTTTATCTTAGCTTGTGTGGATTTGTTTATTGTTTTAAATTTTCTATTTGAATGAATACTGATACAGAGTATATATAAATGATTGAAAGGCGCTTGAATTTCTCCCTTTCTATTTTTTTTTTGCTTTAAGTTGGTGCCAAGTGCTAGTCAAATCTCTGCGACGCTGTAAATATTGTATATCATAGGCGTAATATAAAAAAATTAAGAAAGGGAACAATTTTGGTGAAATATACTAATTTATTAATAGAATATTACAAAGTCCAACACTTATTCAAGATATTTATCATTTAAAATATTGAAAAATACAACATTTGTTCAAAATGCAGCCCATGTAAATTAAAACATAAATTCACTCCTGTTTTTATATTGTCGAACACATTGTGTATTATTTCTGGTCTAATGTCATTCACAACTTCCGAAATTGTATACTGTAATTCCTCCAATGTATGGATACGGTTAGAATGAACTTTATTCTTTAAATAACCAAACATGAAATAATTCAAAAGGGTCAAATTTCGTGACCGACGAGGACAGCGGGCTCTACTTATCAATCTGTCCCCGAAAAACTGTTGCAGATAATATTATGTTCTCTGCGCAGTGTGAGCTGTAGCACCATCCTGTTGGAAATAACCACGTTGCAACTCATCATAGTGAAGTTGTTCAATAAAAAAATTTAAAATTAGATTTTGATAGGTATTCGCATCAATATTTTGTTGAAAGAAGATAGGACTGATTAGTTTTCTTCTTGACATCGGTAACCATACACCGATCTTTTGAGGATGTAACGGAATCTCTATGAAAATATGAGGATTTTCTGCCTTCCAAATTCTATTTTTTTATGAATTTACATATCCACTGAGATGGAAGCAAGATTCGTCACTGAAGAAAGTAATATCCAAGATAAGTTATTGTTTAAAACTTCATTGAACCCACAGTACTAGGTGGGACGTGGAAAATCCAGAGGTAACAATTCATGAGTTACAGTTATTTTGTATGGATGTAAATGAAGAACTGTCTTGCAAGCCTTCTGACACCAAGTGATAATTTTTTTTGGGTTGATAAGCACCGTAAAGATTGTTTAGGACTCGAATGTATTTTTTGAGTAATATCCGCAATAATTTGTTCAGTTAGAACAGTTAGATTTTCCTTTCGCTCTGCGAAATCCGTCTATTACACGACGAATATGCTGTACAAAACAATCATGTGTAAATTCTACGTTGGGAAATTCTTATAGAAATTGCTGGTGGCAATTTTGATAGGAATAATCCCATATTTTTTGATGATTGCGTATTCGTGAACGAAAATATGCCTCAACAATAAATTTGTTGTGCAGATCTGTGAAAACCATCATTAACCTACAAGCATGCTGTTTATATTGTACGGATCTAGTATGACTACTTCGTCGCTTACCAATACTAATATGCCTTTGTAAAAAGTGCCAATAAGAAAAAGGCCTCTCTAGTAATAAATAAGTAAAATAATTAAGTAAGTAGATCAAAAAGGAAAATAAAAATAAAAACCATAGGATAGTAGGACGCTACTGATCATCTTCTAGAAGCATGAACTTTCCGACATAAAAACAACGCGGGGGATTCAAACGCCTTTCAATAATTGTTGAACACATTGTATATTTGCATAAGTATTGTATAAATTTGAAAATGAGACAGGGTAAATCACGACGAGATTTCATTAGAACAGTATAGAAAAATAATAAGAGTTGTTTTGAAATTTCGCAGATATTAGTTTCGCGATACGCTCTTTCGATTTAAAATAGTTTCGAATTTTCGCTTCTTCCGGTTACACCGAAAATGGATATCGACTTCCTTATTTAAAATAGAATACCCCATTTTTTATGATTGATTCTTATTTCCGACATAATTTTAAGGCAAGTTTATGTAATAAACTTTGCCTCTGAAGTTAACCACTTTCGAAGTATTTTAATTTTTGTAAAAAAAATTATAGCTGCAATCTATTACTCATAACAACATTCCCAATAATTGAATGCATGCACAGATTTAAAATTCTAGGTAATTATTTTATTTTGGAAAGTATTCTGCTTCAAATGCGGTATTATAAACTTTTCAAAATAATACAGGGTGATCAGAAAACCATGTTAAATATTTCATCCAGAAAATATCAATAACTTGTTATTTTTAAATAGCAATCTACATTTTTTCAACTTCATTGGATTCCACGTTCAAAATAAGGGACAGTATGTGTTTACTTCCCTAAAAGTAAATATCTTACTTTCAGAGTTATTTTGGAAAATGTATCAATTCCTTCAAAGTTGTACTTTGCATAATCAATTAGGTTATGGAAAAATAAAAACAATGCAATTTCAATCATATTATCTGTCATTAGTAAAGTATGTACTGATGTTATTCAGCGTTTTCTTCATTTTCTGTTTCTGAATACTTGTTTCTAATACTGAAAATATCGCGATTTGGATTTATTAAAGAAAATTTTTTGAACCTAATAATTACAGATGGTAATTTAAACAATTTCCTTTGGATCATTCTTGTCGGAAATAACCAGAAGAAAACCTGTTGGTAGTGAAAATTTGGCACAACACACCCTAGTAATTCTCCAATGGATGCAAAGCTAAAGTTGGTGTATCCAGAATGAGCATAAATCGAATTTTGAAAATGAATACGTGGCATGCCGATTTTGTAAGAAAAGGGTAGTATTGTGAGTGGTTTTTAATGAAAGCACAGAAAGAACAAGACGATTTCACAAGAGATGTTGTATGGACAGGCGAAGTAAAGTTTTGTAAAAATGGAATATTTAATCGACGACACAATAGGCGTTTTTGGTCGAGTTGTAAGGCAGCGACGTTTACAAGAGTCTTGGAGTTTCAATGTATTTTTTGCTATTCACATGACAAAATATTTGCTTTGTATTTTTATGAAGAAAACTTAAACAGTGAGCGATTTATTTACAAGTTAAGAAACATCATAAATTTAAATTAAATACACTGTCGGTAGAAGGGTAGTTTATGGTTTCAGATAGGTGGTGCTCCAGCACTTAGTACATACTAGAGCTGTTGGAATAGTATTAGAAAAAAGACCTTATAGCTTTCCACTTTTCTTTATTTGGGGCTATGTTAAAGATAATGCATACAATATACCTGCTAGCACCAAAAAAGATATGATGGCCAGAGTACGAGGCGCGTTCGATAATCTAGATGGTACAGAGTGCTGCACGTACTAACATTTTAAAAAGAATAAGAAAATGTTTAGATATACGTGGTGATGTGTTTGAAAACTTAACTTAAGATTACTAAACCTATTATAAAGACTACTTCTTCTTGATATTGTCTAGTTTTCATTTAAATCTTTTCGAACATTATTAAACAATGACTTATTTTCTTTTTATTTAATTACATTAATTTCCACAGCTTTTTGAAGGTGGAATCCAATGAGGTTAAAAAAAATTATAGGTTGTTATTTAAAAATGACAAGATATTGATATTTTCTGCATGAAATATTTAACATGGTTTTCTGATCATCCCCGTATTATTTTGAAAAGTTTATAATACCGCATTTGAAGCAGTATACTTTCCAAAATAATTATCTATAATTTTAAATCAATTCAATCAATTATTGGTAATGTTGTTATTGAGTAATAGCCTGCAGCTATCATTTTTTTTATAAAAATTGAAATACTTCAGAGGCAAAATTTCTTAGACAAACCAGCCTGAAAATTAAGTAGGAAATACGAATCAATCATAAAAAATGGGGTATTCGTTTAAAATAAGGAAGTCGATATCCATTTCCGGTGTAACCGGAGGAAGCGAAAATTCGAAACTATGTTAAATCGAAAGAGCGTAACGCGAAACTAATATCTGCGAAATTTCGAAACTCAACTCTTATTACTTTTCTATATTGTTCTAACGAAATCTCGGCGTGATATACCCTGTATAAATAAATATTTCATGAAGTAAATAAAAGCCGCTCTAAAATATAGGTATTATTATACGAACAATAGCAGTGATTTTTGGAAAAGGCTTTCAGAATGTATCTAACTAGACGCATTCAAACATGCACAACGTGTGCATTCCTTTGCGTAAGATAGAAAAGTTAATAGAATATCTAGCGCTGAGCCTACGAAATGCTTGTGTCGATTTAAATATAGAGTGTGCATCATGTGGCAAAATAACAACACGGTACTATTTTCGAAAAACATCTGTTAGCACCCATTAAAAATACCGTACTATTTGGACGGAACGAGACAGAGAGAGAGAGAGAAACTGAGATAACGCTGGAATGATGGGAAGAGAAAAAAAACATTCGGGATCACAGCCTAAAATACACATCAGCTGGTGTACGCGTTTGTTTCTGAGTCAAGCGTCGTGACGTCCGACATGGCAAATTATGTAATACGTACATGCATACATCCTATACATATAACATTTATACACCGATAAAAACCTGTGACACCATTCCCCCCCGAAAAGCGGCTCTAATACATATATTGTATACACGTTAGATTCCAACCGAGTGATCGCTCGTTTATTTAAAGCTCCCTGTTCTACGCGATGAGCATCGCATTGAACGATTTTTCAATTACGGAACTCTACGTCCCCATGGGTGCTGTTGCGAAGGGTGAAAATATGATGGTGGGGCGCCGCGTAAGGGATAAGCTTGCGCGACACCGCCCTATGACGTAAATTCATTCATGAATTTTCATCCCTACCAGGGCTGCCTGGGGACGTTTACCACCGTCGAATGCGCAATACCCCTACAACACCGTTCTTAACTCGTGTTTTCCTGATATGAACATTTCTAGAAGAATTTCTCTCCGCGAAAACGACTTTCAGTTTCTTTTATCGTTAAAAATGGAGGAGTCACATTGTAAAACGAGGGGAGGAAATTCTTTTTAAAGGGACGTTTATCTCTTATGCTAATTACGTATATATAGTATTTTTATTTAAAATATGCAAATGCCTATAGGAAATATTAATGTACAATATACAGTGTGTAGAGGGAAGTGATTTTCTATATGGAAAACTCCTTTAATATGAATTTTAGGAGAAATACTTATTCATTATAAAAATTTTGATTACATGTAGACTCCCTTTGGTAAATAAAAAAAATGACACACGACTTTCTTATACGTATGAAAGTGTTACTTCCGGTCCGAATTTTGAAATTTCATCTATATAAAAAATATTCCAAATCCAACTTTAAATACTTTTGTACTCTTCATAAATATATATATAGAATGCATAATTTACGACATATTTGCAAAAAACCGATTTTCGATAAGAGTAAAAAACCTACTTCTGGTAGGAATTTTGAAACATTTTTTTAATAAAATTTTTCTCAAATTTAATTTTAAGTACATATAAATTCTTTATAAACTTGTCTAGACTTAGTAGTTGACGAAATATTGACAAAATTCGAGTTTTTCACTGAAGTAAACTATTATTTCCGGTTGGCCGAATTTGTTGAAAATATAACCAGTTCTCAAGAGGGAGATTATACACGTAAATACAAAATTTGGAATTGATAGCTATACCGGTTTGACCGCTATCGTGGTCACAGGCAGACAGACAGACAGACAGACTTTTTTAAAAACCACTTTTTCGGTATCAGGGGACTTCAAAACCTGGACATCTGCAAAAATCTCGAGGTCGAAAATTTTCATCATCACAATACTTCCTTATACTATACGTATAAGAAAGTAAAAACAAAGCAATATTAAGTTACGGAAATAAATTCTACTGACTAAGTCCGAATGTTACATCAGTATCGCATTACCCATGCATTATTCATTAACCAACGACATTGCCTGACAGTTCTGCCAGCTCTATTAATGAAAAATGTTGACGTGAGCAGCGAATCAACCTGGTGAAATGTTATGGTATAAATATCCAATACAGTTATTTAACAAAAAATACCAGAATGTAAGTGTATGCAGAACCACATTGAAGAAATTAATTGATAAGTTTGATGAAAGGGGACCCGTTTCCGACAAAAAGAAGCGTCGCAAAGCGTACAATGATGATGATGCTGTGACCATTATGGCTATTGAATCAGTTGCTGAACATCCAGCAGTTCTATGCGCCAGCGAACAAGTGAACTCAATGTCAGTCATACATTGTTGCAAATAATTTATAAAGCGAATAAATGTATCCATATAAACCTAGATTCGGCACCCCTTAGAAAATACAAATCACGCGTTCAGACTCGAGTTTTGTTTGTGGATTGGTGAAAACATTGTGGAACATGGCCTTTTTTTATCAGAATTTAATGTTTAGTGATGAAGCAACGTTTTCGACAAATGGTAGTCTTCCCTCACAAAATCGTTGATATTGGTCAAAGGATAATCCAAATTTTAGAATTAATGTTCGAAATCAGCTATATCAAAAAGTCAATGTGTGGTGCGAAATGTTATTAAACGGATTCGTTGGTCCCTATTTTTTGTAATGGAAATTTAAATCTACACAATTACTTGGAAATGCTTCAGCAAGAGGAATTGAGATCCATCTACTTACAACAAGATGGGTGTCCAGCTCATGTAAGAGAATTCTTAAATTTACACTTTCCTAATAGTTGGATTGGACGGTATGGACCAATATATTGGCCAGCTCGGTCATCGGACTCATATCTAAAAATGCGGATTACGAAGACTGTTCAAAAAATTAATTTCGAAATGTTAAACAAAGTTTACGAACAATTAAGAAAAAGAATTGAAGATTGCGCTGGATGTGGTCGAGATTATGTGGAATAATTTTAGAGTTTAGTGGTCAGCCTTTTTCACAAACACAAAAACAGTAAAAGGTTTATCGAAATGACATTTGCCATTTGTCTAACATTGACCAATATAACATTCTGACTTAGTCATATTAAAAATCAACAACTCGACATAATTTCAAGTTTTTATCTTATCTTAAATGATTATTGGTTTCTTATTTACCAAAAGGGGTTTCCATACAACCAAATTTTTTTATAAAGAATAAGTTTTCCTCCTAAAACTCATTTTAAAATATTTTCCCTTATATCGGAAACCACATCACTCTACACACTGTATATGCTTTACTTTTCCTCATGAATTGATTTATCCTTGCTTCAATATTCATTTTGCAGGAAATCAATACTTATTTCGTTGGCAATGTTTATCATTTGTTCCGTAAATAACCGCAGGTAAGTTATTTACTAAATCTCACGTTTCAGGTAAATAGAATTGTGTTCCAATACATATAATGAAAGAGACAATTCCATGAAATATTCATAAACATAAGAAAAGTAATAGCAAGAAATTCAAATTATATTTTTTGTCAATAATTTAGGCTTTGGAATAATGCTAAAAACAATTAACGGATATTGCGTATAATTGATAAAAGTAGTGCTAGTTAACATAACATCGAGAAGCTAAATATATTTCTATATAATATTTTCAACTTCTTTTTATAGTCAGATCCTAACAAACAAGTTTCTATGCACTCACTTCTTAAACGCGTGTACCTATTTCCTCAAAAATACAATTAACAGGGAGTTAAAATTAAAAACAAGTAACAAACAGGCTGAAAGAACTAGAAATTCTTTGTCATATATAATTTATATAATAGATGAAAAGTAGTAGTTTTCTGAAATGTTGCTTAATTGCTTCTAAAACGCCTGCAAAATTGCTGTTACATTCAACCAAAATTTGCCCGTCACTTGACTTAAAGCTGGTGTTCGCCCGTGTTATATGTCCATAAGAAATATCGGTACCATTTTAAGGAAAAGTTGTAAATCAAGAACAATAAAATTTTCACACAGTTAATGTTAAAACACACTCATCAGGTTGAGTTATTTTGAAAATCCTAGTGCCCTTAGTTTTTTCAAAAAAAATCATAAAATTAGTAAATTTGGAAGAAGCAGAACGAAATTAACTCAATTTATAAAAGGCACTATGCTGATGTCGCATCCGGAAAAAAAATGAATTTTGATTTTTGGTTTCGCCTAAAATGGTACCGAAAAAATCCATTAGATGGGTGTTTTAATTCGAATTTAGGAACATTTTCTGTATTAATTTTTGTTGTATTACTATCTTTATTATAAATATTTCTCTGTTTGTTTCTCTATTGATCAAGGGTTATATTAAAAATTGCAAAAAATCCATATGCAACCACAGCTCCATCTATGGACCCCCGTTAGGGTTAGGCATCGAAGACCGCACTGTTAAGAGTCGATGCCTTTAAATGCGTAGGGGCATTTTGCAATAATATACCTGCTCTCTTCGAAAAATTACTTGATCTACGATGAGGTCGTATAGGAGGAATAATTCCTTCTGAAACCAGTCTTCAAAGATTGTTCGAGTCATCCAAGTTTTTGTTTTTTGATTGTAATAAACTACTGGAAACAACTTTGTTTTAGATCCATTGAATGAACTCACTCACTTTATAATCGGGTGCTGACTTTTTCGAATGATCAGCTAGCGCTGTAGATGGTATAGTGTCCCAAAATAAGCCGGTTTCCTCGGCGTTTTAGATTTGCTCCATTGTCAGATTGTGCCGTTCTATTATTCGTGGAAACTCACGTAGTTTTTCACACTGTATATCTAACTGTCTAGTACCATGTCTTACCTTATATCTATTAAACCACGGTTGTTTAAATTTAATTTGTTTATGAAACTCTAAGCCTTTTCACATGGTAGGCGTTCCGATACAAGTGTCCTTCGGCTTTTTTGTCTTTAAACCATTTGTAAATAGCGTCATCAAGATCATCTAGTTTTGAACATTTTAGAGTTTTTCTTGAACTTGTGGTATTAAAACTGTTGGAATATGGCAAAAACTTAAAAACTATTTTTTTTCCTTAATAATGTGTTTTTGTGCAAGTTTTCCAACACTTTTACCTTTTTCTCTTTTTTCGATAATTTTACTTTCTTATACGTAGTATAAAGAAAAAGAAGTATTGTGATGATGAAAATTTTCGACCTCGAGATTTTTACAGATTTCCACGTTTTCAACTCCCCTGATACCGAAAAAGTGGTTTTAAAAAAATCTCTCTCTCTCTCTCTCTCTCTCTCTCTCTCTCTCTCTCTGTGACCACGATAGCGGTCAAACCGCTATAGCTATCAATTCCAAATTTTGTATTTACGAGTATAATCTCCCTGTTGAGAACTGATTAGATTTTCAGTAAAATCGACAGACCGGAAGTAGTAGTTCACTTCAGTAAAAAAATCAAATTTTCCAATATTTCGTCAACTACTAATTTTAAACAAGTTTATAAAGAATTCATATGTACTCAAAATTAATTTTGAGAAGAATTTTATTATAAAAGTTTTCAAAATTCCTACCGGAAGTAGGTCTTTTACTCTTATCGAAAATCAGTTTTTTGCCAATATTTTACAAGGCATGCTTTTTAGACAGGTACGTTACGAGTATAACAGTATTAAATTATAATTTTAAATATCTTTTGTATAAAAAAAAATTTTAAAATTCGGACCGGAAGTACCACTTTTACTCTTACCGATTTTTTGCAAATATGTCGTAAATTATGCATTATATATATATTTATTAAGAGTACAAAAGTATTTAGAGTTGAAGTTGCAATATTTTTTGTATATATGAAATTTCAAAATTCGGATCGGAAGTAGCACTTTTACTCTTAGCGAGTAGCAATTTTTTTCGAATATCTTGCAAAGTATGCATTCTACAGAGATTTATTAAGAGAATAGAAGTACTTATAATAGGACTTTTATATAAAAATGGAGTGTTTATCAAATAAATTACTAATTAATAGCGATTCTAGCATAATATGAAAATAGCCTATTAATTACCGATTCTATTTATAACATATTTATATTTAATTTTCCTCTGAGCTTACTCCATGAGTTATTTGTGCATATTTTCATTCTGTTACAGATATACCTCGCACATACCTCTACGTACACACTTTTTGACACCGTCAAGTTCGAAATAAATTAATTTTATTACCAGACCTGAACTCTAGCATCGCTTTTAAACCGTAATTATCCAATATTGTAAAAAATGTCGTCCACGTCTAATCCCTAAATTTTTAATTGATTAATTAAAGCAATTTACAATTCTGTTGCGCAAAAGAGGTTTGTATCTGTCAGCGTGCTTGTCTCAGAATGTGGACTTTTGAAATGATATTTCTGTGAGTTTCCTGTATCATGTGCCAAAATAATTTAAAATGAGGTTATCACACACATTTTCAGCTTTTTCTGTTTCGTGCGTGTCAATTTACTTATACATGAAGTTAATAGCAACGGATGAAATAACACTTTGATAGGCTTAAACATGAATAATTCTTTTGTACTACAAACATATTTTCGACTACTAAATTTCGAGCTCGATTAGAAGGATATACCGAGTCCCGCATTGCATACTGGCAATCACCCAGAAACAAATAAGGATCTGCTGGCAATTAGAGGGCGAAATATGAAACTCCCCTGTTCATAACTGCTGGTATGTCAACACCATGTCATCAACCATTACTTGTATCTTGTATTAGGTTAAATTAAAGAAGAACTGGCTAAATGGTTACGGCAATAAATATCGTAAAAGTAATAATATAAAACAAGTATTTGACAGTACAGGAGTATGATAAAAAGCCCAATCAAACAATTGATTAAGTGTGCAATATAACAATAATTGTGGTGACTTTCCATCCGTGATTCCCAATGTGGTCTATATCGATCCTCAGGGGTCAACATCGACCTAAAAGGGGCCCACGTCAGCTAAAAAAAATTGGAGGTCCATGAGACATAAATGGGGGTCCACGATACTGGATCTCATTTAAGCAGGTCGTAACTTTTTAAAAAATTTAAAGTTATGCGATATAAAATTTCATTTTTTCTGGGGTTCCGCGTTGCGTATGTATGTACCTAGACTGAATGAGAATGTATAAAGTTTCTGTGGTCCCCCTTTCAACGCCGTAATGTATAAACTATGAAATCGTATATCTATTGTATGTAGTGTGCGCATAAACAGCGGATGTTCTATTAGTTATCGATGTGTAAATCTACAGTAAAATTGATTTGTGATACAAAATTAGATAGATCTGAATTCCATTAAAATAAAAATGAGTGCAAAAAGAAAACGTGAAAGTGATTCTGCCATCAAAAAACGTAAATGGCTTATTTTAGAACAAAAGCTCGATATAATCACGCTTCACGAAGAAGGTACATCCGTTGCTAAAATAGGCCGTGGCAAAGGAATGGATGAGTCATCTGTTCGAAAACTTATCAAAAAAAAAGATCAATACAAATCGCAAGGCATGGCTACGGCTTCTTATTTGTCAAGAAAAGTGACTAAAACAAGAAGCGCTCGAATGGTAAATATGGAACGACTATTATCCATATGGATCGAAGACTTAAATCAAAAGCGAGTTCCGCTTAGTCAAATGGAAATTCAAGCCAAAGCACTAAGTCTTTACAACGACTTAAAGACTACTGATGAAGTAGAAGGCGAAGGTCAGGAAACAAGTGACAATTTTGCAGCAAGTCGTGGGTGGTTTTTTCGTTTTAAGCAACGAACTGGTATCCATAATGTTCGCACTGTTGGTGAATGTGCCAGTGCAGATAAAGAAGCTGCAATAAGATATCCGAAGGAATTGAGTGGTATTATACTGAAAGGTGGTTATAAAGATGAACAAATATTTAACGTAGACGAAACGGGGTTATTCTGGAAAAAGTTGCCGTCACGCACTTTTATAGCAGCCAATGAAAAGTCATGCCCTGGCTATAAAGTTTCAAAGAACCGTCTCACACTGTTATTAGGCGGAAATGCAGCAGGCGATTTCAAATTAAAGCCCATGCATGTGTACCGAGCAGATAATCCTAGAGCTCTTAAAAATGTAGCCAAAAATGATCTCCCAGTGTTGTGGCGTTCAAATAAGAAAGCATGGGTCACAAAAACTTTATTTGAAGATCGGTTCACCAACTACTTTTGGCCTGCAACGAAACATTATTGTAACGAAAAAGGGTTAGATTTTAAGATTTTACCACATTGTGCAAATGATTTCAATGATTTTGAAACTCATTTTGCTGAGGTTACTAATAACACTGGACATTGGACAGCAGCTCGGTTTCTAAGAATTAGATTCCGCCAACGTAATTGAGTGCATTGAATCGAACACTAATGAATTGGATAATAAAACACTTATTAACATAGATGAACAACGAGCTTATGAAGAACAGGAGGACAACTTAGATAACGACGATAGTGTTGAAGTTCCTACAAGGGAATTAACAACTGAACAACTATCAAAAATTATTGTAATGGTTGAGAACGTATCGGAGCATATTAAGGAAGTTTATCCCAATATCGAGCGTAGCCTCACAGTTTGCCGAACAATAAACAATGCAGTTTGGTGCTACAGAGAAATTTATGAAGAAAAAAAATCGAAGAAGAAGGTGAAGACATCCATATTGCAATTTTTAGACAATACGAAATGAATTTTTTATACACACAATTATTTGTTAAAGACATTTGGATTTACTTACTGAGGGACGCATTTCTTTGAACCAATTGCCACTAACAGCAATACCTCGCATAGTCCGGATTCGAACAGTCCGGGAAGTCCGTGGAACCAATTATCCGGACTATGCGAGGTATAGCTGTACATAGTTTCAGATAGTACATATTTACTTACATTATACTTCTTTGTAATATGAAGACATCTGCATAAATTATAAAATGACCTATGAAGTAAGCATTTTTAAGCTGTAAATGTTCATGAAACGTGATGAATAATTGAATTAAAATTCAAGTTATTAAGTATATTTTCTGATATATGAAACTGTTTAAGAAGTATTATAAACTAGTACTTGCCCGCAGCTCCGCCCTCGTACGTTTGTATTTTCTCTACGTGTAAGTTTTTATTTTGTGTGTTGCCGCAGTAAATTGTAGTCTGGTCAACTTTTTAGCTAGCTAGACCTCCAACGTCATCCAACTTTATTTATATACCAGACATTGCATATTTAACAGATTTGTGTACTAAATTTAATAAGGTTAACTTACACTTACATGGTGATAGTATAAATTTGTTTAAAAAAAGACCATCATTTCAGCGTTTCTTGCCAGATTTAAGCAAAAATGAAGCAAAATATCGGACGGCGTGAATTTTCCCGTTTCTCCAAGTTGTCACAGACAAACTGCCAGGAAGACGACGTTTCAATCTACGTTCAACATTTAAATGCCATCGATTCAAATTTTGAAACTAGGTTTGAAAATGTTTTGACTATGGTAATACCATAGTGGATAATCAATCCATATGGTGACATTGAAGAAACGGATGTCATATTACCAGAAGAAATGATCGGAAGAACTTAAGTTACAGTTTAAGAATTGACATCAGCGATTCTGGCTTCAAAAAGAGATACCTGTTACTGATCCTATATTATGGAATATTGCGAGAAAGTTTTTAATTGCTTTAACCAACCTCATGCCTATACCTTATTCCAAAAAGTGAGAGACGAAATTCTGAACAGACTCAAGCGACATTTATTTCTTATTCCTTGTTTTCAAGACAAATTTATTTACTTACATGTGTTATGACTACTACATTTACCATTCTGTTACCTTAACTGGTAATTTATCTCTGAAGAATCTATATACAATTTAATTTGATACAGATTTTATATATCACACAGATATGTAAATTTAATTTTACCGCCTAAAATTGATTTCACCAGTTGTAGGTTGTAATTTGGGCTGGGGGTCTGTTCACAATTTCATCTCTCTCTTTTTGGAATAAGGTACAGTGGAAAGGGTTTTCAACGCGGTTGTCAATCTCCTAATAAAAAAAAGGAACAGACTGAACATCATTAGAGGAGATTTGAGATTAAACCTAACTAAATCGATGCCAAGTGTTGAGAATTTATTATTTATTAAAGCCTCAGATCCATCCCTCGCACTAAAAGCATTTATTTTTTGCTTAGTTATTTTATGTAACAGTTACTAAATTTTGAATTTGTTCGTTTTAATTTGAATTTAATTAATAAATGTATAAAATTAACATGTTTTTTTAACTTTCTTACACTAGACATCAATACTGTTAGAAATTTAAATCTTTCAAAGTCAGTAGCACTATACCAGCTGTCAAAAGTACATTTGAAATTGATGGGCTTGCAAAAAAAAAACAATATCAGATAAGCAGGCGGTCTACCGAAAACTGAAGAACATGCCAAGTGGTATACGAGACAAAAAAATTTGGGGATCACTGCTTTACATCATAGAAAATGTGAGTGTGCATTATATGGCTGTTTGGTTGAAATAATAGAATAACTAAGTCTTGAGCAATACGTATGCTATATTTATTTTGACTTAAGTAAAGTTTCTGATCTCATCTACCATAGCAATTTCCTGCGCAAACTAAACGACACAGATTCTAGGGAGATAAAGCAGCAAAAGACGTTGGATTAGATAAAAGACAGAAGCATACAAATGACACATACACCACATATATTAAGGGCAAAATAGATATTGTAATTACAAGTGCAAAATAATTATGAACATGTTACTATTATAAAACTCTAATTGTCTGTTTATTTGTTCGAGCATCAAATAAAAGCTACTGGACCGGTTTTGATAAAACTTTTTCTGTTTGAAAGTTCATAATTAGACTGAAAATCTGGTCCTTATTTTATCTCGAGATATAATAATAAAAGCACATTCTCTCACATGCATATGTTACTGTAAAAGCCCGAAATACGGTAAATCCTAAGATTTTCAAGTAAAATGTAAGATTTACCAACTCTTAATGATAATAGTTCTGTAGTACCATTCACTCGGTAAATCTTAGGATTTACCTCAAAGACACGGTAATTGTTGTACTCTGGGCAGTCTGCAACCCCACACTACCAGTACCGCTTTCGCTCGCCGCAGTCGAAAATTTGACACGTTTGAACACGCACGTTAATTTGATTTCTGTTTGTGTTTTTGATGTCTAAAAGTAATTTACACATCAAAATCAGTGTAAAACATAGAATTTATGACATAATGGACGAGTTTGTGGCAAGGATCAGTGGAGCGTGCCAATCAAGACATCGAAAATATGCTCAGCACGTGTATGGAAACCAATCACTCATCAACGTGGCCAGAGGGTTTGAAATTTATCCAGGCCATGAAAAATAAAGTATATCACGAGGGAATTAAATGCTCCCCCTTCGAAGCAATGTTTGGTAGTCCAATAAAAATGGTCATTGTGACGTCAGTAATTCCTAAAGATATGATTGGACTATTAAGATCTGACGTAGATTTAGAGAACTTGTTGCATTCGCAAAAAAATACGGAACAAAATATTAACGTCGAAGATGTAATTGATCAGAACAAGGAAAACAGCGTTGTTGAAAATTAGTCAGAAGAGGATATAAACAGTGACAACGTGAGGAACAAAACACAAGAAAACAAAATGATTGTAACTGATAAGATGAAGGGGAACCAAATAACCAGTGATACCAATTTAACTATTCAGAGACATATCGATTCAGAGTCAAAAAACGCAACTCAAGCTCAAGAAAATTCAATACCGAAAAAGATAGAATCTGTCCAGACAACAAAAGAAAAGCAAAATTGAATTTGGAAAACAAAGCTGAAAAAGGTCATGTCGATTGATATATATCCAAATGTGAACGTTGGCCAAAAAGTAAAACTGAATGTACCTGGCATCGACAGAGCTATAACTGACTCGAAAAGCATTATTGCAGTTGTGGTAGAAGTAAAGGACATGAGTTTTACAAACTAGGTAGCAAAATTTGAGTACTAAAGCAGCATTACACACAGAATCAGTTTACCTCAAGCTCTGAAGATTTTCTAAGGATAGAAGAAGTTGTTAAAGATAAAGAAGCGAGTTTTCGAGAAGTTGTCGGAAAATTGTCATTGACTGGAGGACAAGGGTTCAAAAAATGTAACTGTCTCAAAATGTCGATGAAATGCACTTGCAAGTCATCAGGATTACTTTGTAATTCTAAATGCCACAACAGTGCTCCGTGTTGTAACAAGTCAAGTGATACGCAAGTGAAGCTAAATAGTACAATATCTACGCGAAATGTCCATATCCAATATGGAGGTCGGTCGGCACAGCTGACAATGTCGACTAAACATCCACTTTAGGTTGGCTTAAATGTTACAGGAAACGGAATTCAAGGGTGGAAGATCCATCTAACGTTTTATTAACGCTGGCAGCCGCACGAAAATTCAGTTGCTAGTTATGAATAGTCAAGACCAACAATCAATTTCATTTCGCGATAACACTTGTCGGGAAACATCAGAATTGACGGAGAGTCAGTCATGCAATAGAACGTGCTTTGTCCACTCAGAAATGTTCGGAATTGAGAGCATTAAATACTAAATAAATTAGTTTACCTGAGAAGTATCTCATCTCAGCCGAAAAAGATTTGTATTAAAATGTTACTTTAATTAACAGTAACTAAGGACAAAATTGTTAGTTTTCAAATGTTCGTAATGGTTTGATATTAGCAGATATGGTTTAATATTTACTTTTGTACTTTATAGAATTTTTAGGAAAGTAGAGGTTGAATGTCCTTCATATTTTTTAATAGACAAAATAAAATATCTTTGAAATGTTTAAATGAATTAAAAATAGGATAAACATCGATTGCTTGCGGTTATTAATAAATAATATTTAAAAATTATTTACACTCCCTTACTCTTCAATCCTCTCTTGTACTTCGATGTTGATGGAAGAAAAGTAAATAATTGATAAAAATTAATGAAATGGCTTATTTGACATAATCTCTCAGAAAACCCACGCGCCCATGTCTGATGCAAACAAAATATTTTTTTGCTAACTTAATGTAAGTATTTTAATGTTAATACATCGACACATATAATATGTAATAATTATATACGTTTCAGATTTAAGCCTAGGAGAAAAACAAACATCATGTTACTTGTTAAATTATTTTATCAGACCAAACACGCAAACATATATGTATCAATGTACCCAAATATAGGAAAGCAACTTACGAGAAGTTTAATAAAACAAAAAATAACAAAGCGATAAAGTAAACAACGCAGGCGGGCGCCATTTTGTGATTGAAAATTGGGATGGGCTGCGACGTACGATACATGTATATCAATTCGCATTATGATTTGTCTTATGAACTTTCTACTTTATCAATATCAATGTATCAAGAGTGCTTAGAAAGCAGAACAGGATCAACATAGATACATTCTGTTAAACAATTAGTTAAAAGAGCATGTTCCGTAAATGGAAATCATCTTGGAAAGCAAAAAAAAATATACTTCCATTAACGACGCCGTAATGATGGTAGGTAAATATGTTTAAAAATTGATTGAAACCGTAAACTAATCGTATAATTACGTTCTGGTATATTTTGTGACGTGGTAAAAGCGTTGGTGATTTCGTATTGAACGTGTGGGATAACTTCAGGTATACCCTATTCAATGAACAAATGTAAGTTGTTGCGAGTCGTAAAATGATTACGATTATGTAAGTAGACCCGTAAAAGGCGACATTAAAATTATTGATAATTATAACACAGCAGTAGGTGTCTGTATTTATTAATTTGTAAGAGTCCTATGATTAATTACAGTATATATGATAAGTGTTAGTTGTCTTTTAAAGGCAATATGTACAAATAGTACTTAATGAATATTCAGCGTCATAATGAATATTAACAAACGTCTGTCGTTCATTCAATCTTTGAATATTTGTCTGCGATATGTAGATAGAAATGTTCAATTATGTATTTATTCATAAATATTATTTGTTGCTTTCATAAATACACTAAATTTGTTTACAGAGTAGCCAAGATCATTTGGCATTGCTGCAAGGGGAACGTGCACAAACTATTCTGTTCTTAAAACCGGGTTTAAAATTAGATATTGTAGAAAAGTATTTCGGTGTTGTGTTTTCAGTGGCATCTAGTTCAAGTTGGAGCTTTTTAGAATTATTCATTATTCCCGTTGTCTCAAGAAGCTCTTGAAGAAGTCTCACAGTAATCACTTCTTAAGGAACTATTATGCTGAACTGATCCCTTACAAATAAAAGACAACATTGTATATAGAAATAGGACTTAGGCAAATGTGCAGTGCATATATAGCTACTGCAAACGCATATTATACGCTATTTTTTATTATACCTACTACAATACGAAAATCAGAAAAAGAATGGAAAAACTGGTTAATTTTACAAGGTAGCGTGTGAATCTAATTTTTAATAATTAACACAGAAACGGTCAGCAATTATTGCTGTTTAGTTGTTATGTGGTTATGTACAGGGTTATTCATTATAAATTATCCTCCCTTTATTATCGTTATTATTGCATATACAAAAACATGTTTCAAATAAAAGTTGTGTGGCTGAGACTGAATTTTATTTGCATGTTATCAAAAACACAGTGGCGTACCCTGTATATTATTAAATTTTTATAATGGTCTTTTTACTCTGTTTAAAAAATATACCATATGATACTGGTATCTAAACCGTTTTCGAGTTATTAAATGTCGAATATCGCAGTTACTGTACCATGGAAAAGTTAACATTATTAAAGTAAGCTATGAAAATGACAAAATTTTTGTGTTTGATAAATGACATTTCCATTTTGACTATTTTATTAAGGACATGTCATTTATCAAGATTTTCTGTACCCCGTCTTGCTTTCAATTTACCTTTTACCAATATTAACAAAATCAACTTATATTGTGATATCAACTGCTCCAGCATGGTGTTCGTGGGGCCAATAATCGCTGAACACTTCAACAGATATTATTGATGTTCGTTGTCACTGCACGCTCTGTTATACTGATTTCTTTTTCTCTATTGTATAAGCCTCACTTAATTTTCAATATTGACTTTTCTTTGCATTGTAAGATATACTGTGTCTATTTCATATATTGGTTGATTACATACTCGCTTATTTTAATAATGTAATAAATTGTCCTGGAACTGGTTGTAAATTCTTGGGCAATAAAGCTTATTATTATTATTATTATAACATAAAAAGACCCTCTTTCTTTTTTGGTAATAAATAGTAATAAATATCTTTGAGGTATTCCATTTTATTATAGCATTATTTTTAGAACAAGCTACAATTATTTCATCTAATAGCATAGATACAATTTACGAGTATATAAGCTATGCTATTGATAAAATTGCAACAAGGCATAAGAGGGAATAATACAAAATTTTCTTTCTCAATATATTCACTTGCAACCCTAATACATTCTTCAGACCTTTCAATAAGCTCGCGTATACCTTCAGAACAAAATGTTTTATCTTTGTCTAACAAATATGCCGAAACTGCGTCCATTACTTCTTATTCATCGCTCGAAAGTTTCTTCTTCCGCAGCTCATTTCTTATTATCTGGTATGAAAAGACTTTCTTTGTTATATAAGAAACTTGATAACGACGTGATTTTTTGTCCACATTTCACACTTTTTTCCCGATTAATTTGATTGGTCGACAATCGTTTAAAAGCTACTTGTGCGATTGTGTTAAAACTTTATATTTGTACTAATAAAAAGTCACTGAACGGAAGAGCTTTCCCGCCACAATCTTACCCTTCCACTCCTTAACTTAACATATTCCCCTGGATCTTTATAATAGATTTAGTACAGCAAAAAAGAAAAAGAAGCTTTTAAGATGAGAAGTGGAATATTCCACCACACCAGTTTCTCAAGTATGTGCGAATTGTTGTTCGGAATTAAGTTTTAAATGCTTATATTTTCTTAATAAATTTGTGCGAAATGTATAATTCGCTTGATATTTGCAAAAAAAAAACGTTTTCAATAAGAGTAAAAGTGTTAGTTTTGATTCTAATTTTGAAAATTCTTTTAATCTTGCAAATCTCATAATTTTACGGGGTGGGGGGAGTCTAAAAAGAAAAAAAGGATTTATTTAATTTTTGAACAAAACACCTTCAATCCCTTCAAAGTACACTCCACTAGTAATAATACACTTGTCCAATCGTTTATAGCACTGATCAACAATTTTTTAAATTCATCTTCTGTGATGCTTAACCTCTGTTGTTTTTCCTCACCTCGGCAACGCTTACCTTTCATCTCTCCTTTCATTCGAGGAAAAAAGCAAAAAGTCTAAGGGGGGAAGGTTGGGTAAATTGGGGGCCATACCATTTTTATCAAAATTGGCGCACCGGCAGAGCTGTCAGCAGGTCCGTTATTGTGGATGAAAAATCAGTCGTCTGCCAAACTCGAGTTTTGTTTATGAGTTTCCTCAAAAAATTGCGGATATTGGTCAAAGGATAATCTAAATTTTAGAATTAATGTCCGAAATCAGCGATATTAAAAAGTCAATGTTTGGTGCCGAATGTTATTAAACAGAATCATTGGACCTTATTTTTTAATGGAAATTTAAATCAACACAATTAGTTGAAAATACTTCAGAATTTTTCATAGCCATCACATGAGCAAGAGGAATTGCGACGCATCTACTTCCAACAAGATGGGTGTCCAGTTCATGGTTCCTTGATTGTAAGAGAATTCTTAAATTTACATTTTCCTAATAAATGGATTGGACGACATGGACCAATACATTGGCCAACTCGGTCACCGGACTTAACTCCCATGGATTTTTATCTTTGGGGTTACCTAAAGCAAAAAGTGTTCAGAGAAACAGTGGGAAATGATTTAAATTATCTAAAAATGCGGATTACGGAGGGTCTTAGAGAAATTAATGTTGAAATGTTGAACAAAGTTTACAAACAATTTAGAAAAACAGTTGAAGATTGAGCTGGATGTGGAGAAGATTATGTGGAATAATGTTTGAGTTTAGTGGTCATCCTTTCTTACAAACACAAAAACATTTGCCTTTTGTCTAGCATTAATAATATAATTTAACATTATGACTTAGTCATATATAAAATCAAAAACTCGACATAATTTCAAGTTTTTTTTCTTATCTTAAATGATTAGTGGTTTATTTATTTGCCAAAAGGGGTTTGGATAGAATCAACATTTTTTATAAAGAATAAGTTTTTCTCTTAAAACTTACATTAAAATAGTTTTCTCTAGAGCAAACCCCAGAAAATTTAAACGTACCTCAGATATTAAAAGTCACAGTGGACTGAATTTAAAATCTTTTATATTTCCGTAGGTTTCTTTGTGCCTGGTTGATAAACTTTCGTGAATGGCAGTGTAAATAATATAATTTTCACCTGTGAATGGCTGTAGAGCAAAGTGGAGGAAGACTATATATATGTCATGGAATAAAGCAGAATAATAACGTAAATATGTCATAATCTATAAAGTTCAAAAGTTGAACCAATATAATATTTAAGACCTTCCCCATTGAAAAAGTCTATTTTTGTGATTTCTTCAAGCTGCGCCTAAATATAGAAGTAAAATAAGTAATCTCGCAATGTTTATTTTTATACAGCGTTCGCGATCGATTGTTCTATGGACGGTGTGTGATGTAGGTATGTGCGTAAGTATAATGAAATGCACATGTTACTTCTCTCACGAAGTAAGTTTATCGAAACGTTTTCAGCATTTGCAACGATTTTCTAAATAATTAACTAATCCCAATACTATTTCGGTATGTGAGTTGTTCAAATATTTACGCAGACCGTGGTGTATATTTAACTTCTGAGTTCTATTCTTGGAGGACCGTGTTTAAATATAAATTCGATGTGTAATTTTGATATTTTCAAAATAACTCTATGATTCTTTCGTATAAATACTGTTTTCTTTTTTTCTAACGCAGATTTACGTCAACGCACACTAAAATTATCACGATATACACAACAATAGAAAACGAAAGCGTCGAAAATGATTTGATTTTCATATAGTGTTACCCAATAAGATTTTCCTTTTCTGCGTGTGTTCAAAATTGATGTATACGAACGTATATCTTGAGAGGGAATCGCACGGTTTTATTAATTTAGAAAGAAGGAAGTTCAGGAAATTTCTAAAGTGAAAACGTTGTAAGACGATTAGCGTAAGTATTAAAAATGTTGGTGATTCATTTCAGGAAGAGCTTTCAGATCGTAGTAAAATTGGAATCTTTATTACATGGCTTTAAACATCAAGTAAACCTACACTAAATTCACAGAAGAATATAATTATCACTATTTCCTAAATTATGTCTAGAATAAAGCAAAATTTAAGGAATAAAAACAGCGACTGCCACCGATATACCTCTTCAGTGGTAAGATGACGCTCACTGCGTAAATAAATTAATTGGCTTACATACAGAATGGAGAGCACTTAGAAATTTGATAAAGGAAGGAGAAATGTATCGGAAACGGCAGAGGCACTTTTAACTGAAATTGTTAAGCTTGTTGACATCGTGCTTGCAGACGCAATGAAAATGATCAAGATCGAAGAAGATAAGACGTTTTTAATTAATCAAAGAAACCCAGGTTGTGTTGTAAGCACCCAACACGACCTGGGTTTCTTTGATTAATTAAACAGATATGATACTGACCAATTTTATTTTGCATTCATTTGGTTGCAAATAGTAATAATTTCTTTATCTTTTACTCTTCTTGTAGATAAAACAATACACGATTTCATGAGTCCGGAAGGTATCAATTTATTAAAGCTTTTGAGAATTGATATTCTTCTAATAGATCCCTCAAAATGGGATGCAAATCAAGAGTTCATCAAGGCCAAAAAAAGTGTGGGAACGTTGGTTTATGTAAAAGACACTGCTAAGACAGCAGTTAATAGATGAAAAAGTACAATGGATTATTTACTGAAAATGAAGAATAAAAACAATTTATTTTACAATGCGTAATGGAGCACGTAGGAGGCTGTTTCACGATTGGACTAAAAAGACATTGAGAAGAAAATACACTGAGAGAAAGGAAAATGTTAATTCAACCAATTTCGAAATGTTGAACTGCAAACGGTTAACTCAACAGAAAAAGTGTTTACCCAAAGAGAAAGTGAATTTCCTGAACATTAAAATATTTTATGTTTGAAAATAGAGGTGTTCCGGCAACTGTGTAGTTTTAGTTGAATAAATAGTATTTCAAACAAGATTTAAAATCTTTCTCCAAAATTTAAAATGTTAAAAACGCAACAACGAACTTTTGTGTGTTTTTTTGGGCCTGGAATCGAAGTAAGTAGGAGCACGTCTTAGCTTGTTCTCTATCCCACACATTATCGAAAAAGAAATAGACTACCAACATTATGCGGGTAGTTATGCTAAAGTCGCACTTAATGACACATATGCGCAATTTATCTCCATGATTTTATATTTAACCGTATTTAACAGCTTCAAAATGTTCATTCAACTATTATTTCCAATATAAATTTAACACTTTTCGGAACATTGAATGAAGATACTGGTCTCTTGCTCATATTTAACTACACAAAAGTGTTCAAGTTATGCATTTTTGTATTAACTTAACACTTTCTTTCTATCAGTGTACCCCGAATAATTTATTCATTAGTACAGCACATGTATTAGTTCGTACAAACAACTTATTTTCTTAAATATGTTGATCACTTACTTTTTATAACCTGAAGGGAAGTATAGTAAATATAATAAAATTACGCGCATTTGCTCCATCCATAACATGTAAGATTAGTAAAAAAATAATTCGATAAAAATCGGTACCTACATAAATTGGTACGCAAAAACACGTTAATTGGGTGTTATTTGGAAAGATAAATGTTTAAGTTCACATCGGCATGGGTTAATGTCGAATTTTGCTGAAATTTATGGTAGGATGTTTTTAGGCCCTAATGAAAACAATTTTCAGAATTTTGGGCCTCCTTATTGTGCATACAAAAATTATTTGCATCTTTCAGTGCTTGCTGCCGTCGATTTTGTTGATTACTTTCCCTTTAAATAAGATCAATAGCCAACGATGGTTTTTCTAGACGTTTTTTTTTCTTTTCTCTTTTTCTTTTTACTTTGCATTGTGCAGATTTATCGATTTAATTTATTAATCCTTTGTATTCTTAGTGTGTGTTCCGTTGCTCCAGTTTGTTTGTCTATAAGTCACCACGACGGACCCCGTTGGCGCCGAAGAGTGTCTGTAGCTATAGATGTATATTATTTCTATTCAGGTTTTTTTTTTGTGTTTTGTTATACTTGGTATTATGTGACAGTATATCAGGGGACATTACTCAAAATGAAATTATTAAATCCCTAAACGAGATAATAAAAAAGCAAACGGAGACTTTGAGGAATGAAATAATTGATGTTAAGACTATTTTGAGTGCTGAAAGAGGGCAAAACAGAAGAATTCCCATTCATTGTAAGCAATGATTAGACAATTTCGTTGTCTCTGAACTCTTGGCATTTCAATACACTAACTGATAACTGTAAACTGTTACAAACGAAGAACCACAAGAAATCTGATCCAAAATGACTTCATTGTTAAATAATTGCAAGACAAAAACAAAGCAAACCTCAAAGAAAACACTACGCAATGCAAGTAATGATTACTTCAGAAAGTCTTCCATACTGTGCGGTTTCATCTCATATAACAACATAATTAATATCTCTAATGTTCTTTGGCAATTTGTTAAAAAAATTTAATCCTGCTTACCCCAAACCATTCTCATTCAGGTTAGTCTGTGTATTGAATAGTAGTAGCGATCTCCATGCCTCGTACCGTATGCATGCCTGGAGGCATTTTTATCAAACAATGTTCTGTTTTTAAAGAAGAATATTAGTACTTCATAAATGTAATTAGAAAAAACTGTCAAAAGATTATTATTTTTAAAGAAGCCTCTGCATGACTGATAGAAGTTCAGTTTGTGTATAGTAGGTATGATTCAATTTTGTATTACAAAGATCTTAGATAAATCGCCACTATCACCCCAGACCACGATGTCAAATCTAATATATGACAGGTAAACGCTGTAGTAGGCGGCGAGAAGTACATATTCGCTGACAAGTTCTGTTATTAGACGGATACTGAAGCAGAAGCTGCATAGTTTTCTGTTTGTGTGTTTCCCTTTGAGAAATTCATCGACAAAAACCCCATATTCATTACAAAAGAGCTTGGACTGTAGCTACAATTTAAGGAGTAAAAGTCATTAAAGTGATTTAATACTTGGGAAGTTGTGAAAATTTATAATTTATTACTCAAAATGAAATTACTAAATTCCTTAACGAGATAATAAAAAAGCAAACTGAGACTTTGAGGAATGAATTAATTGATTTCGAATGCAGAAATAGCGCAAAACACAGAGGAATCTCCAGTCATTGCATGCAACAATTAGATAATTTGGTTGTCTTTGAACTCTTGGCATTTTAATACACTAATTCATAACTATAAACTGCTACAATTGAGGAACTGAACAAAACTGATTTTACTTTCTTATACGTAGTATAAGGAAGTATTGTGATGATGAAAATTTTCGACCTCGAGATTTTTGCAGATGTCCACGTTTTGAAGTCCCCTGATACCGAAAAAGTGGTTTTTAAAAAATGTCTGTGTGTCTGTGTGTCTGTGTGTCTGTGTGTCTGTCTCTCTGTGTGTGTGTGTGTGACCACGATAGCGGTCAAACCGCTGTAGATACCAATTCCAAATTTTGTATTTACGTGTATAATCTCCCTCTTGAGATCTGATTAGTTTTTCAGTAAAATCGTCAACTATTAAGTTTAAACAAATTTATAAAGAATTCATATATACTTCAAATTGAAATTGAAAATAATTTTATTTAAAAAGTTTTTCGAAATTCCTACCGGAAGTAGGTCTTTTACTCTTATCGAAAATCAGTTTTTTGCGAATATTTCGCAAGTCATGCTTTTTGGACAAGTACGTTACGGGTATAAAAGTATTTAAAACATAATTTTCAATATCTTTTGTATAAAAGAAATTTCAAAATTCAGACCGGAAGTACCACTTTTACTCGTATCGAATAACGATTTTTTGCAAATATGTCGTAAGTTATGCATTCTATATATATTTATCAAGAGTCCAAAGTATTTAGAAATGAATTTGCAATATTTTTTGTATATATGAAATTTCAAAATTCGAACCGGAAGTAGCACTTTTACTCTTAGCGAGTAGCACTTTTTTGATAATATCTTGCAAAGTATGCATTCTATAGAGATTTATTAAGAGAATAGAAGTACTTAGAATAGGATTTTGAATAATTTTTGTATACAAAAATTCTTAAAATTCTATAATTTGAAACGCTCATACGTATAAGAAAGTCGTGTGGTGGCCACACCTCATTTTTTACTTTCTTATACGTATATAGTATAAGGAAGTATTGTGATGATGATAATTTTCGACCTCGAAATTTTTGCAGATGTCCACGTTTTGAGGTCCCCTGATACCAAAAAAGTGGTTTTTAAAAAATGTCTGTGTGTCTGTCTGTCTGTGTGTCTGTCTGTGACCACGATAGCGGTCAAACCGCTACAGATATCAATTCCAAATTTTGTATTTACGAATATAATCTCCCTCTTGAGAACTGATTAGATTGTGAGCAAAATCGGCCGACCGGAAGTAGTAGTTTACTTCAGTGAAAAAATCGAAATTTGCAAATATTTCGTCAATTACTAAGTTTAAACAAATTTATAAAGAATTCAAATATACTCAAAATTAAATTTGAGAAAATTGTGTTAATAGAGTTTTTCGAAATTCCTACCGGAAGTAGGTCTTTTACTCTTATCGAAAATCAGTTTTATATAAATATCTCGCAAGTCATGCTTTCTAGGCAGGTACATTACGAGTATAAAAGTATTTAGAACGTACTTTTAAATATTTTTTGTATAAAAAAAATTTCAAAATTCGGACCGGAAGTAACACCTTTACTCTTACCGAATAACGATTTTTTTGGAAATATGTCGTAAATTATGCATTCTATATATATTTATGAAGAGTACACAAGTATTTAGAGTTGGATATGGAATATTTTTTGTATAAATGAAATTTCAAAATTTGGACCGGAAGTAACACTTTCATACGTATAAGAAAGTCGTGTGGTGGCCACACCTCATTTTTTCCGTTAGATTGTTGGCTGATTTTATTGTCGTTTATTCCTCTTAACATGGTACACATTCGTAGAAAATTTGATTAAAAGAAATATATTTTACTGGATGAATCGTTTTTTTTCAAGTAACTTTTAACAATATCTTCCGATTCAATGAAACTACTTATGATTTAAAAATTCAAAATTAGGAAATAGGGACCAGTCTTTCATGAAAAATTTAAAGAATTATTTCCGTATTTACACCTTGTGCAAAATTAACAGCTAATTTTTCAAAATAAAGTCCAAATATCTGTATTATATTGTTTCAGGAAATTTTACAATTAGTATAGCGTAATTCAATTCATATACTTTTATTCAATGTTACAACGTCTTAAGATTACATATATTGTTACAAAAAATACTTTTGTCATCAAACACAAATACGCAATGAAAAATAAACGAACCTTCACTAATGTAAAATTTACTTCGCCCACTGTCCACAACATGTTACCGATTAGGTTCACTATACTTGACTTCGACTATTTTTTGCGTTGGAGTACGCTGTATTTAATGTCACTGCCAACTGTGAATGTTCGAAAACATACGTACACATGTACAAATCACATATTAGAATGTAATTACAATAAATACTTTAGAGTTGGTCAAGTTTATTATTTTTCCTCAAACAAAATATTAATAGATAGGGATCTAATAGACGTCAAGGAATAGAGAATCGGTTAAATATAATAAAACAAGTCAAATTTCAATACTCATTTTATTATATTTACCCGATTCTTTATGGAGTATAATGTATAAAAACATTCATCAAAGACAATTTACCAACACAATTTATCAAATTGTAAATTTCAAATGATAAGACAAATACAACTTTCGTGAGCTTCAACGGTTTTCGTTGATACTTTTTTTGGTTTCTGGTTTGATACCGCGTCATCCTTTCTACTTCTGTTGCCGACATTTCGAAACAGATTAACCTGAAACACACAGTATGTTTCAGTTATCGTAGTAGTAGAAGTCCTGAAGATGTCCTTTAGGATATTGGACAAAACGTCAACAGTAGAAGCAGACAAGATGATGCTGTTTCAATAAATTATAAGTCCATAAGTCCAGAGGTTGCACTATATAGGAACTCTGATGTGGAAGACATACACCTGTGACGTGGTTTGCCAGCCCCGCTTCGATTACATTCATATTTCTTGTGGAAGTGTAGTGATCATCGAGAATTAGCAGGTTTTGCGTGACATATGAAGTGATGTAACCGTTGAGGAAAAATAGTTCTGAATCCACCCTGATGAATGGTAAGTTGCAACGAACTTGGTGGCTCTTCATCCAGCAATTCTGCGTTCATGTTCCTTCTGGGAAAGACAAAGAGTGGCGAGACGAATCCGTTAGCACCATTCATACACAGAACCACAGTTGCTAATCACCTCTTTAAGCTGCAGTGACTGCTCCAACCTATTTTTTGCCCTTCAGTGTTATAATACGTAAATTTTTAGAGTGCACCGTTGTTATGGCAGTTACGTCAACGTTATATACTCTTGCGGGATTGTACTTATTTTTTCCCATAGGTGGTTCCAAGTGGTCAAAGAACTTAGCCACGTTCTCAACTGTAAAATCTTTCATTCTA
The DNA here is from genome assembly GCA_963170755.1 of Amphimallon solstitiale. Taxonomy (NCBI): domain Eukaryota; kingdom Metazoa; phylum Arthropoda; class Insecta; order Coleoptera; family Scarabaeidae; genus Amphimallon; species Amphimallon solstitiale. The sequence continues at coordinate 84,931,576 of OY720681.1, read as the reverse complement.
GCCTTTAAAAGCCTTTTCAGCCCTTTTTCTTAGCAACTCCGGCCTCCTTGGAAAAATGATGATTGCGACCGATTTTTTAAAGCGATTTGGTAAGCAAGTCTCTGAATATCAGAAGTGTGTATTCCATTAAATCTTCTATCCATGCCTAGACAATAGGAGACCAAATCCTCTACTATTTCTACGGAAAGTACTGGTTTTCTTCCACTTAGTCCAGTAAAAATATCGCTCAAAAGAGGGAAATCTACAAAAAATAGCGTAATTTTCTTGATAGTGTAATATGTTAAAAGGGTGTATTCTGAACATAATTGTAGATTTGAGGGGTTTCTCGAGTGTCAGTGGCGCCGCTATCGCGAGTAACGCATTTACACAAAAGAAACTATAGAAATCTTTTCTCTTATAAATTGAATTACTTAACTTTTTTTATTCGAAATATTTTTTTCTTGCATCGATATTTTCCGAGTTATTTTGTTAGAAATGCCCAAATTTCCCTACTTTCGTCCTTTTTCGCCTCTATTTCCATAACCGTTCGCTTTTTTGGAATCTTACCTATTATCAAACATATAAATAATTTGATTATCTAAGTCTTTTGTCTGAAACTTTTTTACCTACTGACACTATTTTGGGAGTTATTGCTTAGTTTATCGATCGACGTCCTCGCCATCAACGCAATATGACACCAGTCCCTAGTTAGCCTAACCCAGTGGTGCCCAACTTTTAACCTGGCTTGAGCCAATTCAGTATTTAACATTTTTTGGCGAGCCACATAATAATAATAATAATATAATAACTTTATTCAATTTAGTTTACTACATTATATAATGTTTGAATACGTCAGAAGAGTAGAAAAAATATAACAGTATTAAAAGCAATAATGTCATGGCACAAACTCGAACTTATACATGAAAAAATCTTGTAATCTGTAAAAAGCACAGTTAATTAAAATTGTCTTTTCTTAAAAGTATTCCTTGGTAACTTTTTTAAATCATATGGTAAGTGATTATATATTTTTACTAATTGTGTAGTTGCATTCTTCTGCACGTCACTTTTGGAAGTACGCGGTGGTAGAAGCGAAACCTGTGCTGTTCCCCTGGTTTCATAACAGTGATGAAGTTCTTGCTTTTTAAATAAAACGTAAGTGTCCTTAACAAACAGGCACATTCCATCACATACAGACACGTCAATGTTAGTATTTTTTTTCTTTAAAAACTTCCCTGCAAGAATCAGTTCTTCCCGTTTTAAGAATGTTTCTAATACATGACTTCTGGAGAATGAAAATTCTGGACACATCCGCAGATGCCCCCCAATAAAAAATACCATAGCGCAGTCTGGACTCAACATACGCATAATACGCTGCTCATTTACTGAAGTTGTTATCACTCTTAAAGCATAATTAAAGGACGATATCTTACCCGCCAAGTGCTCAATATGTCTCCTCCAGTCCAACAGCGAATCCATTTGCAGCCCCATAAATTTCACATCATCCCCAGCTCTTATTTCTTGTTGTCTGTACTCCATAAACAAAGGATCCTGTAATATATTTGTTTTTTCCATATTGAGGTGTAGGTGATTTTGTTGTAACCAATTTTCAAATAAAGATAATGTGTCAGTTGTTTCTCTATTGATATAATTATTTTAACTTCGTATTACAACTGGGGTGTCATCAGCAAAAAGTGCAGTTGTATACGTCGTCACCGATGGCAAATCGTTCACATAAATCAAAAATAGAAGAGGACCCAATACCGATCCTTGTGTACTCCCCTCTCCACAGACACCCATGCAGACTTCATGCCATCATCACACACTGCTGCCTACCGCACAAGTAAGATCGAATTAATTCCAGAGCCGCTCCTCTGATACCTGTTAGTTCTAATTTTTGGTACATTACGTCGTAATTCACAGAATCAAAAGCCTTTTGTAAATCTAAAAATACTCCGACTGTGCATTGGTTGTTATTGATTCGTCGATTATATCCGCTAGAACTTGATAAATTGCTCTTGAAGTAGATCTACAAGATATATACCTATTTTGCTGCGATGATAAGACATTGTATTTTTTTAAGAAAACTGTAAGAGCTTGAAGATAACTCTCTCTACAATTTTGGCAAAGTGCGACAAAATAGCCTCTTTAATAAGTTATACTATAGAGAAAATTACGCTATTCTATGTAGATTGATTCAGAGTTTGACTGCACTAACTGGAACTTGCAAGTAATTGCTCCGGAGTTTTGTCAATTTGTTTGACATAATCTCTCAATGCTGATTTTGGAACACCAAATGATTTAGAAGCTCGAACAAAACCAATTTCCTGTCCTTGACTGCGTAAGTGGTAAGTTTCATCTTGTCAGGGTCCCACGGCTTATGCTTTTTGTCGTTTCTTGCCATACTGCTCTGAAACTTTTAATTCATCAAATAATTTTAGGAGATTATGCTTGTATTCGTCATCACTTCAGGTTCTTAATTTCGGATATTCGAAATTGAGAGACTCGAACTGTACGAAATTAGGCAGCTTTCTACTTTTGAGATTAAGTAGCTTTGAACTCAAAATTTTTGAAAGTTAGCTAGTTTCGACTAATAGAAGATCTTAATCAGAGTCTTAAGTTACTTCCCTGAGAAGCTGCAATTTTTCAAGGATTATTTGGCAGAAAAACAAGGCTTGGATTGCAGTTGAGAAAAAAGCTACGAAACGCAATTTACAGATATGTCACAGTCATCTTTATAGTGTTGGTTTGAACTCTTGCCTTGCATAGGAGGTTTTGGAAACCCATGCGATATTAGGGACCTCATTTCCTCTATCCATGTATAGTACTCAACACTAATGTAATTAATAATGGCATTTCTTAACAACACATCACAAAAGTGATAGGTAGGTACTTTAATTACATTTTTGCAGTAATTAGATTATTCAGCAAAAAATCAAGTTATTATTTTTCTGTTGTTTGGTTTCAAACTTTGTTATTTGTGCCATATTCTACATAGTCTTTGAATTATGTTGCTGCATTATAAATAAGATATATCCGTTTCTTTTCCATAACCCCAATACATAAAAAAATAATATCTCCAAACTCATTTTTAGAGAAATTCATGATAAAATCAGGCTTGACAACTGAAAAGCAAACTGAACCGTATTCAAATAAATAACATAAAATTGGCAAAATTATATCAAAAAACGACAATAGCTCAGTAATGGCCATTATTAAAATAATAACGTCTGACATGTTTTTGGTGCGAAATTTAGTAAGTAATCCAAAAGTGAACCGATATACAAGTGTTCTATTTGAAAAATTTTAGACAAAAATGTGTCGTAAGTTTTGTCCAGTTTTCTGCAAATTCAATTAGTAATTGCAAAAAATAAAATATGTTTGTATTAGGACCTTTAACTCTTCCAGAAATTATGAATTCGTCGTTTCGAGATATAATTTTATAAAAATATAAAAAATCATTGGAAGAAAATCGCTTTGAAATAACTTTTCTCATAAAGTCACAAATCTGTCTCCCCCGTGGAGATGACTCACTCTGTATATTCACGTCATATTACTTTACACGCTAAAATATCTATTCCAGAACACACCGGACATCTTAAAAAATCACAACGTTTTATTTAAATTACTGGAAGCTTAATATCAAGATGTTACTAGTTAAAAGTTGTAATTGCATAACATGCGCTTGTCCAAGTTCGTTATAGTAATTTATGTTTGTACGTTACCCAATACATTCGATTAATTTGTAGCTGTCAGTATGAATTTGAATAGATTTGCATAAAAACTCTCTTCTTGACTTTGAGTTGACTCAAGTCAAGGCGGAGCAACTTTAATATTACATATCCCACATTATATTACCTGAAGTGCTTTTGTGTTTTGAAATTATATTCGAAATATGTAAAATGCATATTTAATACCACTTTATGGTACGTTATGGCGGGCATAAAATACAAAATCTATGTGTTTTTAGCACTATTAGTGACTGAAATTCAACTGCCACTGTTTACTACTCGACTTTGAATTTGAATAGGAATATTGTTGTAATTGTAAGAGCCTATTTTAATATTTGCCGTAAATTTATAGAATTCAGGTGTATTATACATATTAATATTTACAAGTGATTATTTCCGAATGATTTTCCTACCCTTTTATAATATCCCGCAATATATTCGACTTGACAATAGCTGGCAGTGGTGTTTGTAACAAGAAAATAGTGTAACAAATATTTACAGACTGATAAATTTTATTATTTTTATCGGTTAAGTATCATTTCCGCAAAACACAGTCTGATTGCATCATATCGAAGCAGTTGTTTAAATCGTACATTTTAGGCGTATATAAATATTAGTACATATTAAATACAGTAATATCATTAATGCTAAATACAATTATAAAGGCGTATATTCTTTATCAGAAACATGTATATACTAGGATGACGCAAAAGTTTTTCTGTTTTATTCATTGTAAACATTTACTAATTGTCAATAGCCATTCGCGCGGTTAATTTATGTTATGGCAACTTAATTGGAGATCTGATACTAAATAAAATACACTACAAAAACACCCTTACCACACTAATACACAGAAAGCTACATACGCACTTCGACAACTATGTTATCATCAGTGGCATTGATTACACTGCTGATATCTTTGAGTGTTTGGGAGGTCTACCATTTGTTCAGTGCTGTAGACGTATTGCAAGCTGTTGATAACCTGAATGAGGACTTTAATGCCCTTTGCGAAGTTTCGGCGAGGCATTCTCTGTTCTTGTACCCGTGCTGGTTTTCGGTTGCAGGTCACAGGAGTTACTGGATTCTACTACTATGTCGGCTAATGGCAGAACATTACCGATGATGAATGAGGCTAAAAACTTGGAAGTGATATTACATATTTCTCTACGATTAAACTTGCATATCTCTCAGTGCATTAAGCGTTGCTATTCAGCTCTTAAGCTACTCTATCCGCATAGATTGTATTTAACTGTGGAGACCAAGAAGTTAATATTACGATTCCCTGGTACTGTCACATTAACAATTCTGCTTTCCTGTAATAGCACCTTGCGTTGATTGCTCTGATACAAGACGTGTCCAGCTGATGCAGAATTCGTGTCTTCGCTTCATGTATGGAATCCATAAGTTTGATCATATTTCGCACAAGCTACATGATGCTGGCTGGCTAGTATGGGGAGTAAGGCACGGCTGCAGCCTACTGTATTTTTCTCAAAATCATACAATCGGGTTGTCCGCCCTATTTGACAGCAAAAATTACATATCGGGTTAATGTGCATAATGTAAACATACATACGAGAGGCTTTATTTCCCTGCCATTTCACAAAACAACACTATATGAGCCTAGCTTCTCCTATTGTGTTTACGTTTGCTATAACTCATTGTCCGATGATTTCAGAAGCACGCTGCGCTTAAATATATGCTGAAGACATTTCTGTTTCGGGAGCGGGGCGCTGTTGGTGTGGGTATGTGATAGTTATAAAAGTCTTTGGCTCCGTCTCTGACTGAACTCTGCCGAGTATATGTGCATTGCTTACTTTGATCCTTAGCCGGATCTGTTAACTGTTATGCTTAGTTAAAGGTCCTCGATTGTGGATATGTGAATAGTTGAAAAATATCAGATCTTTGATGCAAGATATTTTTGTTGATTTTAAATTTGGAGAAAATCTTTCGTCGTCAACTTATGAAGAATTTAGTAATCTACCCCGCTGAATAGTCAAACTTAGAAAAAACATTATCAGTAATCAGTCTTTACTACTCATAATAATGTAAATCACATGATACGTCATTACATATACATGAAAGTGCAGACATGTACATAAATAAGACAAAATTCAATACAATAGTATGAACAAGTCAACTCCTAACAAAATGACAGAACATAATCAACTTACTAACTTAAAATCAGAATTAAAATCAAATCAAGAAACCTGATCCAGGTATTCATCAACAGTATAGAACGAATGCAAAAGCAGCAACTGTTTGACCTTTCTGGAAAATCCAGTGACTCCCAAAGTCTTCATCTTCCCAGCTTCGGTCCCCAATAGCCGGTCCCTTGTTGGGTTGTAGCAAAACGATGGTGTGGAATCGCTAATTCGTCTTTGTGTCTTGTGTCGTGTTCATGGTACATGGAGTTTTCTTCAAAACGGTGCAGGTTCTTATGCACAAATTTCGCACACTCCAGAATGTATACAGTTATGATGGTCAGTATTCGCTGGTGTTTAAAATAGTTTCTACAACTGTCTCCATACTGTAGGGCGCACAACACTCTAACAGCTGTCTTCTGCAGTAGTAAAACAGTCTGGATACACGAGCTACTCCTCCACACGACTATACCATAGGCTGCAGGACTATGGAAATTTAAAAAATAGGCCAAATTTGCAGCTTGAATGGAAACAACGTTCCTCATTTTTCTTATTGTATATGTATATTGTTGTGCTCAATCTGCTACACAGTATATTTATATGATCAGTCCATTTTAGCCCATCGCTTATGTGTATCCCCAAAAAGGTTGCTCCACCCCCGTGTGACATTGACGCATTGGGAAAGGAAGTACGTTAGTCTTTTTGTTATATAATTTCAATTTGTTACTGGCAAACCATGTTTTTACTTTTTCCATTTCAGTTTCTCTTATGTCACTTAAGTTGTTGGTATTTCCCTTAATCAATAGCATACAAGTAGGCATCGCAGGTTAAGTTAGAAGGTAAATCATTTATATAAATAATAAATAGTATGGGTCCAAGTATGGAGCCCTGAGGCACTCCGCAATTCACATTCCGCCATTGGGAAGTGTTGCTCTACCATACCGTTTGACGTCGATCCTGGAGATATGATTGATGTAACTCATAGGCCACACCCCTAATCCCGTAAGCATAAAGCTTGTCCAACAATCTATCATGAGGAACGCTGTCAAAAGCTTTACTCAGGTCACACATTATTAACTCACTAGTCTCTTTATTATCCCTCGCTGTTAAATTATCATTGACAAATCCAATCATTGCTGTCATTGTTCATCGATGATTATCTGATTAAAGAAAATTAATTAATATGTCAAAATATTTAAAGCAAGTTTTTTCAAAAATGAAATAAAAAGCTACCCCGCTCTGCCCTTATTTTTCGTTCAACTATTCTTTACTTTGTTTTAAATTAATATAAAATAATAATGTTATTCTGGCAAAAGTCTTTCCCGCGGTTACAAATGTGTAAATATTTGATCATAAATGAACTTTCATTCGCTTAGATATCGAGTTATTATTTCAAATGTTTATTATTATATTCCCTATGTGTAATAGGTACTCGGATATATTTCGGTATTAGTTACATGTACACTCCTGTATTGTATTTCTAACAGTGTATATGTATAGCCTCGGAAGCAAATAAATTATTAATTAATTATTATTAATAAAGACGGCGTTATCTGAGTAAACAGAACAGCACAGTGCTGTTCTGTATATGCTATGGTATACAGACACCTCAGTTTTTATTAATCAGTGCTACTGATGATGACAACAGGCCTGTCGAAATGCGTATCTAATAATCTATAATGTTGAAAATATACAGCTTCTTCTTCTTTCAGAAGATCCGTAGATTCGTTTTGTAACCAATTTCCCCTGTTTTCCTGCGACAGCAAGTCCCAACTGTCCTTCCATCTCTTAGGTGGCCTTCTTGGGGGGGGGGGGGGTTGTCGTCTCTGTTGTCCTTCCAGCGCGATATGGACTATTTGTATCAATTCTCTTTATGTGTTTGTACCATTGTCTTCCCCATCTAACCACCTCCTGGACTCCGCTTATTTGTCTAATATCCTCGTTTCTGACTTGTTGCCAAAGGGTTTTGCCTTTGCTTTCGTACCATTGTCTTCTTCTTTGTCTTCCCCATCTTACCACGTCCTGGACTACGCATATTTGTGTGATATTCTCGTTTCTGACTTGATCCCAAAGGGTTTTGCCTGCTATGGATCTGAGGATCTTCATTTAGGATGCTTGCATCCTTTCGTACCATTGTCTGCCCCATCTCACCACGTCCTGGACTCGGCATATTTGTCTGATATCTTCGTGTCTCACTAGATCCCAAAGGGTTTTGCATGCTATGGACCTGAGGGTCTTCATTTAGGATACTCACATCTTGCTTTTTGTTCTGTTAGTATCTGCGCTGGCCTCGATGTCGTAGGTTATTACTGGCCTCACATATGTTTTATAAATGTGAGTTTTATTTTCCATTCTCATGTTTATTCCTCCACGCAACATCGAGAAGACATCCAGAGATTGTGGCCGCTCTATTAATTTGGTATGTTAGGTCTTTCACTAGTTTCTGACGGCTGGTAATGTTTACCCCTAAGTATGTAGTTTGCATTACTTGCTCCATTGGTTTATCTTCGATTATCAGTTTACATCTTAAAGGATCCTTGGCAAACACTAAGCACTTTGTCTTTTTGACTGATATAGAGATATTGAATTTTTGTGAAAATTATACATCTGAAAATATTCTGTCATTCAAAATAGCTGTAAATAATTTAATCATATAGTAGTATAGGTATTGTGTGACAAGCGAGAGTGGTTACCTTTTTTTACACAACCGTGGATTTTGCGAGTGTAGCAACCACGCGAGTGTAACACCAAAGTGTTGCACACTATACTGTTTACGACCCATTATTTAATAAACCAATTAATAAAAACGATATTTTTTTATTGTAATAATAATTATTAATAGTAATACTACAAATTGCAAGATTTTTGAACTCTAGACCAATGTTCGAAATATCTCTTTTTTATTTTTCTTAGGCCACCGATGAAGATTCTCAGCCTCCATGCAGTGTTAACGTTAGTAAAGCCCCAGCTTTAACTAATAAAGACCCGGACGACTTTCTAAAGGAATGATTCGACCCATATAATCTTCAGCATGAGACAGCTTTAAATATGCTCCTATTTCGCCAAAAGTCCAAAAGTAATCCAAAATTATTCAAATAATTTTTTAAATGTTTGTTCATAAGACTTTCATAAATCTTGGCGAAAACTGTAAGCAAACTTATCGGTCGACAATTTCCAATAGAATTTCTATCACCACATTTATATATTGATAGTTTTAAACTAGAAGGAAAAATCCTTTTTCAAAAGAGAAATTAATCATGCAAGTCAGAACTGAAACTATTAAATGTGAAGCATATTTTATCACGAAGGATGAAATATTATTAAGTTCTGTCCAAGACAAAATAATTAAATCCTTAACAGCATTCTCAACATCATTTTCAAGTACCGGTGGAATGTAGAAGGAGGAAACTGAATTTCGTATTTGCATGTAGTTGTTAACATTTTTAAAGTTAATATCATCCTCTAGACTATCTTCGTCTTCATTCGATGGTAGAGACGTAAAATATTTATTAAACACTCTACAGAGATGTTGTTTGTTACAGTTAGGAAAATATGGGCCCTATAGAAATGTTATTGAGCGCATTGCTTCGTTTAGTTTCGTTTTAAACCAATATTTGTATAGGTTATAGACGTTTGTCCGATTTTGTAATATATAATGGTTTGCTATAATTGTGTTCAACTGTATTTTGCTGTGAGAGATATGTGAATTACATTACCTGTTACCAAACAAGAGTGTTTTCCTTAAATCCCTAAGCGGCACGTCATCTGATTAGGTGACCTGATGAGATTTTTGTTTCCTTCAAATATGAAAGTTGAACCCCAAAAGAGTTATAACGAAATTTAGTTGGAAGTTAAATTATATTTTCCAAAATATTCTTTTTCAGTAAAGCAATTGCCAAAATACTCGCAATATTCTTCTAATCATCAAAATTATGTGACGATTTTATAACTATAACAGAAGAGATCTATATTAGACTTTACGGAATATTTTGAAAATGTGTAGAAGAAAAATTGAGAAAATATTTCAAAAAGCAGTACTACAGTTTTATTTGGTTTATTTTTTGTTAATTGTTTTCCACATACGTACGCATTAGCATAAATAAATATCATTTATTTTCTAGTTTAGCTCATCCATAAATAAATACGAAAGAAGTACTTTTAGAATGTGCGTGAATTGTATAAATATCTAAATTTTAATAATATGCCGCATTTATTGATTTTAATGTAGCCTATTAATAGCCTCTTTAATTAACAAATTCAGATATCACTGTTATTTTATATTGCTAAAACATTTCACATAGAGTAATGCAGTAGAGTATGAAACGTGACCTAGGAAAAATTTTCCCACAAGTTTAAAGAAATTCGTTTTATGTATATTTCAATATATAATAATTTATAATTTTTTACTTTCTTATACGTAGTATAAGGAAGTATTGTGATGATGAAAATTTTCGACCTCGAGATTTTTGCAGATGACCACGTTTTGAGGTCCCCTGATACCAAAAAAGTGGTTTTTAAAAAATCTCTCTCTCTCTCTCTCTCTCTCTCTCTCTCTCTCTCTCTCTCTGTGTGTGTGTGTGACCACGATAGCGGTCAAACCGCTGTAGATATCAATTCCAAATTTTGTATTTACGAATATAATCTCCCTCTTGAGAACTGATTAGATTTTGAGCAAAATCGGCAGACCGGAAGTAGTAGTTTACTTCAGTGAAAAAATCGAATTTTGCAAATATTTCGTCAATTACTAAGTTTAAACAAATTTATAAAGAATTCAAATGTACTCAAAATTAAATTTGAGAAAAATTGTTTTAATAAAGTTTTTCGAAATTCTTACCGGAAGTAGGTCTTTTACTCTTATCGAAAATCAGTTTTTTGCGAATATCTCGCAAGTCATGCTTTCTAGGCAGGTACATTACGAGTATAAAAGTATTTAGAACATACTTTTAAATATCTTTTGTATAAAAAAAATTTCAAAATTCAGACCGGAAGTACCACTTTTACTCTTATCGAATAGCGATTTTTTGCAAATATGTCGTAAATTATGCATTCTATATATATTTATGAAGAGTACAAAAGTATTTAGAGATGGATTTGGAATATTTTTTGTATAAATGAAATTTCAAAATTCGGACCGGAAGTAACACTTTCATACGTATAAGAAAGTCGTGTGGTGGCCACACCTCATTTTTTCCTTTTATATAGGAGAGAGGGGTCTATCTATCACAATCTTAATGTTTATTCTTTACTAAAATTAAACATTATCCCCTTAGTACTTTTCTAGATAGATAATTGCATAAAGTTTTATTAAAAATACATTTATTCGATTTATATTGTTGCAAAGCTTATGTGACAACAAGGTCCGTAAAATGGACTAGTTATTCCAACACACGGAGTAAGTTTTCTCGTTATAAAATAAGCAAAGTAATAATAAACATTATTTAGAATTACAATTTATACATTGATAGAAAATTGTGTTACCCACATTGTGCACTTTACCGAATTTTTGTTTGGTTTGACTACCATGGTTTGACCATGACTACCTACAGACTAAACAGCAGGTGTCTTCCTCATCAGAACTATCGTTAGTAGATGCTGGAGCTTGCTGCACAGTTTTGGTCACTGTTTGTTTTTTGGTAAATTCAGACACCTCTCATCGTTTCTTAGGGTTTTTACTTGATTTCTCTTTTAATTCCGCCAATGCATTGTTAACAGGCGTATCTGTTAGAATTGCGAAAACTCTCTTCCTTATTTCTTTTTATACCATCAGATTTCCTAACCTTGGCTTTTAGAAGTGATCCAATACTTTATGGTGTAGGAATTGCATATCCTGAATTAATTCTGGGCTCTGAAAAAACACTGACACATTAAATTTATTAAAATTAGATGCTCGAGCCAAACTGGTGAGTTCTGGTTTTCAAGAATGCTTTGAACCAATCGATTCTAGTCATCTTGTTAGTAATCTGCATCCGTGGACTTTTCGTCTTTAGAGCAATTGCGTATTCAAAGGCAAATTTTCGGACTTCACGGGGATTTAATCCGAAGTACATGTCGAACACCTTCATTAAATACGACGCTAATTGTGTTTCTTGGTCGTCGTTGCAAACTTGACTTTTTTGTACCCCACAAAAATGTTTAGATTGGGATCACTTTGTTTCTTTTTGTAGTATTTTGTTCTATAGTGGATGTCATAGTCTTTTGCTATGCTCCTAATGGATTTAACCCCTTTAACTTCCTTCCTGTCTTTTACTATAACGTCTGTTTGTGTTTGACCAGCATCCGTTAAGCGTTTCTGTTGCGTGGCATTTTAGACAGCTACAATTTAAAAAACAGTAAAGTGTAAGCTTTTCTTGTGCTTGTAAACAAAAATCTTATTTGAAAAGGGGCTAGTTGCTAATCCTTTCTCTTATGTAACAACTAGTACTTCATATCAGTGATTCTTGATGGAAAAAGAAATAAACCCATGCACATAACCTCAAATTATGTTAACATCGCAAAACTACTAGAAACAACCGATCCAACAATATATATTTATATTAAAGTGGACGATGCAATTCAACAAAATTGCAAGATTAATAATTTTATAAAAAAAATCACTTACCGACAAAAATTTAAGATTCACCATTTTACAAAAATTTAACACGCAAGCTCTGATATTTTGCGCGCTACTCTTACGTGTGATGCTAGTTCTAACCGATACTTACAGATGGAGTTCAGGTTGATGCGACAACTAGTCCTTGAGACAATTAGACCCTTCCACCCCTATTATAGGACTGTACTCAAAACGCCATTTTATTATGAGGGTTAGAAATAGAGGATTTATAAAGAAAAATGCCGTACTTTGAGTTCTTAGGAATTCCATACATAACGATGAAATAGTATTGTGAAATCGTGAAGTAAGTTGTAATTCACATCCAAATTAAAGCCAAAGTATATTTTTAAAAATAATCTAGGCAACCTGATACATCTAAAATTAACCGCGTTACCATGGGAAACAAACGAAATAGTATTGTTTACAATATTTGACATTCGCACCTGTCCTTAATCGGTATGTTTTCCTTTGCGTGTCACAAGGCAACGAAATAATAATATTACAAAGACAACTTATGTTTTGTAGTGTTTATGTGGTAAGTCCAATATATATAAATTTGGGTACCAAGCGACGGCAATCGCTGCCCCTAATTATTTGGTCTTTATTGCTATGTAGTTGTATATTACGTACATTTGTGTTTCTTTGCTTGTATAGTTTGTAGTATGCTAGTAAATTCCAAATTAATTATTAAGCTTATGCTTAGTAATTAATTGTGAATACGAACATTTTCAAAAAATTAACATAAAACATAAAGAAAACATAGGAATGCCGCATTATCGCAAAAGCAATTCAAATATATTTTCACAGAATTACGCATTTTTTCTCATATTTTCATAAAACATAATTTTGTTTGATCTTTCACCTGTTAAATGACGATGACCATAGACGATGAGATTGTAAAAGCTTTGTTCATGAAATGGATGGAGATTCCATGACATATAGTGTTATATTTTTTAATTAAATTTGATCACCACACACCAGCGGATTAGTGTCTATGTTGAAGTAAACAAATGATATTTTATAATAGATGGTAGAGTGGTAGACAAATCAAGGTATAAGTATTTAAATGCTTTATTGTAATATAGTCTATATTTATTGAAATAACCTTTATCCTTAAATAATGTTAACAATAATACTGAACAGGACGATCTCGGCTTCGTCTATAATAATCCGTTGATTGAATGTGTAAGTGACAATTAAGTTATAGCTGTCGGAAAAAAAATTTTAATGACTATTGCTTGAGCGATTTTCAATCTAAGGAATTACATTTAACTTTAAAGATAAACAATCCTCTATTAAATTATGTTATATATTTCAGTATTGTACCCGGACAATTAAAGTTTTGTTAATAAATAATGTAATTGGTTCAACATCTTAAATGTCCCTTCCGTCATTTGCAATAATAATCGTCTAAAATTCCATTTTCACGATCTGCGTAATTGAATACAATAGACAAAACTGTCTTCTTAAAGTGCAATACTGGCTTTTATATTCTTCCATGTTAGTTCAAAATGTTATTATGTTATGGTTATTTTTCAAACTCCATATTGTCCACTCTAAATCTCCCAATTCAGGAAATAGCTTGTTACAATCTCAAAAAATTGAAAATACGTTTTTCCCCAAGTCCCTTTTCGAAACAACTATTTTTTTTTAATAGGCAACTACTTTTTTTTTCTATTCACTACAGTTGATATGTAAAAAAGATTGTAAAATATTTTTCTACTTATTTATGATTTTAATTCCATACATATAAGCACTTTCAATAATTTTATATGAGCACTTTATACCCACATTTAATGCTTCTCATTTTTTATATTTGAACACTACAAGAATAAGTAGCTTTAATAAAGTTTTTACTGCGTGTAATAAATTAAGCATACAATAGTATATAGATGTTACTAATCTATAACTAATGCACTTTATGTACATATCATAAGGGTAAGTTTGTTTTAGAAAATCTTTTTTTAAATTTTAACAATTTCAACATTGCTATATTAACACACCGAAAAATTCGTATATTTACAACAAACAAATGTATTTTGTCAACAAATATACAATATGTATTTATTACCTATAAACGAATTGAGATTAACTGATCATTTTAGTCTATAAAATAATGTTGCTAATGTAAATTGAACAAAAAAAGAATTGTGTACTAATTTGAATATGGAATGCAGTTTAAATAATAGGATGATTTGCGGTAACTCATATGAGTTTATTATCGCAAATGAAAACTCCTTGGATTAAAGAAAGTCAAATATTTATTTCCATTAATGAATTATTTGCAACCAATAAGAAAACAGATCAGAATAGATCATGTGATTTCCAGCTAATAAACACTGCAGTACTTACAGAACTTAATAATTCATATGCTTTTAATTCTATAGAAAAATTTATTTTTAGCCGAAATTTCAAAGTCAGCCACCACCAATCAGTAAGTAAACTGTATCTAAAAGAAAAACTAGTCGATAAATGCAGTAGAATTAGAGAATTAACTTTAACGGGGGGATAAATATTGATAATACTGAAAACATTATCCACCCAGGTAATTTTTCAAATCCAAAATGCAACTACATATGTATTTTGGTTTGATTCATTGTAGATAGTCATAATAGCATGTTATGCTTAAAAAGTAAAAATGACCCTTCGGACGATGTAATTTACCATTGAAAAATAACATTCCCTCTCCGTCAACCAAAGAAGCAGACATCAGTTTAAAACTTTTTAACAGAGTGGCAATCTTTAACCTTACCCAAGGCCATACTTTTAATCCATTGATAGCATACTAAGAATGGATACTAAGACTTACTTTTTCAGATTGATATAGATTTTCCATTTATCTTTGAAAATGCATCAATGAAATTTTTAGGAGGATGGAAACAACATTTTCGAAACCCTTCTATATATACGAAATAGACTTTTTAAAGAATGGTACAGTTCTTGAGTTACTGTCTAGCTTAGGTGATGCTTTAACTGAAAGTAAGATACAATAAAAATATTACTGATTATTTACAGAAATGTGCAAGTGTATATATTCTATTTATATGTGGAAGAACATTACTTAAAAACAAGAAACATTAGAAACCTTCAATCATAGAGAGTCAAGAAGGATTAATTTTACACAGACTCAAAGCTATTGTTACAAAACAATTAATTATCTAATAACGTACTTATTTATAGATAATTTTTAGATACATGGAGACGTCAAAATTTAATTGAAAAAAAAGAAGGAATGATAAAATATTTGTTGCTGGTTGTATATTAAAAGATGTGTATCAAGTATCAATATACATATACCTCTATATATACAATTTAAATCTTTTCCTGTCATAAAAACAGAATACACTGTTGAATTCTCAAAGAGCTAGTTTTGGGGAATTATATAAACCCTATTTATGATGAATTAGGCTATGTATCTGCATGAATATTAGTAATATGCATCATTTGACAGTACTAATTAATATTAAATGTATGTAGATGTGTATTTAATATTATCTTTTATTATTACAAATTTTATTTTTCGTCGTATTTATTTTGCGTTTAATAAAGTTACAGATTAATGTTTCATTTCACATTAGACATTCCATAATTAGACGTGCGAGTATAAAAATTACGCGATCAAAAATTACATACATTGTTAATGATCACGATCAGTAATAATCTGTCTTGTTAACTTCACGTTCATAAAAATATGTAGGTATTCGCAGTAGTTCTGTTACGATGATGATTACTTCAAATGTATTTCTATAGAACTGATTCCTGCAGATATTTTTATGAGTTTGCATTACGTATGCATACATATAATATAACTGCATAATGGCTGATATGCACTTCTAGAATAATGTACGTATTTTGACCGCATAAAGTTATTCTTGTATCAATAAAATTACATTTAAATCAAGATGGAAAATATGTTTTCCCAAGGAAGGAATTTGTTTGATATAGTGTTAAACAGATTAGTTTATAGAAACAAATACAATTTATACTAATAAATGAATGTATTTATTTAGTCAAACGAATTTAGTAATATATTGATCATCTAGCCTTATAAAATAGGTTTATGTCCGGAGCACAAAATTAGTTATTTTAACGATGCATTTGTGAGGTAAGAAACGGAAGTATTTCATACAATTTTTTAAATAGTTGTTATTTTGGTTGGCCTAAACAAATTCTGTTTGGGCCAAGCACATGGGTTTCTCAGTGCATAAATAAAGTAACACAATTTGTGTTGTTAAATTAAGAATTAATTTTCTTTGATTGTATTTACTTAATACAAACTCGTGCGTGTATTAAAAGCTCGATTTAATGTGTGTGTTTATTGTAAAATATTTGTAGAAATTGGTGAATATATATGAGCAAACATATATTTCCTATATTCAAAGTTAAAGCGGTGACTATAGTAGCGATTGGACAGAAGGTAAAAGTATAAAAATAATGAAGAAAACACACCTGACGCGGTGGGCCCCGCAAACCACAACGCGACCAGATCGTCGACGCTTGCGGCGGCAGCCGGAGCGTGATGTTGCCCATAGCTGCCATAGTAATACGATTGTGCTGGAAAGGCGTCCAGTAGTCTTCCCCGTCCGTCTATAGTCGGCGCTTGTTCTCTTCCTCTACCTCCTCTGTTCCTTCCGCTTCCGTTAGCCGGCACGCCGCTATCCAGCAATAACTGTTGCACTTGTAATATATCTACAAATTCATCACCACCTGTTGCATTGTCCCGAGATCTTTGACGCGTATAACCGTCACTATTATTATTATTATTATTATTATTATTATTATTCTTGGAGTCCTCGTGTTCTCTCCGCATTGCTAGTGTTAACATGTTGCTGCCGCCGGGCACCGGAGTCTTGCTCCGTTGCCATGCCGCACCACACCACCGGAACACACGCGACGCACTCCGGGAACACGGTCTGGATGTGAATGAGTGTCGGACATGTGTGAGTAGTTGGTCGCAGGTATTCAACGCCAACTCTCAACGCCTCTGCTCCACCGCCTCGGTGACGTCACGTGCGTCGTCATGGAAGTCCGACGCGTGGGTCTCTTTTGCTTGAGGATTCTATCCCAGGTCGCGGTATCGCACGCTCTGCTCTGTTTGCACTTGTGTCCGTCCTCGAACTCTGCGATGTGCTCCCCACTTTTCTTCTGTGTGTGTTTGAAATTCACTATTTTCGCACACTGGCGAATCCTGGCAGTTATGCGATCCCGCATCTCTGTCTAGGCGATCATCGCGGGCATATCGCTCTCCTTACGTCAAAAACGGTCCGAGTAATTGACCACATGCTTTTTTTGGCACGGGGGGCGCACCGAATGAGTGCGAGGCGGGCCCGCGTCACACGCACGGCCAGTGTGGCCGATCAACTCCCAGAAAGGTATCAATTTAAAGTAGAGTTGTCGACGTGCGTTGCGTCCGTGACGTCACGTCTAACTCGTGTGCCACCGCGGTGAGACTTTTCGCTATTTTTAAACGCGCGGGTCTAGAATATAATAGAAAATTGTACGCCAACAACTAACTGGCTGCTGCTGATACAGATGCGATCATCGACGAACTAAAAATATTACGCACGGATGTCGAAGATGACGGGCGCAAGAGATACTATGTACTCCTCTTGTTTTGATTCCGATTCGCGGCGCGCGCCTTCCTTTCTCTCCTCGCCGTGTATATATTTCGTGTTCTCGCGAGCGGAATCGGTAAAATGACGCGTTGTCGTACGGCCTGCAATGTGACCGTGTGTAAATGCCCCGAAATAAGTTCGTAAATATTTTGATTTGCGCATAAAAAGTCGAAACGTCAGGACAATAACATTGCTTGAAAGTTTCAAATATGGCAGTGCGTATTGTAGTAGTGCGTAATGAAATAAACATATGTACAGGATGAGTCATTAGTTGCTGCTCTTTCGACTGCCCTTTTCTGTTTCAAATAAGAGAAAAACAATTAATAAGAATAATAAGATATAGAAACTAATAAAGTTTTAAATGAAGCAAATGCATGGTTTCAAAACAATGAATTGAAATTGAATGGAGAGAAGAAACTACATCTGAAGTTCTGAAGTGTGGGACACCTGGGCTTAACTATAGATTGCAAACTAACCTGGAGCTCCCATGCATCTAGCTTAGCGAAAAAATTAACCACAGCAATATACTGTATCAGGAGATTGAGAATGTTATGTAAATACATAGCGGCCAGAAAGGCATATTTTTCTGACTTTCACAGCAGGACCATGTATGGAATTCTGCTTTGGGAAGCATCCCCATCTGCTGATAGAATTTTCCTACTCCAGAAGAAGGCACTGCGGGTACTTTGTGATATTAGATATAGTGAAAGTTGTAGACAGTTTTTTGTGAGCGAGAGAATACTTACTCTACCGTGCCAATATACTAACTTGCGTAAAATACGTTCATCAACACCCACAGTTATTTCTAACAAATGGAGTACATCACCACTATAATACAAGAAAAAGAAATGAAAAGCTGATTCCATACCATCGCATTAAGACTACTCAGGGCAGTGTGGATTACTGGGGCCCGAAGATCTACAACAAAATGAAATCTGTTTTTGGTTCAGATATATCAATAAATAGGATTAAGCAGTTTTCGCTGGACCATGGTTTTCATTCCTTGGAAGAATTCTTAAATTTTGTAAATTAATTAAGTTATGTACCTATATATTCTGTTTTACATATGGTTATTTGACTTTCATGTAATGGTTTTATTACAGAGAATAAAACTATTATTATTATTAATAGTCTTTATTATCCAACAGCAAACAATGCCAATTACAGGATAAAGAAATTACCGTTGAATAGCATTTACCATACAACAAACATACATGAAACAATATGCAAAGCAATAATTCAATAATTAAAAAAAAAGAATTATATAAGTATAAAGGTGTTTTATTTAAAATGTAAAAATCACCTAAGACAAAAATTAATAATGAATTCAAAATTAGAATCGATACACCGACCAAGAACACCAGCAACAATAGGCAAAGGTAGCAAAAACATTTGAAAGATTGTTAACATCAAAATGATAAATCTATCTATACAGTCATAGGATAATGCCCTGGAAGGAAGAATGGGAATCGAAGTGGATGTCTGCAGTAGGGAAAATAAGATTGTTATTCCTGGGAAATGGAAGATAAAAGGGAGAGGAGGGACAGATGAAGAATTGCGGAACCAGAAAATCTAGGAATGATAATAGCGCAGATGAATCGACCTTATCATGCAGCAGCTTGTAGAGGAAGGTAAGGCTATTATAGATACGTCTGAAAGAGAGGGAAGGAATGTCAAAACGAGAGAGGAGTAGGGAATAGTCCGAGCCTCTAGGAGGATAAGCACCATCAACTTTATACCGCAGGAATTTGACAGAACGTCGTTGCACAAGTTCCACCGGGCGCTTCTGAGCATTATAATATGGATACCAGATAAGGCTGGCATATTCCAACTTTGGCCTCACCAGCAGTGTATATAAAGTGGTTAGTACCCGGGTATTAGAAAACTCTCTGCTGTTCCGAATGACAAAACCCAGTACTTGTCAGGCCTGCCTAGTAATGCAATGAACATGTGCGTTAAAGGACAGTTTAGCATCGAAAATAATGCCCAAGTCTTTAATCATCTGAACTCCTTCCAGCTGTACATGACCCAGCAAATAACATTAGTGAGCAGGTTCCTGCCTTCTGGAGAAAGTGATAATTTTACATTTGGCAGGATTAAGCTGTAATTTATTTATTGAGCACAAATTAGGCATTCTCTCCAAGTCATTCTGCTGCTGATGGGCATCGCCTACGTTGGTATACACCGAAACAGTTTCAAATGGTCTGCAAACAGAAGTATATTGGACTCAATGTTGACTACAATATCATTAAGGAAAATAATAAATAACAGCGGACCCAAATTAGAACCCTGCGGAACTCCAGAAGTGGCTGTATACGGCGAGGAACCATATACACCACAGAAAACTCTCTGAGTCCTGTTACGTAGATACGATGCTAACAGCTGAATTAACTATTTGCTAAATCCCAAACTTTTAAATTTGGAAGGCAAGATAGCGTGGTCCACTCTTTCAAACGCCTTAGCAAAGTGGGTGTAGATGGTGTTCACCTGTAGTCTGCCACCCAGCGCTTCAGTCACGTATTCAGTAAATATTGCTAGATTGGAGACAGTAGATTTCTTTCCATAAAAACATGCCGGTGAAAAGAAATGTGACTTTTGATTACGAGAAAAATTCTTGAATGCAAAGTAATTTCGAATATCTTAGCAAAATTATTCAAAATGGCAATAGGAAGATAGTTACCAATATTCGAAGAATATGCGGTCTTTCAGACCGGGATAATTCTTGCTTGCTTCCAAACAGCAGGAAACGATGACGTGTGGAAAGGGACAAAGTAAATATTTTTGTCAAAAGGGTAGCAAGCGCATTTGCACCCTCTAACCATAAAAGCGGGAATCTGATACTCACCGGAGGTAAAATCTGCCCTCAGTCTTCTAATGCTGTTCAGCACCTCTTCTTCGGACACCTGATTGAAGTGTACGCCTAGAGAGTTATCAGGTATAATTTCATTAACCTTAGATCTAGAGGGACTGCTCTACACGGTTTTGTAGTAGTCAGCTAATGCGTTGACTATGGTCTGGGGATCCTCCATATTAATCCATGAGTATTTCATTTTACCAGGAATACGACTTCTTTTCTATCTCTGTCCAATGAACGTCCAAAATTGTCTCGGATCAGTTAAATTTGATTTTCGATTTTAGCAAGATATACCTTATAGGCAGCAGATGTTTGTTTTTTTACCAGTGCTCTTAGTTGCTTGAACAATGACAATGAAATAACTGATTTGATTTGAATTAATAGAAGATTCACGGTTGCTTGGGGCGTATATTCTAAAAACTCTCTGACACACTTCCGGTTTCAACGGCTCTCTATGTAACTTAATTTTCTTAAATAAAACACCCTATACAGGCTGTTTGATAAAAAAACGCCCAATCCCGTAATTTCTTTATTTATTATCAATAAATTAAAAAAATGTACAAAAATGGTTTGACAAACTTTATAATTTATTTTTCAACGCCGTCTTGAATACGTAACGACAGTCAACTGTTTTTTTTAATGGACACCTGTAGGCTTTTTCATTTAATTTGGCAGATTTTTTTTATCTGAATCAGTAATGTTCTTTTAGTTATCATTTGGTTGATATTTATTAAAAAAAATTTAATTATCTGCAACCTTTATGTTATAAAATTTTCATGTGTGCCGTGAAAAAAATCGTGTCACAAATGCGACAAATATATCATTTAATCGTCTGTCATCCGTAAATTAGCTGAGAAGTCTGCATCTGCTATTTTTTTTATTTGTTACACAACACAGTCACAGCAGTCATCCGATAATTCATTCGAAATCATGAGTCAAAAACAAAAATCAGTGAGATTTAATGGCAAAAATAAAACTAAATTAACAATAATAATCAACTTAAGAACTATTAACAAACGACACATCTATTACTGAACATAACTGTCATAAGCATTTACATGTACTGTTTAAATTGATCACCACTGTGCTCCACACACAACTGATACCTCCTAGTCACTACAAAAGCCGCATTTCACATTGAATTTTGAGGTATTTCTGGAGAAATGTTAGTGATCTTCTGTCTTAAGATTAATTCGCTTTCAGGGCGTGTTATGTATGTACATACGATCCTGAAGATAGCTACATAGTCAAAAATCGAGAGGTGTAAGATGTGGGGAGCGCGCAGGCCATCGAATTGGTCCGTCCGTTCGTAGTACTCTTATACCAAATTTGTTATTTAGGCAGATGACGTTCCTCGTGGAGTTATGCGGAACTGCCCCATCTTGTTGAAAAAACACACTGTATTTAGTTCTGCAAGAAGTAGATCGTCTAAAAAATTGTGAGCGTCTAAAGTAGCTGATGTTTTTTTTTACTAAGGAGTATCATTAACTGATTACCTAAAATATCGCACCACATATTGACGCTGAAAATTTTTTGGAAATTATTTTCAACGATAATTTTACGATTTTTCTGGTTCCAATACCGATGAATGTTTCTGTTAAAAACGCCATTACTGATAATAATTTTTTCGTAAAAATTTCGACTGTTTTGTAAAATGTTTTAAAGAATATACAAAATCTTTCTCTCCCACCTTTATCATTTTTCTCTAGTACTTGCACTTTTTGAGGAATGTATGACTTCAATTTTTGATTTTTCAACACTATACGTGTACTATTTGATTTGACATGCTAATGTTACTGGCAGTCTCTCGAGTTGAAATAAGCGGATTTTCTTGCACACTGAGATGAACATTCGTTTCAGTATTTTCGCCAAATCGTCCCTGTTCTCGCTTCGGGTTTTTAACAGAATCATAGCGCCTCAAATTTTCTTCTAGCCATCTAAATTGACGGCGGGTCCCTGTTCGGAAAGCGATCACCATAAATTATTACATTCGACGTAAATTTCAAACAATCGGTGAGAGAATTATTGTTCATGATTGTGGTGGTATCGTTATTTCACAAGAAATAATGCTTTAAAATCGCAAAGCACAGCAATTTTCGAATGACGTTTGAATGACATATTTGTGGCATTTGTGTTGCTTTTTTTTCATGGCACACTTGAAGATTTCATAGTAAGCGGATAAAGGTTGCAGATAATTCAATATTTTTTAATTAAATATCAACCAAATGATAACTAAATGAACATAACTAGATTCAGAAAAAAATTATCTACCAGACTAAAGTAAAAAAACTACAGGTGTCCATTAAAAAAAAAAAGGTTGAATATCGTTACGTATTCAAGACAGGCGTTGAACAAACTTGGGATAGTGACCATTTTATAGTGTTTGTCAAACCATTTTTATACTTGCTTTATTTATTGAAATAGGAGATTAAATAAGTTACGGGATGGGGCATTTTTTATCAAACAGCCTGAATACTTTTAGATTTTCCAGTACTGTTTTAAATTGCAAATTCAATAGTTTTCCTTTTTTAAAATGGAGCCAAAAGTTTTTGAGTTATTTTTTGTTTGGAAATTTTTGATCAAAACGTGTTCCGGAAAAAAACTCAAATTCGCATTGCTTTTAAAAGCAAATGTTTTAATTGTAGTGGTGCATGTAGTCAAGAAAATTCTGCATCATTTTGTATAAGTTCCAATCGATAATATCTCAAGAAATTTTGTTTTTTTTTAAAGCCTGCTGGTGTGTGAAAATTTCGGGAAGTATTTTTTGAAAAATTAATGTTCCTTGAGGTATCGTCAATAACTTACAGTAAATGATGCAGAATTTTCTTGCCACCAAAATTAATGTATTACTTTTAAAAACAATGAGATTATGATTTTTGGTTCGGAACATAGGTTTAAACTTTCCAAAAAAAAAAAAAAAATTAATAACTCAAAAACTTTTGGCTCGATTTTGAAAAAGAGAAAAGAGCTGAATAGGCAATTTCAAACAATACTAGAAAATGTTTCATTACAAAAAAAATATATCATGTATTTTGGTGAAACCGGAAATGCATTAGAGCCTAAAGTATTTTGGGAATATATGACTCAAGCAACTATAGGAATCTTCCACTTATTGTTCTTTCTCTTACTTGAAATGCAAATGAGCAATTGACGGTGCAGCTACTAATGACACACCCTGTGTAATTTACAACATTGTATACGTCATTTTAAACAACGGTTAGTATTTTTAATATATATAATGGAATTATAAAAAGGAAAAAACGCAGTCATACGTATAATGTACATAACGAAATGAAAGGATGGGGATTTATTGAACAAATGGCAGTGAAGAAAAATAGGCATTGATGCAAAAAAGAATAGGTTATTATAGATTGTAAAGAGAACCTTTCCTAAAGTTTTGTTATCAATAAAATCAACATGTCTGTCAAATACAAGATACTGTTTGACAGACATCTTGATTTTATTGTTAACAGCATACAGCAGCACATATAGATCTGCAATTCTAGAAATATTCAAAAGCCTATGGCTTGCCGAAAAATATGGGAAATTCTAAACATTTTTGTTTCTAGAAAACCTAGTAATATTGCACTCCTGATACATTTTAAAATGATTATTATAGTCACAGTAGTTCTAAGACCGTACCAGGTTCTGTTATAGATTAAACTTATCATATATGGCATTAATTTCAATATAAATTTTCAGATCATTCTGCATAGAGAAAGGAAACATGACATCATATCATCAATGTACACAACAAAGTGAAAGGACCCGGATTTATTGAACAGGTGGCAGTGAAGAACACAATATGGTGTTGTTGCAAGAAAAGAGTAGGTTACTTTAGATTTTGAAGAATAGCTTCATTAAAGCTTTCTTAACAATAAAATCAAAATGTCTGTCACAAAATATCTTAGTAGTAACACATCTAGATCTCCAATTCCAGAAATATTCAAAAGCCGACGGTTTGCCAAAAAGTATGAGAAATTAAAAATATTTTTCTTTCTCGAAAAACCAGCAATATTCACTTCTTGTAGATTTATAACAATACTAAGTTAAATAGATTGCCTATGAAATTAGCTTGAGTAATAAATAATTTCAGTTCATTCTGAACAGAGAGAGGAAATTTAGAGAAACAAAAACACAACGTCAACTTGTTAATATACATAAGCGACATCAAAGTGTCAGAAAAAGAATAAAGTAGACATCAGATGCAATAGAATTCATAAGGCTGGGTCTTTGAGACCATTGAATTTATAATTAAAATAATAGTTTGGGTGAATTCGCTTCCCTGAAGAAATGTTATATGCGTGGGTAGGGTATATAGTAAAACAAGGGGTGACTGCGTAATAATATGGGGGTGTTTTGAAGCTGATGATTTGTTAAATATAGAAGACAAGGTAATGAAACAAAAATATTTATAAATACACCTGTAGCTATAAATTAATGTGAAATTGGGTTCACATTTTAAGATACACTGACGTCAAACATTCGACCAAAGCATTTAGATAAGAATAAAGCAAGAAATAGAGAACGGTTTGCTTATAAGAATAATCTGGCGCTTGAAACGCTCTGATTTATCCTCGAAAGGGTTTGTTTGATAAATTAGACGAGAAGGTGAGATCTATTAATTCAGTGAATATAAATGACTTGTAGTTGAAAGGTTGGAAAGCAATATTTTTAGTATTACTTAATTTCTATAAAGAATAAATGCCTAGTGCTCGTAATGGGGTTATTCGAGCAAAGGCTTTTATTAAATTTGTCACAAGAATATAATTATAAAAATAATACTTCAATGATGTATTGACCTAATAAAAAGATGAATTTAGTACTTTACTTTGTTTATTGCAATAGTAACATAGCAAGATTTAAATTTGATAATAGCGATATTATCTATGACTCAAACACTTTAAAAAATGGCATTGTGATATTTACTACAAATTACACATTACTACAAACACAAAATTACAGTTGTAGTACCAATGCTATTTATTGCAACTTCAATCTCTAAGAGTTTGTAAATATTCAATTTAAAACGAATTGATACTCTTTAAAATCGCTTATCAATCGAGATATCGGTTGTCAACTCTTGGCATTTCAATGTACTAATTCACAACTATAAACTGTTAAAATCGAAGAACCAAATTAAACATTTGTATAAAATGTGGTTAATTTTTTGTCACATATAGTATATTCATTTGAAATCTAATCTGTAGTCCCAACAATTATAAATTGTTTTCAGTGTACTTATTTGCGGTATTTACATGTCTTGCGAAAAATTAAACGTACAACCATTTTCTTATGTGTTTTTATTAGGATTTTGTGATGAATTACATAAAAGAAAAATTAACATTTTCACAAGTGTTATATACAGCATGTGTCAAATACCATTAGGCATAAGAATTCAATGTTTACGTGCGATCTATACGTATGCATGTAATACGTGGCAACGTGGCACCCCTACTGTCCGTCACCAATGCCGGCGACAACCGACACCACAACGATTTTCTCCGATCTCCATTCTTCCCACTACTCCCCACCCAGATTTTACATTCATTGTTTAGCTGCGAACACGTTGCGGTGTGCATTAAAAGCATTCAGTAAAATTAATTTAAAAAAAGCTTCAGATAGTAAAACACTATCTTTAGTGTTTGTGCTAATTTTAGAGTTTTACTGTCTTGTGCTTGTGTTTTTTTTTAATTTGTGTAAAATTGTTTTCAAACGACGAATATGCAGCTAAGAATTTGAACATCCAAAATGCAACAAAAATTAATTAGATAGTAATAGGGTTGAAAGAAGCAGGACAATTGGACAACGCTAAATGACATTAATAACCAATTTTGATTTCGACATTTCTTACGTTAAAGTGGTAAAGTATAAATTCAGGACAACGTTGCCATATGTTTTTTCAGGTAAAATTAGCGTAAAGTGATTTTCTGGAAATGATATAATTAGAAGAGCGATTAATTACAAACCTGGTTATAGTTACTCAAAATTCTTATCCCAATGACCATATCAAAACTAATATTTAAAATGTTCTGCAGTAAATTAGAGAAACGACATCTAAAGTGTTAACTTTGAATATTAATTTCTTTGAAATTAACAGCGATGGCATTTTTTCGATATTTTTCTCATGATCCTTGGTCCCCACATAATAACGTACCCTCTAGGTGTTCCACAAGGTTTGGGGCACGTCGTATATGACAGAGGACAGAAACTATATACATATTAAAACGTTGTACAAATAAAACAGACGGCAATGAATACATTTTAAAATACTACAAAAATAAAATATAGTACAAAATATATGGTTTTGAGTAAATTGTGAAAATAGTACAATGAATTGAAAAGGATTTTTTAAGAAAAATTTAGTTATTCAAGCTGTGTAAATTTTAATTCTTTGGTGAAGAAAAAAAAATTGATTTTTGTAACATAATTGATAATTGTTTATATTCTTTAATATCCCAATAAAAGATCTATCTATCAACATTACAAAGTGAGACACGAAACACTAAAGGGTCCGACAATACAATCACTTGACGTTAATCGTTCTCTGGTACTACAAGTAGTGTTTAAAGAATTCATTCAAGGTAACAACGTAAAGAAAACTAACTAATTGCGAATTGTTTCTATTGCATACATATCTCTCATAAAGAAGAATATTGAGCATAGTTATTTACATAAAATGTCACTTTTATAAACACGCGTTAATTTATATTTATTGGGAAAGGGAGTAATAAATATTTCATTTGCTTACTTTTTATTCATGTTTGTTGCACCCACATTTTTTGGCTTCGAATTTGCATTGTTGATATTTATATTCCCACTTCGTGTTACTTAATAAAAACATCCTTTAAATAATGCAAGTCAATATACAGTTACAAGACGTAGGTTGAAAAATATACAGAATTAAAATGATGGCGACTGCCCAAATATTTTGGGTTAGTGACTGTTAAAGAATGGTATTTCTGTGGTTACTTTTTAGTAGGCATATAATTTTATAGTAATATTTGTTTAATATACTTTTAACAATGGCGTTAAATGGAAATTTATTACTTTCCCAATATTCGAATCTTGATTGAAACCTCGTCAATTTTATTCACAAAAAATATTTAAATTAATTTTTCTTTTCTGCATTAATAATTTTATAATGAAAGCTCATATACAGTAAAATATGATAAATAAATATGATAAATAAACATATATAGTATAGGTAATATTTACTCTAATAATAAAGCACCGTTTTACATTTAAAGTAATTTTAAATTGCCACTAAAATAGCTTGCTATCAAATACAGGAAGGAATTCAAGATAATTTTAAAATATCAAGAAGACCGGCTTAATATCAATACTGCGAATCTAATAATTTATTCATTCGTGTATGTTAATGTAACTGCTAACAAGGATTATTTTACACATACAATATTATAGCACATAGATGTATGTATCCCTTTCACATCAATTAGTGACACGCAAAGTCCAATATAACCAAAATATTTAGATTATATTTTTATATATATGAGCATAGGGATTTATATGGTAAAAACTGAACTGTTATAGTCTGTTCATAGATGATGGTTCACAGGGACGTATTCACAAAGATTATTGTAATAAAAGTCTGTTATAAGACAGTAAGTGGTTCTTACTGTTTGTTGTACCTAACAAAACGGTAAGTAATTCATTTACCGTTCAGCTGAACGGTAAGTAATTGTCACTTTTAAAAATTAGAGAATAAAGTTGATACACGGACAGAAATTGTTTAGTTCATTTATTTGTTGCTATTAAAATTAAAGGTGCAATTATGAATACTACAATTATGAATATACAATGGCAAAAAATTAATTTCACTGTTTCTTGTATTCGTAAAAACTGCTGCATAAGAAATAGTATCAGACGACACTTGTTGTGCACCATCAGGAATATGAAGGATGTGTCTCTAACATCATACAATATTTTTTCTGCAAATTGTATTTTATTTTGAAGTGAATTTTCACCGTAACTCTCGGCCACATTAGAAGATTTCCATCCTCCATGCCGCTTCAATCCTAGAACCACCCCTTGGTTGGCCAACAATGTTGCTGATGTACGTCGAAATGAATGGCCGGTGTAGCTAGCTGGATTCGATAATTTTAAATATTCTGCAATTTTGAACGGCCACCTTCCAATTGTTGCTTTCCCCACTACTTGGTTTCTATATTTACCATTGTGGAAAGCTAGAAACAGACGTTAGAATTTAGCATTGCTTGGTCGAAGTTGAATATATCTCCGAAAAATGTCCAAATAATGAATTTTTTCATTTTGGTTTATAAGAGTGAAGGTCCGTTCAATATTGGTTTATGTTTGCGGAATTTTTACAATAATCAACTCACCACGATCTTCAACATCCTTCATAGTTATATTGTATAACTCTTCTCTTCTGCAAGCTCCTGACGCTCTTAATATTATTGCCACCTTAATATGAATATGCACCATTAACATACATTTTGAAAATAGGTATTTCTAATTTACCTACCTTATGAATAAGAAATGTTTGATCTGAAGCTTCAACTAAAAACTGATTCATGTCTTCCCTAGTGAAAACGCTTGCTTTTTCTGGTCTGTATCCTACGTTTTTCCTTTTTAAATATGCAATAAGAGTCGTAAATTGCTAAATTTTAATCGCATCATGAAGAAAAATTGTTGATCTCAGCATGGAATATTCGGCCATTAAACTGCCAGGTGACTTTAACTTCTTGCTTCTTTGTACAAAATAAGCCAACATAATTTTTTCATTCATACCGCTTATTTCCTTTGTTTCACACCATTGTTTGAAAGCTCGGTATGTATTTTCGTAACGTTCCCTCGATTTTTCGGGTATTACGGCGGAACACCCGGCAGCCCATGCTTGTTCCAAGTCGCTATCAAAATTGTTTTCAATGTCTGAGTCGGAATCGGTCATAATTTCTTCTCTGATTTCAATTACTTCACGGAAAACACAAACTGAAGTGACACGACGATAATTGTAAAACAGAATATTTGAAAAAACGTCATAGAAACTGTTTTGTTTTTATAATAGCCTATTCCAATTAATTAATTATTGTCAAGTATTTTCGATAATTCCGTGTAGTGAAATGAATTGAAATTTAGTTTTGATCGCGCAAAAAACGTTATAAGCATGCCGAACGGTAAGATTTACCGTTCTCCATACTTAATATATTATTATTTAGTATTTGATTTTTAGAGTATAAATATGTTTAAGACAAAAATCAAGTAAAATACTATATATAATTACTAAATTCCTGCAAGGACTTGTACCTTATCAGCTCTAAGTACTCATCCTATGTACATTTTTATTAATTTACTGATTCATTCATCAGAATCACTAATTTCATCGTCACGTACATGTATTATGAATTTTGGTATGGAGTTTGCGTAGTTTAAGTACTCGCCTTCTATACCAATTATATTGTTATTAATAATATAGGTTCTTGGATCGTATTTATTGTTCTTTCGCTAAATGTTGGAGCGGTATTTTTGCGACGAATGTGCTGCTTTAGTGAACTCTAAATCAACTCTGTAGGATCGAAGATACATTAACATAGAGGTAGACTATTTGATCTGTTGTAGCTACAACATTATCAATAAATTATTGCTTTGAAATATTTCCGTACGCAAGACTCCCAAGAATTCCATAACATTTATTTTAAAGCAGATTATTCAGCTTTTTACTAAAGTCATGTTACTCTAGAAATTTTGATATTTCAAAATTTGTGCTTGACCCTTTAGGTATTTTAATTACTTTGAGTGGTAACTGGCATTATCCAAAACAATTACATTTTTTGCAGGTAAAGAAGGTACTAGCTTATTCACGAACTACTTTTCAAACAAGTCATATCTACATGATAATCCAAGGACGACGACTTTATGTTCTTTACAGGCAGTAATATATCACCATCCCAGCTATCCACAGGTCCCGCATGTGCTATAATTATTCTTTTCCCCCTTGAAACAGGATCATTTGCGGAAGACATTCTCGAACCATTATACCAACGTTTCTTTATAGTATCATGGTTGTCACACCACGTTTCGTCCAAGTGGCAAATAAAACGTTTCTCTTCTCTAAATGCCTTCACATTTTTCAGGTATACATGTAGGAACTTCATTTCTTTTATAGAACCGGTACATTTACCTTCAATAGAATATCAAAATGTTTTCGATTGTCCCTTGTCCTTCCATGTTTTTCTTTTAAATAAACCATCCCGAACGAATTTTTGGACTATCTCGTAAGACACATCCGTGATTTTTTAAATATTCTAAAAATTGTCTCTGCTTTAGTCCTATAACTCTCACTCTTCAAATTAATGTATATATTCAGGATTATCTGCTGTGTTTTAGTACTCCAATGTTTTCTTGCATTATCGCCATTGTCTTCTCTTGCATCACTACTTTCACTTAGCGAAATATTGCTACCTGCATCGTTTTTTGAATCGTCATTAGTACTCCGCGGTCTCCACACGTTTTTGTTTCACAAATTAAACGTCTTCACTTTGCGATAACTCTCTTTCAACATCTTCTGATTTATTATCTTCATATATATGTTGATTTATATAAATTACTTAATTGAGTTAAAGATATATTAATATTTAAAATACCATTACAATGTTCTTTAATACAGTTACAGGTATATCGTTGTCGACATATTTTAATTTATGATACGAAAGTAGAAAGAGGAAAAGAGCGCGACGAAATAAACTAAAGATAAACATATAGCGAGGCTGCCAAGACATTACACTCGACAAATGTTTCCTATGAAATGTAAGGAGCGAGGGTCCCCCGACACTGCGTTGCTCTCCCACCACTGTTAGGAAGCAGGCATCGCTGCATATTATAAGGTCATCTTCTGCATGGGATAGAAGTATAAACCGAAATTAAAATTTGTCGACTACGGTATATTATCTCTGTTTAGATTAGAATAACAGAGTTATTGTAAAGGCTGGATTATATTACACCGAACATAATTATTTATCTGCTTAAGCAAATTCGATTTCTCCTAATACAGTCCATTACTTTATTAAAATTTTTCTCGACACCTGCGGCAAGAGGTAGCGGATAGTCTCCGATAATTCTTATAAATCCGAAAAGGTCGAATCGTTATATCGATGGACAAACCAACTTATGCTGTCGTCCAATTTTTAATCATGTTTCGATTTTCATTAGTAACATTTTTCTGCGAAATGTGAATTACTGGAATGACATTAACATGCTTTAATTAATTATTTTTGCGCTTTAAAGTTGAAATATACGAGCAATAATTAAGCGAGAAAAATCAAGGTGTCTTAAATGTCAATTTTTAAATGTGACCATAGGAACACAAACAAAATTATACCCACTGTTAACTAACAATGTTACACTAGAGATTATAATCAAATTTCAACTTCATGTTATGTATAATACAATTTACTGCAATATTTTACACCATGGTTAAATTGACGTTATTTAAGGAAAAAAATCCTAAGAACGTTTAACAAGGGTGTTTAATAATAACTAATAAAATAAAAACAACAAAAATAAAACATTAACTTTACAAAAATGAAAAACATAGTTTAACTAAATATATTGCTTCGATGTTTTTCCTTTAACTTCTAAAAAATAACCTAAACGATCAGATAAATTTCTCCTTGTATTTTGTAGTTGGGGCACTGTACTAATATTTATTCTGATTAAAACCTTCATCAATGAAAAATGGTCCTAATTAATTGTTAGGCGGAATTCCTAATCAAACATTCATCTTTTCGGATCGCTGGGTATGAGTTTCTTGACCTCTGGTATGGGTTCTTTCATGCCCAAATACGTCGGTTTTGTTTATGCACTTTGTCATTTAAATTAAATGTTCTCTCATCAGTAAATAATATGTCGTTTAAAATATTTTGATTTTCATTAATTTTTTCTGTCCAAAATTTGCAAAATTCCATAATCACGAGGTAGCAGTTTATGAACTTACACTATTAATTTTGTGTGATTTATACTTTCCTCTTTCAAAGCTTCAAAGTAAGTACTTCTGGAAATATGAAAATTATGTGCCATACTATTTAAGAAGATGGATTCATCATCTTCTACAGCCGAATACAACACGAGTTTCATCACGCAGTAACGGATCTGTACAGTTATGTACAGAATATAGAAGTACAAGAGTGAATATAACAAAGCGAATAACCTCAGAAGATTAGGCGCAGTAAGAACACAAATACTGGTTCCCCTCTTTTTTGGCGCTATTTTTGTGCAAAGTAAAGCTGGACCGAACGTTATGATGATGTTTTGGCAGAAAACTATTTGTTGAACAATTTCCGATACATTTTAGATTATATTTCGAAATTTCCAAATATCTGGTGTAATTACTATTATTGACATTACAAAGCAAAAAATAAAACATTATTTTGCCAAATAGTCCAATGCTGGGTACCCAATAATTCCTCTTCTCATCCTAGAAAAAAAGGAGAATATTTAATTCATTTCTGTGCTTGAAAATTGCTCATGGTTATCTTTTCTGCGCTTGTTTATTGAACTATTTTTTGACTGGTTATTGTTTTCTTTTTTTTTAATATATGAAAATGTGTTGAAATATATTTTCAAAAAAAAACTGATCTGTTTTCAGTAGCTTAGAAGCAATTATACAGAAATTTACAATCCAATATCTTGTTCAAATTATATTTCACATTAGTAATTACTTCGGCAGTAATAACAGAACCATCATGCATGTTGCACATTACATTTGGTACCAAGTAAAGACCTAATCCCTAGAAATGGACATTAGTTGTCGTAGATATACATGTCATATAATTTACGATATTTTCGCGAACTATATATAGATTGGTAACGTAAATTGAAAATGAATCATTTCAAAATGTATATGGAGATAAACGTCGAAGCTAGTGAATAATTTGGCAAGTGCTGCCATCTAGCATGACGATTTTCTTGGCGAATGTGTTTAACTATTTTCTATTAGTAAATATTAACGTACACTAGTGATTGTTTCTAGTTTAGTCGAGAATACAACGTACCTAAGTTTATGATTCAATTTCAGATTCATTTGCATGTGATCCCTGATTGGTTACGTTGAAATGACTTGTTCCAAGGACGACTTTCGTTATTCTAAAATTAATCGGTGCAATTCATAGATTGCTATTTGAATTTTAGATTTGAAATGTTACTATATTTAACTTTCATTACCTATTTACTTGGTACGTTTCGAATTTGAATTTAGTCATTCACTGTTTCTATGAATTGCATTGTTACGACTGCAAAACAGTAAAGAATTCCATAATTGTAGCATCGTTATGAAAGGAAATGGAGGGGTATTATCATGATTTCCACAATAAATCATAAAATAATTATATACAATATTTTGATATGTTTCTAAAGAGAAACGTTGTTATTTTGGGAAAGTAATTTAATAAGTATCTGTATATTACAGGCAGAATGTTTCATCGTAAATACTAATTAACAAGTTGCGTTTACAGAAGCACTATTGAAGTGCTTAAGGCACTTACATTTGAAAAATTATTATGCCGTCTCTGTTATTCTTGCAAAGGTGTCTGTCATAGTCGGCTTAGTGATGTTTCTTATTACACATTTGCCTTATTTAATTCCTCACACGTAAAGTCGTCGCGCACAGTGTTCAAAATGAACGAATTGGTGATCGAAATTAATCACGTTGTAAAAGTAGGTTAAAAATTGAATCTTGTTGGATTATTTTATGCCGTACAAATGCGAGGACGGGTCAATATGTCCGTGACTTTTTGAATGGAACACAGGTTTTTGGATAAAAAATCATTTTATTTGGCAACATAGTCACCTTTGAGCTCTATGCACGTTGTCCAACGTTCCTCCTATTTTTTTATCCCTCCCAAAAAATAAGAAGATAAGATAAGATAAGAAGATTTGTCGAGGTCATCAAAATAGGTTGTTTGTGAGATGATTTCATCGTTGGAGTCAAATCTCTTTCTGCAGAGCCATTTCTTTAGGTTTGGAAACAAGAAATAGTCACTCGGGGCTAAATCCGGAGAATAGGGCGGATTAAGGAGCAATTCGTAGCCTAATTTATGGAATTTTGCCATGGAAAAGAACTTTTTTCATGGCCAAATGTGGTCGGTTTTCTCAAATCGTCATTAACTCGACTCTATAAGTTCACATAATATTCCCCATTGATTGTTTTACCCTTGTGAAGGTAGTCAATGTGGTTTATACCGCGTGCATCCCAAAAAACGGTCGCCATGACCTTATTGGCTGACAAACCCATCTTGGCCTTCTTTGGCGCCGATTTACCCCGAGAAACCCACTGTTTTGACTGCAGTTTTGTCTCTGGTGGTTGTGGCAACGAGTCTTCACTATACATTTTGCTTTCGTCGTCATACTTGTACTCCTTAAGTTCAAGTTCGTCTTCGTGTCTAAGATCAAGGAACAGAATCATGCTCTAGATTGATATGAAATCAAACGAGGATGTGAGCTCAATAGGAGTTTATAGAATAAGTTCTCATTTATTTTAACGGGGTTCATTTTTTGCGTATGTCCATATCCGTGCTTCCTTACGTCCTTATTATTTGAGTCTTTGAGTCTTGGGCTTCTTCTGATAATTCATCGATGGACAATAGAACTTCCTTAATAATTGCACTACCATGAGTAAGAATTCTATGTAGTGTAGGTAGCATGGAGTACCAATTGTACAGAGATACATATAAATCCGCAGTGGCCTTACAATATTTGTCAAACTTGTCAATATTGATAGAATATCCACTATTTAAAAAACGCAAAATGACACCACTTTGTAAGGTATCGCGGGAAAAACGATTATCTCGTAAAATTCTCGAGCGCACTAGTTACAATTTCATCCACATCTCTTTCAAAATGTTCTCTGAGATAGTCCAAAACACAAATTTTCTTCACAGGGAAACCTTGACCAGATACTTTCATCATATTCTGATTAGATCCAGATGTGTAATTGCCATAGTGGCAGAACGCCGAAAATGCTCCAAAAACACTAACTAAACACTAATTAAAAGTGATTACACACTAATTGAAGAAACAATTATGCGAAATTAAAAACTTTTCGTAGGACACCTAATGAAATATATGCATTAATATCTGGTTATAGAGCCGTTTTTGTTTAAAACTTCTTTTAGTCTATTTGGAATTGAATTATAAATGTTGGTACAATTATTTTGGTTTTCATTCTCTCATGCTGTGTGAACTATTTTTACCAGTTATTGTCTATTTTGAGGTCTTAGATTTAATTTCTTTATTTATTTGATCATTAACTCCTACACATTTTCGATAATATTTAAATCAAGGACTTCTTGGCGGAAAATTCAACACATTGATATTGTTTTCTCTGACCCATGTTTTTACTCTGTTCGATGTATGGATGGGACAGTTATCCTGTTGAATTATAAAATTGCGATTTGGAAAAAATAGCTCCACTGATGACAACATCACATTACTTAGAATGTTGATATAATTTTTCGGATTCAGATTATTCATAAAGTTTTCGTCGAATCAGCTACCTCTTGGTCCGGTATATATGAAACGGTACATTTTTCTTGCTTTGAAATAATTTCTCATGTGTAAAAATTACAGTCTCCCAAAAGTGTCTGTTGACTTTAATATCTTCAATTATGGAAAGCATCTTTATAATAGTTTTATATCAACTGTAAGATTGTCAATTTTGATAGATAACCAAATATTGACAATTAACTTTGAAGCCGCTCTTACACTTATCATTTTGAGAAAATCTATAACAGAACCTGTATTTTTGTCTACTATTTTTGCTTTCTACTGTATATTTACGATTGCATTTCATAAATTCTAATAAAAGACTAGATACGTACGGCATTCATCGCACATTTATATACATTTTTCTTGCTTTGAAATAATTTCTCATGTGTAAAAATTACAGTCTCCCAAAAGTGTCTGTTGACTTTAATATCTTCAATTATGGAAAGCATCTTTATAATAGTTTTATATCAACTGTAAGATTGTCAATTTTGATAGATAACCAAATATTGACAATTAACTTTGAAGCCGCTCTTACACTTATCATTTTGAGAAAATCTATAACAGAACCTGTATTTTTGTCTACTATTTTTGCTTTCTACTGTATATTTACGATTGCATTTCATAAATTCTAATAAAAGACTAGATACGTACGGCATTCATCGCACATTTATATACATTAGGTCTTGTTCCGTATCTTTCCGCAGGTAAAACCATAACTTTTTTAATTATTTACACTATAATCTTTCATTTCATGAAAAATTCACGGACTAGCAAGTACTAGTAATAACGTTGTTAACGATTCATTTATACATTGCTGGTATAGGATTATAGGATGTTACCTGAAAATGAAAACTGCTTCTTAGAAAATAATGAT
Source organism: Amphimallon solstitiale (assembly GCA_963170755.1). Taxonomy (NCBI): domain Eukaryota; kingdom Metazoa; phylum Arthropoda; class Insecta; order Coleoptera; family Scarabaeidae; genus Amphimallon; species Amphimallon solstitiale. The sequence goes on along the minus strand of OY720681.1, from coordinate 84,894,274 downwards.
GTCATTTGAGTTCTTAAAGTAAGTACTTTTACCTGTAATAGTTACTTTGGAATCGATCAAGATATGTGGCTCAGGTATAACAAACACAACTTAAGTTTCGGGTACTAAAATATACCTTATCGAAATATTGTTAATTTTGCAGTTTTTGATAATTAATATTTCTAGTTCTGGCAAAGATAAAACAATAATTCTTGGTGATAATTTTTTTTTAATTACGATCACATTTTGTCGGGTTGGACCACTGTGCGTCGGTTCCAGCTAAGTAGGTAATGTTGTTAGACCAAGTTGGAGGTGTTGGATAGGCCTGAAATTTGCGGATCTTGATGGATCGGGGACGGTACATTAAGAGGGGCATTTACCAACTGCATCTGGGCAAATAGAAACTTATGCAACTTGTATTACTTGCGGGACGGTAGACGCAAGATTCTGTCGATATGTAGATCGGAAAAAGACGGTTACCTTCAAGTAGACTAACAGACAATTTTTATTTTTAAACGTTTTCAAAACAATTATTAAAGATTACGCGAAACAGGTACCGTGGCTTGAAAATTTTAATATATAGGTATACAAAATGAATCGTCAAATATTGAAATTCTGAAATCTACTCGCATATTGGTATTATGTACTTAGTTAAACTAAATTGAATTAACAAATATCAAAATAATGTAAATAAAATTATGGAGTAAAAATTACTTATGTCGTATTTTGATTTTTCATTCGACTTGCATATGTTTTTTTTTTATTTTGTTGATTTTATATATTAATTCAATTTCCGTATGTCCATCTGTTATATACACTCCAATATTATAGGTACTCCATTTCTTTCTAATTGCAAAAACTGTCTGTCGTTCGGCTTCAAGTCTGCAATAGCCGACCGATTCCGATAGATTTGCGTCTTCGTTAGGCCCGGTAGAGATACCGTAAAGTGGGGATAGACAATGGGATCCTTCGAAAAGCACTTTCCTGAAATGTGTGTGACAATATTCACTATTTTCAATTTTTTATCTTCAAATATAATTACATAAATTTGATTTTTTTTATATCGTTCATCAAATGTGCAGCTGACGCGTAGAGATTGTTTTTTTCTTTTGTGTACAACCCTTGGTTAGTAGACATTAATCAAATGTATGCATTTTTGTGGTTATTTCTAAAGCACATAACTTTTTTAAGAAAATTAATACAAAAACTGGCCTTGTATTATAAATGTATTTAAAATTCTAAAATTACAAAGTAAATTTAAAAAAAGGCTTAACGGATATGCCTTACGCCATAGCTTTCGATACGTGAACGCTCCTCTTAAGCTATTTCATTTCGTGTTTTTAAAAATGAGATCGGTTCGCTTTTGTTATATATAATTTTTTTATATTATCAAGGAAACCTTTTATTGATGTAGGGTGAGAAATGATTTCCATTTCTTTCTGAATTATTAAATTAAATTAAAAATGCTTAGTCAATGACTAGTTCATTTTACAATTGAAAAGATAATGACAGTTAGAAGTATAAAAATTTAAAATTGAGTGTGTTATATACAAGTTGCATTAGAATGATCAATACAGACAAATGTGCACGTATACATAATTGTATGAATTTCATTTTTGCAAATCAAACCTATTCGCTTGTTTGTTCAAACAAATTTTTTAAGAGGTAGGTATAAGCATAAATACATTGTCTCAATTGCAATTCCTAGAGATCTTGTATTGTTTCTCGGAACAGAATTATATTCGATTGTGTGCACATATTTCTGCATGTACGACATGAAGTTAATATACATTTCAGTAAATCTTGGGTTATTGTTATAAGTGTTCTACATATTATCAGTTAGTAGTGTTCAATGCTGATAAGCGGGAATTGGTGCTGTTAGTAGCCCGACAGCAACTGCCGGTGCAGATATTTTTATCTCCTCTATTACACATTATGACTACTCCATTCATTTCCAGATCCTTATCACGTAATAACAAAACTCTGTACATTGCAATTCTAAAAATAAAATAACAATGGCACAGCGCTCTAGCCCGTGATAAAAGTGTCGACTGGTGTATACTTATTTTATTTATTTAGCATTTTTTTTGTTTCTTTAATAGATGAACGTGTCGGCAACGAAGTAACATACAGGAAACACAACAAAAGATTCAATTTCATTGCAGGGTTCATTGAAGACATAGATAGAGTAGATTTATCTCTCTTGTGTATTATCGAGCATATGGAAATAAAGTTCCGGGAAGCTAGATTACGTTCGTCCAGAAAAGAATTTAATTGCGTTTTGTACGTTATGTATGTATTGTTAAAGTTAAGTTTAAGTTATGGAATGCATATAAAGAGTGACCTAAATTTCTAAATATTTTGAAGTAATAAAAACATATCTGTTTTTTAGCTAAATATTAAATATGTATTTTCTCTGTTGTATACAATGTGGCGTACTACATTTCCGTCAGTTTATATACGAAATGTGGCAAAATATTTTAACATGCAGGAGCACGTTTTAAAATTATTTTGAAATATACAGAGTGATTCAATATAATGTTGCGCACCAAAGTTATAAAAATTTAAATGGAACACCTTGTATATTATGGCATATTTTGATACTTGTCAATAATGATTACTTTAATGGTGATGGTGTTCATGTTGTCCGTAGTTTGTGTGCTTTACTTCTCAATGAGTATGAGAGAAAAAAATTGTTGAACAAATTAAAAAATACACCATCTGCAGGTATGGAGAAGTACCGAGCGGCTCAATTAAAAATATTTCAGAATTACTAATTAAACCTCTGATGTTTTTGGTAAATTTTTCATTTGAGAAGGGAGAATTTCCTAAGATATTAAAAACTGCTTGTGTTCTGCCATTATACAAAAGAGGCACTAGATTGGATATGGCCAATTATCGTCCTCTTTTCTCCCAGTTTCTCTAAAGTTTTTGAATGTGCTATGTTGGATAAATTACTCACGCATTTAGATAAAAATAAAATATTAACAAGTCAACAACAGGATTATCGTGCTAATCACTCAACTTTAACATTATTAAGACTTTGGACACTGCAAATCATTCTGGTGGATTTTTCTGTGCATTTGACTGTGTTGATCTTGACATTGCTGGTGATCCGTAATTTAAAAACAATAATTGTCTTTGATTCCTTGCCATCGTTTTGTTTTACTAATATCCACTCTAGATTGTTGTATGGCATTACTGTTTGGGGAACATCGTGTGCTACTTGTAATGTATTTTTAGCACAAAAACGAATTATCGATTTTTTGGACGAAATTAGTTCTAGACAACCAAGTAGGCCTTATTTTAATCAATGCAATATTCTGCCCATGCGGCTCGTTTAACACAAATAATCAACATATTCAATTCAGTTATAGAAGGAGTATTTCCTGAGGATTGGAGGTCTCTAACATCAAGCCGTGATTTATAAACGGTGATAGGCAATGTATATCAAACTATCGCCCCATATCTTTGTTTAGCTTTATTTCTAAGGTGTTTGAAAAAGTCGTGGTAGTAAGGTTAAATAGAATTTCTAGAAAAAAAAAAACACGCTTAACGATAATCAATTTGATTTTTGTAATGAGCGCAACACCTCCACTGCTATTATTACAATTTTAAAATATCTATACAACGATCTGGATGAAGGAAAAACTTGTATAAGGATCATTATGGACCTTAGTAAAGCCTTCGACCTTGTAAACTATCGAGTGCTGCTTGAAAAACTGTATAAGCATGGGATTAGAGGAAATGTTTGAGACTGGTTCGATAGTTACCTTTTAGGAAGAAAGCACTATGTGGAAATTGACGGGACTTGCTCTGGCAGGTTGGATTTGGGGCGTGGTGTACCACATGGGAGCATCCTCGGTCCATTACTCTGTTTTGTTTGCGGATGACACATCTATGACCATAGGCTGCGCAAATGGGACATATGCTGTGCGATGAGCAGGAAATAGTTTAGTCGCGAAGAGCGATTACCTGTTTCAAAATGACTTGGTTGTGAACAGTAAAAAGTCCAAATATATAGACTTCAGAACAAGCACGTATGATAGAGACACATCGAATTAAATTAAATATAACGGTGACAGTATTGCACAGGTTGATATTATTGGGGTTCTAGGGGTTACCATCGAGATGCAAATGGAATTAACATTTTGACAGCATTTGTATAAAGATATCTTCATTTTGTCACGTTCTCAGAAATCTTAAATCTGAAGTGAGTCCAGACACTCCCCTCACATATTACTATGGGCAGGTTCATTAGGTGGTATCCTGGCCTAAATACAGTATTTAAAATCCAAAAACGTGCTATACGTGTTATGAATGGGATAGGTAGTAGGACTAGTTGCAAATCATATTTTGCTTCGATGAAGGCGTTGCCGCTATCATGTGTTCACATCATGGAATTATTATTATACGCGAAGGATAATATTAATGATTGCCTCATTTCAATAGTTATCATTCATACAACACGCGAAATGTATTACTGTTAGAAATACCAAGGCATAAACTCACATTTTCTGAAAAGAATCGCATTTAATAGCTATGAAAGACTACAACAAGTTGCCAGTTAACGTTAAGGGGATTGTGTGCAGGAAGAGATTTAAACGTAGAATAAAAGAATTACTGTTGCGGAAATGTTACTACTCGTTAGCAAAGTTTTTAAATGAGCTGTAGATTCGATAATACTTTTTTTTTTAAAATACTTTTTTGTTAGTTTATATCCACGTAGTGTATGCTTAGTTTATATACAATGTGTCCGTAAAGTATGGAATAATTTCATTTTTTGCGAAACAAACAATTTTAACGAAATTTCTCGAAACAGGTCGATTTTTGCTTTTAATATGCTTTAATTTAGCGTTATAATTAAATATATAGAGTGAACCATTGTGGGAAATGACGTCATCAACAATTTTTTTAATTGGAACAACCTGTATATTGTTCGTGTTTTATAATAGCGCGATTGAAATCAAACATCTGTTTACAGTTTAAATAGACCTTCCTTCGTTGTCACAGTTTTTATTGACATTCCTTTTGCACTTAAGCGTTTAATATTGTGTGCATTTATTTATAAGAAAAGTAGGCGATTAATTTTTATGAAATGTCACTATTTTTACTGATGTCCAGTAACAACAAGGTTAAACAGTACAAGAATTGTATTAATTCGTGAATGTTCTGTATTATTGCTTCGAATTAATTTAAAGTGAAAATGAAATTAAGTGTACAGAAAAAAATTGAAATACTTATGATGATTGGGCATGGAGACGCATCGCGAACTCCGATGGATGTGTATGATTTATTTAACGATAAATATCCAGAAAGACCCATAACGCAATCAACAGTAAGTAAGGTTGAAAAGACATTTCGAGAAACTGGTAAGTGCACGCAAATCAGGTAACCCCTCTGTAAAATTTTGATAGAAAAGTAGATGTTCTACTTGGTATTGAAAAACAAAAACAACCTGATATTGCAAATTTTATCTTCAACAAAAAACTCTACTTCAAATTAATCGATTTTCATGAATTTTTTTTAATTTATCACATTTCAAACGTCATTATTCCGAAAACCGCTGATTTTGGGGATATGATATGTTACACAAGTGTTGAGAATTTACCATACAATTCAAATATGGCATAATATATAGTATGTTCCATTTAAAAAAACCAATGATTGCAGCATATGTTCTTCTTTAGAATATATAATTTTCTATTTCAAAAAATTCACAACTAAAAATACTAATCGACCTGTCCGAGCGTTTTTTCTGCAAAATAATTACTTGAATTTTAAACGAATTTGTTCCTTTCATCATGAACGCACTGTATATTTTGTGTGTACAATTGTTTTTTTTGACTATATAATATTTGAAACTGGCTTTTAATATTAGCAATTTAAGTCACATATCTCATACTACAATGTAGTCGAGAATACGAATAAATTATCTATCTATCTATATATTATTAAATTGAAGTCAATTTATCACATTTTTAAAGTCTATAAAATATCATATTATAATTAAATCACTTCATTCAAATTTTCTTTATAGCTAAAAGAATAGTCTTTAATTGCTGATTTCGTCACTCTTAGAAACTGAAATTAGTCAGTGTCACCGTTTTCCCTAAATGCAAATTAATAATTATCATAAATTTGAATACAGAACAAAACAAGCACGCACGTCAACTACAGTAGTATAAGAATGCACTCACGAAGGGACATATATCGTTTAATGTGTAGTTTAATTCTTCTCCCGGCCTGACAACTTTATCAGGTTAAATTTAAGACGTCCGGCCTGTAAATTTAAATTCCTCACTCCCAAATGTGCCAATAAAAACGCCAAATAAAAAAGCGAATTTGATCGTTTTAAGGCGACGCGAGCAGAAAAGGAAAGAACGGACGTTCCAACACCACAACATGCGACACGTACGAAGAAAGAAAAACTCGAACCAGTTTCGAGAAGACTATATACGCCTGCAAGCCTATCGCCATCGGACATTCACAATAACAACAAAAAGCGAGAACGGCGAAGAGTCTGCATACAATTATGTTGAAGGATAATCAATTGCTTACAAAAGTTGTCCAGCGCAAACAATGATACGTTTTTTAGGATTCGTATAATTGAATTATCTCGGGCGTCAAACAAGTATAACGACACTCTCCGTAGAAGATGACAATTAACCAGCTCCTTGTGAATCCTGTTGGATGGTCGAGGTCTTGTGCAAAAAAGAAAAGGCGAGCGAAATAGCCAACAGTTTAGATAGTTCCGTCTTTTTCTATAGTACAGTGACTCACAGAGGTAACCGTACCAGAATTAGCGTTAGTCAACATTATTATAGTTCTGCATGCAGAGGCTCCGATTTTTTACTTGCATATATGTAGTATAAGGAGGTAAGACTTTGATGAAAACGTTTGACTTCGAGATTTTTGCGGATGTTCACGTGTTGATAATAATAATGAACATTTATTGATGTAAACACCTTTACAATCAAATACAATATAAAAATCGCAAACTTGAATAATAAAAAAGGATCACATACGTATTGCTGTGACCCTTGCAAATTAATAATGTAATGAAATTATTAAAACTCTTGATTCTTAAAATTCATAGTCCAAAAACACGTCAGATTTCAATGCACAAACACAGAAAAACTAAAAGAAAAAAATCATAAACTCTTATCAATAAAATATAAATTTACCAACCTTAGTAACTTTCAATATGAGTCACCACACAAAAACAATAAAACACTTTATATACACAAAGAAAATTCTATACAAACTACCTCACTTCTTCATATAGAGCATTAAACTCTTCCATATTTATATTTAAAACTTTGATTTACTTTCAATTCTACAATAAATAACTAATAAAATACAATAAATTTTATATAAAAAAAGAAAAGTGTCTATACTCAAATAAAAAAAAAAAATTAAACTCTTTACAAAATACCCTTATTAAAAAAGAATTATTATTATGTCCAGAATATTTTATTATGACATGTAGCATAAGCCATCACGTTTTAAAATAACATATTCCGGTCCTTAACTAATATCCTAATCTCCTAACTATAATTTAAATATATTTATTTAATTCGAAAAATTATTCTAAGTTCGAATAAAATATGTATAAACAATTTCTTGAAAATTTCTACAATTGTCCACAAATATTATTGGAAATTTTCTAAGTCCAAACTAAAATTATTTCTTGAGAATTTTTACAAGTTCAAAATAAAATTAATTTCTTAAAAATTTTACAAGTTCAGATTTAAAGTTATTAATACAGACACCTAATGCTTATTTGTATTTTGAACAGTTCTCACCAGCTATAAATCCATTGAAAATCGTTCTACATGGCCTTTTATAACAATGCTCCAAAGATGAAAACTCAGGCATGTCTATTCAAGACTCTTTAAGCTGTATATTACTAGCTTCGCCCCTATCGGCGTGTATATATATATATTACTGCTTGAAAAATGTAAACAAACAACTGCATCTTACATCGATGTGATTGTGTCATAACTTTTACATTTTTACGTTAGATACCAACCAGCACCACTATTTATTTACATCCTAAGGGATTTAAAATTTACTGTTACAGTTTGGTCATTATGATATTCACAAACAAATTCATGAATTTATTGTTAAGTGTAAAATGATTAAAGATCATCAGTTTATTTGTTTAAAATTCATGAATTAATTGACAAACAGGCTTAAGCAATCTGTACGCATAGTCTCGAAAGTTAAAGAATTCCACACGGTTTCCACGCGGGTTTCCGTTTGAATCACTGTACGTCGCTTTATAGCTCTATTCCCGAGGTATTCGTTGGTTAGCGTTAGCGCCTTCGTATCATCATCGTTGTGTCGCATTTGTTGATAAGGCGTTCGTGAAGTATGCGAAGCGTCCAGTATAACTTATATTTAATTAGGCGCTGACCTGTAAGGGAATCGCCAGTCGTGCAACATATATCACCTATGTTGGCAAGAGAACAATGAAACTGGCAGTCCGTTATTTCATTTAAAAATACTTTTGAAGCGGATTATGTTTAAGTGAGAGTAATTTGCTCATATATTTTTGCAATCCATTATAGGGTCAGCATTTTATAAAATGATGACACTTCCGGCGTATTTAGCGTTGATTCTCTTGATATGTAAGCAATACGATGAAACGGACAATAGATTAAACTCAGGGTGTACCAGTTGACATGCGAATGTTATAAGGATAAGAAGACAGACTCAACTTTTGCGAATCATTGCTTAGAATAGAATCATAAATTCAATACCAATACAATTTTACATGTTTAAGAAAAAAAAGTAAAAACCTTGATATGCTAGAAAGTTTAGAAATTAATAAATTTAATAAAATAGGTATAATTTGAAATGACCAACTAGATATAAATAACTCCTCCTTTCTGAATTTAAAATTCAAATCTGCCCCCCCTCTCAGAATGAGATTATTTTGTGCATTTTTGTATTGATATATGTAGGAGCTGATGTGTAATTCGAAATTGTATTTTCATCCACCTGATGAAGCAACAGTGTAGCGAAACATATGTCGTGCGAACATTATAATTTTTGAAACTAAAAAATTGTGTTTTATTATATATATAAATATTCTCTAATGTAATATTTTTGATGTGTTCACTTTTATTTGAACTTGCAGGTTCTTCTACAGTTTAAATTTCAAACAAATAAATTTGCTTTCGTTTTAGAAACCAATATACTTCTTTTTTGTTACAGTTTTTCTTTTTTGCTACGAAAGGCTGAAACTACCCGCTAATCACAACGTAGGAGTTTAATATATCTCATACTTTCAAACCTCCCAATTAATTATTGTTGTATTTAGTTCTTAAATGTAAACCAATTAGAGTTAATAACTCACACTTACTATTTTGTACATTTTAACATGCCATCCCCATTCATTTTCATTTGCAATTTGTGCTAATTTTTTAAAATTTTATTTAATATGGACGTTTTGACGAGAACAAATCTCGCATTTTTGAGGTACATTCATTTGTAAATTTATGTTACCAACAGTGAACTAGTTTCTGATGCGATATCACAAAATAAATTAGAATTCATCTCGTCAGGATCACAACTTTCTAGTCTGATCACTTTTCGCATATTTGAACGAAAAACTTTTGAAAAATAATTGCATTCAAGAAGTGTATAGCATAAATGAAGCCGTTGCTCTATATACAGGACGACATGGTAATAAACAGTGGCAAACCAATAGGTTATGGTTTTAAGCTAAGGGTAGGCACGACTCGAAAGGCTATATAAACTGGTTGGAGCCTCATCAAACATAAGTGAAATTTAGATCTAGCTGTTGGAAGGTTTGTTGTGCTTGAATGCGCCGACGTCTTTTTTAATAAATTTTTTCTTCTGTCGTTCTGCTAGAAAACACGAGTGAACAAAATATGGGGACTATTAGGGGAAAACGCTTTCCTAGTAGTATCTTGGCTGATTCTAAGAGCATGGGAAATCTCCACGTGGCGGCTACTATTTTATCAAAATTAGAGACAGAAACATAATTTTCATAAAATGGAATGACAACAATATTGTTACTTTTTGCTCAAATGCAGACGGTTTTCACAAAAAGAAAAAAACATTCAAGTCGAGCACTCATGTGTCGTGAAATATTTCAAAAGGAGTATGGGACGAGCTGATCGTTCATATTAAAATATAAGTTTATATCTCATCACTATACAAGGAAAATATGATATTTCCCCTCATAACCCACTGTGTGGATATGGTGATGTATAAGGTCTGACAGATCCATAGAAATAGTGGTGGGAACATGAATCAATTATCTGTCAGATGAGTTTTGCGAATACTATACCTGCTCATAACAAAAAAGCGCAACCTTACCAAAAAAGAACACCCTTCACAAATCTTGATTACCAAATTACTTTATGATCGCTTGGACCATTGGGTTATTACTAAAGAAAAGCAAAGAAGTTGTGGAGCTTGTCATTGGAAAACCACTATAAAATGCCGAAAATGTGAAGTAGGTTTGCGTGTGAAATGTTTTATTACATATCATTGAAAGTGCTTTTTATTCATAATTTCAACCCAATTTAAAAAAGTATTACTTCCAAAAAACAAACAGAAAAGTTCTGGGCATATCTGGGTTCAAAGGAAAAAAATAAATATAAATTAAAATATACCTTATAACTGAAACGACTAGGTAAATTATATATATTTGGGACAATACTTACCAATTGTTTATTTCACATCTTTTATAGTTATTTAACGAACAAGTGTATCAATGATAAACATTGCGATTAATAATAGAAATATTTTGTTAATTATCGAGATTATTAATCGCCTTTTTAGTATACCAGTTAGTTACAATATTTTTCTGCCGACAGTATTTTTAATAAAATAGGTAAAATCAGTATTTAAATTTTATTTTTAACGAATAAACTAAATACAAATTCAACTATCTGCTTATTAATATAGAATATAAAATAGTACAATTAACAAAATTGAAATCGTGCTCAGTAGATTTATCTGGTATATGATTTTCTGAGGTTAAATTTAGGATCAGATTCAAATTAAAATCCAAATTTATTAATTATTGTTAAAAAAACATTTACAGTAAAATCGTCAAAATATATACAAAAATATGAAATACAAAAAAAAGGAACACAACTGCCAAATAGAACACAATAATAAAAAATGAGGTGTGGCCACCACACGACTTTCTTATACGTATGAGCGTTTCAAATTATACAGTTTTAAGAATTTTTTTATACAAAACTTATTCAAAATCCTATTCTAAGTATGTATTTCATTCTCTTAATAAAGTGCTACTGCTAAGAATAAAAGTACTACTTCCGGTCCGAATTTTGAAATTTCATGTATACAAAAAATATTGCAAATCCAACTCTAAATACTTTTGTACTCTTAATAAATATATATAGAATGCATAATTTACGACATATTTGCAAAAAATCGTTATTCGGTAAGAGTAAAAGTGATCGGTCCGAATTTTGAAATTTTTTTAATGCAAAAGATATTGGAAATTAAGTTCTAAATATTTTTATATTCGTAGCGTACCTGTCTAAAAAGCATGACTTGCAAAATATTGGCAAAAAACTGATTTTCGATAACAGTAAAAGACCTACTACCGGTAGTAATTTCGAAAAACTTTTCAGATAAAATCGTTCTCAATTTTAATTTTAAGTACATATGAATTCTTTATAAATTTGTTTAAACTTTGTAGTTGACGAAATATTTGCAAAATTCGATTTTTTCACTGAAGTAAAGTACTACTTCCGGTCTACCGATTTTACTGAAAAACTAATCAGATCTCAAGAGGCAGATTATACACGTAAATACAAAATTTGGAATTGATATCTACAGCGGTTTGACCGCTATCGTGGTCACACACACACACACACACACACACACACACACACAGAGAGAGAGAGAGAGAGAGAGAGAGAGAGAGAGAGAGAGAGAGAGAGAGAGAGAGAGAGAGAGAGAGAGAGAGAGAGAGAGAGAGAGAGAGAGACATTTTTTAAAAACCACTTTTTTGGTATCAGGGGACTTCAAAATGTGGACATCTGCAAAAATCTCGAGGTCGAAAATTTTCGTCATCACAATACTTCCTTATACTATGTACAAGAAAGTAAAAAGAAATACTTGTGTAGTGTCACTGGACATCCTCCATTGAATAACCCCATTCTTCAGGTTTATATCTTTATTTTCTTTGTTTGTAATATAATTTGTTTCAGCGTTTCAACCAGTGTGACAAGTTTTTGTTGCAGTTTCATAAAGGATTTTTTCAGCTGTAGCAACTCTATTTTGTAAGGAATTTTCAATATATTCTTCTACAACAGCAGTGGATTTCTAACCACCTAGTCGTTTAACAGCTGGAAAATCAGCACCACTGTCACAAAGTATCTAGACAGAAAACGCGAATACAACGTCCTATGCAAACATTATTCAAAATCCTATTCTAAGTACTTCTATTCTCTTAATAAATCTCCATTGAATGCATATTTTGCAATATATTCGAAAAAAAAGTGTTACTTGCTATGAGTAGAAGTGTTACTTGCGGTCCGAATTTTGAAATTTTATTTATACAAAAGGTACCTATTGAAAATTATGTTTTTAATACTTTTATATTCGAAATGTACCTACATAGAAAGCAGAACTTGCGAAATATTCGCAAAAAACTGCTTTTCGATAAGAGTAAAAGACCTACTTGCGGTAGGAATTTTAAAAAACGTTTTTAATAACATTTTTCTCAAATTTGATTTTGAGTACATTTGATTTTTTTTTATTTGTTTAAGAAATAATATTGGTTGTAATACTTTCGACTTCTTTGCACCATGAAATAAATTCGGTGTAAGTTTCTGCGCGCGCCTGTGTGAGAAATATTTTGGTAGTAAATTTAAAGAGGCAAAATTTGCAGCTTCTGCCGTTTCTGGCGGGGTTGACATAAGTTTTTCGTTGCTCACATCCATTTATTCAACGTTTTCACGATATAAATTTTAGAATAGAAACTACAAATTTGATTAACAGCGCTTTGATTTCCTGATATGTCATAAAAATCGTTGATTAATGTACTCAAAATCATCAAAATAATTTTGTGTACATTAATAAAGCATATAAATATAGGGTCGACGGAAAAAAAATTTTAAAGGAGTTTGTCTGATGTTTTACATTATTCATAGGCGATATCTCTACTATCATAATTCCTAATCCGCAGTTTATTTCGTTCCGTGCAATTACTGGTATTCAGAAATTATTAAATGCAATATTGTATCAAATAATTGCTGTTTGAATTTAGATCGTATTTCTACAATTGTCGGAATTATCTGCCGACTTTACCTACAAGATTTATAGGTGTTCTTTGACCTACTAGTTAGTATATCGTACATTCATAACATATTACAAAAGAACATCATAAATCTCCTTATTTATTGCACACACGACATCAATGTTCGCGTGTAATTTTAACATCACACAGATAGGAAAATGCGAACTTAAAGTCTCGTTGACCCCATAAGATATTGTACATTACCGAAGAGTAATCTAGCGAGGAATCATCACCGAAGAGAGAAAGTATTGTTGGTCGTTTTTTTACCAATTAAGCTGTGTTTATTCGACTAATAGCGGGTAACTAATGAGTTGTGTGGCGATTGTGTTGAGGAGGGCAACAAGCTGTGCTGTCCATCAACATCAAAATTACTAAACTAAATCATTTAGTTGGGTATACCAAATACGGACGGTACCTATGGTTGCGCCTAATGGCTTCAAGTGGTGATGAGTTCTTTTTGCCCGAAGACATTCGTTATTTATAAACGGAACAATGTTTAGTCGTGGACGACTACAAAAGATCAATGGATCACGATTAATTCTTAATTTTCATCCGTATTATGTTAATTCAGGTAGATCGATAGTTTGGGATAAACCAATGTGATACTTAGTGTGTAGAGCACATTTAAAGCGAGTAATCAATTATATTCACGTCAAGATTAGGAATTTTTGCTTCAAGTTAACTTTATTATGTAGTACATATAGTGCTGGTATTATATTATAATTTTGTTATGAAGTAATCTTGGATACGTATAAGTTATTTTGTTAGAATGATTCGATAACATTTTAATTGACAGACGGTCTATCTTAAATTATATTAAATACTCTTGTAAGCTTTTCCGTAGTCGACCAAATGATCTATATTAATGTGGTAGTCATTCAGCAAAATTGATTGTGTGTTAGATATATAAAATATCCGACCGTAATATTAAGCATAGGTACACTCATGGATATCATAAACAATACCCAAACCTCAGAATCAAAGACTATTTTTACGTAAAAGCTGATAAAGGCAACAAATTAGTAATTATGGACAAAACCGATTATTTTAACAGGTTTAATCATTTAATATCAGATGTACCTTCCTTACGAACAGTTAAATAAAAAATAACCCTCCCGAAGATGATTAAACAAACTAAAGACACGTTAAAAAATTGTCCACATCTAATAACTTCTTCTTCCTTAAATTTCGTTTAAATGTAAGCAACCCATTTGTACCTAGATTATATTGTTTACCTAAAATTCATAAACCACGCAATTCGATGAGACCTATTGTTTCAGGGACCAACTCACCGATGTACCTGATTTCGAAATGGCCAGTGAACGAATTTAGAAATTTAGCAGAAAAACCAGATAGTGTTTCAATTGAAACTTCATTAGAAATTATTCAAAAAGTCAAAGATCATAAGTTGGAACAAGGTGAAATTTTAGTTTCGTTTGATATAATTTGTTTGCCCCAATATCGATAGGTGCTTTTGAAATAGTTTCCATTGAGAAGTTGCAACACGTAAATAGATCCTTTCTGTCAAGGCTGCAAATGTGTTCTATTCAAAATGGGGGTCACTTTGAAAATTTATTATAAATATGTATTACTTCTAACAAAATTACAGTTTGATACTTTTAGCCGTTTATTTGTTTTTGTTTGTCAAATTGTTTACCCAGTACACTATATCGAACCGAAAACATATAATTTAGCGGTTTGTAATGAAAAATTAAAAATAACTCCGAAATTATTCGGTTTGGGTATAGGACATTATTAACAAAAATTAAGCCCAATTAACGAATCATTCCAAAAATTTAATAATATATGTGGTGTTTCATTTGAAAAAAAAATCGAATGTGTACCATTTTAACGCATCCCCCTGTATAATTCAAATTATTTTCAAAATGTGTGTTTTCTGTTACTGTGCCACTTTCTGTAAAATAAATTTCTTCAGTACTATTTAATAACGCCTATATTGGACTTTGGCACACCAATGAGCAACCTTGACTAATTA
Source organism: Amphimallon solstitiale (assembly GCA_963170755.1). Taxonomy (NCBI): domain Eukaryota; kingdom Metazoa; phylum Arthropoda; class Insecta; order Coleoptera; family Scarabaeidae; genus Amphimallon; species Amphimallon solstitiale. Next base: position 84,878,978 of record OY720681.1, on the reverse strand, counting down.
TAATTATAAACTCCTTGACAAAATTAACATGTTATTTTTACTATTGCTTGTAATTTTGAAAGTTTTATTTCGTGAAATATAGTATCTAGGTGTCTTGGGATGTCATCTCTTATTTTGAAAAAAAAAACTGCAGTGATTTGACGTTTTTATGTTATAAGTTTGCAAATAAGTGTATACGGTGTTAATTTACAAAAATTGATCAGTTTAATTTTGTTGATCATTAGTTTGACTTTAATTTGTTTAAAATAATAAAACACACTGTCTAGTATAGATGGAGTTGAAAATATGAATCGTCAACGCAATTTAAGTGAATTAATTTGCTAGGCGTTAAACAGTCAACAATAAGTCGAGCGGTTAGACATTTTAATGAACTTGGGACTTTCTCTAGAGTAAGAGGACAAGGTCGCAAAAGTTCTACAAATCAAGTAGATGAGCGATTTTTTAGACAACTTGCCATAAGGACGAGACAATAGACCGGTTCCGAGTTACGCAGAGCTCTAACAGCAATCGGAAACGTAGAGATTTCTGGAAGAACAATTAGGAGAAGAGGCTTAATGAAGCATGATTAAAGAGTAAATGACCAGCAATTGCACCACTGCTCACCAGGCAACATAGATTGCGTATATGTCGCAGGCTAATAGTCATTTTCGGCAAATAGGTTTTGCCTTGGCAAATAGCTCCATATCATTTATTTCTGCCAGCTGGGTTTTTAGGCAAAAAGATTCACAATAAGACAAATGTCGTAAGCGAATAGACTTCTTCTCTTAATTGAATTGAATTGTCAGGACTTTCTGCCGGTACTCCAACACTGTCATCATGTGATAAACATTATCTGCTACTCTCACCTTTGTTTATGTTTACGCTTTCTAACTCCTCTTCGGTTTGTATTTTATCAATAAGATCTGATGGCAGGTTTGTAGAGCGTAAACCTATTTTCGGATCTGCACCATATAGACTTTTGTAAGGTGATCTACCAATGATACGATGATATGATGTATTTTTTAACTATTGTACAAAGTAACACCCGATCGACCAACGAGATGTTTTATTTTCTTCCATTCACATTCTTAACATTTGTTCAACATCTTGGTTTGCCCTTTCAACGGACCCTTGGCTTTGAGGGTGCCTGGGACGTCCATGTACGATTTTGCATTGTGGCCATAACAAAACCAATTCTTTTATTACTTCGGCTGTAAACTCCGGCCATTATCACTCTGCAGGATCACTGGTACACTTTGCTCGAGAAAAATTTTCAATAACTCGTTGGGTACTTCCGCAGCCCTCTTTATTTGTAATGGTCTCAAATATAAAAATGTTGTGGAATGGTGTTGGTAGTTTAATAGCCATTTATATTTATCATCTGAGCAGGATTGAAAGTCAATTAAGTCGACTTGTCCTCTTTGATTGAAATCTCCTGATGTTATCAGTTTTACAACCAAACCAGCACGCTTCTGTCTTTTTTTTAAGTTACAAGTCTTACACAATTCTGCGTTACTTCAACTGCCAGTCATGGAATGTTACATTTCTTTTTCAAATTATGAAGCGTTTTGTCCCCTCCCCCATGTTCTGTCGCTTTGGGTTGTTCGTCAATTTGATCAAAAATTCTTCAATTGGTGTAACATAAATAAGGTCGTCGTTAACAGATTTTGCTTTCCGAATAACTTTTGATACGCCGGATATCTCCAGGAGGTCATATGTTTTGCCATAATATTTTTCTTTTGCTGAGAGAGCCTGAGTATTATTCTGAACTTGTTTTGAACGAAAACTTTTTAAAATCGCACTAATTTCATTGGTTCGTTGGAGGGTCCGCGGCTTTTTAATTGTTGTTTGTTCGTACTTTGCATTCAGCTTTTGCCTAGGCAAAATCTATTTCCCGAAAAATACTATTAGCCTGCGACATACCTATATACTAAATCGGTCTGGTCATTAGACCATCTAAATTGCGGGTGGCTTTGAATATTTCGAAGGCTTCTAGGAGGTTTAATTTCTTAACCTTCTCGGCTAAGTGTAAGATTTTTACAAAATTATTAATTGTTGTTTGATTATTCTCTTTTATTGACGAATTCTTTAATATGTTTTTAACCCTAATATTAAAACTACGACCAGTCTATCCGATGTATACTCCTTTACAATCGGAACATTCGAGCTTTTAAACATCAGATTTGTTTAAAGGGTTTGTTTTTGTTTTGCAATTAAAAAGAATATTAGCGGCTTTTGTGTGATGTTTCAATGCTACATGAAGATCATATTTAGAAATAATTTAGCGATTTTATCACTAACATTGCCAAAATAGGTTAAGGAAATATATTGAGGTAATTCTAATTTATTATGGGAGTATACTGGATTCAAGGCAAATTTAGTTAATTTTTTATTCAAAATGTGTTCTATGATTTTGGGGGGAATAGCCATTATTGCATGCAATTTGTTTTATGATATCTATTTCTTGGTTGAAATTTTGTATTGATAACGGTAATGATACCGCCCTATGTATCATAGGGTTGAAAGCTGCTAGTTTGTGGCTCAAGGGATGTCGTAAATCGCTTGGTATGCAAGCATCTGAAAAACTAGATGTTCTAAAAAATATTAAAGCTAAACTGGTTATCAGATTTGATAGTTTTAAGATCCAAAAAAATTATGCAATTATTTTCTTCCATTTCAACTGTGAATTTATATAAAGGTTTGTCTAGTGGTCCCATTGAAACAAGTAAGCAAGTCATCCATATACCGATACCAGAAAAGAATATATTTTCTAATGGGAATTTAAAATAATATTCACAATATTAGACATCAAAATTTCTGCTAAGAGAGGGCTAATGGGTGAACCCATAACCAACCCTGTTTGCTTATAAATTTTCGAATCACATTCAAAATAATTTTGGTTTAGTACTATCTCTATTAGATCTGCAATTTCTTGTTGAATAATGGCATTGACTTTATTATCTACTACGATGTTTTCCATTAGTGTTCAACATTATATAGGTGGTATATTCGCAAACATATTAGTGACGCATTCTGATATTAGTTTTGCATTATTCGTAATTGTAGTCGTTTTTAATGTATTGGCTAGTTCGATTGAGTTTTTAACAGATACTTTATCTTTAAATTTTGTATAAGACTGAATATAGAATTATGTTTAATGGCAAGTAATCTACTAAAGCAACCTATGTGGCAGACCACTGGTCTAATCGGGATAGTATCTTTATGTAAGTTCAGCAGACCATATAAGCGAGAGGGTTCTGTATTCATAGTAATTAGTTTGTTTTTTCCTAAACAGTAAAAAGGCCATTACAATACTTAAGTTTATTTTTAATGTCTAATTGAAACCGTTTGGTGAGATCTCTTATCATTACTACAAGATTTTCGTTCTTTATAATTTTACTATTACGGTGGTATTACCTTTATCGGCTTTTGTCACAATTAAATCGTTATCTCTTGTCTTTTTTTATAATACTATTAACTGTATGCGCGTGAGACTTGTCTTGTGTAAGTTTATTTTTGAAAAGTTTTCCTATTTTGGCTTTTCTATAAGATTATTATCTGCAATTTTCTTAAGTGCTAATTCTGATTCTACTACTAAAATTTCTTTTATATCAATGCAATTAATATGTGGTGAGTATTTTGGAGCCTTGTTTAACAAAGTCAATGCGTCGTTTGAAAAATTGACTGTGGTGAGGTTTTTAATCCTATAGGGTAAAATTGTATTGCATTATTATAACTATGTGAAATTTCAAAAATTTGAATAGTTAACTGTTAGGTTTTCTAATTTTGAGTAATAAATTAGTGCTATATTTTAATATGGATTATCACAAAGTAAGGGCTTACAGCATTAATTACATAATATAAATAATCCGGATATTTATTATTTAGATTGAAGCTTTAAAGAAAATAAATCTACTAATTCGAGTCCGTGTTGATGTACTTGCTGTACGAATTTAGCTTGATTGTTATCAACCATAAATAATTTATAATGAAATGCTATTATAATTTTAAAATATGCGTAATAAATAACTAGGAAATTAAAAAGATTTATTCATTATTTTATCGTATAGATTCTGTATACCATGCATAAATAGTTATTATTTCCATTTAATAGTAAACTTATATCTTTGTTGTTAAGTTTCAAGGTTACTTAGGGCGTTTTGCGTTACTTAATGGAAGCCAAGCGCTAGATAATTCTCATAGCACGACTTTAATATCCAAATCAAAGTTTCAGTATGACATATCTAAATATATTGATTAATATTGCATGTTCTGCTCGCATATATTCATTTAAACTGATTTGTAAACGAGCGCGAGTATGTCTTAAATGTCATAGGTTGTGAAATTGAGACAACACACCATCAACAACAAAGGAAAATATAATACCACTATGACCATTCCTTCTCTCTATAAAGATGTTAAATTGTAATTTCGTGCTGTACTTATCTGTATCAAGTACGTTATAAAGTTAAAATAATGTTTCTTTAGATATCCTTATCTTAAACAATAAATACTTGATAGTAGTCAACACTGGGTTTAGGTACAATAGAATTTAATTTACATATCAAATGTACAGAATCATGTCAGCATGTCTCTAATGAATTATTAATTACTTCAGTATCGACATTACCAAACGACGAAATTTTTGCATACCGCAATAAATCCTAAGCTGACAAACAACTGGTATATTAATGATGCAAGGTAAATGGAGATTTGTAAATATACAATATGAATGGGAAAACTGTAACATGTGCGATATATGGTAAAAGGAATTTTAATTTGTTTTGTACTGAAGAAAAAAAGAGTAAGTTATGCAGATATAATAGATTAGACTCCGAAATGATCTACAAACCACGGTTTACTTGCGTTTACATACCTACTTTATTTTTAAAAACTTGCCCATGCAAATATCCTATGATTTTAAATATTCAAAATACTTGCGCAACACCGTTAAACATGTTACGCATTGTTTGTTTTTGACGATTAATTTAATGCAGATAAATTATCTTTTGACAACTTACACTTAATTGGTTTATGATCATTTATTAGTACCTAGATTATTGCCAATTTATGAAGATAATATCAAGTTACCAAGGTATACAATGGGCAATTACTCACGGACATATGCACAATTAGGTTATTGAAGCGTATAAATCTAAGACGACAGACAAGGGATTTTTTTTACCTTTTGGCTATCATACGCTTCAATATAATAGCCTCATATAGGGATTAATTATAATTGTAAAGCATAATTTCGTTTTAATTATATATGTGTGTATATGTGGAATATAATTCTTACGTTAATCTCTGCAGTCAAGCAAAACAAATGCTTGTTTAACTTCAATGTGTGCCTATATGTAATAGTAACATGTAATTATTTGTAGACAATATTGTCGTATTATAAGATGAGTAATAATAATTTTCAAATTTATTTCAGTTCACTAACGTAAGACAGAACTATACTCTAATTTACTACAATTTCAATAAAAAACAGTAAACTACTAAAAAGTTACAATTAGAAAAGCAAACAAGCAGCCATTCATGTAGCCTCTAATAGAAACTACATTTTTCACTGTCATTTACACAGTTTTGCACTTTCATCTGTGTCATTCGGTTATCATTTAACACATAAGTCGGCGGGTATTTGAAGTTGGCCCATCTTTTTTTCGAAAATCGAAAATCTTCCGGCTGCTCCAGGTTGTTCTAAATGGTTCGAAAGTATTGCAAATAAAAAGTCAAAATTGGCCGAGATAATTGAAAAAAACGACTTTTTCACAAAGCTGACTTTTTTTTTAAATCGAAATTCTGAATGATTTTCCTGGTTGTTCTAGTTGTTCTAAACCTTCTTCCGAAAACAAATTTAAAATTGGCCGATAAAATCGGAAAAAAACGAGTTTCTACCAGTCCCCCTTTTTTGAAAATCGAAATGTTTACGATTGTTCTTTGTTCTACATTATTCCAACGTATTTGAAATAAAAAATCCAAAATAAACGAGAAAATGGCTAAAAACGAAATCCAAAATTATCATGTCAGACCCAGTTTCTATAAAAAAATAAAATTTTGAGGGTTTTCCCCAAGTCTGTTCTAGTCATTATTCTAATACATAACAACCAATACGTCATTGATACAAAAGTTACCTTTAGAGAGCACCTAGTTAGGGTGACGGGAAAAGCTGAAGAAAGAATAGGAAAAATACAGCGCATATTGCCCAATGTCGGAGGACCCAATATATATAAAAGGAGACTGTTGGTGGCCGTAGTGCATTCGATACTACTCTATGGGGCACAAATATGGGGAAAGGCAATGCAGGTTGAAAGAAATTTTCTCCTGATAGAAAAGGCGCAAAGGAAGGTCCTGATTAGAGCGGCTATGGCATACAGGACCGCCTCCACGGCGGCTCTGCAGGTTATAGCAGGGGTTCCACCGTTAGACCTACTGGTGCAGGAGAGGCTGCGTAAATGTGGTAATAACCAATATATGACATACAGAGAAGCCAAGGAAAGTACACATAAGATGTGGCAGGAGAGATGGAATAAAGAATAAAACCAAAGGACAATGGACCAAGAGGTTGATACCAGACATAGGAAAATGGAATAAATGTGAACATAAAGACGTGGATTTCTATCTCACACAAGCTCTGACGGGACATGGGGTATTTAGAGAATATCTGAGAAGGATGGGAAAGTTGGAGGAGGACGCATGCATATACTGTGGAAACACCGATACGGTCGAACATACAATCTTTATATGTGGTCGCTGGAATGCGATAAGGGAGCGCACGAGGGTCGCTTTAGGAACGGAAACAACTGTGGATAACTTAGTCGATGAAATGTTACAATCTAGAGAGAACTGGGGCATTTTGCATAGGATGATTAAGACAATTATAAAAACTAAGGAAGAGGAGGAAAGAATGAGATCAGTTTAGAAGCTAAAGGGAGTGAGGAGCAGATAGCTAACTCAGGGCATTCATGATGTTGAAGTCTAAGAAGACGGTTCCATGGATGTCTAAGGAGAAACGCCACAGGGTGGTTTTTAGTGGGTATACCAGTTACTGCACACGTCGACTGGGAGTCCCACACTATCAAGTAGCAATAGACCTAGCACTTGATGTCCATAAAGAATTTTCCACCTACCAAAAAAAAAAAATACATAACAACCATATCTTTTATATGTTAAAAGATATTGAAAAAGAACAAAATCCAGAAGTGAAAAGTTTACCCCCTTTTTTTCGAAAATCTGATTGGTATTCCAGATTGTTCTAGGTATACAGGATGAGTTGTTTCCGATGTTTAGTATGGCGAAAATTGTTTTATTGCAGTGTTTTATTTTTTGGAAAAAGTGCATGGCTTGCTAGATATTTCCCAAAAATGATTTTGTTGTTGTTTCGTTTGGTGCCTGTGGGTCTGTTATTATTGACTTTAGAAGAAAATGGTAAATAATACAATTTAACTTATTTTTTTAATTTCAGCTATATTTTTTGAGTTATGACACAAACTTGCGCTTTTTCTAATGTAAACCGTAGTAGGCGGTGACTTTATAAAAGGAGGTCTTTTCTCAACGATTCTCATGATGTGCTACTTGATATAGTTATTTTTAAAAATAAATAAATCATGGACATTTTTTCATTTTAATTGACGAACTGTTACAAGTATTAAGTTATGGAAATTTTGAACGTCAATTAATAAGAGGTGTTAATAATTTTCTTTCTAATTAATGTTGATTAATGTTTCATAAATTATCAATATTAAAATTTTCTAACCATGAAAAGCGTTATATGATTGAGTGTTACATTTTGTGCCATAAAAATGCAGTGCAACTGCACAACAGCATTTTGAACGGTATTTTGATCTTAGCCATGGCCTATTATGGTTTGCATTAGACAAAAACACAAGTCACAACTCTAAAAATAAAGAAGTAGGTTAAACTGTATTATTTAGCATATAATTACCTACAACTTTTTCCTTTACACATTTCTTCTAAAGTTAAATAATAGCAGACCCACATGCACCGAACAAAATAGCAAAAAAATCATTTTTGCGGAAAATCTGTATTTTATTCGAAAAACAAAACTCTAATTAAAAACTGCATTTCTTTCCTCATTTAATCGAATTTATTTATTGTAGTGTCTGCGATCCTCATCGTAAACATCGGAAAAAACTCACCTTTATATAAATTCGTTATAGATCTGTCGACCTGCAAAAGATATATGGGCTTTTGGAATCGAGATTATTAAAATAAGACTTCATTTAGTCGAATCGTTTTGGCAACCGACACGGCTAAAGTACGAACTAAAGACGACGATTCAATACCACTACAAATTTCGATCGCCCGGAACAATTTCAAAACAATAAAATTCAACCACTTAATTAATATTTCAGGATATATAGCTTCCCATAGTAAAATACTAATACTAAATATTATAAATAAGCTCATAAATATTATTTTTTATACACCTATATTTTATATAACAGTTAGCTATACTGTTTAGGAGGCAAGCATTGTTGACAAATTTAAAATGTTTTGCTGATTATTTTTTAATAATTTTATCAACCAATTGTTTAGCAGTATTTGCGGACACGTGTTTAATTCTGTGCAATCATAATATTATTATAGTGAGAATAATCTTGGTACATTATTCTCCCGAGAATATTTTCTAGTATTTTGTTTCTGTTTGTTGACAACGTATTTTCTAGTTTTGACACCTGTCACCAGTATTATTGCAAATTGGAAGCAATGAACCATAAGCGATTTAGTTCATCATCAGTGGAAGATATAAACGCACAGATTAAAGAAAATTCGTGTAAAAATACTATGGTTAGTAATAATTCAATATGGAAACAATTCCAATCATTTTGCGACGAACGGGGTTACAAATTAGACGGAAATACACCAGTCACAAAACTGGCAAACATTTTGAAAGACTGGGGATTTAATATGAAAAGGTGCAATGGAGAAGATTACAAAGAAGCCGTTATTAAAACAATATGGAATAAAAAAAATAATTCTCCAGTCTTTCTTAAACTTGTTGCTATTCCCTAGCAACAAGTTTTCGAAAATTTGTCGAATTATTTTCAATTTATTCTCACTCTCTTGTGATATTACTATTGACAATAATTCTAACAAATGTCAAAAGAAATTATGACAAATGTCCAAATGTGTATGAATAATATTATTTATGACAGTCCTGATATGGCTTTTGTAGGTTATATTATTTGAGGTAAAATATTGCAACATCTCAAATTTGCCGCCATTTTAATTTAGTGGCACATGTCGGTTACGATAGCGACTCGACTATACTGCACATATTATCTATTTAATTAACACCTATTTTCTGGGCTGTGCCGTAACAAAGAAAACAAATAAGTTTGAAACACGTGTATGCAGCTGCCACATATAGCTTTCATTTTCACTTTTAATTTACTTATGGTAATGGTATACACAATTAGATGAATACAAGAAAAAAAACATAAGTTTGGATGATTCAATTTAAATATCTTGTAATGTAATGACTGAACATAAATTCAACATGTCTAAATTAGTTATGTCTTGTGGCAATTACGTTGACACACAGACACAAACCCATTCAAAGTAAATTTGCTTTAAAAAACATGCTATATATACAGGGTTAGTTAAAAGTATGGATATTGTCGTTAATATTCATTTTAGAGAATTATGTTCAATATAAAAGTTTGTTAGGATATTTTGATCTATATTTGAGAATATTTGATTTTTTTTTCTTCAATTGTTTTTTTAGTTACGCCTGTCCGCGCAGTTTTTTTTAAATGGGAACTAGTAAATTTTACTCTATCATTCGAGAGAGAATTTTTTTCTCTTTACAATAATATTTTTGTTTTTTTAAACTTCATTTTAATAACTTTTTTATAAGAAAAGGCCGGTTCAAGTGTTTCACAGATGTTCGGTACATCGCAGATAGACAGAAGCGATGCGATAAACAAACTTGAGCGACATAATTTTATCAGTGGTTATTGTGTACGTAAAATCTTTGACAGAAATAATTCATTTGTGCAATTTGTTGCTGTTAATATTAACAATGGCGAGTTTAAGTGAACATGAACGAATTGAAATACTTATGATGTTGGGTTATGGAGATAGACGCAGAAGTTTACAAGACGTTTGTAATTTATTTAATGATACGCATCCAAATAGAAATCCAATTTCTAAATCCGTTGTTGGTAAAACTTTAAGACGCTTTGAACATACTGGTAGCGTTAAAGATTTGCCAAGGAGTGGTAGACCTAGAACAGCAAAAAGCGATGATAACAAACTGGATATTTTATTGGCTGTATCTGAAGATCCTCATTTATCAACCAATCAATTAGCGGCCAATTTCAATATTTCGCAGTCATCGATCGTGTCATTTTTAAAAAGTGAAAAGTATAAACCTTAAAAGGTACACCTTGTACACGAGTTAACGGAAGATGATTTTGATAGGAGATTACAATTTTCTGAAGAAATGTTAAATATTTGCAATAATAATGAAAATTTTGTCAACAATATTCTTTTCTCTGACGAAGCTACTTTTTTCCTTACCGGTGAAGTAAACAGACATAACTGCAGATACTGGTCATCGGAAAATCCCTTTTGATTTTTGGAGCACCATACGCAGTACCCCCAAAAGGTTAATGTTTGGGTTGGCATTCTTGGCGGTCATATTATCGGTCCCTTTTTCATCAATGGCAATTTAACTTCGGGTCTGTATTTGCAGTTATTGCAAAATGAAATAATACCTGCTTGTGCTACGCTCTATCCACATGAAAACAATGAACACCTGCCCAATGACAGTATCTGATTCCAGCAAGATGGCGCCCCACCACATTATGGTGTAAATGTTCGTCAATATCTGGACAACGTTTTTCCCCACAGATGGATTGGAAGACGAGGAACCATTGAATGGCCAGCCCGTTCGCCAGATTTAAGTCCTTTAGATTTTTTTCTTTGGGGATACGTAAAAAACAAAGTTTACGAAGATAAGCCCGATAACGTCGAAGATTTACAAATCCGAATTACCAGAACGATACAAGAAATTCCCCGAGATTTTTTACAGAACTCTGTTCGGGGTTTTGTAAATCGATTGGGTCATTGTCAAATTACTAATGGACGACAATTTGAACACTTACTTTAATTTACTTTGTTATTAATTTGTTTAATTTTTCTTGTAAAAGTTATTAAAATGAATTTTAAAAAAACAAAAATATTATTGTAAAGAGAAAAAAATTCTCTATCGAATGATAGAGTAAAATTTACTAGTTCCCATTTAAAAAAACTGCGCGGACAGGCGTAACTAAAAAACAATTGAAGAAAAAAAAATCAAATATTCTCAAATGTAGATCAAAATATCCTAACAAACTTTTATATTGAACATAATTCTCTAAAATGAATATTAACGACAATACATCGCCGTCTCCATACTTTTAACTAACCCTGTATATTGATAATGATAACATAAACGATACTTATGAGGATTGCATTAGTAGGTATGTTAATCGAATTTAAAAGAAAGTCGAACACATGAGTGTTCAATATAAGAGAGTACTTATCGGTTTGGCTACACAATAATATAGATCTGGAAGAGCTATTATGAATGTGTGTACTTGCTAGGGATATATTCAGATAAGGTTTTCCAGGTGAGAAAGCAACTATCCACTATTCCACTTCAGGGAATGTGTAAAGCAATAGAATGTCAGGAAATAATTTTCTCAGAAAAAAGTGATTTTTTTAGGTTTTGGCAGACACAACTCTTCCCATTGAATTTGGTATTGATTGTTATTAATTTAGTTTAAAATATGATTTTTATACTGGTCCTCGGCTTTTTAAATTACCGATAAGTAAACATTAAGGTCTATTTAACGAGAATTGTTGTATATCTTACTAAATTACAATAATATAGTGATCCTTGTGTTTATTTAATTTTCTTAATTTTAAAAACTTACTCATGCTTCCTGCGAGTGTATTTTTAGAATTTAATACATTCTGAAACATCTTGGATTTTAATGATTGCCATAAAAATTTATTGTTAATTAAAACCTTGTAGTAATGATTAATTTTAAATTATAATGTGTAAATATAGGTACACACGTTAATAATGTTGAAGGACCCTAGTATTCTAAATTCATATCTGTGTGTGTGTTTTATATATTCCGTATTTAGTATGATTTATAAGACAGTCTGTTGAAAGGAAAGAACACTGTCTGTATGTATAGTATATATACATGTGTATCTACCACGTATTATAATCTACTAGATTTATGTTTATATGGGAAAATTATTTGTCACAATTCACCAAACTTATATTTCTTCTATGTAAATTTAGCCGAGTATTATGGTTGGCGTCTAATTTGATAGATGCTATATATGACAGTAACAAATGTTATTGTATATTTCGTCCGAGAATAAATTTATTTCAGAACGAACGATACGAATTAATCACCGTGTTTGTTTCAGGCTTCTCGCATCTCCTCGAATTGAAATCTAAAGCATATCAGTATTACGGTTAACATTTATCTATAGGAAATAGGTTTCTACACATTTGTATATATGCACATAAGCTGGATAACATATTAAATTGAAGATGTAATCTGTTCAATGCGCAATAAATAAATGGGAATAACTGCGTGCTAAAAGCTAAAGAAGCTTATTGGTAATAGATTCAAAGCATTGAGAGACGCGGTAGTATTTATTTAGAATAACTCGACAAATCTGTAAGTACTTATTGTTTAGAAAAGTACGAGTTGTCCGAAGAGTCTCGCACCACTGAGATTTCACTAATTTTCACTATTTTTTTCTTATTGTTTCAGGACTGAAAAATGTTGACCACTGAAGAGCAGGTAGAGATTATTCTTCTTTGTAGAAGAGAAGGAATCTCTAACAGAGGAGTTGCAGATAAATTTAATAGGAGACATCCTGAAAGAGAGCAAGTGTCGCACACAACGGTTGGCAGATTGCACCACTTGTCAGAAGACGATCCTGATACCCGTATCGAAATGTGCTGGTTTTTAGTTCCTGACAAAGTTAGAGGAAAATCCACAGTTTATGTCTAGGTTATGTTTTCAGACGAAGCTATTTTTTATGGAAATGGAGAGGTCAACCGACATAACCTGCGTTATTGGTCTGAGAGTAATCCTCACTTGTACATCGACACTAAGGAGCAAGGAGCTGATCGCATCATGGTTTGGTGTGGCGAACATTCTCTGGAACGCCGGAGATCGTTTTCAATTACGTTTTGACTTACAAGGAAGTCATATTGAACAAATTTTGTGAAATATATTGTAAATAAATGTGTTATTAACTTGTATTGTACTTACGAGGGCGTATTTTTATGTTATCTACCTACCCATGAAACAAAAGAGTGACGATGTCAAACAAATTATTGAAAAATTGCTGTCACTGTTAGAAGTACATGTGCTAAGTTGTGTTTAGTTTAAGCTGTGTATAGAGATTTGAGACGGTCCATTTCTCGATAAAATGAGTGAAACTAAAGTTGAACATCGCAGCGTAATAAAGTTCCTGACAAAGGAAGGTAATGGTCCAAAAGCAATTCATGAAAGAATGGTTGCTGTATATGGGGAAGATACACCATCTTATTTCCAAGTAAAATATTGGTCTAAACTCTCCGAGAGTCAATCAATGATCAACGTCCGGACGACCCGTTGAAGTTCGAACTGAAAACATTGTGCGAAAAGTCGAAAATTTGGTACTGAAAGATCGGCGTGTAAAGATCTCTGTCATTGCCAATGAAGTCTATATATCCGAAACAAGTGTTCTCAAAATTTTGGATGACGGTTTGGGTATGAAGAAGATGTCTGCACGGTGGATACCCAGATTGCTTACACCTGAACAAAAACTGTGCAGAAAAGAAGTTTTTCAAGAAAATTTGGTCAAGTTGGAGAGGAACAAAACATTTTTATCTCGGATTATTACCTGGGATGAGACTTGGGTATATTACTGGGACCCTTGTACTAAACAAGAATCCATGCAGTGGGTTCATAAGGGCTCTCCACCACCAAAACAGGCCAAGACACAATTTTCTGAAAAAAAAAACTGATGGAAACTGTTTTCTGGGATGCTGAAGGAGTTTTGCTTATTGAATATATGCCGAGAGGGTCTACCATAAATAGAGAGGCCCACGGAAGCACAATCAATAATTTAAAAACTGCTCTGGAGGAAAAACACCCGCATTCTTTATCCACAAAAAAAATTGTTGCTGCACGACAATTGTCGGGTTCATAAGGCCAACAAAGTTGAGCAGATAATCAATGACTGTGGGTTTATAGAGTTAAGGCATCCACCTTATAGCCCCGACCTAGCTCCGTCAGACTTCTTCTTATTCAAAAATTTAAAAAAGACAACTCAAAGGAAAGCGTTTTGCTTCTGATGAAGAACTCAAAGAAGCTGTTGAAGAATATTTTGCGGGGTTACCGAAGCAATTTTTTTGTGACGGTATGGGGCAACTGGAAAAAAGATGGCATAAGTGTATAAGTGTTGAAAGGAGTTATGTAGAAAAATATTTTTTTTTGTTCTCTTATGTGCTTTTTTTCATGGCTAGGTAGATAACATAAAAATACGCCCTCGTACATTACTTATAATCCCTATAGTTTCGGACACCTGTAGAAAGTAACGCTAATTTTGATATGTTTGCCAAATAATACGGCCTTCTGGAATACCGTACAACTTGAGCGCGATAGCTGGTGTTATAACTACAAGAATGTATCATTTTTCCAAACTTTTACACCTTGATTACTGATGTCAATTCTTGATAAAGTAGAGGTGCGATATCGTCGCTAAATATTCGAGCGAATTGCGATTGCCAGAAACGTCTAACCTTATTTGTTTTCAGTGGAATAGTTGAATCAACGTGGATACGACTGAAGAACGCTCAAAACATGTCATTTCGCGATTGCATTTGCGTGTGGAAAATTGACTTGCCCACACAAGTGCATTAAAGAAATATATAATTATTACATTTATAAAATATAATAGTGAAAAAGTCCATTCCAACTAAATTTGGTGTATTACAACTTGTAAATTTTATAAAATTATCTCAAAACTATAACAAAAAGTCAATGACGCCATCTATTACATATGGACCTATATTATTCACTGCTAATTCTCAATATTCTTAACCTAAAAGATAATGCATGGTTTTGTCCGTGCCTATAATCTTCTGTACTATATATGATAATAAATATTATGCCATCGTCACTATTGTGTCAATTTCTACCTTACAGTATACTGTAATCACCAGGGAAAATTAATAAATGAAGTAAATGCAACATCAAATTTATTAATTGATATCTGTCTTAATCAGGTTTAGAGCTAACACTGCGGTAAATATTAATGTTAATGGAAGAAGGATTACACTGCATAATTGTAATAATAGGAATTTCACTTCCTCCTCCAACGGAATGTGCAGAACTGAACACTTCTTGAGAATCTTTACTTGTTGACGCAACAATTTTCCCAGCCAAATGTATTTTGGCATGAAGAGAATCTTCGACATATCCCTCTGCCACAGAAGAAGATTTCCACCCTCCAAGTCGCTTAACAGATAAATCTCCACCATGATTTGCTAACATCGTAGCTGACCTTCTACGAAAGCAGTGACTTGTATATCTCAATGGCGTATTTTATTTTAAAAATTCGGTATTTTCCTTACAGTGTTTATTCTTATAGGCATATTTTATACATTTACCTTTGCGATAAGTTAAAAGAAAGCGGTTTTGATTCTGTTCAACTTGCAACCGTAAATTTTTATTTTTAAGAAGTAACGAAATCCAATCATTTTGAATTATCATACATTTTTTTGTAATACATGTCCTTGTTGTAGGTATAGGTACAAATACGATTTTTATTAAAATCAATATCATTAACTGAAATATTGCAAAATTCTTCACTAAGACATGTTCCTGATACTCCTATTATTCACACTGCCTGAAATGTGCTGTATTATATAAAATATATAAATGAGAAATTAGTAAATATACCTACCATCTTCATTAAGAAAAATACTGAATCGGGAACTTCTTTGATACATTTATTTTCTTCCTCGTCAGAGAAAACCTTTAATTTTTGTTATTGCAAATGTTCTGTTTGTATTTTAATAATTGCTATAAGTTTATTGTGATTGGATGTACCAATGTTATTATAAGTTAATAAACAAAACTCCAAAAATGAATAAATTGATTAAAGTTACTTTCTACTTGATATTTCTTGAAAATATGCAAAGAAAGATTTTTTTGTATATATTTTAATTTTTTTTTAATTTCGCACCATTTCATAAATTTTCTATTTGTAACTGACCTTTCTTTCGATTGAGCTGGCAGCAAATTACTTATTACTCTGTTTGCAACATACCGTATTTCAGAAGGCGTACAAGCCAGAAAATCTTTATCAGTTGACATTTTCTTACTCAAATAATAACAAAATATTTCAAAATTGCTTCTTATTTACTAAGAAAACAATAAAACTGTGAACTTGTATAATTTGAATTTTAAATTGTTTGAATTGTTTCCACATCCTAAACATTACTCCCCCAAGAAAACAGCACCTACGTAAATCTAGTACTTACTAAGTTTTGTTTTAGCAAAAAAAAAGTGGAAATATTTTACCGATATATGTTAAAATACGTATGCAAATTATTTAATACACCTTGTCATAATATACACCTGACAGCAATGCCTGACAGTTCGGAGTCGTTCCTTTTTGCATTACTCTACAAACAAATAATACCGATATAAATTATAAAAATGAAATTATTAAAATTTTGCCCCTTACAAAAATATTGTACAAACTTCTTGCCTGAAACATTTCACGAATTCGTGTCAATTTAAATTGGACACTCATTCATGAAATATGTTTTTCCCACTTGGTTCGTAAATAATAATCACGGCTGTGAAAAAAAGAAAGACAACAAAAAGTGGTTACTAATATTTGGAAGTATGAGAATAATTTTTTTTTTTTGGTATCTTTCTCGCAAATGAGGCAATTTCAAGCCAGTTTAGGAATCTGCGAAATAAGGTAAATGACGAAGTTTTATTGGCTAATATAATACAAAAATATATAATGATTATTGAAAACAAAAAGAATTTTGTTTGTTTCGTTAAGATTTTATTAGCATTTGGAAATTTTATGTGTCTATTCGATAAACCAGCAATTGCTTCTTTGGCAATAATTCGGAATGCAGTTGATATATCCATACCCATAAAGTCCACAACAGAACTCAAACAACCTGCACTTGCATAGACTCGGAGACATGTCAGTATCTGATTTATTGCCGTGATATTGTTATTGCTACAAGAGAATGTTTAAAATTCGTGTAATTTATACTAATGCACTTATAAAATAGATATACATATGTGCTTACAGGTCATTAGGGTATTCTAAATATTTCTCCATCATGGTCAAGAGACAAAAAACTATGTCTTTGTATAACAGAAAACTTTTTAAATAATGGGGTGTGGCCACCACACGACTTTCTTATATATATGAGTGTTACAAATTATATAATTTTAAGAATTCTTTTAATAAAACTCTATAGAATGCATACTTGCAAGATATTCGAAAAAAGTGCTACTCGCTAAGAGTAAAAGTGATACTTGCGGTCCGAATTTTTAAATTTTATGCTCTAAATAGCTCTAAATATTTTTGTAATGAATATATATAGAATGCATAATTTACATGACCTATTTGCAAAAAATTGCTATTCGATAAAAGTGTTACTTCCGGTCTGAATTTTGATATTTTTTTTCTATACAAATGGTATTGAAAATTATGTTTTGAATACTTATATACTCGTAATGTAAACTGATTGTCGATAAGAGTAAAAGACGTACTTCGGGTAGGAATTTTGAAAAACTTTTTAATACATTTTCTCAAATTTAGTTTTGAGTAAATTTGAATTCATTATATATTTGTTTAAACTTAGTAATTGACGAAATATTGCCAAAATTCGGTTTTTTCGCTGAAGTAAACTACTGCTTCCAGTCTACCGATTTTACTGTTAAAACTAATCAGATCTCAAGAGAGAGACTATACTCGTAAATACAAAATTTGAAGTTGGTATCTATAGGCGTTTGACCGCTATCGTGGCCACACACAAACAGAGAGGCATTTTTTAAAAACCATTTTTTCGGTATCAGGGGACTTCAAAACGTGGACATCTGCAAAAATCTTGAAGTTGAAAATTTTCGTCGATCACAGTACTTCCTTATACGTACTACTTATACGAAAGTAAAATGTATGATCGATCATTTAATGACACAATAATTCCTACGGCTAAGCAATCTTCTGGAAAAATCATAATCAATAATTTCAGTGACATCTGAATCATCTTCATATAGGTGTTTATCACTAAAATCCATTTTGTGGGAAATTGTTATTTGAATACTGATATCTTGATATTTCCACAATATTAGTATGACATTTGACAAATAAAAAGTACATAAGCATTAATTTTCGAAATTTGATAGATTAAACTAACTAGAGTTAAAAGTGCTTAAACTTAGTTTAAAACTCGATGCAAACCTAAATGTAATTTTAACTGATGACAATTAATGTTAAGCCGTCGTTAAATATTGCGGTGCAAACGGCCATTTTAAATGGTTAACATTTTAAACACAATATAAGTTTTTCTCAAAATATATATGCCGAAAAATAAATTGTCGTTTTATTAAAGTTTTATATACCGGGTGTCTGTCTCGTCTACCGGCCATATCTCGGCAACCGTTTATAGTACAAACTGGCGGAAAAAATCTTGATAGTAAAATGGACCTCGGGAATTTCAACAAAAATATTTTTAAGTTTCTAAAATGCTTGCAAGGGGGTGCAATTCTGAAGGTAAATTAAAAATTTGATAATTTTTCATTAAATTCTAGATTAAGATAGATTACATTTTTTACTAGCAACCTTTTCAGACGTTTTTATATGATTTTTATTTGAAACTTGTTGATCTAACTCTCATACGAAGGGGGGCAGAAAGGGGGTATGTCGTGATTGTCAAAAAAAAATAACAGAGGGCGCTATTCTCAATTTATGTATATTACTTCCATTTTCTTTAAAATTTTAAATGGAACGTTATATTTTTGATATTGTAATATTGAAGCACATAAAAAACTGAAGAGGGTAATTAAAACCGGAAGTTGCTACTTTTTTCTTGACGAAGATATAATCATACGAAGACAAAAAAATTAAATGTAAATTTATTTATTTATTGCAAGTAATAATTTTATTTTAATTTTAGAGGTTCACTAGACATTGTATACTTCGATTTCACTTGATTTTCAAGATAACGAGACAAAAATTATAATATAATGCATTTAGTTATAACCAAATCATTTACTCATTAGTAACGAAATATAAGAATTTCATCCCCGCCTATAATATGAAAGTAAGTAAGTGAACCTATTATTATACCTAAACATAAATAAGAAAATATATTGACCAAGTAATATAAACGAAACAAACAAATATATATAAATCTGAAAGTACAAAATATAAAACAAAAGTAACTTCTATTTAACAAATGTTCAAAGTATCCACCATTATTTTCAATACACATGTTTACTTGTGGATTAGTAGGAAGGACACTTACTTAAATTTCAGAGGCAGAAATTGCTGTAATCGGTTTTTTGGGATAAACCCTGTCTTTTACTCTACCCCATAAATAAAAATCAAAAATATCTCGCAAGGCGAATAAAAACTCAATAATGTTCTCTTTCGGGATAATTTAGGGAATACTGCCGCAAAGCAAAAATGCATTTTCAAAGCATTAAAAATACATCCAGGTCATGTCATAAGCTTCAACAGAATATGACATTTTACAATCTTAATAATTATGTGCTGGTGTACAAAAGGGCTTAATTTGCTAAATATGTAGAAAATGTTACAAACTACAAGTGACACTAATATTTTTACATTTCGATTTTCATGGCCCACCTTGGAAATCTCATAATAATGTAATTCAGTATCACGGTGCCATGCTGTATTGTATGGTGGAAATTTAAAAAAGTAAACTATACACTCTTCAGTATTATTATTATTTTATTTCGATGTTGGAAAAGCCAAGAAATGATGTTTAAAAAATAACAGCTAGATAATTTGAAAACATTTAAAAGAGGAATTTGACGTAATATATGCAATGAATGAAAAAATCGATACAAAGATTGAAATGATTACATGTATGGACGAGTATGATAGTAATTTAAATGAAAGCAAACTGTACACTGTCTAGTTACACTCTTATAATTAAAATAAAATTATTACTCCTAATAAGTAAATATTTATATTTAAAAATGTTATATTTCTGGATTGTCTTCGTATGACTATAACTTCGTCAAGAAAAAAAGGTAGCAACTTCCGGTTTTCATCATTCTCTTGAGTTTTTTATGTGCTTTGACAACCACGCAATTTCCTACTAAATTCTATTCTTTGTAAGATTCTCTATTTAATGAGCCCAGAAACATTAATATTTGTTGAGGCAAACCGAAATTATACGTACTTTTGCACGCAGACATATCCCCATCCACCCTCCCCTTCGTATGAGAGTTAGATCCAAAAGTTTCAAATGAAAATTGTATAAAAACATCTGAACATGTTGCTAATAAAACTTTTAATTTATCTTAATCTAGAATTTAATGAAAAATTATCGAATTTTTATACATCTTGAGAATTGCGCCCCCTTGCGATTATTTTGGAAACTTAAAAATATTTTTGCTGTAATTCCCGTGGTCCATCTTACTATCAAGATTTTTTCCGCTAGGTTGTACGATAAATGGTAGCCGAGATATGGCCGGTGGCCGAGTTTAAACAGACACCCGGTATATCTAATATAACAAATGACAATTCACACGCAGCAGAATATGTGTTAGCTTTCAAAATAGGAAATTTATTATGTGTAAATTGTACTCAGATGGTAGCGCCATCTACTTCCTTTCTTAGGCTGAATGAAGTATAAGTAGTTGTGTTAGCATTAATTTAGATGTTATTTGTACCCAAGTTTTCCTTTTTCTTTTACTACATTCGCGATCTAGAGGAACGGTTAATCTTCTCGAAAGCGGTCGCCTCATTTCGTAAATACATGGATTGCGTTACTTGCTTCACTATGAGAATAGGTTTTGTTGTTGTTGATTGGCGTTAAGCGCCGAGGAGACATGTCGCAAGCTAATTACATTAACGACCGATTGAATGTATATTTTTGTATGTATAATACACACACATGCATGAGTGTAAGTATACGTGCGTGTTTGTAATTCATTCATTGATGATGGCTACTCACTGGGGACCTAGTGGAGATCAGAATGATGCATGAGAAAGGTTACCTGAGCGCAGCGAACGATCGCAGATGACGGTGAGTCGACGCAGGCAGGATTTCCAGCCGGCGTGTACGCGAACTGACTCGCACTGCTCGAGGTGCATCTGCAACCACTTTCATCCGAACACGGACTGAGAGAGAAATCTAAACGTAAGCACTGCTCCGCACAAACAACAACAACAACAATCTGGACGGTGAGTGCGAGGAAAGGCAGAAATAGCAGTGCTGATATGTATGTATATATGAACGTAATGAAATAATGTTAGGGAAAGATCTGAAACTATACAGTTTAGTTCTCTTCAATTGCATACTCATGCATATTTCGAAAAAATTTTAACCATTTTTTAATTATTCGTTGCTGGACTTTTTCAACAATGAAAGGAAATGTATCTGTTCCCTTCATTTTAAGCCATCATGTTTTCATGCATCACTCCAACAAGAATTACTGCAATTTTCACAATAAATGATACAGAAAGTTAAATTCAGATGCAGCGTCCAGATTCAAAGAAAAGACAACTTGAAGCAATAGATATTGAGTTGAAAATCTTTATTGTTACATATTTATATTAGCAACCATAATTAAAATTCCTACCTCTTAAAAACATTTACCCATAACCACGGTATTTTTCTTAAGGAACATGTAATACATTATCTGCCTTTTATAAGCATTTGTATTTTGTTTATTTACTTCAGTGGTTCCCAAAGTGGTCCAGGTGGACCCCCCAGAGGTCCATAGGAGACCACACGGGGGTCCACGTAGACGTGAAGAGAAAACAGGGGTTCACAAGTTGTAAGTGGGGGTCCACGAAAAATTTTCTGGTTTTCATAATAAAGAAAAAAATTTTGGCTTGGATTTACCTATCAACGTAGGCAGGTAGCATCATTCACTAGGTAGGTACTCAAAAATATTCGAGACTCAGTTCAAACACAGAATTGAATAGAATAATAGATAATAGTACAAGTGTACACCACATGTCGAGACTTGCAAAGTGCCGCCCGTGCGCCCGCTCGTCCGGGATCTTTGTTGAGACCTGCAAAGGGATGAAATGCGACTTGCGCTGTGCTTGCAATCTACATTAGTATAAATACGAATGCCAAGAACAAAACGTTACTCATTTGTTTCCGGGATTTTGAACATAAAAGTGTGACTGTTAGTGAATCGATGTCAGTGTTTGCAGTGCCGGAAAAAGTAAGTATCTGCCTATTTGTTATACATATTTTTATTGTATATTGTAATTTATCAATCATATTATATTTGTTTTACTATTTGAGTGTAGTAGGTAGTTATGTAGTACAAAATTAAATACTAGAGATTATTCAAAACTTCTATAAAAGAACAAAAAGCCAGGGAAGATTAAACTTTAGGTACCTAGGTATTTTTTTGTTTAAAAATATTTATTTACGCGACGACGGCGATTAATTAAAAGAGCGGTGTTTCCGCGGGCATTTTGTTTTTTTTTATTGCAATAATTCTATTCTGTTGTGTTATAATAGCCATATTCTGGTAAAATCGCCTCAAAAACAAACATTTTTTTACAGGTCACAACTGATACGGAAAATGGCTGAATCTAAGAAGAAATGTCGACAGTACAGTGTTGATTATATGAAATTTGGTTTTATTCCATCAACGGCAGACAAACGATTGCCCATGTGTCTTTTATGCAACAAAGTTATGAGCAATGACTCTATGAAACCATCGAAGCTCGAAGACCATCTAAGAAGGTGTCATCCTGAAAAAATGGGTAAAGATCTGAAATACTTTCAAACATTGAAGGAAAAATATGAAAAGAGACGTACCGTAAATAGTATGTTTGCTTCAACGTTCAACGTCTCAAAGTAACGATGATGGCTTGTGGGCATCTTACAATATTTCGTTGCTTATAGCGAAATCTGGAAAACCGCACACCATCCGAGAAGAGTTAATTTTACCCGCTATTGAAGAGGTTTTAAAAACTGCTCTGCACAAACCTCCATTTGACGTACTCAAAAGAATTCCTTTAAGTAACAACACAGTACAAAGACGTATTGATGAAATGAGCTCTGATATAGAAAGCATCTTGTGTAATTATCTGCAAACCACTCATTTTTCTATTCAATTGGACGAGTCTACTTTGCCTGGTAATGAAGCATTATTATTGGCATATATTCGATTTGTTATGGACGAAGAAATCCATGAAGAGCTGCTATTCGCAAAAACTTTGAAATCGGACACTAAAGGCGAATCGATATTTAATGTCCTGAGTGATTTTTCTACAGAAAAATCTATTCCATTTACAAACATTATTTCGGTGGCAGCTGATGGAGCTCCTGCCATGTTCGCGCGATACCGTGGGTTTATAAGCCATCTTAAAAGAATAATACCAGGACTAATTGCAATTCACTGTGTCATCCACCGACAACACCTTGTAGCGAAAAATTTGAGTGATAGATTGCACCAATCGCTTCAATTTCTGATTAACGCAGTTAATAAAATAAGAAGCAATGCTTTGAATACCCGTTTATTTGCACTATTGTGCGATGAAAATGATGAAGATTTCCAACGACTGCTCTTACATACTGAAGTACGCTGGTTGTCGAAAGGTGGATGCTTATCGAGATTTTACTCACTTTTCGAATCAGTGATAGAGTGTCTGGAAATTAAAGCACCAGATTTAAAGGAAAATCTGATCAAATATAAAGCGGACATTGCGTACTTAACACATTTGTTCATAAAATTCAATGACGTTAACTTGCAGTTACAAGGGGACAGCCTTAATTTAATAAAAACAAAGGGTGTAATTTCGGCTTTTCTTGGTAAATTGAAATTAATGAAGCAAAATATTAGTCGGCGCGAATTCTCCCAGTTTCCGCACTTGTCACAGATAGAATGTCTTGATGAGGATATTCAGACATACGCTCAACATTTAAATACCCTGCATGATGACTTCAAAAATAGATTTGAAGATATTCTGACGATGGAAATACCACCATGGATCATAACCCCATTTGATGAAACGGAAGAGGCGAATGTGGTATTACAAGAGGAGCTACTTGAGCTCAGCACCAACGAGGAACTGAAGGTGAAATTTAAAAAAGGCTATCAAACATTTTGGCTGCAGGCAGAAATCCCCGAGAAATATCCTGGGCTGCGTGAAATTGAGATAAAATTTTTGATAGCGTTTCCCTCGTCATATCTTGTCGAAAGAAGTTTTAGTGCCGTTACCAACCTGTTAACAAGAAAAAGGAGCAGATTGAACATCACAGAACGGGGAGATTTGAGATTACTTCTTACAAAACTGAAGCCAAATATTGATAATTTGCTGTCAATTCATCAAGTACATTAGTCTCATTAAAAGTATGATTATTTTTTATTGTTGATTTACATTACAGAGTTCATTGTTAATTTTTTGTCAATTGTTGATTGTTTGTAATAATAAATGTTTATAATTTTGTATAACCACAAGTATTATTTTAATAAATAGGACAAAAGAAAATGTGTTCTCTTCTTAACACCCCCAATTTAAGGTAATATTTTTTAGGAGTTTTGGGAATACAGTAGCAATGTAGCAGCAGGGGGTCTAGCGAAAATAGTAAAACTTTGAAAGTGGTCCACGAGAAAAAAAAGTTTGGGAACCTCTGATTTACTGCATCGAAATGTTAGTTTATTTTTTCTTCAATAGTCCGAGACCCTTCTATTAAAGGTTATATAGCTGTACATTACTTACCAATACCGAATACTTTAGATCTATATACGATTCACTAAATAGGATTTACATCTGTGCAAAAGAAAATATTATAAGCCTCAAAATATATGTTAAATAAATGTCTTTATTTACATTTTGGCAATGATTTTATTCACCAAATGAGACATTTATCAATACCTCAATTACAATTTTCAGTTTATATTTACACAGACCATTAATGCATAACTCTAGCAGCTAGATAGCACAGAACAAAAATAAGCATTAAATAAACAAACTATAATCAAAAACTACTACTAAATTGCCTAATTTGGATTTCTATAAATACCAATTTTCAAATTTATTAAATCCTGCCGTTTACACGCAATTAACCACACATCTCGTACCGTCTCTTCCTTGGGAAACCTGTAATATTTAATCTGACTATCTCTACTTTTTCAATTGTATTTGCGACAACCGTATATAGTACAGCCAGTCATATTAAATAGAATATTATTTTAAAAAAATTAGGTGTGGCCACCACACGACTTTCTTATACGTATGAAAGTGTTACTTCCGGTCCGAATTTTGAAATTTGATTTATACAAAAAATATTCCAAATCCAACTTTAAATACTTTTGTACTCTTCATAAATATATATAGAATGCATACTTTACGACATATTTGCAAAAGATCGTTATTCGGTAAGAGTAAAAGTGTTAGTTCCGGTCCGAATTTTGATTTTTTTTATACAAAAGGTATTGAAAATTAAGTTCTAAATACTTCTATACTCGTAACGTACCTGTCTGAAAAGCATGACTAGCAAAATATTTGCAAAAAACCGATTTTCGATAAGAGTAAAAACCCACTTCCGGTAGGAATTTCGAAAAATTTCTTTAATAAAATTCTTCTCAAATTTAATTTTAAGTACATATGAATTCTTTATAAATTTGTCTAAACTTACTTAGTTGACGAAATATTGGCAAAATTCGATTTTTTCACTGAAGTAAACTACTACTTCCGGTCTGCTGATTTTGCTGAAAATCTAATCATTTCTCAAGAGGGAGATTATACTACTAAATGCAAAATTGGGAATATATAGCTATAGCGGTTTGACCGCTATCGTGGTCAAACAGACAGACGAACACAGACATTTTTTAAAAACAATTTTTTTTGGTATCAGGGGACATCAAAACGTGGACATCTGCAAAAATCTCGAGGTCGAAAATTTTCATCATCACAATACTACCTTATACTACGTATAAGAAAGTAAAAAGACGAAGAAAGAAGTTAAAACTGTGTCAAAATGCAGCCCATAATACAGCCGATATGAGAACTGTCAATCTGACTTGCTTCGCAATGACGTCATTGACAGCTCAAGCGAGCATACCGGTATAAGTGTATCGTGATTTTATGTTAGTTTCACGATGATGTCAATGTATGTCAACAAATTGCAGCTTTTGCAGATAAATTATTACTCTTTAATACTGGTACTGTGTGCGCGAACATTTTTTTTGGACAGTATCACTATTTCCATGTATATTTCTAATTAATATTTGGTTATTTTTGATTTTATTCAAAATCCTGAATATATTCATGAGTTATTATTTGAACCTCCTTGGATAGAAAATAATTAGCAAATAATTATTATTGATAGTGTTTCATAGTGTTTGAGAATGAAATAATAAAATTTGAAATTCTTTATCAAATTTATGGTTCAGTTCTATGCAATGGTTGGCAAAACGAAGACGGATTCAACATTTGCCAACCATTGCGTAAAACTAAACCATAAATTTAATAAAGAATTTCAAATTTTACATGTACAAGATAAAGGAAAAAAACTTAATTTATTTGATGCTTTAGAAATTAATATATATAAGAAAATAGGTCATGCACTAAACGAACAAACAGATTTAAATCACCCCCTTCTACTGTCTTTCTAAATTTGTTAAAACACTCCCTCTTTGAACCCCGACATTTATATAAAATAGGTATATATAACGCTGTAATGATTTTGTAAACATTATTCCGTCATCACTTGATGAAGCCAAAGTTTGGCGAAACAATATTGTTGTGAGTGAAACAATAAAAATTATTTGAAACTATCTTTACGTTTATCATTTATTCTAATATGAGAATGTATGTTAACAATATTGATCCCAACATATAACTTATTCGCGAAACAAACTGTAGCGTTTTAAAAACCAGCGAGTATCGGGCAAATTGCAGCTCGAGTTGCCCGAGGCTTCTATCTATCGTTAGCCGTCCTGACCGATCTCTATCTTGGCGATTTCGTATTCGCAACGGCGGAATATAAGCTGGGAATTTATGCGCGATATTATGGAACGGATTCGCAGCTAATGCCGTCATTCGGATTGAATATCTGTGCGCATTCGACGACTAGATTGCAAATTACTACAAATCATCGGTTAATTTATGGGTTATCGGGTTATGAATGTCAAATTCATATATGCATGCACGTATTCGTGAAGAAAATCAGAAACGTTGAATTTAACTCTGATACCTGAGATATCTATCGATCCTTAATCGTTATTTATTTACACGTGTGTGCTCTAAAGAGATTGCATACTTGCTTGATTGACATTAGTCTATTCCCTTTTATAGAGTCGATAATCTTATCGGCTATAGAAGTAATATTCGCCAGTTAAAAATCAATTTCGTTTTAATACTATGTGTAGATAATATTTTGCAATCAATTAATAGTTATTCGTTAGATAATTCAATGAAAGCAATAAAACGGTGCTCTTATTTTCTTATCAGTTGTTTCATATAAACTAATGCACAGGAATACTTGCGACTAGCTAGTATTTAGAACGAACTTAGAATGTATTAGGGCCACCATACACCAAAGTATTGGTTAAACTTATGACAGCATTCTTTACTTTCTACGAATTGGTTTAAGGTCCTGATTGATTTATACACTATTGGTGCGTTTGTAATAATTTTAGGTTACTTTAATGTAAATTTTATGGCTGCATCAAAAGAAGCAGTTGACTTATGTAATGTTTTTGCGACTTCAGCTTGCATCCCTAAGACTTTTACGAGTCGAGAAAAAGATAATAATATGCTATTAGATAATATATTTATTAACATACCGCTTCATGTAAAAATAACTGTGTGTGATACATAGTTTAAACCTTTCTAATCATAGATTGTGTTATTGAATTTACCACGTTTAAATTGGATCTTAATAGTAGTTCGAAAGCACTATATTTGCTTATTACTTACAGAATGAAACTTTGGAGGTTATGTATATTAGTAATAACTATATGTAATAAAAATTAAACACAATTGTTTAGTTTGAGAAATTATAATGTTTACACGACATGTGTTTCGTCACACTGAGGCTTCATCAGGTGGATGAAAATACCAAAATAAGACAAATCCCATTATTACAATTGAACTTTTAAATTTATCAGAAATGTGTTCAGCAAATATGTAATTTGAAATTGTATTTTCATTCACTTGATGAAGCCACAGTGTGGTGTGTAAACATTATAATTTTTGAAACAAAACAATTGTGTTTTATTATATATATATACAAAAAAAACGGTAGTAAAGCAGAGATAATAATTATCGGGTTAGCGGTTTGTATGGAAAATAAAACGACTTTTTCGTCTAAATATCAATATTTCGCAATGTGTTTTTATTGCATCTTCAGGAGAATACTAAAAATGAATTACAAGTAGAGAACAACAAGAAAAGACAGATGTTTTTAAATGCGTTTATGATGGTGAGTTTCAAAAATGTTTTTCTAGTATTTAGATCTAGATTTTAAAATATGTGTTTCCTCTTACAGTCGTGTGTTGTATGATTTTATGTTTTAATTTTTGATAAAGACATGTAATATGTCGAAACGTTAAATGTGATTGCTTAATTTATTCGTTCTTAACAAAAAACTATTTAGAAAATTAGGCCGCTAACCCAAGAATATAAGAATATTTTCATATTCTTGGGTTAGCGGCCTAATTATCATATACATATATATATATATAATTACTATTTTATATGTGGTTAACGTATATATTAAACACATATAATTCGTTTCTTTGCCGTATATATCTAAATATGTGAGAAGTTTCTTGAATTAGCGGCGTATTAATTAATTGATGACAATTACTTGCATTATTCAAATGTTAATGATTTTAAGGAAAAGAAACACACCACTCCGAGGACTAACACATATGCATTAGTTTCATTTCACGTTGTAGTGGTTAAATGAAACTAATGCATATGTGTTAGTCCTCGGAGTGGTGTGTATCTTTTCCTTAAAATCATTAACATTTGAATAATGCAAGTAATTGTCATCAATTAATTAATACGCCGCTAATTCAAGAAACTTCTCTCACATATTTATATATATATATATATATAAATACAAATCGAAAATAATAGGGAAAAGGTCTGATTTCATTATCGGACTGACGAGCATTTGGGCGAAACTAACATTGTTAGTCTTCGATAATGAAATTACTCTTTTCCCTAAGTTCATTAATTAACTTAAAGAAAGCAAGTAATTTTCAATTTAATATAAGCCGCAAATTTTCAAGAAATCTACTCGCACGTATATAGATATATGTGTGTGTTTCATATGTATTAACAGATACGGCTAAGAATTTGATATATGTGTTTAATGCATATTAAATACATATTAAATTAATATATATATATATATATATATATATATATAATAAAGAAAAGAAATATTGCGGATTATAGAATAATAAAGTATAGAATTTCATGGGGTAACTCCGCTCAAAATGCAACTGCGGACACGTGTTTCGAACTACTTGGTTCTCGTCAGCGCAGTGTAGCCAAGGAATAGGATGGGATAACCTTGGAGCTGAAAAACATCAATCAGAGACATACACAAGGGACAGCCTACCAATTGAGGCTTCAGCTAGAGTGTCCTCGATACTGAGAATGAATCTAACGTCGCCGCGAGGTAGACATTGTCCACCTGCAAGCCATCTGAACCCACAGGATAATAATAAAGAAAAGAAATATTGTGGATTATAGAATAATAAAGTATAGAATTTCATGGGGTAACTCCGCTCAAAATGCAACTACGGACACGTGTTTCGAACTACTTGGTTCTCGTCAGCGCAGTGTAGCCAAGGAATAGGATGGGATAACCTTGGAGCTGAAAAACATCAATCAGAGACATACACAAGAGACAGCCTACCAATTGAGGCTTCAGCTGGAGTGTCCTCGATACTGAGAATGAATCTAACGTCGCCGCGAGGTAGACATTGTCCACCTGCAAGCCATCTGAACCCACAGGATAACAATAAAGAAAAGAAATATTGCGGATTATAGAATAATAAAGTATAGAATTTCATGGGGTAACTCCGCTCAAAATGCAACTGCGGCCACGTGTTTCGAACTACTTGGTTCTTGTCAGCGCAGTGTAGCCAAGGAATAGGATGGGATAACCTTGGAGCTGAAAAACATCAATCAGAGACATACACAAGGGACAGCCTACCAATTGAGGCTTCAGCTAGAGTGTCCTCGATACTGAGAATGAATCTAACGTCGCCGCGAGGTAGACATTGTCCACCTGCAAGCCATCTGAACCCACAGGATAACAATAAAGAAAAGAAATATTGCGGATTATAGAATAATAAAGTATAGAATTTCATGGGGTAACTCCGCTCAAAATGCAACTGCGCACACGTGTTTCGAACGACTTGGTTCTCGTCAGCGCAGAACTAAGTAGTTCGAAACACGTGTCCGCAGTTGCATTTTGAGCGGAGTTACCCCATGAAATTCTATACTTTATTATTCTATAATCCGCAATATTTCTTTTCTTTATTGTTATCCTGTGGGTTCAGATGGCTTGCAGGTTGACAATGTCTACCTCGCGGCGACGTTAGATTCATTCTCAGTATCGAGGACACTCTAGCTGAAGCCTCAATTGGTAGGCTGTCCCTTGTGTATGTCTCTGATTGATGTTTTTCAGCTCCAAGGTTATCCCATCCTATTCCTTGGCTACACTGCGCTGACAAGAACCAAGTAGTTCGAAACACGTGGCCGCAGTTGCATTTTGAGCGGAGTTACCCCATGAAATTCTATACTTTATTATTCTATAATCCGCAATATTTCTTTTCTTTATTGTTATCCTGTGGGTTCAGATGGCTTGCAGGTGGACAATGTCTACCTCGCGGCGACGTTAGATTCATTCTTAGTATCGAGGACACTCTAGCTGAAGCCTCAATTGGTAGGCTGTCCCTGGTGTATGTCTCTGATTGATGTTTTTCAGCTCCAAGGTTATCCCATCCTATTTCTTGGCTACACTGCGCTGACGAGAACCAAGTAGTTCGAAACACGTGTCCGCAGTTGCATTTTGAGCGGAGTTACCCCATGAAATTCTATACTTTATATATATATATATATATTTCCTTAAAATCAATAACAATTAAAATAATGCAAGTAATTGTCATCAATTAATTAAAAATGCCGCTAATTCAAGAAATTTCTCACGACATTATATATATATATATATATATATTGTATATAATATAATAGAGTTTCAACATGTATTTCTTTCGTCGATTATTAATATTTCTATTTATTTATAATTATGTGATGTATTTCGTTAAAACTGTGGGAAAATCATTAATGAGCATCAGTTGAAAATAAAACAATAAAAACCCCAGAAATAAAATGAATTAGTTATTGGCTGTGCTGAATTTCCTAATGAAGGTGAACGTTTTGTTATTTTTGTTTATTTTCGCAGCGCACATGTAAATCCTGCTGTTAAAACTAGTTTACAGTGCCATCCTATAAAATAAGATATATTACAGATATAAATAATAACGTAATATGTAAATCGCTAATGATTTATGTCACAATATTTGAACAACTAAAAATGATTATAACGTTAATGATCAATAGCCTTAAGTAATTTTATGCTGAGCACTGGAATTTAATACCCTACCATATTAATGCG
Source organism: Amphimallon solstitiale (assembly GCA_963170755.1). Lineage (NCBI taxonomy): Eukaryota > Metazoa > Arthropoda > Insecta > Coleoptera > Scarabaeidae > Amphimallon > Amphimallon solstitiale. The sequence continues at coordinate 84,847,042 of OY720681.1, read as the reverse complement.
AAGCTGAAATGTAATTCATTGCGCGAATGTGAGAAATGTTGATAGTAGACTGAGAAATTTATATGCCGGTTAAACATGCCACCGAAGTATGTAACGCATTTTAAACTCTCGAATTGGTTGATTAACTGAAAACAAGCGAGGTATCGATGGAGCATACCGAGATTTTACGAACTAACAAACGACTGTAAACTTGAAACAACAATGTCTTTTTTCGAACCATTAAAACTTTAAAATAAACTCGAAAGACACGTATCGAACAATTAAAGAACAATGATCTATAAAAATAAGCAGTTATTTTTGTATTCTTCATTGTTTCTTATCGGTCACTTGGAAAATCTCTATGTAATTAACATAAATTAGATCATTAATTTGTGTGACATTTTTATGCAAATTGATAAAGCGACTGTAATTTACTTTATTCTTATTTCTACACCTGAAAGTACTAGTGTACTGTATTGCCCCCTCCCCCTCACCCCCTAATTAAGCTGCAGTAATACATATTTACCCAAACGTTTAAAAACCGTAAGGATATTCTTTTTATATATAATTATATGTTTAACAGAATTACTGTAAAATTTACAAAACTGTAAAGTGGTATTATATACAGTGAAAGCCTTCATAAGCGGACACTTATGGTCCCAGTGTTTTCGTCCGGTATGGGAGATGTCCGCTTATAGAACATTGACGTGCATTTTTAAGGTAATGACTAAAACTCAGTATTTCCGAAAATTCAGTTATAATAAATAGCTTTCTTGATCATCCGTTGTGATTCGTGGATGATTTAATTCTGTTACGTTTTTTTTATCCTGTGGGTCTCATACGATTTTGTCTCCTGTGTTTATCTTTTGAAATTCTAGTTCTTTTAATTTCGAGCGAAGCTGTATTTTGGAATTTATTGCATTTGACTGAATAATTCTCAGAATTGTTGTGTTATTTTGTGTTCGAGCTATTTCTTAAATTAATTCTAAATTTTCACCGTGTCGACATCTGTGGACAGAGTGAACTAGTAGCCGGTTCGCAGCTGCCTCAGTACCGGCTTTTCGGTATTTAGTTTCGGTTAAATGCCACTATTACTGTTGTGGTTTGAGAACTCTTTAGTTTTAGTCCTCCATCTTTGCCTCTGTATTTTTTTTTTTTTGTAACATTTATCGCCTGTTTCTCGTGTGAATTATTTAAGATTATTCAAATTCTGGTTACTAGACCGTGGCGCCATCTTGCGTATAGAGCGGTTGTATTTTATAAGTAGCCTCGATGTATTTTTTGTTTTGTGTGGTGTCGCTACCTGTCATTGAATTGCATGTATCGTGATGGCATTTTTTGATTTTTAAAGCGAGAAGTCATCTTGGCACTTGTGATTTGGTCATCTTATTGGAGACAGCAAAAATATTTCCGACTGTGACTCTTGTTGCAATTGATGGTGAATAGTACCGAGTTTCGACAATTTGACACGATATGTACGTGGATGCAGATGCAAGAGTTGGATTGGAGTTAATCTCGTTGTGATTTTGACCTTTTTGGCGTTTTTTTTAACTCAGTCGCTGAATGTTTTATTTCCGGTAAGATGCCTAATTTTCTATTTAATGATCCTTAACGTTGTTGTTCTATTGCTTTTTTAACTGTTAGATACCGGCTAGTAATTCTAGTTAATAACATCGGCCAGATATATGAGAATTTCTGGAAGCAGCTGTTCCATCAGCGCCATTTTGATGTGGAACCTCGTGGTACAGGATTTGACTTTAATATTTAAATCAAGCCAGGAATTCCGTAGAATGAACCAAAAGAGTTAATTAGTTGATGTTGGAAATCTGTGGTGAAGAGGGAATACCGAGCTACTGTGTGAATTCCGTTCTCATCGCACCTGTATAGCTAACCACTTGGCAAAATCACTATATGCTCACTTGTTCTACATTAGCAAATACGTATTTTCATCCTTGTCTAAAATTGTGATTTTGCCAAGTGTGGAAGTAGGGATAAGCGATATTTCACTAGCGGTGATTTAATCACCGTGATCAAAAAATCACTGGTCACTACAGTGATCCAATATTCGCATTCACGGTGACTGGTGATCTGCCCGGGTGCAGCTTACAATATGTACCTTAGCGTCATCAGCGCCGTGTGAAAGGCTTTTTTCTAAAGCTGGTCAGATCTTGGCTGAACGTAGAAATAGATTCAGTGATGCAAAAGCCAAAATGATTTTATTTTTAAATGCGAATTTCAAATCTTTGTGAATTGTGAATAGATCTATTTTTCATTTTTAGTAGATTATATATTGTTTTTTTTAAATTTCAATAATCAACTAATTTCTCAACCTGAAAGGTAAACCAGCTCATTCTTTTTGTATATAAATTTTAATATATGTAGTTAAAAAAATATTACATCACTGCTGACTATATTGCAATATGCCGTGACAGCGACAGAAACTCAAGTAGAGTGGAAGTGAACATCGTATCGTATTGGTAGGTAAGTAGTTATGGTCATTTTGGTTTGAATTCACTAGATGCAAAATCGGGATTTGTACTACAATAACGTGATCACGGTCACCGTTTAAAATCACCGTGATTGAAAAGTAGCCGTCACCGATCAGGACGATATCAGAAAATCACCATATCGCTCATCACTATAGCTAAGTGTTTTACAAATTCCTTGTTTACTGTATCAATTCGTCTAATTTTGGTATGTTAACAATCTTAATTTCGATCTTTAGTTTATGGAAAATGATTCCTAAGTCTTGTCCTACATTTATTTGCTAATTTTAGATTTTAAACTAACCGAGCATTTGTTGCCGGAGGGTTTCTTGTAACTTGAGCCTTTAGGGTCTTGCGGTAATTATTTAATCATCAGAATGTGCTTCTAGAGTAGACATAAGAACTAAATTTTAAGTTGCGTTTGTAATATTGCTAATAATTCTAAGCATTTGTCAGTTACGTGGACTTACCGTCCTGTATTGAATTATTTGTCGAACTTAGAATTGCATATCTGAGCCTTCAGCCAAAATTATGTTCAAATTGCTTTAAATCTTAAATTTCATTAAAATTGCATTGTTTCGACATGGCGTATAAATATCACATGTATACAGGGCGATCCTGTTGATGAAGATGTATAATCAATGGTAGGTCGAGATCTTGACTACTTACTTGTTTAGTTATACCTACTGCCAACTCACTCTTATTTAAATTTTTGGATATTTATACAGGCTGTCCGAGAATTCGGTCACATTTTTAATTCTCGTATATTATGTTATCATATTTCTTTCTTATAGTATATTCATTTGCAACTATATTTAATTAATTTTAGCTTATTGCCTGTCCATATTTTGTTTTTTTTTACTCGCACAGACTCATATTTGTAAATTAAATTGTTTTGTTTGCAGTTTCGTCGTTTGACTGGAATTTACCACCTGGGATATTATTTTGATCTTGCTTCTGGGTCAAGAGACTTTTGCCCATGTCCACCTGGAAACCGACGAGTTAGAGGCAGATCTCCCCACCATATTTGTGAAGGAGTAACACCTGAAAAACTCTCCGAAATTTTCACAAGTAGTTGTTGTGCAGAGTTGCAGATATTTTAGATTAAATAAACGGACTCATTCACGTTGCCGTACGGATGAATATGTTTTAGATTCCGACGGCGCTATTTTTACTACACCTTTGCTCGACTACTGTTGCTAAATTGTACGCGTAACGGTAGGGGGCGTAGCAATTCTTACTTGTCAATTTAAAAAAGATGTGTCAATCATCAATTTATGGAATAATTGAAATCAGCATGAGCATTATATTGTACCATCTTCATGTTTTGAAATAGTTTACAGTTGAAAAGTTGTGTGATACAATTTCGAACTTTAATAACGACAAAGTAAGATGCGGTAGGACTGTATAAATTATATGTTACATATATTTTCTGGATCGAATTTTCTCCAAATTTAGGACTAAATTAGATTGAGTATTTATGTACATTAATTGCTCAAATTAGAAATACTTCTAACTGGCACACACGGAGGAAAGTTATAGTGATAGTGATAGTGATTTTATTCGTCATCAAAACTTACATGACATGTCAGTAAATAACAATTAAAGATTATTTCAAAGAATTTCTAAGTAAATAATACGAAACATATAAATACATTCAACTTACATATTGCGCAAACATACAGATAGGTAAAATCAGGTGTATATAAGAGTGTGTAAACAAAAAAGATATAAAATTACACAAAACAAACGTTTAGGTAACATAACTAGCATTATTTCGGCGGGAGAAAGCCTCGAGATATTCCTCCACGGTATAGAAACTAGAGTCAATCAGCATTGCTTTTACAGTTTTCTTAAACAGGTTATTATTCATGGTTTTTATACTTTCCGGAAGACAGTTATACAATTTGGGGCCCCAGTAGTTCACTCCCTGTTGTGTAACACTTAGGCGATGATAGGGGATTACCAACGCCTCTGCATTGCGCGTGTCGTATCGGTGAAAGTTCTTATTGCTCGCGAATTTATGTATATTCTCATGCACATGTTTAATACACGAATAGATGTAAGCACTAACCAAAGTAAGTATTCTTTCACTCTTAAAGTGTTCCCGGCACGATTCATTGTATGTTAACCCACAAAGAGTTCTAATTGCTCTTTTTTGTAGTAATAGAGCATCCTTCATCCTCGCTGACATGCCCCATACGAGAATTCCGTAGGTAGCGACACTGTGGAAATCTGCATAGTAGGTACTCTTTGCGGCTTGGTGCGTGGAAACATGTTTTATTGTGCGTATTGCAAAGATGGCCCTATTTAATCTTTTACATAGTGCTTCTATGTGGATGCTCCATGACAGCCGATTGTCGAGATTTATGCCCAGGAAATTAACCACTTTCACATTGTCTTCATTTGATTTGAAGTGTATTCTCTGTGTTTTCTCTTGATTTAATCTGAGTTTGTTGGCCATAAACCAACTTTCTGCATCCTCCATTGCCGTTTCCATTAACGTTTCGGTTCCCTCGGGACTCCCCCGTACAAGGATCGAGGTGTCATCCGCATACATTATCGTCTTGCCATGCATAATGTTGACCGGCAGATCGTTAATGTAGATAACAAACATTAGCGGTCCCAAAATAGACCCTGTAATAGTACGCCCCTTAGTTGGGTGTTCATATGTAATAGTACGGATTTAAAATATAATAAAAATGAATAAAATGCCCCACAGTGGGGTGTTCAGATGTAATAATGCAAATTTAAATAATATAATTAAAAATGACTCAAATAAATAAAATGACTTATTGGATGTTCCGCGTAATTAGCTCAGTTAAATAGTTCGGTTTAGCATAAGACTCTTAATTTCAAGACGGTTCAGGTATTTAGACACTAAGATTATTGTCCTGCACGTACTATTACTTCTATTTTATATTCCAAATTTCCTATAGTAAGGTAGACAAATAATACGCAAAAGAAGATTTAAACATATCTAGTATATTGATTAAAAACACCATCAACACAGATCAAGTTACAAACAAAGGTTATAGAAACAAAATACAATTCAAAGGGTACAACACGATACAAATTACGCATTAATTACAACATGGGCACATATAATAAACGACAATGCAATGACGCTTTACCTCTACAGTATACCATGGATTTAATTAGATGCTAATTGAATTGTTTTATAAAAAATAAACATGCATGATATAGGCCTTTAATTCAAATAACGTTGGGTACCTGATACGATGCTTTGAATGCCGCTGGACCAGTATTTTCACGGGCAGCTTTCCCAAGGTAGACTGAAATCGTCGTCTTCTTTTCTGGAGATACGGCACACACTTAAGTATTAATAGAACTTTTACTTCACTTGACCCACTATTTGTTTTATTAAAACTTATAACAGTTTTCTCACTAGGCTTTTCTTTTTACTTTTTACTAGTGCGTAGAATTACTTGTATTAGCACTGTTAGCCTGTGAGATGTCGTTCCCTTTTTTTGGGTGCGGTCTAGTGTTATTCTACTTAACACGACCTGCGAACCTATTCATGCGCCGGCTAGGGAACGTCTGCCTGCCTACTCCTTGCTTAAGGCACGCCACGCCGTATTCTTTTAGGGAATTCCCCGAGCCACCTATGTGCTTTACTTTTCTGCATCACATTCAAGGTTCCACGTGTCGGTTGCACACACACTGTTCTTTATTTATGTCGCATAACTTCCTGGCTGGCTGCGATAATATTGACGCCACTTATGTTTTTCATTCTTTCACACCGATACACCTACGCACTATTTCTTTCTTACATATACAGAATTTATATAGAAACATTTTAAACAGGAATATAATAATTTACTACAAATAAATGAATAATACATGTTTCCCGATCTGTGTTGATTTATTATCTACCATAATATCATAATACACATTACCTTAATATGAATATTTGGGATGTTATATTATATTTGTATTTTATTCATTATATACAGGGCCTACCGTTACAACCCCTGTGGCACTCCAACATCTACAACGGCGACATCCGAGAATCCATTCTGCCACCATACCATCTGTTTCCTGTTGTTCAAATACGACGCCAATAGTCCATGAGCTAACCCTCTCAGTCCATACTGCCAAAGTTTTCTCAGCAGGATCTCATGTGAGACACTGTCAAAAGCCTTGCTGAGGTCGCAGGTTACCACTGTAGCTTGTTCTAAATGTATCATAAACAGTGTGCAAGTAGGTACGATGATTCTTAAATATTTAATAGGGGAGGTGTAGGCCAGACACTATAATACTGATTAAATAACTTTGCGAGTCGGTAGATTTATTCTCAGACTCTCTTAAATCTGATAATCGTCTATATTGTATTGCAATAAATTAATGTAAAAGATTCATTTTGGTTGGAGCAATTCATTAATATTTGATTTGATAGATATAATTATTTTCTTGAATTTGTTGCACCCATAAAAATACTCTTTCAATTCATATTCCTTATATGTATGTGTTTCTCTAATTATTTCAGTAATAATAGTATGAATAAATAAAACGAATGGAAAGTCTATTCTAAAATTAATTTGTAGTTAAAAATACCCGGTGTTGTCAGTAATTGCATGAAATGTTTATTACACACAACATACAGTAATTTTCTCAGAATAAATTTAATAGGTAAATAAACAGCGTATCATTACGTACATTTATATATACAGTTATTTAAAGAATATGCAGTAATTGCAATAGTCAATGAGTATGTATGTATTTAGTGGCGACAATCATGGCTAAATACAAGCTGTAAATCATAAACTTTAAAGAGAAGCAAATTATACACAATACTGGAATTTATTAAGCGTACGCATGAGATGACTCTAACATCAGGTTGAGACGATAAGAGCATGGGAACAGTATATTTTAATTAATACTATTTAGCAACTGGGTTAGAAATGACCGTACATGAATGTATGTACGAGGTAGGCGTTATAAATTATCGGCCTGACAGTCTTATACAGGTTCAAACGTGTTCAAACTCCGTCACGTCATGCATGCACATACGCGAGGCGTACACTATAAATTTGACTGTTTGAAGCCTAGTAGTTTTTAGTAACCAGCCAACCAACGTGACTAGCGCACGAAAATGTCTGAAGTACCGCGCGGTCATTAAATTTTTAACAAAAGAAAGGTATGCACCTTATCATATTAAACAACAACAAACAAACAAACAATGGTTCTGTTTTACGATCCTCTATCGAAAAGGGAGTCCATGGAATGGCGGCGACCTGATGAACCTCGTCCCAAAAAGGTGAAAGTCGTTCAATAAACGAAAAAGGTGATGGCCACAATAGTCTCGGATTGTGAGGGATTTTTGCTAATTGATTTTAAAGAGCGCAATACAAGTGGGAACGGCACATGTTGTGCGTCTTTATTACATAAATTAAGGGAGAGAGTATTCGTGCAAAACGTGGTGGAAAATTGACAAAAGGTGTGCGATTATTGCACGACAATGCTCCCATCCATACTGCCGTCATTTCACAAGCTGCCATCGGCTAATGCGGCTTTCAAGAATTGGAACATCCACCGTATAGTCCGGAAATGGCTCCTTGTGATTTTGTTTTGTTTTCTAATTTAAAAAAGACCTTGGGGACGTAATTTTAAGGACGACAGTGAGTTGCAAACAGCTGTTATAGAACATTTTGAAGGAAAAACTTGAGATTATTTTTACAAGGGTATCGAATTGTTAATTAATCGTTGTAATAAATGTATAGATGTTTGGGGGAGATAACATTGAAAAATATACTTATATTGTTCCAAGCTTAATTTTTGTATATCAGGCCGAGAATTTATGGCGCTTACCTCGTACGTACAAGATTAACTAGTAAAACTGTAAAATTTCAGTATTTCCAGTAATCCTTATAATATTGTAGTAAATAATTCAGCTTGTGTCTATTATAACACTGGGTGATACGTTAGAACTAGCGATATAAAGAAAGTGTTTAGGATCTTAATAAAAGTAATTTCCAATTTTCTATTTCAAAGGAACAATAGTTACATGGTTTGTAGAGAACTGGTTGTGCCGTGACTTGGAGAGTGGGCCATATTGCGCGTCATTCAGAGTACATAAGCTTGTTACCATGTGTGTCTGTTTGTGTTTTCAGGTCAGTTTACCAATATTTTCTTGGAGTTTTGGGCTTTTTTAGATTACCTAAAACATTTTTAAATGTTTCGCTTTTTATTAATGACTTAGTTAAAATATCAATGTTGAGGTCAACAAGAAAAATTAATTGCAAACACAAGCATCAGTCCCTTTGCTTATCTGTTTCTTTTACACTGGCAAGAATCGGAAGGGCTGCCAAAGTGAGTTGAGAATAAGTAATAATATTCCTTTAAATTAATATCGTGGTTGTCAGTATTTAGATGTCTGGATGTAGGAACAGAATTTGCGTTAATAAACTACTTTGAGTCATACACCGTTTCATTTATTGCCATCTATATCAAAAGCATTGCCTAGTAAAAAAGAGTGCAAAGGGCTAAAAGTAAAAATCAAAAACAAGTTGCAAAAACACTAATGAAATCTGTAGATCCCCAATCATCTCACACAGAACCAGCTGAAATAGAAAACATACCGTCCACTGAACAAGACACTGAAGTGGATATTTTAAGTCGTCAGTTAAAGGATGTCATTCAAGAAAACGAAAAACTGCAGAAATTTGGAGAAGGATAAGCCACAGAAAAGAATGCATTAGATGAAAACTTGAAGACTAACTAAAGCCGCTGACTTTGAAGTCAATGTGAAAAACATTTTATACTTTCAAAAATGGACTTCCCCACGAAGTTAGTCACTTCATTTAGTCGGCAAAGAATTTTTATAAGAATCGAATATCTTAATTCTCAATGAAGGGCAAAAGTATGGAAACATCACGAAAATTGACTAAGAAGATGAGGAATATTTAAATACTTTGTACTTTGACTTTCCCTTAAGTCATGTTATCAGTATACTTACACAATTTTTAAATTATATTTCTACAAAAACAATAGCTTGATTTAACTTATGTTATTTTTTAACGATATTTTAATAAAAAGAAATGAGTTTTTGTTTTATAATGGCAAAATATTTGACAAATTGCTACGAATGGTTTTCAGTTTCTAATTTTAGTATTTGTACTCCCCGAGGGCTTCGAATGACTGTGATCAGTATTTACTATGCACTTATAAGGTCTAAGTTAGAATACGGTTCTATAATATGGTATCCGCATTATCTATACATGCAATTGGCTCTTGAAAGAATTCAGAGACGCTTCTTAAAAAGCTTTCATTTAAAAGCGATGGTTATTATCCGGAAAGGGGAGTGGATTATGCAGCTCTCCTTGACAGACATTCCGTCGATGCTTTAGGCAGCAGAAGAGTAGTAGCTGAGTAGTGCCAAATTCCTAGTCAAATTACTTCGGAACAAAATAGACTCTCCCGTACTACTCTCACAAGTAAATATTCACGTCCCCCTTAAGGGCAAACCAATGAACCGAAATGTTTGCGTATTCTCGAGCAAGAACTAATACTTTAATAAAATCTCCTTTGTCGCATATGATGCTAAATGCTAATGGGTATACGTCCCTGATCCTTTCTTGAGATGATTTATTAATTTATAATTTTGTTCCCATGTTTTGCATGTAAATATTTTTTTACTTATTCTCTTATTTACTTTTTGTAAGCCGTCATAAGCAGTCATGTTACAATTTTCATTTCCTAAAACTAGATTGCTTTTTTGTTATTATTTATATATTTTATCATATTATTAGATTATTGTTATGTACTGTATATTTAATTTTTGTCCTGTAATTGGAATTTCTTCTGTTGAACAATAAAGATTATTATTATTATTATTAACACTTTATTCTGCCAATTTAGTTTATTCATTTCAGCATCAATCATAAGGACGAAAATGAATTAGACGTTTCACACCTTAGGTGCTTGTGCTAGGTAAATAGTTACATGGTAAATGTACAGAAATTATTTAAATGAGTACCCTGGATTCTCCAGTTCTCTCATTGGTCAAAAGTTACGCCACAGCCAGTTCTTTACAAACCATGCAATGGTCAGAAATTTATTATCAAGATATGTTGATAAGAAATTTGAAGTGTTTATGAATATTTTAACTTACCACTATAATAATATCGTTCCATACTAGCGTACCAAAAAAGAGATATTATTAGCTTGGATGACAAGGAAGAATTACCACACGGTGAACGAAACATTCTTGCTTGCATACATGAACGAAGTGGTAAGTAACGTTATTAAGAAAGGGTCATTAATTAGTTTAATTTCTTATGCTTCATAATAGTCCGCTATCTATAAATCGTGCATTCAAAATTACAAACAATGCTAAGAATTAAAAAAGAGGTGAACATAGCTTCATTTTATAAGCTACATGCGTTTATGAAGGGAACAAACAAAGGTTACGGTCCTACGAAATCTTTGGCATTTCGAGAAGAGGACATACGAACATTTTTTGTTCAAGCCCCTGATCGTACTTTTCTGTTTTTGAAGGTAAGAGCTGTCTTATTTTGACAGTTGTTACAAATATTGAGAGCAATATTTTACTTTTCAGGTTGTTCTTATTTGTGGCATATTTGGCTAATGCAGACATGAAATGTGTGATTTACGTATGTCGGACATTAAGAGAGAAGGCTCTCCGTTTTCATTCTTAATATTCGACCATCTAAAACAGAAAAAGGTTGAAAATTTGCTGCTGTTGATTCTGATTTATTTTATGCGAAGTTGTTTGATCAATATATTTCACTACGTCCGGATAATATATCCAGAGATAGAGTATTTTTGAAATATAATAAAGGAAAATACTGTTGCGTTTTCGGGATCGAAATAAACAACTCGTGCAAATATTTTGAAACAGTCTGTATATTTACACACTTAAAACTAATCACAATATAAAAATATAAAATAAATGTATCGCACTTAAAACTACTACAATTTAAATTAACACACGTATTTATTTCTTTCACTAATATTTATGTCTGTAATATTTATGTATTTCTACAACTGTAATAACACTGCACTATTCACTATATTTTTGTTTATTTGCACTGTACGAATACTACTGAATGAATTAATTCTTTCGGGGCACCGGCTGCTTTTATATCGGCATATAAAAACTCTAGAAATATACGAGAAACCTCTCGCTTCATTCTCGATAGCCCGGGAGTATACGAGAGAAAACCCAGAATTTCTGTCGCTTACGTAGTACATATGTGTGGATGATTTATGACTTATTTTCGAGTGTGCTTTTATCGTCGTGCAGAGGTTCGTTTTTATTTGTGGACTTGTTTCGTTACAATACATTAAACAAGCGGTCGGGATTAATACTTTTGGTAGATGTCCTGCTCTTGTATTGCGTTTCTTGGATCTTCCAGATGTTGTCAAATATACAGATCACCCTTTTAAACGGTCGTCTGCTTCTATCATGGCCAATAGTGGGACGAGTGTGGATGAGCTTAAACGGCAGGTTGGGCAGAAATCATCGACTGTAGCTAGTGGTTATGTCGAAGAGTCCACCGTAAACAAATTACGTGTTTCCAAACGTATTGCTGGTACTGTTGATGGAAAAGGTGTTGCATCAACAACGTCGACGTCCCTGTTATCACAGAAAACCGAAAGATCGAATCTACTAGTTTGCAAATAGCCAATGATAAGGATTTTGAATGTGTTGGTTTTCAAATTTTCAACAATACTAATTGTACCATTAATGTTTATTTGAATAAAAAATAACATTACCTGTTTGTTACTGTTTTCGGTAAATTTGTTGTTACCTAGGTGACTTTAAAACACCAGGCCCGATTTCGCACCCAAATGCGTTCAAGATAACCGGATTATGATTCAGGTATAATAAAAATGTATTATTACGTTAATATAATCTACAGTCTCTAGGTAATCGGTCATATAAAAATGGTTAAAACGACTCCGATACATAATAAGCATACCATATCACCAACAAGATTAATTAATGTATCTAATTAGTCACATAAATAGAAAGGTGAAACACTGACATGAAAAATAATATAACGTTATTATTGAAGAACAGGAAATTTAAATTTATCTACTATATATGCGTACAGTCTTGATGTAATGCGACAATTTCTAAAAATAGATAACATGCATATATGCATGTATGTGCAAGTAAATATGCATATTTAAATCTTTTACCGATTAAATAGAGCGTTTTAAATAATCGCCTTGTGCAGACGTCGATGCAAGAGAGTGCAGAACCACTCCGGGCGTTAAAATTACACACACACACACGGCACTGTGGCTGCCATTTATATATGAAACGATAACACTTCAAATTACGCACATTCACAACGGAATTCTTAATTCCGAGATCGTTTCACACGAAAACGGTGCTAAATTAATTTTTGCATGACAGAGGGGAACGCTTAATTGGAAGTTGGCACTGATTTAGATTACATGGAGGAATGACATCGATGGTCCTAAATTAAATATCGCGTGCGTTGCTTGTGCATATACGAAGTAAACGCTGCAGAGATAATAGAAATGCGTTTTTATGAAAATTAAACTGTCTCTTCCTGGGAAATGTAGTGCTTGCGCATAGTTGCATACCCGGAAGCATGTACAGCATATATGTATGTATTGTACATACATTGCGAAAGTAATGAGGAATGACACTGGATCTCTTTTAAATCAAAAGTATTCAGTTCAACATTGCACGATGTCCGATCATTTGCTTAAAACCCGGAAGGGGTACAGTGTTAATTCATTGATATCTAATTACTGAACAATGCGGGTATTTTCTGTTGACGTCACTCTTATCCTAGGTCAAGGTTCACAATCCAAACAAACCGGATACTTCGTTTTATCGCGTGTAAAATATATGGAGTTAAAGAAGAGACTATTTCAAAGTAATTTTTATTAAAGTTGTGTACATAGATTGACCTTTTTTGGTGTTATATATGATATTTGAAGTGTATTCTAACGATTCAATATAGTTTAACACATACAATACTCGTATTTTTAGATATAGATAATATATCTTTGTGTTTACAACAAACAGTGGCTGTTTTTTTTTCATTATTCTTTTGAAACTCTATATGAATTTGCAAGTTTAACTATATCAATAATACCAAGCAATATACTTCAAGGAAAGAAACAATATTTAAATTTTAACTGGCATAGAAAGTTATTTTAATAATAATAATAATAAAATCCTTTGATAATTATAATTTCATGTTTTTTGAAGAATCTAAATGTAAAAAATTAAATTAGTTGCAAGGTAGGTATAAGTAAAGTCTTTCAAAACGGTCACAGTTTGTTGTAAAGACAATGTTGAATTGTCTATAAATCTGAAATACAAGTATTTTCTGTGTTAAACTATAATAGCAATTCATTATAACACATTTCACACATCATACCTATTACTAAAGAAGTTAATTTATATAGGGCACTCATCACATAATTTAGACGGGAGAAAAATGTGCGGTTTGTTTGGATTATAAACCTTGACCACTCTCAATGATGATGTCAGACAATTGTCGCGCATTACATGTAGTCATTGTAGGGAATGCATTATCAAAGAATAACCTTTCACAATATATTCTTTGTTGTTGGTATATGATATCCTTCGGAATGGAATTTATTAGATGCGCGACAGGACCACTCACTAAATGTAGGACTTGTTTGATTAAAGTTATCGTTAAGCAGTGAATATCCCTAGTACTTTTGCTCTTCAGTTTCTTTGTTACATTGATCACTTCTTCCTTGGTGTGGGAGATAGTGATGTAAATGTTTGAATTTTTTTTAGTCGTTACTAGTGTGGTTGTGCATAACAATGGTCCTAGTATATCTTTTGCCAGTTTCCCTTCAGTTCTCTGCTGCTTCTTCCTTTCCCCTGTCTCACTCTTTATAATGTTCCAGACAACTCTAATCCTATTTGACTTCTCCACGATTTGTATATAATCACTAATAACACTGGTCTACAAATTTTTTTTTTTGTCACATGAAAACTTATATAAAATTTTTAATCTATTTTGGCCACAAAACAATAATATATCAATGAAAAAAAAATTGACACATCAGGTTTCTTTGTGACATCAAAACATGTATTTTCATGAAAAGTAAAAAAATCACCTACACTTAAACAAATTATTACTTAATGTACAATAAATAGTTATAATTTTCGTGAGTGTGTGGCTTCTGGTAGGTCCCTTTTCAGTCTCCAACAGTAATCTGCTAGCATTCCTGGACTCCATTTCCCTTGATAACGCTTCTCTATTAATGATATGTCCTGATGAAATCTCTCGCTTTGTTCGTCACTCACAGCACCCAAGTTTTCGGGAAAGAAATCCAGATGAGAATCCAGCATATGTATTTTCAAGGACATGTTACAACCCAAAGCTTTGTATGAGGTTATAAGTTCATTAATTAACTGTTTGTAATCTTCCGTCTATGGTTTCCTAGAAAATTGTGGACGACATTCATAAAACATTTCCAGGCCAATTTTTCTTGATCATTCAGTTTTTCTTCAAAGTTCTTATCCTTCATTAGTTCCCGTATTTGTGGACCAAATAATATTCTCTCTTAAATTTTTGCCTCGCTGAATTTAGGGAATTTCTCTTTCAGGTATGCAAATCCACTAACCATCTTTATGCATAGCTTTTACAAAAATGTTCATCAGGCCGAGTTTTATATATATATATATTAGCAGACATTCCTTTTTTGTCTTTATGTCCTTCTTCTCAGAGTTTGTCGCGCACAGTTAGTCGAATAAGATAGTTATAAAGCCGCCTAAATTAACTTATTCAAACAAAAACACGTAAATGAAGTCAGAAAGAAACATATAGCTGTCACGAAAAAACTGGATGTGACTGTAACAAAATAATATATTTTTTTTTAATGACGGTACACTAACACAAACAAAACTCTTCACAAAGTTCATGTGACAAAAACAGTGTTTACCAGTGTAATCAGTGATTGCCTTATTTCCTACTTCTTGAACCCTTTTTCGGTGTTCATTTCTAGATCACTTATGATTAAGCACTCTTCATTACTTTGTTTATAAGAGGTAGTGCTTCTTATTTGTTTTCTAGTTTTTTCTTCGATTTAACATATTTGACAAGAAAATAATCTTCAAAACACCCTAGCAAACACCCATACAAGTTTGTAAAGTGTGCCTCAGGTTTATTTTTCTTACTTTCACAAAGATTTTTTTTTGGGGTTCAAAGAATTAGAGAGTCCATCAGTAAGTAATTGTTCGTGATGATCAGATATATGTGTTTGGACAGTTTATACCAGAAGAAATCTGGTCTATACATATAGCAGCGTTTCCTTGTATCTCCGATGGTTCATTAAAAACAGGTTTTAAATTAAAAGACAGAGGGCTGTTGCAAATTGTGGATTATTCATCATTGTTGGCTAAGAAGTCTATATTGAAATCACCTGCATTATAATTTTAAAATATGAGTAATTTTCAAAACTGTATGTAAGCATTTTGCTCAATTTTTGTATAAATAGAACTTAGTTAAATACACTCTGGTGGCCTGTGTATTGCCGAAATTAAAATTTTTGCAAAATTGTGGTCTGACTTCATAATTTTGGCTTTCGTTTCCCCCATTTTCTCGACTGACCTTGATCTTTTTGTTGAAATACCTTGAAACAATTTAGAAGAAATCTAGAACAATCCTTTCGATTTTCAAAAAAAATACGCCCGGAAAAACTCGTTTTTCTTTTGATAATCTCGGTCAATTTTTGATTTTTTGTTCGAGATTCTTTGGAACAATGTTTAGAACAACTACAACAATCTGGAACAACAATAAGTATTTCAATTTTCGAAAAAAAAGTGGGCTAGGTAAGAGGTAGTTTTTACCAATTATCTTGGCCAATTCTGACTTTTTTTTAAATAGATTGGAACAATTCAGAACTAATCTAGGACAACCTCGAACAACCGTCAGATATTCGATTTTCGAGAAAAAGGGTGTTAACTTCACACGCCAGTCAATCCATCTATTTTTTTATGCGGCGAATGTATGTTAATATTTAATAATTTTAGTTTTAATTTACAAGAACTTACTACATTTTTCAGATTTAATTTCTCTGCATTAAATAGATTGGTACTTGGGGCGGGTTGGTGTTACAATATAAATAACATCGGGTTAATTACCTTTATTTTTCTAAATGTATCGTAGTAAAATTAATATAATTTTTGTTTTTGTCAATTAAAATAAGATTCTCTATTGTATATTTCGGTACGGTAGGACCATTTATGAATTACTTTAAGATCGCTCTGCCTTAAGTCGATAAGCTAGCGTAGTGTTGGTGCAGTTATCTGTAATTTATTCGTCTGTCAACCTTATTAGACTTCGCATTGTTTTAATTCGTGGCGTATGAGATGTATGTCATTCTGGTTTTGATCGTAGACTTTTAACAAGCTAATCGTGTGTTTTTAAGCCTTTGAATGTACATTCAATTAGTTGGTTGGATTAAAATCCATAGGCATCGTTGATTTGCGGAATATTTTTGAATGGGAGTCAGTATCAAGAAAATTTGCCATTGGTTTTGGAGTTATTGGTAGTGCAACTTTTCTATTTATCACCTTATGTCGGAATAAATTTGGTTAAATCCACATGGTGTTCGGTCTTGATATAACATGAGACAGTATTTGCAATCTTTCAAATGTCTATTAGGACATTTTCTTTTGAGTCAGGTACTTATTTATTTATTTAAATTTGTTAATATCTCAGTTTCACCACGCCATGTGTTTGTTTTTCTTTTGACATTTTTCTCATGCGAAGAATTAATTAGTCTTTCTATTTTGGAAATAGTAGATGTGTGAAATAGTATAGGTGTAATACCTTGGAAAAATACACAGATATTTCTTACCTTTGAGAAATCAGACAGGGTAATAATTGGAATAGTAATTTTGGAGATGTTTAAAAATCCTGCTGAAAGAGCAAATTACAGTCTAATATCTTTATTTTTAATGTTTTCCTTTGTTTACCGGGGAGCTGTAGAACGCGACCAGTGGAGATCACTTGGTTTCAGATAAGTGACCTCTTATTAGCTTCATTTTGCAAATTAATGTATTATTAATTGGAATACGCAGGTTACTATCTGTCGTAAGATAGTCCTTCAGACCGTGGAATTTTTTGAATTACCTAAATTTCCTTACGTAGACTTTGACATATATTTTGTAATTTTTTTTTTTTGTAAAAGAGATCAGCACGTTTGGCTTATCGAAATTTTGATTGATCTAGGATAATTTTATTGTTTAAGTTTGGTCGCTTTGACCTATTTTATACTTTTGACGTAACGAAAGATTTGCAAATACTTTGAACTTACAGTTAAATTTTACGTATTGTGCGTATTTTAAATTTAAGAGCGTTTCAGTTCTTATAAACATCAAACTTTGTTGAATTATTGTTATTACTTTAGATTTAATTTTTCTTTGAGCTTCAAATTTTTATTATTTTTGTGTTTCGACAGATGCCTTCTCGTCGTTTTTTTTTAATGAAATCCTTATGGATTGTTTGGTAACGTGACTTAATATACAGGTTGGTTTATCGCATCTACCTGTATGCAATTCGTAGGCCTTGTTTTATGTTTTTTTTTTAAATTTTACCTCTGTGATTTCCTCACCTGACCTTTTTTTTAATAATCTATCATCATAATGATCTGTAATTCATGGTGTCGCTTCAATTTTGTTGAATTAAAGGTAGTATTTGTTGCCTGAAATTTGGTTTTTGTTGAGTAGCTTTAACCTATATCCGCCCGATTTCCTCATCTACGATTCCGCGTTCGTTGACATCGATAGGCTTAAATTTCGCGGTGGCGCCCTTATAATTTGCATCACGACGTTTCGACCCATACCATCTTCGACTGAGAAGGCGGCAGCCTAAGTGACAAGAATAGCAGATAGGTGGGAATAGAGGTTGCGAGTGGTCTGGAAATCTTGTTTGTAATTCTGAATTTTTAATTTAAATTTAGCCAGCTCCATATCATTACTGCCACAGGCCTTCTGACGTTTTATACGTGACGTTGGCTATAATTCGCTGTATACTATTATAATTCTTTTAAGGGCAAAATTACTTCAAGTTATGTATTGTTTAAACTTCATCTTGGGTTATTTTGTTGTAAGCTTTAGTTTGTAAGCACTTAGCAAAGAATGTTTACTAGTTCATATTGAAGGTTAGATGACGGAACAGAGTTCAGTGCGCTTGTACCCTGTATCTAACCTTGAGTTGTTCTACGGGTGTGCAAACAGTTTTTACTTTTATTTCTTAATACTATTACTAGTACTATTAGTAATATCTTATTTGTACGAACTGATGGTTAATAAAAATAAAAGTAAACATAGAGGAGTCTCCGTTAGAAGATGTTATACTGTATGTACCTATTTGTGTGGAGGTACTTATATATTAAATGTATGAGATGTATAGATCATAGAATTCGTTTTCAAGAAAGTTGTGCGTGCTGTTTTGTTCAAGGAAAACGTAACACGTTGGCAATACACACACTCACAGATAATACGGCAACGACCGTGTAATTTACAATTTTACGATACAGTTCTGTATCGGACGTGTTATTTGCTTAAAATGCCCGATCCCCATGTCGTAAAATAAAATACATTAAAATACTATCGTATTTAGATCCCGATAGTACGGAGTGTTGCAAAAGGGACTCTCTCTCTCTCTCTCTCTCTCTCCCTCTCTCTCTTTGACTGTCTCATTAATTCAACGGTCATTTTATGGTATTATAATCAAGATAATTTTTTAGATTAATACGTCGTCGTGTTCGTATTTAGATTGTCGTACGTCTATATTTTATTGTCACAGACTAACACGGACACACACTCAGTCACAGGGACACGCGTGTGCTTAACAATTGGGACCTTCCTGCGTATACATAAATTATAAATAGTGATCTTGTGTCGGTCACTTAAAATTTTATGTCACGAATGATGTTCTTTATCAAATATTTATCGATAAATAAGAAATGTTGCTCAATGGTCGTGTCGGTTAACAAGCGTGATCAATTTTTATTGTAATCGTTTCAATCGGTCTTTTTTCGAGTTGTCTCTCTCTATCTCTATCTCTCTATATATATATTAATGCATATACATACTGCTGTGACTCTTACAAATTGAGGTTTATATAAAATAATTTAAATTATTCAATCAATGAGTAGGTAAGAATCAAGCACGCATCCTAGTGCTAGGCCTTATGCTAGACTAAGATACAACAAATTTTCTGCTAGATAGTAGGTTAGGCAATTTTACATTTAACTAGCTTAGTTTAGAATGATTAAAGAAAATGTTCTCTCAGGGGCAGAAAATATAAATAAATTCTCCAATCAACTTGAATGCTCTTTAATTATCTCCAGGTCAGGTAAAGAAAATAAAATGCAAAATAAATCTTATCATCTAATTTATTAAAAATAAATATTAAGGAATGAGAAATTTTTAATTACACAAATATATATATTTACAGAAAAAAAAAATTAATATTTCAAAACATCATCCAAAACTACACATATCATAAACAAGAAGTCAATATAATAAAGAAATTAAAATAAATGAAAGCATAACGTCGAGAAAAATTTATATTTTAAATGTGAACGTGATTATCGTGATTTATATTTGTCATAGATACATGTAAACAATCAACATCTTTAATAAAATAAAATTTTATTGCATATGATGAATTGTACTGGAATATGAATAACCAAAAAAAAATTACGCGATTCATTATTTACGAAGAAAATATAAACATTAAGGGAATGGCTTTGCCCTAATTAGTCCTGCCTGGCGCCTTTTCTCGCTCCCAACACAGTACCATCAGAAAGCAAATTCACACTGGTAGGTAGGTACCCCAAAGTTCCACCCTACGAGTATGTCTTTTTAACTCGTCGGACACAACCCGAACATACACCACAATGTGCTCACCCCTTAAGGTATATATAAATTTTAAATTAAATAAAAAAAAAATGAAATAAAATAAAAGTCTTTGTGTATTCAATTAATTAACTCAGCCCTGATTAGTTCTGCCTGGCGCCTTTTCTCGCTCCCAACACAGTACCACCAAGACTAATTCGTGTTTTAAGGATTCACCAGGACTCCATGCTATGAATTAAATAACTACTTAATTCATTTCACACATCCCTGATGTATTCCCAACACGTTAACATCAAACACACAAGTACTACAAAATATACTTGATATACATACAAGAAAATATATGCATTAAAATAAAACTTTACCTTCTTTGAGATTCCAATACAAAACACCACTCAAAAAAAATTGGTACAACACTATACACACATTTATAACAAACATTATCAAATCACCTTAATTCTTCATACATCACTTCAAATTCATCCATGATTTAAATATTGATCACAGTTCAATTATTCTGTATATACATAAAACAAAATTATTAGTCACAAATCCTTTAATCTGATAAATAAAGTAGTAAAGAAAATTTTTACACTAAAATAAAATTATTACGCTATTCAACTTAATCATTACAGTCACTAAAATGTTTTATCATAATGCATGGTGTACATAGTAACCCTACAACAAAACAAAACATTCCAGAAAAATAAATAAAAATAAATAAATTCAAAGTTCGAATTAAAATAAAATTGTCCCGTACATAAATAATTATTTCTAAAATAATTACAAATCTCAATGTAAATTGTGCAGCACGATTATTACGAAAAATATTACAAGTTTTAAATTTTGTTGAAAATTTTATAAGTATCGAAAAATCTCTTTAAAAATATTCTAAGTTCAAATTCATTAATAGACTTTTAAGTTAATATAACATTCAAGAGGAAGAAGAGGTTTTCACCTTCTCCTTTTTCCTCTTTTGAGTGCGGTTTACACCAAGCAACTCTGCCGTTTTCTGATGGGTCCCGGTTTATATCGATAATTTTCTTCACAAAAACGTCCGGATCTGTTCGGTAGATACGATTCCATCTCCAGAACTCCATAGCTGCAGTGCTGCACCACTCAGGAAAGCAGCGTATTAACAATCTTTGAAAATGGTAAACAAACATGTAAATATCTACTTGTTTACACGTTCATGACTCATCCGATGCATCTACCGAAAAATATTGTTTTCGCCGAGCCACACTATCGATCTCTCCCGGTAACAGTATTCTTCGTGCGGGAAAACACTTTCTCGTTATTCTTCACGTAACATTTTATGCTTATTTTAGTATTATGACTTTTATAAAAATTATACTAACATTCTTTTATTATTTTACTTAAATAAAAAAATTAAATTTTGGCAAATTATTGACATAATGGATATTTATATACACATCATGATAAAAATAAATAAAATAAAAATTAATTAAAATAAATCTTGAAGTGATTTTGATTATACTTATTTATAATTTACAACCAAACTCAAGGTCACTGCAATACGTATGCGTCTCTTAAAAATATAATTAAGGGCTGTGGTAAAAGCATGCCTGAAGAATTAAGTGTAAACTAAACAACTAATGTCTTCATAATTTGTAAATGCATATCGTATTTACATTATTATATCTGTAGAAAATAGGTGCAATTAATAAAAGTCGTAGTTTCGTTTTGTGTATGTTTATTCGTCTAGAGTCTAGAGTATTATATCGACTGATTTTCTTATAGTTAGATGAATGACACGTGTGTATTAGGTGCCGTGTTTATGAAAGAAACACTTCAGATTCAGAGAAGACCAGGTGGTAGTAATAATACCTGACCAGATTATTTTCATACATGTAATCAAATCAATATATAGATATTTAAATTAATAAAATTGTTCTTTCATTAAATATTAACTTTAAAAATTAAAATAATTCACACCTCAAAGTCTAACAATAACGTTATTGAACCTTTGTCGGTCATGAGTACAGACCGGACAAGAAAGGTTGATGACTCATCACCCATGGGCGCACTATTGAAATGTTGTATTTTTAAAGAGGTTTTAATTTTATTTATATAATTGGATAATAAGTGGGTGGTGATCTATAAAATAGAAAATACCCTATTGTTTGTTAATTTTGTAGTTCAAGCCCAGTAAAGGAGTATTAATATTTACGAGCAATACTTTCTCAAGGTTTTCTTGTGTAAGATTTGTTCTATTTGAATGAAGCACATCCTTGTAGATAGAAAACGTCCTTTCTATATCGCAACTGATTATAGGTGCGTACTGGAAATATTCTTTTATTTTAGTGTATTTAGCAGTTAGATTTTGTGTCATTGTCCACATACACAATTGCCGCGATGTTTTTTTAAGCTGGATTTCTATTAAAAACTGCGTCTAATTTTACCAAAGGCCACATCCGAAGTCACTTGGAATACTTTTGAAATTATTAATAGCCACATCTAACGTGGTTAATCCATCTTTTAATTTGAGATTTTGATTTTCAAAATATGTGATTAGTTTAAGCAAACTGATTTTTTAAATTTGGAATTTCTGTTTGTTCCTTGCACTCAGAAATACTTCGAGCATCGTCATTTAAACATGTAACGAAATTTTGTAAACTATCGAAATTCTCTGCATAAAAACTAGTAGCTTCCAACCATGTTCCCCATCTAGTTATTACTGGCGAGGGAGGCAGTGACAAAGATGGAAGTTTTTCCCAGTAAAGAGCTACTCTCGATGGTGCTTTTCTGAAAACTTTTTTAAAAGCGGATACAAGCCTATCAACTTCCGGATATGTGTCTCTGATACATTCACAGATTGTGTGGAGAGCATGTGCTACACAAGTAATATGCAGCATATAAGGATATGTTTCCTTTAATAGTCTGCCTGTTTCTAACATATGCGGTACTGTCACTAACAAATAAAAGTATTTTTTCCCTGTCCTGTCGTCCGAATGAAGCATTTTGTGCAAACTTTAGTCAATGGTTTTAGCAACTGTTTTCACATCAACTGTTATATGGAATTGTTGGATGTAGTACACCAGCTACAACATTTACCACACAGCGTCCTAATATATCGACAGTTTCGTCGGCACTTATCCATAGGTACTGATTTGAAAGATGTTTTCTAATGCATTCTACTGTTTTCGTGAAGGACTTAGAAACACTATATTCGCGTAAGGTGGATTCATCAGGAACATTTCGACCAGTATATTTTTGGATAAATGTTTTGAAAGTGGGATTGTCAAGTTTATTTAATGGGATATTAGCCGCCATTAAAGCTTCACAGAGTTCTTCGTTAAAATTATCAGCTTCCAACGGGTCCGATGTCTGTATATGTTTTAGCGAGGCTAAGTGACGTACGTGCGATTTTTTGGTATTCTGTAACGATATTTTATACATTTTGCAGTAAATTTCGGAATCACTGATAATGGACATAGAATCAGTATGACCCTTAATCCAACTCTCTCTCTCTTTTTTATTTAAGTTCTTGCTGAGCGTCAAGAATACTTTGCGGTTCTCGGATTACCATACTTCTCGTATATCGTGGATCTATCAATTCAGGAATAAACAATCATAATAAAAATCGCTCAACTTTTCTTTAATATTTTCACTCCAAAAAACGTCATCTTTTCTAATGTGTGTTGTGTTCATAGGGATTTCGTCTCATGTCCATACACCAAAAGTACATGTTTGCTTGCTTTTTACTTATAATTGGTTCCGTATTTGATAATACCAAATGTTTTATATTTACAATGTATTTTTCGTTAGGAGGTTTAATTTCCAAAATGTAATATTTTTTCTTATGGTTGAGCTAAACGTGTACATAAAGATAATTATGTAGCATTAAGATTTTCCTTACTCACTACGGTTGCTCAGAAGTAAAAAATGCAGTGCATAGTGTGGAAAGGAAGAAACAACGTTAAAAATCAAATAATAGTACCCAATGAAATAATTGACAAACATAAGAGTGACTCTTTTTACCTGCGACATTGTTTGTATATTTGTCTGCGTTTTCTCATATATGTATTAGTTTATTATGAATACTACAAAACTATAACCGTACTTTTTTCCAAAACGTCATATTAGCAAATCTGAATGTATTCAGATGAGTCTGATTCTCGATTAATGCAACGGGGAGGTATAGAAGACTCTTAATGGGGAGAAACAACGTTCCAGTGCACAGATTACATGTGCATGCATAAGGAACAGCTTAAAACATCGTACGTCACCGAACTGTTGTCGTGGGGAATAAATAGTGCGAGCTGCAAAGGTTTCACCAATTAGATTTAATACTCACATGTGCAGTGATCGAAGTGATTAGGGGGACATTAGTTGGAACAATTTACATCTCGTGTTTTACTTTCTGATCTTTGCATCTTTGACGAATTGTTTTTGGAATTAATAGGAATGTTATACTGTTATTATAAAATTTTATAAAAGATGATAAAATCTAAATATCTTTGTTTAATAAGAATATAGGTACATTAAATTTGGGAGTACACGTGCACATGTACCCGTCCGGTGGTTCCTGGAAGTGTTTTTGTCAGTCCATTTGTAAACGTGTTAGCAAGTTGCTTTCCTGTAAAAATATAATAAAAAATTATTACAACTCTTTGAATTTGTTTTCTAATAAAAAGTTATTTTATATCAATTTAGTTTGTTTTCTTGTGATGGACTGGATTATTTATATATTGATGCAATTATTATTATCTTTGTAAATACAAATCGTATTAACAATTTTTGTATGAAGAACCGTTCATTTAAGTTCATTGGACGATTAATACACCAGTATTTTGATTACGTATATATCATGTAATAGTATATGGTTCAAATACTTTATGTAAGGACCTTGTGCTTTTTGTGTACTTCGTATAGTACATAACATGTTGATTATTTTACTTATCTCTATTATATGTGAGCCTGACATTTAAATAAAATATTTAATACTATCCTGAGAAATTTTTAAAGTTCATTATTATTTTTCGTTTGGTAATGACCTAACTAAATCACATATTTGTAATAGATGTATTATTTGGCGCGTTATTTAAATTTCTTCTTCTTTTTCTGAAACAAAGTATAAGTTAAATGCCCTCGTATATCTGCCTAAAAATTAAAATCAAATCATACTCTATATCTATATCGCTTCTATTCAAAATTCGCATTCATATTGTTTTAATTCTCAAATTTATAACTACTATTTATGTTTATTAATATTTGTGTGCTTAAAAGTATGTATTAATAAAATTCAAGCAGAATCTTTCATTTCTCAAGTGCACTTGAGAAATGTTCATTAAGAAATTGATTCTCAACTATGCGCGCAAGTTAAGTAAGTAATAATTCGAAACCCGTACAATGCAGATAATGTAATGTAAATTAGTAAATTCAGACGTATAATAAATATGCGGTGTCTTGCTGTATACTACTTAACACTGGGCGCTTTTAGTGTTATCTAATAGTATGTGTTAAACCGAGATAAATGAAACGTTCGCTGAATTCGACATGAAAAACTATTCGGATTTATCTCTTTACTAGAGTTTTATTGATTCGGGCCTGTAGTAAAGTGTGTCATGGAGTGAGAGGAAGTACAGGTGCTTACAATTAATCTTAAAAATAGAGATCTAATTTCAAATACATAATCCAATATCAATTCCGTAAATCATTCAATAAACACGATATAATTCTATTTACGAGAGACCAGTTCCATAAAATGTATATTTGCCCAAGTGTTTTATTTCAAAAAGATCCACTCATTTATAAAATTAAAATGGTCCATTTGATAGATAGAAATATGAGGTTCATATCTATCTACTTGCCTTGTTATATAGTGTGCATGTGGTCTACTTGCGGATGAATATACTATAGACTATAGAGCGTCGTAACCTTAGTATTCAGTCCAGTCTCTTATGAGATATATACCTATTTTACTACCGTAAGCAATTTGTAATAAACTGTCTTTTTTTATTTCAAGGTAATGTTGTCAGTTTGATTTATTATGTTTATGGTTGGTATTGCCGGTATGGTATGTGGTGTAAGTATCACAACATAACCTCCATGTCAAGTGTCAATTTAATAATATAATATGATAATATATTAGAATAGCCTAACCAACAAGAATTTAATATGTCGTGTTATTATAATGAGTTACTAACTTAATCTGTCATTGTCGAACTGGCAACTATGCTTCTGTCTGCATAAGACACATACTGAATACTAAGATTGATATGCTCTATAGACAAACTAGTTGACTATAAGTGAGAGAGAGTAAGGGGGTAGCCTTTAACCAGGAAGAAGGTCATTTACAGTACTGCTAAGTGGAAATAATATTAAACAATAAAAAACAAACACTACCTAGATAATTTATAAGTAGAGACTTGTTGAAGCATCGGATAATGACACTATATAATGTTAGTAACGGATTTCATCATAGCTTCCCAAATTGTAAAGTAAATAAAAAAAATGATCAACAATTTTGAAAACTTAGAAACAACATCTTTTTCTAAAAATATCAGATAATAAGAAATATAACTGATATAAAATTCGAAAATCTAACTGTAGCAAAACTCTTATTAAGATTAAAGTAAATAATTCCGTAGTTATGTAAAATAGGATAGGAAACAAAATAAAATTCTGAAAGTGAATAATAAATTTGTATGAGACTAAATAAGATGTTTCAATAACTATAAACTCAAAAACAATGAACTTAATTGGAAGTGAAGAATGAAATTTCTAAAAAAAAAATGAATTTCTACAAGTACTAAATTAATCATTTGGGGTTAGATTAGAAGATCGTGGCGGCCATTTAATAGGATCTGATTTGCCTATCTATCTATCTCAAACGACATTATTTAAAAAATTGGGTAACATTGCGAGTGCTGTGCGTGGGGCAACCGTCCAGCTGAAACCATATTTCATTCATATTAAATCGTTCCCATACGGCAGAAATAATATTATTTTGCAGCAACTCTAAGTATCTACTTTCGTTTAAATTACCGTTGATAAAAAGGGTCCGATTATTTAATTTCTAAGGATACCGTTCTATACATTTACTTTCATTGGACATTGCGTTCGCATAGGTATATTCCAATGTAGATTTTCAGGCGACCAATACCAACAAATTGCGCGATTATAATGACTATGCACATGAAATGATTTGTTGTCTGTGAACAGGATATTATAAAGAAATAAGTCGTCATTTTGAAGTTCTTGAAACGTTGATATTTTGTAGGACCCGAAGCGCGATTAACAAATGTGCTAGTCGATTGGAGATCGGCGTTTTCTATCAAACAAAATTCAAAGAAAGCTACTGCTATCCTTGTTGCACTGATTAACTTGCTTTAATTCCAATTATATTATATTGTATTTCTTGTTGCATCTACAACAAGGATACTTACCTCTAATACACTCAACCAAAAGAATAGTTTGTATATTGCTTTCTCGTAGTAATTCATAAAAAGCTCTCTGTGCCGTCCTTTTATAACGATAGTGAATACATCCTCAATTTGTAGGCCAGCAATTGGTATGACACACTGTTCAAATACATTGAGCTGGTCTTTCTTATAGATTTTAATGTTAATAAAATACATATTAAAATGTGTTCCAGCTAGCTAACTTAATTCATCTAACATACTGTTTGTTTTTGGCTGTATTTCATGAAACAACAGGATATGAATAAAAGTATTGCCATTTATGCAAACTACTGGATATTCTCTGGTCAAATTAGAGAATTTAGATATGTTATTTACATTGTTGTTACGCAATCAAATAAATCCTGATTTTTGTTAAAACACAATAGCTATCAACTATTTATTTCCAGATGTATTTTGCTTATAAGACTTTACACGCTTAATTGTATTCAATTAAGTAAAACAATAGATGTTATAAATTGATCTTCTAAAGAGGAACAATTATTTTCAAACAATTCATGTACATGTATGCAATGGCTTCTATAATAAGTTTTCATTCAGTTCTTACAATACAATATATGTCGTAAGCTTTGCATTCAATTTAACAAAAACAGGCAGGTTTGTATGTCTAATTTAGCACATCTGTAAGACACTATGAATTAATATATATATAGCTCAGTAAACTACATTTAAGCAGGTATATACCAATGATAAAAAAACTGATTTAACACTAGACTTACAGAATCCGACAATTTGACGGATTTCAAATTTCATATTTTATTAATTAAAAAAAAACATGTTTTTATGAAAGTGATACAAACTTTATTAATTTATTTATGAATATATCTGTGTTAATTCATTGCCCGTTAGATACCGTAATTTCAAATACGTTTTGTGATATGGATTCAGCATTATTTATTTTGAGTCTTTCAGATGCAAGTAGACGTGCAGATTTTGGCGTGTCATTGTCCATCACTCTAACCATACATTTGCAATATGGCATCCTTTAACATCAGTACATCATCTACTGACACCCAAAAATATTTATCGTTTATATCATTGGCAATTGAAGTGTTAATTTAATTGTTCATCAAGGACAAATGATACTTTTTCATGGTGGATTCCGCAGGCACACGCTAGTCAGTATATTTACCGTTAACACAACTTTTTAAAAAAAGAGTAAACTCAGGATGATTCACCGTATTCCATGAAATATTACAGGCTGCTAGCACTTTAAGTAGATCCGGTCGATCATAAGCAGTTGCAGATCCAGCAATTCGCGCTTTATGTATTTCCAACAAGTTACACTACGTGTGATTTCACTTGCCACGGCAGTAATACACAGCAAATTTTGTATCGGGCTTGGATACCGCCGAATTCTAGCGCATGCAAATCTCTTATCCACCTTTCAACAGTATCTCACCACGGATGAGGATGAGACATATTTACGCAATAGAACACATGTAATTAATAAAAGTTAATATTAAGTCGGCCGCTACACACAGCGCTTACGATTTAACTAAAATTCTTCCACGTCGCTTACATTCGCCGCGATAGATGCTACTACTTTTACACATACATAACGTAACTTGTAAATATCGTTATTGAAGTCAATGAGAGGGAAGCCAGCTGCATAGCATGGACGAACCCTATTTGGTATAATTGATATAATATGTACTTAGTTGTAAAAAATGTTTCCACTAAGCACATTGGAGCGGTGCTTTTTTACAATTTTGTGTATATTAGAACACTACATAGATAATGTGCAGATTATTATACTGCTACTACTGTGCTTAATTTCAAATTCCAGTCGAGTCCTGCAATGTACCCCTTACCAATATAATAATAACATTGTGTATTTATTCAATATGATTTCGGGGAATTTGCTTACATGAAATACCAGGGATTCCCCTCTCCATGAACTTTTTTTCTTGTAATATATTCCACTCGGTATATATATAAAAAATCGACTATTTGTACTGTGTATTTAATAGTCAGTAGTTAATATTCTATTTGCAACTTGATTTTGTTTGCATAGTTTTCTGTTTTCAAGAGTTAAAAATATATTACCCCAATTTTGATAGAAAGAAGTGAGGCTGAGCTATGTGAGAGCGAGTGACTATAATCTAGGCAACGCAACAGAAATTTCTGTTGATGGCACTATATGGGAAGTAATGCGAGAAGATGTAAGTAGTGGTATGTCGCCAGTCTTCAATATATTCATAGAAGTGCCAGGACCAATGACCTACGCCAAGAGAAATATTTTGCTTGAAAATGTAAGTAGCGCATTTCAACTATGGTAATTGATGAAGGTATGTTGTAACATATAAAAACTTGATCTGAAATAGAGGGATTTCGAATTTTGAAAAAAAGAGTGGATAATAAAGTAATTTTGAATGTTCAAGGATTCATAAACATGAAGCTAAGTCTTTGAAGGCTTCATATTTATGGTGAGAGACACTGTTTTTGGAAATTCCCCGATTTACACGATTTGACAAAAGATTTGAACGTAATCAATATTACAATCTGATAAGTTTGCGTTAATTTCTCATACATGAAAAAAAATTATTGAAAAGAGTCAAACCCATCATAAGTTTGACACAAAAATTACCACTGATGAACAATTATTCCCAATACCCAATAATTATATATAATGATATTCCAAACAAGCTAGATAAATTTAGAAGTACATATCCAATAAATAGCTTCTCGTGCCTAGGTAAAGACGAAACCCGATCATCAGTACCTTTGAGCAAGTTCGTAGTGCTCGAACTTGCTGAACCGTATTTACGGCGTGCAAGAAATATAAGAAAAGTAGCAAAAAATAATAATGATAACACAAAACGGTTCTCCAAACATCTTTACAAATCTTGGTTTTGCTTTCTAACCATCTACAAAAGCAAACTACGAAAAAAGCTTTTATTACTCAGTAGGTACAAAACATAAGCTTGTAAAAATTGTAGTCAATAATAAACGTCTTCCAGAGACTGTTAAATTTCATCACAAAATTTAATTTAGATTGATCAAACGACACGAAAATATAACGTCAAAGGATGGTTTCGCAAGTCTTCTACTGTGACTTAGATTTGGCGGCATTTATGCGTGCGTGCTATACAGGGAAACCACAGGGGCAAATATAACCTAAAAAAAAACCTTTTCAGTTGATTGAAGAACTTGGAGTGATACCGGTAACATATGCCATCCATCGCTAATACAGAATAAGTCCCATATACACAAATCCTGCCAAATCGGATATTGTAAAAAAAAGAACAGAACTACTAATATTGGTTTGAAATGTAAAAAATATGTTTGTAGTAAATGCACAAAAAAAAAACTGAATGTTGATTTTGCTCAAAAAAGAAGATCTTTCAGGATTTCAGTAAAAATAGTGAAAAACAGGCAATATTGCCCGTAAATCTAGTGTTAAATATTCCTATAAACTATCTAATGTACTTCATTAATATATTCATGGACTTTAACACTAACATGACGTAAATCTTCATTCATATAAGTAGTAGTGAAGACTATTTATTTAACTAATGTAAATATTATCTAATAATGTAGTAGCTGAAGTAAGAAGTGTTAAATTTCACGGAGTATCGTAATAAAACTACGTACACGAGAAGAAAAATTTAATGTCGCAAGTGTAAATAAGAGTTTAAAGGAACTACAGCAGCTGCGGTATAATATTTAATAAAGAGTATATGTAAACATCTGGTGAAAAGAACATTGTCTGGTCGTTCACTGACTACACTGAAGACACAATAGAAGAGAATAGCTATTAAGGTATAAGGACTTGCATATAGGAGGAGCATTGTTAAACCTCAGTCACAAAACAGTAATAAATTAGCCGATTTTTTTGAAGAAAATTTCCTTTATAAGATCAAACATTTACTGCGAGTGTATAGGTACTACACAATATGGTAATAAAGCGCTCGCTAAATAGGTACCTTTCTACAGATGAATATCAGACCAGTTTCTTTTATTTTAATTTGTATCGTATTGTGTTTTGTAACGACTGTTTTAATTGTATTGTTTTCTTGGGGATATACGACTAAAATTAATCATTTAATGTATGTATTTGCGTAAAAATGAGAAATAATCATGTTGTGGAGAGAAATAGACTATAAAAGTCTATTTATTGAGCGTACAACCAGACGAGACAATATACATTTATAAGTGTTTTTAGGTAAAAATTCTGCATACGAAATGGCTATTGACGACATTTTTCTATAATAGGGTGCAGACCTTTTTTATTTCTAAAAAACGTCAGAAATTGACCCTTTCTTAAAATCGTGTTTTTTTAAATTTACATCATCATATCTGCCAATTTAAATAAGCTATTGGTTTGATTTTTTTAAAATCGAAGCACATAAATAAGCGCGTTTATGAATATCATTTCCATATGAAATATTATAGACGACAATTGTTTAAATATCAGTTTATCAGTTACTTCGCTACGATGGTCGCGTCTCTATGAAGACTTGCAGGTCTGCTATCCGCGCTGTTAAGGCTGTTCTTACGCTCGGATTGGCTACCACGTTGCAAGCGTTTGGAAGAAAACTAACTGTGCACTCAAATTTGTGAATTTTTGGTTCTAGTTGGTCTTAATATATTGTTTAAAGATCAATAGATGATTGTATAACGATAGATTTTAAATATTAATAACTGAATTAATGCGATATTCAACCGGAAATCAACGTTTTCCGTGTAATTAAAAAAGCCAGTTTTAAATATGTTTGAAAAAAAGTAAAATTATACAATCATGTTTTCATATTTGCTGTTCAAGAATCCAAAATAAAAATTGAAAAAATTGCAAAAGTAAGCCAGTAATCAATTTTCCCCGAACCCGTTGCGGGGCAGTATTTAGGCACTGGGAAGTGGCGCCCCCCTGCATGCAAAGCAGAGTTCGACAGAAATTACTTTTGCAAGTATTAAAAGAAATTGAAGGGGCCCAAAAGATAAACTTTTGTGTCGTTCATTATTTATGCTGCTATTTTTACATATGAAACTAGTAAATTCCAGGCATACCGGAATACAAAATTCTTTTTATCTTACATTAACGGCTGTTGATGTATGCATGTACAGTTCTGTGCAATAAAGTGATGTACATGTCTTATTGCTAATTTTGACATTATTTTGTCAATGTGAAAATAGCTTATTTTATCCTGTATTTGAAAGGTTAAATAATGCCTTCATTATTGACATTGGTCATCAAAATGATTGGCTCTAATTATCTTTTATCTTGATAATTATTATATTTGAAATTATTGTTTGTAAAGATATTAACATTAAATAAAACTTATTACATTATATAATTATTTAATAATCAACACGCAAAATAAAATACAAATAAAAATAAATACAAAAAAAAATAAGAAAACATTAATAAATTAATCATACTGCCGTTTTCTTCAACGACTTTATTTAAACGATGGGCATTGAATTAGTTAATTTTCATCTGCCACTAATTCTTCCCACGCCTTTTCTATATTATCCCAAAGAGATTCACATTTACAAAACAAATACATTGACAGTATATTTTCTTAGTTAATAAATCACATATACCGTGCCTTCAAATACTTTCCTCATTAGAGTAGGCTGTTTTTAAAGTTTTTTAGGTAATCAATTTTGGTGTACATGCTAAGCTTTTGAAAACTTCAAATTATGATAGTTGTCATACTTAAATTCAAATTATAGACGTCTATTATTATTTACGTGCCAACCAAACTTATCAAAATTACCTACTACCAATCTATATTTGTAAATGGTCAACATTTACGTTGCCTTTCTCATCGTTCTTCTTGTCCTCTATCGCCTGTTTTCTGCAATCGGGTTTTCTTGTAGGCATATTTCTCGTTTTTCTTGGATTCACAAGTTCAGGTAAAACACAATTTTTATAAAACGAAACTAAGTAAAGTCCCATTTCTTTTTTCAAAAAAAAATCGTTTCGAAAAATAGTTTCTGTTTTTAAGGCCTGAGGCGTCCATACTGCGAAGATGCAATATGACCACTTGGTAACGTGTAACTGTCCCTGGACCTGATAGTACCATTTGTGACTGGTGTTCAGCTAGTTGTTTGTCAAAAAAAAATATTTTCTTTTTCGTAATTCCTTCTTCAGGAGTAACCTCTCTCGCACATCAGGGACACTTAATTTCCACAATCTCCCTCTCTTCTATGAGGCCTTCTGCAGATGTTCCCAAGAAAGGAAGCTTTGAGTCTATGAAAAAACCGCACGGCTGTATTTGCTATTTTTTTGAAGTACTTTCGAACGGCCGTGGATTTCCGTTTGGCGTTTTTTTATTTCGAATTTCTATTTCTGTTGCAAATTTTCCCGGACTGATTCCATACCCATGAAAACTGTATTACAAAGAGTACTCGCATCCACTGCACTGCTTCCAAGCTCTATCCAGTTTTTCCTCTGCTTCTAGTATGTCGATTTGCAGACAACTACAAACAATATTAATGTTATTTCTTCTTTGGAGGCTTTTTTAAACCACACAGGATTTGGTCTGCTATCTTTGAAGACATTGTGTTTATGCATACAAAACTTCTAAAATGTATTTTGACTTCTGCATTTATTAAAACATAAAACTTACCAATGTTTCGTCTCGAATAAAGAGTACTTTTCCGTATATATCCTTTTAATGTTTTTAGATATAAGAATCAGGTATTTACTACACGTTTAAATATGATAATAAAACTCTCTCATGAATTGAGATTATTGTACAAGTCTAAAATCTATTTTTATCCATTTAAATTAATGTTTTCATCATAATTTTTATATATACATTTTCTTAATGACATTACATAAAAAAATTTCTCGCGACTGTACCTACTACCAATCTATATTTGTAAATGGTCAACATTTACGTTGCCTTTCTCCTCCTTCTTCTTCTTGTCTTCTATCGCCTGTTTTATGTAATCGGGATCTCTGATAGGCATATTTCTCGTTTTTCTTGGATCCACAAGTTCAGGTAAAAGACAATTTTTATAACACGAAACTAATTGAAGTTCCATTTGTGTTTTCCAAAAAAAATCGTCTCGAAAAATAGTTTCTGTTTTTACGCCCTGAGGCGTCCACACTGCGAAAATGCAATATGACCGCTTGGTAACGTGTAATTGTCCCTGGATCTGATAGTACCATTTGTGACTGGTGTTCACCTCGTTGTTTATCCAAAAAGTTATTTTCTTTTTCGCAATTCCTTCTTCAGGAGTAACCTCTCTCGCAGACCAGGGACATTTAATTTCCACAATCCCCCTCTCTTCTATGAGGCCGTCTGGAGATGCTCCCAAGAAAGGAAACTCTGAGTCTATGAAAAAACCGCACGGTTGTATTTGCTTGCCAATAATTTCTTATAGTTTTTTCTTGGCAACCTCCTCACTTTGTTTACCGTGTTCGCAAGATGCACTCGTAAATTGTTTCGGGTAAATTATGGACTCAACTATGACTCTGCAACTAGTTGTCTCCCTCATTCTGCATATGTCGCCAAATCTCGATGCTGTCAGTCTTTTTCGTCTTTCGAGGTACCACACTTCACACTGCTGCTGACCGCGAGTAGTAAATTCAATTTCTTTGATTTCACTTTCAGATTTGTGTAGCCTTTTTAGAAATGCTGTCTTTTCTAAACTAAACTCTCCTGGAAGCATATCAGGTTTTTCACAGTTTTCGCCATAATACTTATCACCACTTTTTGTTTTTTCCCCACTAGTGTTATACTTTAAGTACCTTCGAACGGCGGGGGATTTCCTTTTGGCGTTTTTTTCTTTATTTCTAATTTCTATTTTCTTTGCAAATTTCCCCGGACTGACTCCACACCCTAGATGCTTTTTCATTGTATATATCGGTTTCTTTGTGTTGTGGCTTACCACGGCGGCAGTGCAACTACTTTTATATGATCTTTTATTGCAAAAATTTACTCTTTTACCACCAACAAGCTTGGCAATGATTGAGTTGAATTGTTCAACAATGTTGTTGTTAACGTCATAAATTAGACTTGATTCATGTCTTATGAGATGATTTTTATAAGTCAGAAGTTTGGCATATAAATCTAAAAAAAAGTATATTAAACATACGCAAGCCTAAGCATACAAATCATGTGAATTTCGTACTTGTTCCTTTAATGGATGACATTACACAGCCGTTAGGAACATAGGACTCTTCGCAGAAGTAACCAATCTTCTGGCAGTCTTTATGTTCTCCAAACACATGGCTCAACGAATTGTCAATATCACCTTTCAAGCGATTTATTTTTTCGCTAAGTGGAACTTGTTCGTCTTTTCTGAATGTTATTGTTTTGCTTATTGCCCAACCTAATCTTAAGTAATTTTTCTAAAATGAAAAACATCTCTGCTTGTGCTTCTGTTAACGATTGTGTGTCGAACATTGCTAACATTTTTATTTTTTTTTTGCTATGACCTCAATATCCAATGACTGTAACACAATTTTATATCATTTGCGTTTTTATTTGCCCTTTCACAAGGAAGGCTCATAGCAATGTACAAGACAGAAACGCAGTGAATGTACGTAGGTACGTATTGATAAAACAGGAATGAATTTTTTTACCTGAATTTCTTGGCGAAGGTTTAATGGTCCTGCAGTAGTGTCTTTACATAATTCTCTAAGTTTCTTGTAGTAGTTGCGCATCAAATGATTTTTACACTTAATTTTCTTCACGACAACAGCATCGTATGGAGATGAATCCAATATTTTCTTATAGCAGTTGCTATCCCCGTCAGCAATTAATTGATGGTAGATCAGGTTATACATCTCCTTACTCTTAAGGAAACCTTCTGCTAAAATATCGGCCTCCATACTTGAAGAAGATCCAGTCCAGTTTTTATAACACTTGTGATCTTTTGTAGGTAAATCCGCCTTTTCTGCCAACTTGCAAATAGTGCAAATTTTATTTCGAACGCCAAGAAAGAGAACTTTTTTTCCTCGGTATCCCATAATTGTAGCAGCTCCCGACAAAGAATCATATTTACTACGATATGACCTTTTGGCCCAACAGCCGTCTGCCACGACAGTAATCATCGGAGTGCCATCTTGATCCACATCTCCAGCAGCAATAGCTAACGCCCTCTCTTCCTCAGCTGCTTCTCTCATACTTTCCAAACATTTCTGCTCCCACGCATCTGAAATCTCATTATGAACAGCGTTATACATACGGGCGGATATGCAAGGCAAGTCTAAGGAAGATGCAATTTGTTCCAAATGTGAAAAACCGGACCCTATTGTCATAATCCCAAGCACAGCGTCTTTGTTTACGTCATCATTATTGTCGTCACAGCTATGTATTTTTAATGTTCTATTGCACATATTGCAGTGGAAGACAAGAGTCGATATAAACCCGGTCATTTCTTCTTTTATTAATCGCAAATTATTTAATGAGCAGTTAAACTTGGGACAGTGATTGTTCAACTCAAAAAGAGACTTCAAGAAAAAATTTATATTCACAATTCTACGACCTTCCAACACAAAATTCATTTTTTCACTTCTATGCGGACGTTCCTACAATTTTACAGAGAATAAATCCTTTTCGTGTTATTATGTATCTTCACTATACGAGGCTAGGCAATTGGACAGTCAGTAAACTTACCTCACCAATCATTTCTCTTCTTTCTTCTATTTCACTGCCCATAACTTCATCGAGTGTAAGATCTTCGGAAACAGTCTAGGAAATAATGCTTCCGCTATTAATTGCAACCCTATTTCATCTTCAAGCCTGGAGATACATACCTAATACGAGGCGAGTTTCACAAATTTGCGGCCTAACTTATAGGTAAAATGAATATTTTTTGTTTATTTTCAACTAAACAAACAAACCATACATATATAATAATAAGCTATATACCGTCAACTAGATCATGTATCAGCCCGGCATTTATTTAATACCTAAAAGAAACTTCGACCATATGTATGAATGATTATTCGTGTGCGCTCAGTTTTTGATAGCAGTTCCGGTCAAATCGGAAGTGACATTAATTTTGAATTTTCAAATACAACATTCATTCTTTTTCAGTTCATATTCGGTTTCTACTGAAAATTTTGACATTTTTGTCAAAGGTGGCGGTATCTATCAAATTTATCCATTAAAGTGAAACCGCTTCCTAACAATTGCCGAACCAGAAAAACCACCAAATAACCTATTTCTCACATTTACACGCATTGGCGAAGGAAACATTTATTTCACAATAGAATTACTATACAACAAAAAATTTTATTGTTAAGTTGGTTTGAATTTAGACTACTTTTAAATTTTTTTAGATTTTCTACTATACCTATCTACCACAGCATATTTTATATCACTTGGAAGCTAAAAATTATTCCAATTATGGCAGTGCAATAAAAAGTAGGTGTTACAATTAAAATAAAACAAGTAAATTTAAAAAAATAAAAAAAAAATTATAGTTTAGATTGTACTGGGGATGCATGAATTCGTCATTCGTTGCTAGGAAAGAACGCAAAACAGGTAGAGTAGAGGTACAGTCTAGTTATTCTAATTCTCCTATCCTCCCTTATAACAAAACGGAGTCCATATTTGTATAATGTGCCTATATAAATTTTACATTTTTAAATAAACTTTTATAGTCACAAATATTTTACCCATTTTAAAAGTATGGTTTATATAACACTACAGTGGTCAAGATGTTTCGAAAAGTTTCACAGCACTACAACCTCAATCTCTTGTATGGTAATTTTATAAGCTTAATGTAAATATATTAAATATTTTATTTTTTAAAAATATTTGTTGAAAGGTCATCGTTGGCAAAGAGCGGTACAGTTCAGGGAGACTAAGTAGACAAATAAACTTCCTTTAAAAAATAGTAAGTAACTTCATTCTGCATTAGGCCGCAAATTTTTCTAATTGCTCTCGTACCTTAGCTAATGCATATAGATCCATACCCAGGATAATTTCTACCATTAATAAAAAAACCACAAATGCTTACCGTATGAGATTTTGATTCGAAAGTGCGTGATTTTTCACCTCCATCCAACGACAACACGTTGTTCGATTTCGCCAATATCTTCGTCAACGTCCTAACCCAAAATTAGTTTCAAAATAGGAAAAGGTAATTCAGAACGAAAGCTTATAACAAACCTTTCTTTTTAATGGAAATGTTTTACGTTTTATTCTTGACGCATTTAGTCGCAGACGAGTTTTGTTACCCCTACGGTAGTTAGAATCGTTTTTTCCCATAATCTTACGAATTAAAACGCTCTCTCTGCTAAGAATAAGAAATAGCCCTGAGTCGGTCCGGATCTGTCAAGCACTCTCATAAACTACAGTGCGCAGGTATTGAGCGCATATTCACCCCACTCTCCTCCACATCGAACTATCTCTGTCTCAAGTTAAAAGGGGTTCAAACGTTAACGTAACGACACTTCGCATGAGACAACGATTGCTGTTCCCCGCACACTTGCCCCGCCAACCAATGCAAGTGATTGTGAGAGAACAGCCTTAACGCCAAAGCATGATGCGACTACTGCATAGGGCTCGTGAAAGGGAGAACATTTATTTTTAAATTAAACCTTTTGAGCATATTATTTTTGGTTAATGATGATTGAACAATTTCTTCGCCATTCTGACAAACATCCAGAAATTTCTCACATTTACACTAATCACAATTTTTTAAGCCTTCTTTCACACAGTTACATTTTCTACTGTTGCAGCTTTGATCAAAACAGTAGAGGCTTAAACATTGTCGGAATCGGTTCTTGAAACGAAGAAATTGGATTCCAACAATCATTCGTTAATGTCCACCCACAAAATTTAAGATCTTGAAGCTGCGTTTCTGCAACATTACTGCAGTGCCATATTACTAATTGATGCATACATCTGCAGTGTCAATACACATTGTTAAAGTCTTCCCCTAAAGAATTGAAATCACTAACCGTAAGAAATGTTGATAAAAGCATGATAAGCTGAAGGAAGCTGGGAAGATAGTTTATTTGGTTTGGTAATCATTCTTAAATGCAAATCATTCAGTTTTCGAATATTGCTCTCCTTATTTTTGCACAATAGAAGAACATATCGCGTAGCTATTCGTAATGCCTCCAGCTTAAGCAGTAAGGGTAATTTCGCCAATTTTTCAAGGCAATCATTGCCCTTCTTCAGAACATGCGGTCCTTTTATAAATTTTATAAAAAGCACTCTCGTGTCTCATCCTGTCAAACAGTTTATTGATAAAAGGCATGAACAAATTGTTCCCAAATTGTGTACAATCGTATCCACCGAAATAAAGCGCAGCTGCATACAAATCGTAATTGTATTTAAATCAGGAGCGGAGGCATAGAAGTAAATTAGTAAAATCAAGACATCAGTGTCTACAGATTTTATCAATTTTCGTGAACTGAATGTAGATTCAATTAGTGCATGTAAAATTATGGGAGTATCTGCTTATTCTTGGTTACTGCATAAATCATTTTATACCTACCTGGAGTGAATTATTTTACTTCTTAAGACCAATCTCTTAGATGTTTGGAAACCTCCTGCGATAATCAATAATTCATTATCTCTAAGAAATGTGGCGAAATAATGGGTTAACTGATATTTATAACCATAATACCGGGTGTCCCGTAAAAAACGCCAACAATAATAAATCCGTTATTTATTGTCCGATTTTATTCAAACAAAAAGTCAGTTAATTAGCATCAAAAATACTACAAGAAAGTAGTGTTTTAGTTGTTTTCAGTTGTTTTCATTAATGTCAAACGATAGTCAACTTTTTTATTTTAAATGGAAACAGATATATTTTTGGCAATATTCGGATTGGATTTTCTTTTCTGAATTCATCGATGTATAACATGTCTATTTTTTTATAAACGATTATTGAAAGAAAACCATTTATTAAAATTGACCATGTTTTTAATAAATTATGTATAACATTTCGAATGTGCTATGAAACATTGAAAACGTAAGTATTATAAGTATTACTCTAAAAAACAAAACAAAACACTTCACAATAATTGTTCAAATTGCCCGCCACCTTGTTCAATACATAACGCATATCTCCTAATTACTCCACAAGTCGCACTTAAAAGACAAACGGCAGGTATTTCTTGACAAGTGTTAATAATTCTTTGTCTTAAAATGTCAACATTTTCTGGAGGTGTCAAATAAACTCGATCTTGTAGATAAGCCCACAACCAAAAATCTAGGGGCGAAAGATCGGGTGAACGCGCAGGCCACTCGATAGGACCGGATGTTCCTATCCACCTATTTCCAAATTGGGTGTTCAACCAATCAGTATTTACTCTAGCGTTGTGAGCGTGGGCCCCATCTTGTTGATAAAATATTCCATTTAAATTTGCCAAAGGTAATTCATCTAAAAAGTTTTGGAGATTTTCGTTTAATAAAGTGTGATACTTTTCTTGATTTAAGCAACCATCTATGAAAAACGGCCCAATTAATTGATCGCCTAAAATACCACACCAAATATTTACGCTGAAACGTCTTTGAAAATTATTTTCAATGACAAATCTCGGATTGTCTTGGCTCCATTGTCGATGTATGTTTCTATTAAAAATACCATTGTTGCTAAAAGTGCATTCTTCAGACTAAATTATCATTTTGTAAAAACTCCGGTCATGTTCTAATGCATTTAAAAAAGTCGACAAAACTGTATTCTTCGGCGTTGATCATTTTGTTCTAATGCATTAACTTTTCGAGCTATGTGCGGTTTAAATTTGTGTTTTCTTAAAATACTATGGATTGTAGTTTTTGATACCCCAATATTATGTGCAATTTCGCGAGTCGAAGTTCGTGAATTTTCTTGTAGTGCAAGAAGAACATCATAATCCGTATCTTCGGCGAATCTACGTCGCTGTGTTTTAGGTTTTTTTAAATGATCCATAATTCCTCAAATTCGTTTCAATTCTCTGAAATATTTTCGAATCTGGAACTTCTCTGTCCGGAAAACGAACGCTGTAACGCCGAACTGCTTGAAAACGATTTTTATTACATTCAAAAAACACTTGCAACATGTCTGTTAACTCATTGTTATTCATTTTTACGAATATACTTTTTTTGTGGCAAAACGTTCAAGCAGAACAATAAATAAGACTGAATAGACACTCACACTGACGTTTATTGACGTTTATCGCATTTTTGTTTTTTCATGGCACATTCCAAAATTTATAAATAATGGAATACAAAGATGAAATTTATTAAGTGTTTTATATTTTTTTTCAATAATTGTTTATCAAAAATAGACATTTTATACATTGTTGAATTCAGAAAAAAAAATCCAATCCGAATATAGCCAAAAATATATCTGTTTCCATTTAAAATAAAAAAGTTGACTATCGTTTGACATTAATAAAAACAACTGAAAACAATCAAAACACTGCTTTTTTGTAGCATTTATGATACAAATTAACTTTCTTTTTGTTTGAATAAAATCGGACAATAAATAACAGAGTTATTATTGTTGGCGTTTTTTACGGGAGACCCGGTATACGAGGGCGACCTGAAATGTTTCCGGAATCAACAAGAAAAATACGGTATTGGTGTGGTTTTTTATTTTTATTTTTCGATGTAGTCTCCTCGAAGATCAATACACTATTTCAAACGGTGCTCCAGGCAGTAGGAAGTTTCGAGGTCTGCAAAATAGCCATCTGTAGGGGCGATGACCTCCTCATTTGAGGCAAATCTCTTTCCTGCCAGCGATTTTTTCATGTTTGGGAATAGGAAAAAGTCGCTGGGGGCTAAGTCCGATGAATATGAAGGATGACAAATTAATTCGTAGAGCAACTCATTCAATTTGGACAAGACGATGCGGGATGAATGAGCCGGTGCATTGTTCTGGTGAAAAAAAAGCACTTTTTTCCGATGCAAACAAGGCCGTTTCTCCTTCAACATTGCATCGAATCGGGCCAATAAATCTCTGTAGTATTGCCCCGTGATTGTCTTTCTTTTCTGCATGTAGTCGACGAGGATCACACCTTGGGAATCCCAAAAAATGGACGCCATGACCTTTCCGGCCGATGGAACGGTTTTTGCTTTTTTCGGAGCTGATTCGCCCAGAAAAGTCCACTGCTTCGATTGTTCCTTGGTTTTCGCTATGTAGTAGTGGATCCAAGTCTCATCCACAGTTACGAAACGCATTAAAAAATCTCTTGGATTGCGTTGAATCCTGGCCAGACACTCCTCCGAAACGGTCACCCGATTTTGAGTTTCTCTGGTGTGAGCAAACGCGGTACCCATCGCGCCGAAAGCTTTTTCATTCCCAAAATTTCGTGTAGGATATGGCCAACGCGTTCTTCTGAGATGCCTGTTGTCTCTGTTATCTCTTTCAGCTTCAATCGGCGATCGGCTAACACGATATCATGAATCTTGTCGACCATTTTATCGATGGTAGCGGTTTTTGGGCGTCCACTACGTGGTTCATCACTTGTGCTTATGCGGCCAGGTTTGAACTCGCTCACCCAGAAGTGGATGGTCGAAAATGACGGAGTAGATCCGCCATGAACCTCTGGAAAAATATTTCGAATTTCCGTGACCGTTTTCCCAGCCATCCAGAAGTGTTTTATCACTGCACGAAATTTGATTTTATCCATGTTGATGTTTTTTTGAAATAAAAAAGGCCTGCAGAAAAATGTCGTCTATAGCCATTTCGTATAACGTACGTAGATTGTTTTGTTATAAATGTTATATACGGTCTTACCTGACTGTACCCCGAAAAAAAATACACATTTTTTTTGTCGATTTCGCTCCATTAATGCGTGTTTATCTACGCGTATGTATTTATTTTAATGATTTACATTTTTGTTATGTATATATATACTTCAATTATTATCCCATTTCCTGACATGGATTATTTAATAGACCTTGATGTGAATAATATTCTTATAATGGCATGCATGCATTGAATAAGCAGTAATTGATACAAGCAATTCATAACTGACATGTGTAAAAATTACGATCATTTATGATACCTTTCAATTGCAAAACTTAATTCAGTGCTAATTTGTGTAATGTCCGTCTTTGAATGAAATTTCAATTTTTCATTTATATTGACAAACGATCACGATAACTTTATCGAATTATATGCATGTGGAAGTAACTAGAATTACATTTATGCGATTTTATGTGCTGTACGTTTACTTGTAATTAATGAATTCGTATAAATAGTACACTGAGAAAAATCAGTCAATGGTTTTTAGACTTTTCACCTTTTATACATTAACTGAACAAACAAGATATTGAGAGAACAAATAATCTATTCAGATACCTTCATCAGAAATATGATCACTGTAAGCAAGGTCCTAAAGTAAAATTACAAAATCTGTATACGACATTAGATGATTTAAAAAAAAAAAATTTAATCATTTTTGGACACATTAAAATTCATAATCACAACACTATTAAAAATTGAAAAAAAATTCTAGAATATACACGTACATCTCTCTAGAGAGATGTACGTGTTGATGTCAGTGTTAGGTATATTTTAGTAATATTGTCCACATCATAGTTCACATTTTTAATCCCTGATGAAGCAGACACATAATGTGCGAAATATTGGATGGAAAAATAAAGAACTAAATTAAATTTCCTTTTTATGTTGGATTCTCCAATAATTAAGTCGTACATTGAGTTTTTCAACGGCAAAGACACCCTCTTTTATTTATATATACATATATATGTCTTTAGTATCTCACTCTTCCAAAGCTGTATCAGCATCTTTATGTCCATCTAGAAAGTCTCGGCAACTAGTG
The DNA here is from genome assembly GCA_963170755.1 of Amphimallon solstitiale. Classification (NCBI taxonomy): domain Eukaryota; kingdom Metazoa; phylum Arthropoda; class Insecta; order Coleoptera; family Scarabaeidae; genus Amphimallon; species Amphimallon solstitiale. The sequence continues at coordinate 84,802,543 of OY720681.1, read as the reverse complement.
TCAATAAGCGCTCTCTGAATCAGCTGCACAGACATACATACGAACAAAAAATACAAAAAAGAAACACGTTAATAAGACAGAAAGAAAGCAAAAGAATGGAAGGTTAAAAGACATATGATAAATAAAAACTAGCAAAATAACTTTAGCGACAAAAACCGAACAAAAAACAACCAAACAAGGGAATTCAAACATGTCGCAGAAACCTACACTATGTCGATAAGAACTACTAAAGGATGACAACAACAGATGGCGCGAAAAGTTCTAAAAAATAAATAAATATGTACTAATTAGATAACAAGGTGAAATTAAATTCTAACTCAAATTAAAAAATACTTAAGAATAAGGATGAGGAAAAAAATACCAAGGGAAATAGTAGTAGAAGAAATTATATCGACGAGTCTAGTTGCTTTTATGGAGATGGAGGGTGGCAATTCTAGAGAAAGCTGGTAATTGATACATAAAATTTTGTTATTTTAACAGTACTAGTTTGAGTAAAGTTATTGCTAATAAGTTACGACGACATGCCTGTATAACATCTTTGCATAGAGTGATATATTACGATGTTTACATTGACAAATTTACCACAAAACGGTATTATATTTACAACCTCGTCAGTGATATTTTACACAATCGAGAGAGAAAAATCTAAACAGGCTCCTTTGCCGTTAATAAGTCTCCAAAACAAAATATATTTCACAATATCTGTTCCATTTAGTTTCTGTTGGAATTACTTGCACATTCGAACAACAAATGTATTGATTAATCTTTCATTAAGGATTTATTTTTACTTCTCTTTCATATTTGGCGCAGAAGTACCACTTAAATGTTTCCTTATGTTGTATGCTGAGTCAATGTTACTTCAGGTCAATAGACAATGACTTAGTTAAACAGTAGCCAAGCAGATGTCACATTAATTTCAATCACAGTTTATCAACCATCACATCTTGTTGTCCGCCAGGTAAGAGTATTGTTACTGATTGACGCAATCTGTTGATGCCATGCCATGAGCGTGCACTCTTCTGATTCGTACAATTGAATAACAAATTATCATATTTAATTAGGCAGTTGAATATTTTAACTGCGCTTGAATTTATTAGGAAGTCACAGTTTTTAATAATGTGCATTTCTGTTATATTTCAAAATAAGAGAATTGTCAAATTAACGTTTCTAAAATAAACTTTCGACTTACAGGATGATTTAAACCATTCAATTTATTATATGAAATAAAATATTGGTATTTTAACAATGCAAATATATCTATAAAAATTATATTCAGTAGATTGTATATGATGTATGAATTCCTACATATGATTACTTACGGTATAATTATTCAACATTACTTACTGTATTGCTTTAGTAACAGTACAACGTTGGGCATATAATCATCGAAATGTGAAGATGGATTTATTTTTCAGAAAACAATTTAATAAAAAAATAATCCATAAAACCAATATCCATTCTACATGTCTACTAGCAACGAGCTAGATTTAAATATTATTCTATAAATATTGTCGTCTGTAGTTTCAATAAATGAAGTATAAACACTGTCTTTAACAATGATACTACGAGTATATCTTGTTTTTTTGTTTGCGTTTCCACGGTGAATCTTATGGTTTCTTCTATACTATTCGGGTGATGTAGAAAACCTTCAAATACGTGTTCTCCGTGTAGTCATATGACAAAGGTGTCGTCCATGTATTTCAAACACATTTTGATTAAGGTGGTAGGTGTTGATTGCTTTTTGCCATTTTAAATTCATGTTGATAGAATCTCTGCCCAACCTAAAAGTATGTAAGTAGTGTTTACACAGGCTGATAGCAATTCTATGACGACATCTACCCCTTCTGTTTTGTAATCTAGTGTTTGCTCTTGACTGTAATAATAATAATAATCATGAATCATTCCATCTTCTTAGGTAAGCTATCAATAATTGGGATCTCACAAAACCTTCTTCTATTTTTCAAATCTTATTTTGCACGGCGTACACAATTTGCTTTATTTGATGGTTTTCGATCTAACCATGTTACAGTAAAATCAGGAGTACCTCAGGGATCTATGTTGGGTCCATTTTTTGTTTTTTGAGATTGGAATATGCTTCTGTAGTGTGGAATCCATTCTATGACATACACTCTAATGCCCTGGAAAACATTCAGCGTCGTGTTCTGAAATACTTATATTTTAAAGTTGATGACCAGTATCCTGTCATACCACAGAGTGATATGTTACGGTGTTTTTCATTGCACACTTTGAAGTATAGACGCATTGTAATGTCCTTATTTTTTTTATCAAATATATGTAAAAGCAGAATTGATTGCTTCGAAATTCTTGAACAACTGCTTGTATATATTTCTCGGATATCTTCGCGGTCGACATTCAGTTTTTACCTTCCCACACCGCGCACTAATATCCTTAGATATTCATCTTTCCATTACATGTTTAACATTTGTAACAAATATCCGGGATATTAGGGCTGTCATTACTGTTTAGTAGTATATCTATTGTTACTGTTACTTTGTTTTTGTTTTTTTTATATCATGTGTTTTTGATTTTAATCTCATGTATGAATAATTTTTGTGTCTCTAATCTGTCATTAGAAATCTGTCTGTTGATTAGTGTATCAAATAAATAAATAAATAATAATAAGTTCCTTTATTATAATAATTATTACAATAATCGTCAAAAATTACGAACAACATATGTATACAATTTAGACAAACATATATTTAATTAAAATTCAGATTTCGAATATCACATTCTAAAAATCCTGCACAGAATAAAAGCATTTTCCAATAGGTATTTCTTTATACAGTTGAGAATCGGTTGGAAGATAGGCACCACATGGTTTTAGGGAGTTTATTGATAATTTTAGCACCACAGGAATCCGTAAATTTCGGCGTCGTCTGAAGTCTATGGTAGGGTATTTTCAAAGCATTTCTAATTCTCCTGTTGTGATTGTGGGTGTCACCATTCCTCTGCAGATGCACCCCAACCCTATGCACATGAGTATGTAAGCGCACGGAATGGTAAGTATTTTTCCTTGATAAATACAGGACCCTCACTGCCCTTTTTTGAAGGAGAAAAATCCGGTCAGCGCCCGAAGCAATTCTCCAGAATTGCAAGCCATAAGCAGCCGCGCTCTGGAAGTTGGCAAAATATGTCAGCCTTGCAGCATGGTGGGTCGAAACATTTTTAACTTTTCTAATGCTATAGACTGCGACAGACAATTCAACCAGATGTGCCTCCTAGTTCAACCTACCGTCAATGTGAATACCTAACACGTTGACCAAGTTATTTATTTCTTTTTTTACCAGACAAAAATCTAGGTGTTGTGTCTTATCACCGTTTAGTTTTAATTTATTCGTGACAAACCAATATTCTGCCTCCGTCATTGTAATTTCGGCTTTCCATGATTTTCCATCTTTCTCTGTGACTACGAAGGATGTGTCATCAGCATATAGGGAAATTTCATCCGCAGAGAAATTGAACACCAAATCATTGATATAAATTACAAATTAGAGGGGTCCCAATATAGATCTCGTGGAACACCTCTTTCCACAGTCGTCATGCCATGTCCTTAGTTATTGATTTCAACTTATATTTTTTCCATTAGCAGCTTGTGATCAACTGTGTCAAAGGCCCTGGTCAAATCGCAGCAAGTTAGTAGGATATATTCTTGCTGGTTCGAAGCCGCCTGTACTACATCCAATATGCTCGTTAAGCCAGTTACTTTGGATTTATTTTTTCGAAATCCATGTTGAACTATTGACAAGGAGTTGTTCCTGTGAATGTAGTTAATTAATCTATTCACAATGATTTTCTGTATCACCTTCAAAAACGATGGTAAAATTGATATTGGTTGTTCGTTGGATCGTTTATATCTCCACGTTTATGTACAGGTATTACTTGAATATTTTAGTTCTTGTGGAAAGTACCCTTCTAATATACTTCTACTCATGATCAAAGTCAATGGTTCCAATATACCAGGGCCAATGGTTTTCATGCACTTAGTTGAGTGACCATAATGGTCCTTGCATCCTTGCCTTTCCAAAAGTTCATATTCAGTTACTGCCAGAAAGTAGCATTATTTTTCATTCATGTTATTGGCCTCAATTAAATGGTCATGTATAGTTAGAATTGGTTCTGTTGTACGTTTGTAAACAAGCTAGTTAAAATACATCTAACCACTATATCCTCCAGCTGCAATTTTTGTTTTTTGATTCCGCTCCCAAAATGTTCCGTGTTTCTTATTGTAGAGTAGATATTTCCCGATATATGTGTTATTATATCTAGTAAGAATCTCACTAGATGATGGCATTGATAATTGGTCTTAGAGAGTCCATACAAGTGTGGTGGCTTGCTGTAATGTGGTATAAGTATATATCTGATATTCTGGTTGTGGAAGACTGATCTATGTTTATAGAGAGTTTTGTACACTTAAGTTTCGATACATGTTGCTGAAATTCTTTGAAATTTGACAAGAGAAGGGCACAGCAAACTGAAAGAACTCAAAAATTAGCTAATAAAACAACCAAAATTAAGCAGTTATTATCAAATGAATTATGACATTGTAATGCAGTGGGAAAAGGACGGAGAATAGGAAGAATGTTTTTAAGGTATATTTAAATATTTACCTGTGTTAATTACAAGATTATATGATTTAGTTTCGAAACATCGTTTGAAAATGACTGATCAGTAAAATTAGTTACGGACAGTGCAAAAATAAAAGTGATAAAAATCATAGTAAAAAAAGTGTATTATTTGTATCATTAGTTAACATAGATTAATCAAAATAATGGTTACCAGCATCTATTCATAATAAATATAAATTGATGAAGACCAAAATAGCAAATATAAGATAATTATAATTTTTAATATTAAAAAGTATATTTTCATAATATTTATGAACATGCACCTCATATGTATTTTATGACAATCATTACAATACAGATCATACTGAAACAAAATCGCCTTTTACGTTTCACATAGGATAGATTTAACCACCAGGTATACGCACATATACTTACATATATCAAATATTATGACATACGTGGTTTACGTAGTAATAAGCTTAAGATTTAGTTTACCTTGACACTACTTAAGTTCCGTATATTCAATTCATAAGGAGATAACGATGATCTGAAAGGCAAGACGAATTTAACGTAGAGACTTGTTCTATATAAGCACTTAGTAGTCAAGCGTTTTCTCAAATCGAACACCCACTGGTAGCAAGTTATCTGCTCTCTCCTACAAGCATCTCCTAATTTAGAAGTTTCGAGTTCACATACCTTTCAAGTTTAAATCGATTTTACAATTTGGTTCCCTCATTTTGAAGAAATACGAATATGTAGATAAGTACACAAGAATACATATTTAATAATGGCGCATTATTCTTTGGAACGTAATATCAAAGGGAAATATATTGATGTATTACATGTTGAGGAACAGGGAGAAGTATGTACATAAAATTGTGTGGGAAAAGATATTGTATAAAGCTTCATTTTCCTTAAGGCAAGCAATGTCGTTCCCTTGATGGGCTTGCAATAATAATTTGCGAACATTTGCAATTTTCACTAAAGTAAGAGGATAAATTTGGTATTATTATTAGTAAAATAAAGCTTTTCTACAAAACGAACTGTTATATTGTTTTTCGAAAAAGTGCTTGCTCAAGTAAAACTCCGGTGTTTCTCTTATCACTTTGATTAAATTGAACTTGCCACTTTCCTATTCCGCTGTCTACCAATATGCTGGGATGATTTGATCCTAAAGATGATGTTATTGATGAAGAATGATTAAGTGAATATTTGTTTGTCTTGCAATTTTTAAATTAAATTGATACCTTTCTTTAACAAGAAATTATTACCTTAGAACATTTTATATATTTCCCCAAGTTGATCAAGTTTTTAGTGGTTTCCAGTAAGAGCTGCTTTGTATAAAGTTTTCTACCAATTGTATGTAATGTTATCAAACATTTCATTAACAACCCTGGCCTTGGTGACATAATTTAAAATTGTTTTGCTACTATTACTTCTTAGATATTGGTAGTACCTACTTATTCACCAAAAGAACTTGCTCGATAACATGATAAATGCATAGCAATCAAGGTCAATTATAACTACACAAAGAACTTCACGACAAGTTTTTCATCAATAATATAAAGTAAATAATAAGTTACTGGAGAAGCCCCTGGTTAGAACGCCAGACATTGAATGAAAGCTGGAATCGTTCGCAGGTGTGCCTAAGTTCGAACAATTAGACGCGCAATAAAAATTTCTTCTTTCGAAGATTAGAAGTTCTACGACTCTCTGTAACTGTTGAATATACAACGTAAGAGAGTTCACTCCTTTGCGGCACACAAAAAGTGAATGTTCGCGGAAAAAAATCTTTTAACATCTATGCCAGACAGCATAATCTACCTAGAGAAACAATTCGCATATTAAAAATTAAGTCTCCAATTGAGTAAAGCAAAAGAAGCGTTTTAATACGGCTCGATTGGCATATTTTGCGAATATCTGGTCAACTTCATATTTTATTAAAATTAAGTATTTGAAGGTTAACTTGGAAGAAATTTTCTTCCATGATAGTTTTTTTATAAGTAAATTATAAAAATTTCTTTTGAAGGAATTTTTAAAATTCGAACTGTAAACAAGACTGTATTCTTAACGAAATCAATTTTTTTAGAATATCTCTCAAATTATGCATTCCAAGCAAGCTTATACATTTTACAGAAATCTTCAAACGGAAATTTCGAACAATTTTTGAATATTTCTGTAAACCACCAAGTACAAAATAGCTTTAACACCGTTGAACATTTTATATCAAATTTCACAACCGCTTGTCAGTTTCGGTACAACAGTGTTTTGAGTAAAAATTAAATCATTTTAATTGCGTAAATATTTAACCCAAACCAAGTGTTGTTATTAATACACTTTTTGAAAAATTCTAACATAAAATGTAATCTACTACGTGATTTGATTTTTTTAGCATATATATTTATCTCCTACATAAATGTTTTACCGTTAGAGCTGTAAGTTTTCAGTAATTTCATGTACTGACAGCCAAATATGTTTATCGTTTATATCACTGACTATTCAAGTCTTAATTTCATCCTACATCGGGGACAAATCGTATTTGCTCATGGTGGATTGCTCTAGCACAAGCAAGTCACTATATTTACCTTTATCATAATTTTGTAAAAAATGAGTAAAGTATTCCATGGAATGTTACATGCTAATAGCACTTTAAGTAGATCCGAATTAAATGCTTTCTGGCGTTCGAAGCAGTTGCAGAGCCAGCAATATTTTATACGTACATATCGTAACTTGTAAATATTGTTAATGGAGGTAAGGAGGGCGGGCGAAACCTGCTGCGTCACGTTGACTAACCCGAGTTGGAAAACTTCATAAAATATATTCATTAGAACATTACATACATAATGTTACATATTATTGTCTTAATGCTTTCGAATATCATTATTAATTAAAAACTCTTCCCGAAATGTAAGCCTGACTTCCGGTCTATGTAAACTACATTTGTACCAGCAAAAAACATGTTTGTTCTGTTGTTTTTATAACCTATTGTTAAGATAACTATTATATATTTCTATATTATTGTAATGTCTTGATTAATATTATTATTATATGCAGCTATGTTGTATCTAACTCAAGAAGAAAATATGTAAAATATAAAGAAAAACATAACAGAAACTATTTCTTTATAAATCAATTTTTTATGTACATATCTTTCACTTAAATAATATTTTTTTGATGTTTCATTATAAACTGCGGGTAAGAACATGTCATATTCAGACTTTATGCAAATGCATTTAATAGCGCTAATAATATTCAATTTAGCCGTACTTACCTTTATATTTATTATGATTATGGTTTAATAAGCGGGTAATTTTACGTTCGATAATGTGCAATGGGGAATAATAAACACAGACACTTAATGTATTTGTCAAATGGAGGATGCTTCGTGGCCGTTTTCGACTTGAAAGTACTAACCAGTATAATGATACGCATGTACTAAGTCAGAGTTCAATTGATCGAAGTAATTAAGCTGGAAATACGTGTGATTATGCACTTGTGTGGTGTCTTGCGGTGAACAATTTGTCTATATGAGACTCTAAACGAGCAAACGCTCTTCAGCTGCAAGGACATCTTGTAAACTAACTGTTCTGTTTATGTTTACCTTGCCTGTCGCGTTTTCATTCCGCACTTTATTAAAGTTACGTGTTCATCCGTATACGATGCAGTATAACTCTTAGTGCTAGATGTAATACCAGAGCCAGCGCGCATTTTATAAATTTAACAACTAGAACTCTAGATTATTAAATACTAATGGTAAGAGTTGTCGGAACATATGGTGATATAAATATGGTTGTTTATACTGTCGATAACAGAAACTATAAATTGGCTCTTCTTGCCTATACGTACGAGAAGAATGTATTGTGATGATGAAAATTTTCAACCTCGGGATTTTTGCAACGTCCACTGATAACGAAAAAGCGGTTTTAAAAGAATCCTCTCTCTCTCTGTGTGTCAGTGTCAGTGTGTATGTGTGTGTGCGTGACCACGGTAGAGGTCACACGGCTAAAGCTATCAATTCCACATTTTATATTTACGAATATAATCTCTCTCTTGAGATATGATTAGATTTTCAGTAAAATCGGCAGACTGGTAGTAGTAGTTTACTACAGTAAAAAAATCAACTTTAGTTTAAAGAAATTTATAAAGAATTCAAATGTACTCAAAAGTGTATTAAAAATTATGCATAAATTATGCTTTGTATGCAGATTTCGTAAGAGCACAAAAGTATTTAGGGCTGGATTTCAAATAATTGTGTATAAAAGAAATTTCAAAATTCTTATTCATTCACTGTCAAACAACTCAATTGTAAATTTGTAGTTATTATTTTTGCATATTAGCGACATATCACTTTTTTATCAAAATGTTTTTGCATGATCTATGTTCAACCAAAAAGAGAACGTAAAAAGACTATAAAGGATTGTTGTGGCGCTCAATCTGACACATCGTATCACATATTAAATAAACGAACGCAAACTGAAGAAGATAAGCGATACGGAAATAGTGCTACAACGATAAAAGTATTCATTTTTTAGAGCCAGATATATAGATCATGTAATGAGAAATGCAATCATAGTTTACTCAGTAAAGTATGAAATTCATTATTGTCTCTGTTCTTGTTTAATCAAGTCACATGCAAGGAAACAATAACTACCAGAAATACTTTTTTAAGAGTGTTATATATTGAAATTATTTGAACGAAGTTTGACCTGGAGTGAATACTTGGATTGATGCCAGTCTTTTTACATCTGAAATGATAAACAATATTACAGTTTAGTACTAAGATCATGAGGACTCAATAAAACATGCCAGCTTGTCTAATAGTCAGAAATTGAACTGTATATTTCAAAAGAATTATTAAAGTTAATTTTTCTTTAACAACCTATTAAATGTAATAAATAGTTTCTGTGTGAAAAAAAAAGTTTTTACTCGAATAGAACTCTTTTGCAAATATAACGCAAAGTACGCGCTCTACAGAGATTTATTAAGAGAATAGAAGAATAGAATCTTGAATAATTTTTGTAAAAAAAAAACTCAAAATTCTGACATGAAGTAACACACTTACAGGTTTACTTTTTTTAAGAAGAGTAAGAGTATTTAAAACTTAATTTAGAACAACTCTTGTATAATGTGAAACGCACATACGTATAAGAAAGTCGTGTGGTGGCCAGACCTCATTTACGTAATTAGTTTGCTATGTCTTGTCAACAAAGTCTCGTCAAAATGACATACATTCAATTTTCTTTTTCTACTTCCATACTTTAATTGTATTATTAGATATAATAGGAATGCGGCATCCCAATATTCAATATGGCAATGACTACATATCTGTCAGATCTAAAAATTAAATAAAGTTGACAGTTCTCTGCAGTTTAGGTGTAAGTAGTTAAAATTTGTCTTTTTATGAAAATATTAACAGTAAAAATGAGCGATAGTGACAGTGAAATAGAAAATTTGACTCCACCAGAAATATTTGGAACAAGTTTTAATAGCCACGAACAATTTGTTACCAGCGAAATCGGAAAAAACGTACGAAATGTAATGACTATTATGACACTCGTAATCATTACGACTAGAGAGTACAATCCCGGGATCGCGGCCGTTTTTTGATTCCAAGCGAGAACACATACCAGAGTTAACAAAAGATGAAAACATTAATGAGCTGATAGAGAAAATCCGCAAAGTTGTAGTGTATTTCAAAAGACCAATATTGAAAAATGAAACAGTACTTCAAAAATATGTGGAGATTGAACATGAAAAAGAGCTGTCACTTCTTTTGGACTGTAAAACCAGGTGGAATAGTCTCTTAACGATGCTGGAACGATTTTCTCTTTTAAAAACCAGCTTTCAAAAAGCTCTTGTAGATCTCAATCATCCAATCCGTTTAGAAGGTGTTGATTTTGACTTGGTAAATAAAATTGTTGATGTGCTGACCCCAATTAAATTAACAGTATAAGCAATCTGTCGGCGAGATGCTAATTTATGCACAGCTGATGCCGCTTTGAAATTTCTTATAAAACAATTGTCTAGCAAAAACTCAGCACTCACCAATAAAATGAAAACATCCTTAGTGGAACGTATAAAGCAACGACGTAGTGATGATTTAACCGGTGTGTTGAATTATTTACAAAATCCACGAACAGATGATGAAAATCAGTTATTATCAGATTTGGAATGGCTCGACTTATTTCCAGTTCCTATACGGGCTTTAGTGAGGAAGCAAATAAAGAGTATTGTTAAAAGACTAAATACTACAGATAACACGGAAGAGGAAGAAAGGTCTGGATCACAAACAGATGATGAGCCAAGGCAACAAACCTCTCAACCCCAATTGACACTAAAGGAAAAGTTGGAAATTAATAAAAGAATGAAATCCCCAGATCCTGAAGTACAAAATGAATCGGGGTTGATAAATAGTTTTAGACGCGAAATGAGCCTGTTCGAATGGAGGAGTTCATGGATATCACTTAGAATTAGCATATACGTAAATATCTATGCGTTTTCAGCTGCTGCTTATGTTGGCAATAAACTACGAAGCAGGTTTGGAAGTCAAACATTGGATGCTATGATACTTCTGCGATTGTATTTTCGAAATTCTAAATAGTTTTTTGTATTGTCTTTTTTTGTTCCTTATTTTCTTCTTCTTCTTCTTCTTCTTCTTCTTCTTCTTCTTTTAATAGGCGTATCGCCTGTTTAGTTCCGGTTTCTTTGCAATGGTGATTCTTGCGATTTTGATTGCCAGCTGTCACGCCATCGCTTTGGTGGTCGTCCTATAGGTCTTCTTCCATGAGGTGTGTTATTTCGAACTATCCTGACCATTCTGTCGGGGATCATTCGGCTAACATGGTGGTTCCATTCTCTTCTTCTCTTCCTCGACCATCTGACCACGTCGTCCGTTAGGCACTTCTCTCTTATGTCTGTGTTTCTCTGCCTATCCTTCAATGTATGTCCCGTTATAGTTCTTAAGGTCTTCATTTCAGTTGCCCTTAGTAATCTCTTTGTTATCGTTGTTTCCGCTCTCGTCTCAGCACCATATGTCATCACTGGTCGTACGCATGCTTTGTATATTCTTGATTTGCATTCTGTACTTAGGTGTTTGTTTCTCCATATTGGATATCTAAGATGTCCCGATATTGCTGCTGCTTTGTTAACTTGTTTCCTCACCTCGTCCCCCAGGAAGCCGGCGCTTGTAATTTTGCATCCAAGGTACTCGATTGACATGGTTTGGTCAATGACATTATCTTCTATTGCCAATTTGCAGCGCAGAGGTTCCTTTGCTATGGTCATGCATTTGGTTTTGGTTGTGGAGATTTTCATATTAAGTTTTCCTGCCTGCTTGTTGAACGCTTGTAACAATCTTTGGAGGTCATCTTCCGATTCCGCAATAAGTACTGCATCATCAGCGTAGCATAATATATTTATTTTATGCATGCCCATTCGATATCCTAGTCCGGTGTTCTTTACAGCTTTCACCATCTCGTCCATGATTGTATTGAATAACAAAGGACTGAGACTATCGCCTTGGCGGATACCTGTTGTAGTTCGTAGATGTTGCGTTAGGGTGTGATTTGTGCGTATTTGCGTTGTTGTGTTTGTGTTTAAGTCCTTAATGAGTTCTATGTATTCTTTCTTCGTATTACCGTTTTCCAGGATCGTTATGACGTCTTTTAGTTGTACTCTGTCAAAGGCCTTCGTTAGGTCCACAAAGCAGAGATAGGCAGGGGTGTTGTACTCTAGTGATTTTTCTATCAGTTGTCTAAGTATGAATAGTGCATCAGTTGTAGATCTGTTTCTTTTTCCTTATTTTAATATAATAATATTATGTTTTGTGTTGTGCAACAATATTAATTTTATTAGGTTTTTTTCCATTTGAGCCCAATCAGAAACCACATAGTCTAATCCCGGGATCCCGGGATTGCATTCTCTATACGACAGTCACCTGCAGCTCGTGCCCTAAATTTCATACTCGTGACTTGATAGCCATCATTAAATGCTCATTGCATAATATTCTATTAAGAGATTGGCTATGAATAACGTCATATTTTTACTATAGTATGCCTGACTGAAATTGGCATTTACATAGTACAAAATTCATGACTGACTACTGTTACTAAACATTATTGGACATATATATTTCAATAGGTTTTGAAATTTGGGATTCTCAAAGATAAGATTTATATTATACATATTATTATTTCAACACGCGCTTGGGCGGAGGTATGCTGAATATAAATGAGAGTGTGAAACACGTGTCTGTAGTAGTCATTCACACTTAGTAGTTTCCATTTTCATTTCTACCATACAAATTTTCACATTATTAATATCTTTCTCTTGTGACTTATTTGTCATTTTCGCATAGGCTAGTGCGCATCTACCATGTAGTGAAGTTGGTTTTTATCTACAATAAACTAAATCTGTGGTACTACCGACAGAAGCTACAAATTGGCGTTAAAACAGACCGGTCACCCCAAAGAATTATTCATTTAAACAGTTTTGTTTGTATTATAGAAAATTTTGTACAGAATATCGTGTTTGAAATACTAATTTGCGAATGCTTATATTCAAACTATTCATTAACAGTATATCTACTTGAATTAATTTAGATTCCTTTAGTATATATTATCTGCTTTTATTAAATACTGAAAACATAAGGAGAGCGAATAATTTAGCTATTTTTTTTTGCTGCTATACTCTTCTTAATAAGGCACCTTTTGATCAATTTAAATGTTGTGCTAAATTGGAGAATAATCATTTTCAGTGAAGGCAGTGTTATTATTGATCATTATAAAAATATATAGCAAACAATCCATTAAGGATTAATGCCTACTTAACAAGATGATTTTGCTGAATTAATAGTTACGTCCTTTATTACTCAGAAATATATCGACTCGTAATCCATTTACAATTTATTTTAATTGAATCTGGAAAAAAAATGCTGTCCTAATTGTTACCACTTAAATTAAAATTGTTATATATATTTAAAGCAATCTCTTGAGATTATGACGGTAATTCATAAAGTAATTAGTTTTAATTTGGAGTATTATTACTAAAATATAATTTCTATAGTGAGGCTAGTGTACAAGATCAGCCAGTTTTATCGCAAGGAAGATTCTTCTTTCCTCTGTATTTATATACATACGTAAGGTATATGTTTGTGTAAGTTTATTGTCCCCTAAGTTCACACAAATAAAATACAATAGCTACTGCAAATAACATAATAAGAAACAAAACCAAATAAACAAAAAGTGTGTTTGTAACAGTAGTGTAATTCAAGGTTATATTCAGAGTAGAGACCACTCCGAACTCAGGTCGTCCATCTAAGCCTTGAACATGAATGAGTAAACATCCTTTATTATGTATAAGTGCTTACCAAGTAAACATAAAGCTTACAAGTAAATAATAGTAAACAAAAAGAAGCGAAGAAATGTACTTCAACAATATTTGATTACAAGTAATTTTACATTTAAAATCGCAAAAGATAACTTAGAGATTATTATATGAAATAACCATTTGCAAGTGAATTCAAATATATAAAAATCAAAACCATTTAGTTTGTTATTTATAGACTCACAAATTACATAATCGATTTTGATAAAATTTTGTGTGGAAGGTTGTGATCACATTTTTTCCCCAAATTTTATCGGGAAAAACTGAAAGTCCTTTTATCTATAGGAGTTTTGTATGAACTCAAGACCATAAGTCACAATTCGAAATATGGATATGCGTAATTCTTCTTTTGTTTCGTTTGTTGTGGTCCTGGGACGGAAATAATTGAATATGTTCAATTAAAAAAAATCTGGAAGATTTGGAGAAAAATCTTTATACCTATATATAATTGTTGGTGCGTTTGTTAGTGATCTAACTTCTGAACGACTTGGCCGACTTGGATTATACTCACACAATATATTTGTTGAGGTGATGGTTCTATGCTAGGGTACAATAGGTGGCGCTGTATTCAAGTTATTAACAAGTTCTAAATTTGTGGATCAAAATGATTCATATTTACAATATATGTGAGTTTAGTGCCAAAAATAAAATCACAAAATCTGAACCCGATAGATATCGCTGTGGCCGATTTATTATATATTATACAGGGTTATGATAAAGTAACGCACAAAATTCATAAAACGTACAATGTTCATTTTTGAAAAAAATGCAAAAACACGTCAAACAGTTTATTTTATTCCGCGTCTTTTAACATAAGTCAAAAAAATAAAACGTCAAATTTGTCAAAGTTATGACGTCATCAATATTTTTTTTAAATATGAAGCTTGGTTTTTTTTACTTTATTTGATAAAGCTTGTTTTTCTGCATTATAAAGAAATAATTGAAGTAGGGGTCACATAAGAAAAAACTAAAAAAAAAAAACGAATTAGACATGAAATGACTCGTATAACTCCCCAGATGATCGAAGACTCTGTAAATCAGGTCTACCATCGTCTTGGCCTATGTCAGATAGTGAACGCACAGTTTGAACAATTCCTGTAAGAAATCGTTTTGGTTTAATGGACCGTTTAATTAATTGAAATGTTATTACTATAATAAAGTTTATTTT
Organism: Amphimallon solstitiale; assembly: GCA_963170755.1. Taxonomy (NCBI): domain Eukaryota; kingdom Metazoa; phylum Arthropoda; class Insecta; order Coleoptera; family Scarabaeidae; genus Amphimallon; species Amphimallon solstitiale. The sequence continues at coordinate 84,787,402 of OY720681.1, read as the reverse complement.
GTTTTTTATTAATTCTCTCAGTTTTTTCTTATGTGACCCCTACTTCAATTATTTCTTTATAATGCAGAAAAACAAGCTTTATCAAATAAAGTAAAAAAAAACCAAGCTTCATATTTAAAAAAAATATTGATGACGTCATAACTTTGACAAATTTGACGATTTATTTTTTTGACTTATGTTAAAAGACGCGGAATAAAATAAACTGCTTGACGTGTTTTGCATTTTTTTCAAAAATGAACATTGTACGTTTTATGAATTTTGTGCGTTACTTTATCATAACCCCGTATATATCATCGCGTCACCTACCGGAAAGGGCAGAATAACGTCTGTCGGGCTAGCTAATAGATTATAAATGGTGTAGTTAGGATAGAAATACGTTCGTGTACCAAAAAACTAGGCCCACTATCGTCACTAGAGGTAAAGCAGATTTCATTCTAATTGCATTGTATTTTACTTCGCTTTCGCTAACATCATTAATAATAATAAAAATAATAACTTTATGTATGTCTTACAATACAAATTTATTTTGTAAACTACTTTAATTAGTGCCTCTAGCTTACGTAAAGAAAACACAATCAGAGTAATACATGCATGTATCTCAATTTTCACAAAAATTACACATATCCCCTTCTTTGACCAAGGTCTTCAACTAATTGCTGAAAAGGCGGGAAATATATAAGTAAGCAACGGCCTAGTAGTTCTTGTACGGCAAATATTCTTTTTGTTTGTTTAAGATAAAAAATTATGAAAACTTGAAAAAGATGCTCATTCATATCAAATAATAATAAAATAGGTATACATAATCGTAATAGGTAAATAGATTCTCGTCAGCGGTCAGGATGACTATGAAAATTAAAATATACTTACATTGTCATTCGCAGTTTGAGCAACAACTTCCATCCAATTAGAAAAATGACTGGTGTAGTCCACTCTGCCTGTAAATAATACATACATTTATTTATATACGCACCTGTACAAAACCTAATAAAAAGGTCAGTAGCTGGAATGTATAGAATTAAAAATATAATACCAGAAAGCATAAGATTAGGAATGTACCACTCAATATTCGCGTCACATATGAATTATCTCTATAGATATTCAATATATGAGATGAAACAACATCAAAAAATAAAAAAAACACCAACAACTCAACTATATAAACTCACCGGAAAATCAAACATTGAGAAACTCATAAGAATAAAAAAAGATGTTACTGATATATAAAATAGACAAGGGAGTAATCAAAACAAAAATAAAGTTATAAACTACAGCTCACAGACTGAGCCCTGGCCGATGTGATGCCCCTCCCACAAGGTGCGCAGTGAATCTTTATAATATTAGGATAACCACGAACAGTCTGGAAAAATTGTCAAGCGCTATACATATTTATATGTATCTCTTTTCAGTATATTACAATTTATTATCTGCATTTACTCCTTCGTCCGGCTAATGTATGCGATGATGAAGAAATGTTATCATTTCTTTTTTCCGAATACTTTCTCTGTCATGCACTGACCTATAAATCTGCGCGACTTATTATAGGTCGAGGCTCCTCCTATCGGCCAAGACTCAGTCTGTGTACTATAATGCCGTGTTTATACGGTCAAATAAATTCATCAAGTTTTTATCTTGAATTTATTGGAACATGTAAACGCTAAACTTGTCAATTTTTTCTTGTCATATAAATTCATGAATAAATTGTCGAATTAGAACCCACTCTAATTTGTCGTCAATTTTCTAGGGAATTATAGTGATATTTTAGTTTAAAATAAATGCCAATGTTGTGAACCTTCTGCCAAGTGAATAATTTTTTTATTATAAAGGATTGATAAAACATTAAAGTGCCAATAAATAATATGCAACTGTTGGTATTCTATACGAACGTTGTAAAGAACCGACAGAAAATCGATTGTGAGTAATCAATAATTTCACTTAACAAATAAGTATTTTAATGATCATGATCAAGTCTTCCAAAAAGACAATACCTATTTTTCATAAAAACAACTACACTACGCTTTGGAAAATGTTGAATTTTATTACTAGTTTGTGATTACTATAATCACGTACCTACATATAAAAATATTCGGATATTCTTTTGTATCCATCGGCAAGCTAAAAGTCCATATAATCGCGTATTATTAATCCCTTCAAATATCAGATTAACAAGTTTCACGTAACCTCCAAATTGATAAATGAAAACAAAAACATTTAAAGGTTGCAAGAAAACAAATGTCACTATTTGAATAGAAGACCACATAAAAGCCCTCAATACCACTCGTGCAGGAACCTGGAATTTTGCAATGAGACTGAGGACCAAGGAGGTATTGCTATATGTATAATATATGTGTAAAACAGGAAAAAGAGAATATTGGGTAAATTCCGCTGTATTGCAACCGTAGACACGTGTTTCTGACTAATTGGTCGTCATCAGTACGGTGTAGCCAAGGAATAAGGTGGGATATCCTTGGAGATAGAAGCATACACGGAAGACCATCAGGCGACAGACCACCATTTGCAGCTTCAGTTAGAAGATCTTCGGTTTTGAAGACAACAACTAACATCGCCACGAGGAAGACATTGTCAACCTGCGTGCCATCCGAAACCCAGGAAAGATAATCAATAAAAGAATTATCGCGGATACATAAAATAAAACAGGAAAAAGATGGATGGCACGCAGGTTGACAATGTCTTCCTCGTGGCGATGTTAGTTGTTGTCTTCAAAACCGAAGATCTTCTAACTGAAGCTGCAAATGGTGGTCTGTCGCCTGATGGTCTTCCTTGTATGCTTCTATCTCCAAGGATATCCCACCTTATTCCTTGGCTACACCGTACTGATGACGACCAATTAGTCAGAAACACGTGTCTACGGTTGCACTACAGCGGAATTTACCCAATATTCTCTTTTTCCTGTTTTATTTTATGTATCCGCGATAATTCTTTTATTGATAATATATGTGTAGATATAATTTTTACTTACTCAAAAAAGAAATGAGACGCACGCTTAAAGAATGTTAATAAATATATTAGATTTAATGTTAATTCCATCTCAGTAAACGGTATACTGTTTCACAATTATCTGTATTTGATTCAAAAGCGACGTGACTAATAATCTGAACTTACGGTTCTTTTGTTCATTTAATAAATTATGGACTGTAGAGAACGATGCTAACTTATCACGTATTTATTTATGTACATGTATTTTATGTTGAAACACCTTAAGTATGTATAAGTGTTGCGCACAGTTTCTTGTGTTATATAAAAAAGACACTAATAAAATGTGGTTTCTGTGAGACAATAGAAACGAACGTTTGACCTTTCGAAAATATTTATATAATGCATAATATTGTTGTCGACATGTTAATATATTTTGTATAATTTGACATTATTTCTACATAAATATAGAATGTGATGTGGTATGAGAAAGACGTACGTACTAGGAAATAGATTCATCATGTTAGTGTTATTTATTGCTGCTTTTGTTGTCAGGGACTGTTGCAAATATTAGTTTTGAGATTTTCTGCGCTAAAATTGAATATCACACATTTAAATATCATGGACCAAAACAAAACGTATTTAAGACTTCCCGCCGACTTCCTTACTTTTTAAAACAGTGCGTGTAATACTGAAAAAACAAAAACTACAAAAATCAGTACCCCAGAATATTTTCTTACCGGGGATTTTTAAAAGTTTAATATTTTGCATTTTTATATCCGCATACCTACACATATTTGCAGCAAATGATGTATGTTTACAAATAAAAAGTAAACACGTAAAAAATGCATCATACGAAAAACATTCACGACGATCACATTTTCCCGAATTGCTAACTTCACTTGCTGCAATTGTTAGAATTTTTAAATCGGTAATGGCGGCTGTTATAAGTATTTAATTTTTCGTTACTTTAGGACAAAATTTGAGGGTCTGGGTCGCGGAAATGCACAGACTTTCATAAACATATATCTCCAAATAATATGAATAATATTTTGATCAGAAAAATAACGAACGAAGAACTACGGAGTAAGACAAGAAAAAGAGTAGATAAAATGGTTAGATGATGTAAATGAAAATTAAAATATACTATATCTTCAGAGTCTTCTATACTGGTCTATAGCATGTTAAATTCCTATAACAGGGGCGGTGTAATATGTCTGCCAAATGATAAAATTTCGTTTGATCTTCCGTTTGTAGAACCTATGAGCCTTTATCTAGAAAATACAGTCCCCATTTTAGCAATTTTACTTTCTTATACGTAGTATAAGGAAGTATTGTGATGATGAAAATTTTCAACATCGAGATTTTTGTAGATCCCCTGATACCGAAAAAGTGATTTTTAAAAAATGTCTCTCTCTCTGACCACGATAGCGGTCAAACGGCTGAAAATATCAATTCTAAAATTTATATTTTCGAGTATAATTTTCCTCTTGAGATCTGATTAGTTTTTCGGTAAAATTGGCAGACCGGAAGTAGTAGTTTATTTCAGTGAAAAAATTGAATTTTGCCAACTAATAAGTTTGAACAAATTTATAACGAATCCATATGTACTCGAAATTAAACTTGAGAAGAATTTTATTAAAAAGTTTTTTCGAAATTCCTACCGGAAGAGGTCTTTTACTCTTATCGAAAATCAGTTTTTTGCAAATATTTCGCAAGTCATGCTTTTTAGACAGGTACGTTACGAGTATAAAAATAATTAGAACTTGCTTTTCAATACCTTTTGTATAAAAAAAATTTCAATATTCGGACCGGAAGTACCAGCGATTTTTGCAAATATCTCGTAAATTATGCATTCTACATATATTTATCAAGAGTACAAAAGCATTAAAGCTCGATTTGGAATAATTTTTATAATTTTATAATTTTAAAATTCGGACCGGACGTAACATTTTTAGCGAGTAGCACTTTCTTTCGAATATCTCGCACAGTATGCATTCTATGGAGATTTATTCAGAGAATAGGATTTTGAATAATTTTTATAGAAAATATTCTTAAAATTTGGATTTGAAGTTACATACAGGCTTATTTTTCTAAAATAAAACCATTTAAAACAATTTAGAACAATTTTGTGTAATTTGAAACGCTCCTACGTATAAGAAAGTTGTTTGGTAGCCACACCTCATTATTTGATTTCTCTCTAGAAGAATCCTCAGACAAGAAAATCCGTATTCGCAATTTTAGATAGAAAATCCGTATCCGGTATCTTGAATGAAATACCTGGATCCGCAATCTCTGATAGAAAATCCCGAAACTCAGATAATGAATATGGATTTAAGCAGATTATTTTAATGTATTATAATAAAGTAATTTTACTCCACCTACTTCAAATATAAAGTTAAAATTGCATATAGAGCAATCTGCTGGGTAATAAATAATTTATCTTCTTTACTTTAATAAGCCACGGAGTTTGTGAAAATTGTTACAAATACTTTCATAGAACAGTAATGCGTGATTTATTGTCTGTTTATCCTTTTTAAATTTGAAAACACATGAATCATAGGTCGACGGCAGAGCACGACCCCAAAGATCAAGTGGACGTCATTACACGTATTACAGCTTCACCACTTCTTGTATATCTATCACATAAAATTACGGTCGATTTTCCTTCCACTAATCATTAATGTATCCAGAAAGAGAGAGAGAGAGTGATTTAGTACGTCTCATTACAGCAGCTCAACCGATCACAGCAATTTGTGTTGAAAAGGCCACGGCTATTTGTCGCTAAGTGAAAAATGACGATCAAATGAACTATTATATATAGACTGCCAATTAAGTGTCGTTTGACTTGAATTGAGCTCAACAGGTTTTCGATAAAAGTATCTCTTTAATATGTACCTATACATACAAACTAAGATATTTTTAGAAGCAAATAATTGGATCTTCTTTCTATTATTTCTGTTTCACCTCTGCCGAAAAGATATCGAAATGAATTGTGTTTGCGATCAAGTTCGCATTGACATTCTAAATATACACGCTTCGTGTTTTTGTAACCTTTGAAGGTTTTGTTTTTTCATAACTCGATCTCGATTAACAGGATGCTTTAATATGATATCCACGTGATCTAAATTAAAGGATGAAAGAGGAAACAACTGGTTATATCATTATTAACTAAATAAATAAATACGATTATAGTTACACATCTAATTCAGGAGTACTCAGACTTTTACTATCGGCAGTATAGATATATTCGTATGAAGCTACATGACAGGTACAACAAAAGAAACATATGTAAATTATATTACAAGAGTAGAAATATATTTAGAAGGGCCATACTTTAAAACACTGCACCATTTGGTCTAGGATGTAGGAAAATGTCTCTCTCTCTGACCACGATAGCGGTCAAACGGCTGAAAATATCAATTCTAAAATTTATATTTTCGAGTATAATTTTCCTCTTGAGATCTGATTAGTTTTTCGGTAAAATTGGCAGACCGGAAGTAGTAGTTTATTTCAGTGAAAAAATTGAATTTTGCCAACTAATAAGTTTGAACAAATTTATAACGAATCCATATGTACTCGAAATTAAACTTGAGAAGAATTTTATTAAAAAGTTTTTTCGAAATTCCTACCGGAAGAGGTCTTTTACTCTTATCGAAAATCAGTTTTTTGCAAATATTTCGTAAGTCATGCTTTTTAGACAGGTACGTTACGAGTATAAAAATAATTAGAACTTGCTTTTCAATACCTTTTGTATAAAAAAAATTTCAATATTCGGACCGGAAGTACCAGCGATTTTTGCAAATATCTCGTAAATTATGCATTCTACATATATTTATCAAGAGTACAAAAGCATTAAAGCTCGATTTGGAATAATTTTTATAATTTTATAATTTTAAAATTCGGACCGGACGTAACATTTTTAGCGAGTAGCACTTTCTTTCGAATATCTCGCACAGTATGCATTCTATGGAGATTTATTCAGAGAATAGGATTTTGAATAATTTTTATAGAAAATATTCTTAAAATTTGGATTTGAAGTTACATACAGGCTTATTTTTCTAAAATAAAACCATTTAAAACAATTTAGAACAATTTTGTGTAATTTGAAACGCTCCTACGTATAAGAAAGTTGTTTGGTGGCCACACCTCATTATTTGATTTCTCTCTAGAAGAATCCTCAGACAAGAAAATCCGTATTCGCAATTTTAGATAGAAAATCCGTATCCGGTATCTTGAATGAAATACCTGGATCCGCAATCTCTGATAGAAAATCCCGAAACTCAGATAATGAATATGGATTTAAGCAGATTATTTTAATGTATTATAATAAAGTAATTTTACTCCACCTACTTCAAATATAAAGTTAAAATTGCATATAGAGCAATCTGCTGGGTAATAAATAATTTATCTTCTTTACTTTAATAAGCCACGGAGTTTGTGAAAATTGTTACAAATACTTTCATAGAACAGTAATGCGTGATTTATTGTCTGTTTATCCTTTTTAAATTTGAAAACACATGAATCATAGGTCGACGGCAGAGCACGACCCCAAAGATCAAGTGGACGTCATTACACGTATTACAGCTTCACCACTTCTTGTATATCTATCACATAAAATTACGGTCGATTTTCCTTCCACTAATCATTAATGTATCCAGAAAGAGAGAGAGAGAGTGATTTAGTACGTCCCATTACAGCAGCTCAACCGATCACAGCAATTTGTGTTGAAAAGGCCACGGCTATTTGTCGCTAAGTGAAAAATGACGATCAAATGAACTATTATATATAGACTGCCAATTAAGTGTCGTTTGACTTGAATTGAGCTCAACAGGTTTTCGATAAAAGTATCTCTTTAATATGTACCTATACATACAAACTAAGATATTTTTAGAAGCAAATAATTGGATCTTCTTTCTATTATTTCTGTTTCACCTCTGCCGAAAAGATATCGAAATGAATTGTGTTTGCGATCAAGTTCGCATTGACATTCTAAATATACACGCTTCGTGTTTTTGTAACCTTTGAAGGTTTTGTTTTTTCATAACTCGATCTCGATTAACAGGATGCTTTAATATGATATCCACGTGATCTAAATTAAAGGATGAAAGAGGAAACAACTGGTTATATCATTATTAACTAAATAAATAAATACGATTATAGTTACACATCTAATTCAGGAGTACTCAGACTTTTACTATCGGCAGTATAGATATATTCGTATGAAGCTACATGACAGGTACAACAAAAGAAACATATGTAAATTATATTACAAGAGTAGAAATATATTTAGAAGGGCCATACTTTAAAACACTGCACCATTTGGTCTAGGATGTAGGAAAAAAACCTGCAGCATAAAGAACCTACATCACAGTGCCACAAAACTAAAGGTCTTTAGTTGTTAAGATCCAAGCAAAGCCTTTGGAGTTAAATTATGTAAATCTGTATATCCAAATTCAAATTTAGCTATAGCACATTCTTTAACAATATGTTTAACTGTTTCAATCTTAGCTCCGCAATTAGAAGCTGGACTCGCAATCACATTCCACTTGAATAAATTCCATTTCCTTCGCCAATCTCTCTAAGTAGTTACATTTGTTTTTAGATATATCTTCGATATTAAGTTGAAAAATTTTAACAATTAAATCGGCAGTAATGTACGATTTTGGTGTATGTTGGCTTGTTTAAGTTGTCACTAGTTGACAGCTGCCAGCGCAACATGGTAATTGTTGTTTGATAACTTATGGTGGCCTCACTATTCGACAGGCTTATATAGACCAACTGGCCTGCCAAATTTTTCAAGTGCATTCATAGCTAACGAGGTGCCCCGGAGAATCTATATCCAAAAGAATAACTAAAGGTTGCCGACAGGGTTCAGTTAGAGGGCCGATGGTCTGGAAACTCATAATGGAAGCACTCTTGCATATCTTGGACGGGGCTGGGGGTGGTTTGAAGACCGCTGTAGCCTATAACCTTCTCCTTCTCCTGGCTGCGTATAGCAGAATAGGACTGGAACGAGATACAGCTGATGTAATAAGAATACTCTTCGATTGGTGTAGGTTGAGGAAGCTTCAAATCTGTGTAAAAAAAAAACATCATACGCATTACGGCAAGGCAACTTTAAGCGTAACTCAACCATCAAACTTGTGGAAGCCTATAATATATCAATTTAAAATTCTATACCAAACGTTAACGCCAAAAACTGTTTGACTTCTTGTCTGCCTTATCCACCTAGGATTATCATCTGACCAATAACAAGCATTATGCTTAATTAAAGTACTATTGTTGTGAAAACGGCATTGTCACTCCACATGATCTGATTTATAAAGTTATTGTTTTCCGCTAACATTACAGACATTCTGCCAGAAAATCGAGTCTGCGTTGATTACCTCCTAATCTTAAATGGTGCACTAAATGAACTTTATAAGGAAAGTATATATTTTCTTTTAGAGTCCTACGGCAAGAGGTTACCGATAAATCATGCTGTTCTTTTAATTGTCGTAATGATGTATGTGGATTATTATTTACTATTTGTAGAACCGCTGCCGTAATTTCATCATCTCCTATTCTTTTCTGCCTTAATTGTTTTTTGAAGCTACCGTAATTTCTGAGATTTGCATACAGGCTTATAAATGTTTTGTGATCTAGTAAAGGACTGTTTGGATAGCGTAGAGCATATAATCGCACTGCTTCAGATGCATTTCTACGAGATTCTCCATATATTAAAACCATATTTAGATTATCTTCATTTGTGTGTAAAATCATATTTTTAATACAATCTCAACGTAACGTGAGTAAGTGTTTGAATGAAGCTAATTATACAGACAATTAGTATTCAAGCAAATATCACTAATGTAAAATAATTCCTAAATAATCAAAACTACCATACATACATATAACACAGACATGAATGCTTTTCTGCCTACATACCTACGGGTGCCTATGAAGTGGAATTTATAAAAGGGAACTTACTATAAAATTTAAACTTTGATGAAGTTAACTATAATAGCAAGAATTGTGAATATGTTTACTGCTATTTTTCCTTACAAATTAAATATTTAAACAAACAAAAGACAAAAATTGAAATTACTCTTACTTTCTTTAACCACGAACTAATTCATATTGTGAAACCGTTAAATTTTGGAAACTAACACAAATAACAAAATTTACATTAATTTTAATACTCTTTCAAATAAAACACAAAGAAAGATTATGGCCATCAAAAAAATTATTTTCATCGCAGCGCCATCTATATATTCAAATAATAAAACACAATTGTGAGAGCAAACTAGAGTCGATCACATTCTTTAGAAACCGCTTTTTACAAAAATCAAACATCTTTATCCGTTTCCAAAATATTTGACCTGGGAGTTTCAAGTGGCACACACCCTGTATATAGTTATTTAGGTTTCTCCTGAAATATGAACCGACATGTAACTGCACTAATATCAATGATAGCAACTTAACTTTAAACACTGTATATACCTATACTGCACGGATTTAGTATATTTTAAGATTATTGCTAAGTCATATACATTATTTCGCTAATTCATATTGTGAATCCTCTAGATGAATACACTTAAAAAATGTAAAAGCTGAGAGACAACTAAAGGAGACTAACCGAATGTAACTTACAGACTTCGAAAAATTAATTTTATAGAGAAAATAAAACATAAGTTCATCAAATTTTCTCTTGTAGGGTTTGTTGCACTTAATCACTAATGTGATATTTTACCATAAACATAAAGAAAACATATTTACGGTGTCTTGAAAATCAAGATTAATTGCATAGTTTTCAATTTTGTAGAATACTACATAACTTTCAAGGTATCTAATCAGCTTTTTAGCCAAACAATGAGTGCCCGACAATAAAAAGGAAATCTGTAATATATTACGGTTCTTAATAGGCGCACGTTGTGTAATAAACACCTGGTCTTTCGTAACGAGAAGAATCGAAGAATTGAAAATTTTGATTTATTTTTAATAGTGGAGACTGGCTAGGACCTACTATCACAATGAATAGAGATTTACGACATTAAACGGTTAATTTTGTCGGAAAAGGAGACATCCAGAGGACAGTCGTGCCTTTACTAACAAGAACGACCTCTTGAATTATCAGGACCGTACAACAGTTCATTACTCTTGTTGGTTGAAAATCAACTGATTTATTATAAACTAAAACAGTTGATTTTATAATCAAAAACAGTTTTACTTTATGATAAATCAATTTATTTTCAATCAACAAGAGTATATGTTGAAAATGTGTTGTTATATTACGGTAACATCAGATTATTTTTAAAAAGTTCGTTCGAAAATAATATGTAGGATGAAAGAAAATATAATTTTTCTACTCCCATTCTTTAATTGTATTAATAGATATGTTGAACCTGTACTTTAATGATGTCCATTAAGATACAGCTTTTTCATTAAGATACAAGTTTATATCCAATATGAATGCGACATCAATATTCAATATAGCCATGACTACATATCTGACAGATATAAAAATTAATTAAACCTGACAGTTCTCTGCAATTCACTAGTAAGTAGTTAAAATTTGTGCCTTTTTGAAAACATAAACAGTAAAAATGAAAGATAATGACACTGAAATGTAAAATTTGACTCCACCAGAAATTATGAAACAAGCCTTAGTAGCCACGAACAATTTATTACCAGTTAAATCGGTAAAAACGGACGGAAAATTTTACTCTCAATTTATGAAATGGAATGTTCAAAAATAATGTTTTATTATGGGGTCGTAGAAAAACTAATGTATGCAACGCGCATTTAATGGCTATTAAGACACTCGTATTCATTACGGTACGAGCCGAAGGCATACTCGTGTCTTAATAGCCATCATTAAATGCTCATTGCATAATATACTATTTTGTTATGAATTTAATCAATAACGCTTAAAAAGCTTTGTTGTTAACAATTATCATCTAATTTATGTCACATGTCAACTTTCTTTCATGTTAAAAATGATGTTATATTGGAAAAAAGTAAGTCTGCAATCGATACTTTGCAGATATATGCCGCTTTGATCTGTTTCTTTACCACTGTTTGAAGATATCTGTATTGCTCAAACGCTCATGTCAGTTTTTGTGAAGGTTAGATTGTCTAAAATAAGACGCCTTTAATTTAACTTCTCTAACATTCTCTGCATTGTATATGTTACGCTGATGATTTGAATATTTTCGCCAATATTTCTACGCACGATGATGCACTATTACTGCAAAAAGATCTTGATTTTCTATACCAGTGGTGCACTGACAACACTTTGTTTCTTAGATGTCGTTGTCAAGAAACTGGCAAGTCTTGCATGTCATTATGATATTCATGTCTGACTGCGTCCAAAACCTTGGGATTCCTGTTGCATAGCTCTAGATACGTTGCATATGAAGAAACCACCTTCTAGAAGAAAACCATAGTTTTAGTTATTACTTTGATATTCTACCCATAGATAATAAAGGCATCAAATTAAACTTATTTGAATCTCTTGAAATTAATTTAAACAGAATCTCAAATAATTTACTTAATGATCAGTTAGAAACAAATAGTTCCTCTTTACTTAATGTATTTGTATAACAGAAGATTATTAACTCCCTGCCCCCTCGTCATAACTCGTGTCATGTTTTAGATATATAAGTGTATTTGTAACATTGTGTTCATTTCTGAAGAAGCACTGTGTTGACGAAACAATGGTCATATTAAATTTTAAATATTAAATAAGTGAAAATTCAACAGTTGTTGTTATTTAGTAATTAATATTATGGATCTTCATTAAATAAAGACCGAATCAATCAATTATTATTATTTTTATTATTATGTATATGTATATACCTATATTATTTTCGTTTATTCTTTTTTATATGATTTTAGTATTTAAAAAATGAGGTGTGGCCACCACACGACTTTCTTATACGTATGAGCGTTTCAAACTATACAATTTTAAGATTTTTTTTATACAAAACTTATTGAAAATCCTATTCTAAGTACTTTCATTCTCTTAATAAATCGCTATAGAATGCATACTTTGCAAGATATTCGAAAAAAAGTGCTACTGGCTAAGAGTAAAAGTGCCACTTCCGCTCCGAATTTTGAAATTTCATGTACACAAAAAATATTGCAAATTCAACTCTAAATACTTTTGTACTCTTAATAAATATACTGGGGTGTCTCTAAAGGGTGCGGAAAAAACGCTACCACACATTTCTGAGGGCAAAATATGACGATCTAACCCAACTTACCTCAGTCCAAAAGTGGATGCTTTCGGAGATACAGAGTGTCAAAAGTTCAATTTGGTTTTAGTTTTTTATAAATAATTTCTGTAGTAATTGGTATATTGTCACAATATTTGGGTAGGGGGGGTTTCGTGGGGTAAAAAATTTAAATCTGCTCTCATTTTCATTGCAAAATGTAGAGGGCGCCACCTGCGGCATATTGTATCCATTTAAAACCTAATAACTTTTTTGAGACACACTGTATTTAACTTTTAAATAAAAATTCTTATTCTCCAATTTTTTTACCTAGAAAAGGTATACTTGGTAGGAGTTGATTGGAGCAGCCGTTTATGAGTAATCTGGATATAAAAAATTCATTCCGTATATAGACACATATGCTTCTGTAATTTGGGTGTTATTCTTGTGGCAATTCAATGCAATGGTGCATCCACTTTTGGACTGGGGTAAGTTGGGTTAGATCGCCCTCAGAAATGTGTGGTAGCGTTTTTTCCGCACCTTTTAGAGACAGCCTGTATATAGAATGCATAATTTACGACATATCTGCAAAAAATCGATATTCGGTAAGAGTAAAAGTGGTACTTCCGGTCCGAATTTTGAAATTTTTTTTATACAAAAGATATTTAAAATTATAATATAAATACTTTTATACTCGTAATGTACCTGCCTAGAAAGCATGACTTGCGAGATATTCGCAAAAAACTGATTTTCGATAAGAGTAAAAGACCTACTTCCGGTTGGAATTTTGAAAAACTTTCTTAAGATAATTTGTCTCAAATTTAATTTTGAGTACATTTCAATTCTTTATAAATTTGTTTAAACTTAGTAATTGACGAAATATTGGCAAAATTCGATTTTTTCACTGAAGTAAACTGCTACTTCCGGTCTACCGATTTTACTGAAAAACTAATCATTTCTCAAGAGGGAGATTGTACACGTAAATACAGAATTTGGAATTGATATCTACAGCGGTTTGACCGCTATCGTGGTCACACACAGACAGATAGACACACACACAGAGACATTTTTTAAAAACCACTTTTTCGGTATCAGGGGACTTCAAAACGTGGACATCTGCAAAAATCTCGAGGTCGAAAATTTTCATCATCACAATACTTCCTTATACTACGTATAAGAAAGTAAAATTTACAGTATTATTATTATTATTAAAACATGTTACAAGATGTGTTAACTACTGTTTGCATCATTAATGCTCTCTAAAAACAATCTTTAACTGAATTATTATGCCCCAAACTCTAGCCCCCCTGACCATCCTCTAGACATTAGTTTCACGTTTAGTAGCTTTCGCGTGGAACTTTGTGGATCGTATTTTCCCAGCCTAACAGGTGATGAATCATCATCATCTCTCGGGACAAATGCATTTAATTATTCGACTGACTGATACTTATTATCAACGCGATCTCCTTTTGTGAGAGTGGACGATTTAGTTACACCAGCAATAATAATATTACATTCTTTGATCGATGCTGCTTCATTTCTTGAATCACCTGCTTTAAAGAGCAAGCGCTCAATTCTGAACTACCAATTGCTCATAGATTTTTAATTCACCAATAGCATCCGCCAAAGCACCTCTACATGTAGCGCAATGCCATGACGAACCAGAAAAACTCTTAAGGCTGTATTACACTTGTCAATTTCTCCACAGTGTTTTTTGGAAAATAAAAAACTAATAAATTTAGCGAAGATTTATGAACGATATTGAATGTAAAAGTAACTGCACAAGAGGTGCAAAATTAAATAAATAATTTACGCACAAATTCCTCCAAGAAGTAAAAAATGTATTAATTAACATCATTCATTTTTAACAAGATTCTAAAATGAAATTTGTGTTTACATTGTACTAGAAATCACTAATAACTTGATCAAGTTGCAGAAGAAAAATAGAACATGTTCTAAGTCAACAATTTCTTGGTCAAGAAATTGATCAAGTCGACTCGACAAGTGTAATACAGGACTTGTCGTCAATTTTTACTTGATCAAGTTGTAGGTCAATAACTAAGTCAAGAAACTGATAAGTGTAGCTTTTAGAAGCTATGTTTCTCAAATCCATACTTGAAAGACCGACACATACATGATTGTAAGCAAGCTTACACACAAAACACGTTACCAATTTATATTTTTCAGTTTCGGCATTGTAACAGCAACAGATCACCATCTTACCAGTAACAAGCAATAAAACGAAAAAATACTAATTAAGAAAAAAGGTAGGATAAGACAGGGATGAGCTTTTTGTTCTGTTTCGATATACTCAGGTCCCAGAGTATTCCATTTATTAGAGTTATCGCTTTTCTTCCTTGTAATACATTTCGGTCTTTTATAGCTCTGTCTAGTGTTCCGTCCGCTGTTATTTTAGCCCCAAGTATTTGTACTCGTCACAAGACTTAATTCGCTGCCCCATATTTAATACTAGATCTTGTTTTATTCCACCAATGCACATATACTCTGTCTTTTTTATATTGACCTCCAAACCCCACTTTTTGTATTCTTCTATCAGTTTTCGAGTCATATATTCCAAGTCGTCATACTCCTGGGCGACTACAATTTGATCGTCGGGCGAAACACAAGGTGTATAAATTGGTTTCATTTAATGAAATTCCCATGTTTTGGCATTTTCCTTTCCATACTATAAGGACTTGTTCTAAATAAATCTTGAAGAGCGTTGGCGAAATACAACAACCTTGTTTAAGACCTTTATTCACATTAAATCCTTTTGTCAGTCTTTGTTTTATTATGACTTTTGCTTCGCTATTGTTGTACAACTCCTTAATTGCTTTAATTAACTGAACGCTTATGTTTGTATTCTCCAAGGCCCTTCAAAGTAAATTAAGTGGTACGCTGTCGTATGCTTTTTGTAAGTCTACGTATAGTAAGTGCAACTCTTGTCCGTATGCCATTTTCTTTTCGATAACTTGAGTTATACAGAAGAGATGATCTACAGTCGATCTACCTGCCCTGAATACGGCCTGTTCTTCTGCCTCCATGTCTTTGTACTCATTTTCCATTTTATTTCCTATTATTTTGCCGTAGACTCTGCTCAGCATACTAGTCACAGATATGCCTCTATAATTGTCGCACATATTTTTCCTTCCTTTTTTGTGAATCGTGGTTATACATGATGTTTTCCACTCGTTTGGGACTTTGGTTCCGTTTAGATATTTTTGGAAAAGATTTCGTAGTCTCACAAACAGTTCATATTGTACCGTATTTAATAAGTTCAGTCTAGATATTTCCGGATCCGACAGATTTTTCGCTTTTTACGGCTGTGCATACGCTTTTAACTTCAGGAAGTGTTAACTGTATTGGAGATCCTATCGTTCTAAAGGTATCATTTATTTCTTCTTCTTGGAATTCCCCTCTTTCTTCCGTTAAAAGTTTTTTTTTAAAGTGTGCATCCCATTCTTTGTCTGATGTAGGCGAAATTATATCTCTGGTCGTTTCTTTTCTAATTGATTTTATCGTCTTCCAACTTTCGGTACTTCTTCGACCTCCTAAATAAGAGTCTATTTTCTGGCACTTTTGCGTCCATGATACATTTTTCTTGTCACTAATCATTCTTCTTACCTTTGATTGTGCGCTCTTGTAATTTTGTCTTGCATTCTCTGTTTTTTGAGATAAGTAAATGTGATACAGTTTTCTCATTTCCTCTATTTCTCCTCCAATTTCAGCATCCCACCAATATGGTTTTCTCCTCTTCGATTTTTCTTCCACTAAACCTGTGCTTCGTTTGCGGCTTGATGAATGCTTGAAGTAATGCGATCATACTCTTCATTTGGGCTTTCGCCTGAAAGTGCATTGAGTTTTTCGTTAAGTAATGCACTTTCAGGCGAAAACCCAAATAATAATAATAATAATATTATTATTATTATTATTTGGGTTTTCGCCTGAAAGTGCATTGAGTTTTTCGTTAAGTCGTTTTTTATATAGGTTTTTAGTATAACGAAACAGAACAAAAAGCTCATATATAACACCATAGTAAAGAGTATTGTTACGTACAGTTCAGAGGTTTGGCCAATCAAGGACAGAACAGAGAAAATGCTGACCGCTACAGAAATGAATTATTGGAGAAGAGCAGCAGGGAGATCAAGAAGAGAACAAGTTACAAATCAACGAATAAGTGAAATTATGACGGTGGGTGAACGCACGATAGTGGACGAGATAAGAACAAAACAACTGGTATGGTACGGACATGTGCAGAGAATGGAGAACGAAAGACTACCTAAACAAATAATACAATGGAATCCAAATGGGCGAAGAATACGAGGAAGACCACGGAGGCTGGAGAGAAGGAATAGACAGCGAAATGAGGTTTAGGCGTCTGGATGACGAGTTATGGGCGAATAGAAACGAGTGGAGATTGGAAATCGGAAGATGACGGACGTTATAAAAGCGATTTATATATATATATATATATAAATAATAACTTTTTAAAAAAAGAAATTCTAAATTGGTTTCTTTTGAATATTATATATATATATATACGTATATAATAAGACAGGGATACTTTACTTTAAGGTCCCGACTTTTATATAACACAAACAAGGACTTGACTGCAATTGGTATGAACTCAGAAACAGTGTACGAAATAAGAGGAATATATACAGACATTATTTCTCAACGTATATTTTAAACAAAGTACTGATCGTTTAAAGATTATTCACATGACATCAAAAATATTAACATACATAGTTTTCTCAGTATAAAATTGAATCGTGCAATTTTCAAATAATCGCTTAAATTTACCGTACAACAAAGGACAAATAAAACAAAACTTATACCGACAAGTTCCTGATCTTTGTTCTAGTATATAACACACTAATTAAATCACTATTTAAAACTCTTTAATAGATAAAATATAACTAACGTGTCGACTTTGTATGATAAATATCTCTTATCTTTCTGTATTTAAAAATTGAACAGACTTATCGATATCTCACAGAGCAATTATATTCTTTTATGAAACTTACACACAGCATTTCATAAATACTGAAAAAAGTATATCTCTAGTAATTTAACTTGAGACAGTCGAACTCCGGTCCTGTCTACTTTAGATCTCCATCAGTATATAAATAAAAAAAAAGACGCTTTTGCCGTGAACGCTGGGTATTCTTGTGCGCGACTTATGCACTCACACAAACTATTTCTGCTGTTGCGGAACGATCTGGTTGACATTTCTAAGATCTGGCACCCCTATATCAAATAAAACGCTAATCATAATTGAAATTTATGAGGGCTAGATAAATTAAGAGCCAATCAGTGCGGATGACATGATGTAGTACGTATAAATGAATGAGACTTACAAATTGAGTTTATTCGCGGTGTCTGAATGGTGGTGGCTCGCAGCATACAAACCAGATGGTCGGACCGCCAACGCGGCCCGTGCTGTCTTCGCGTAGGCCCGTTGCTCTTTCCGTGGGCTTGGCTCGCGACGGATGCTCTGCATTATTATAATAACGGGCTCAGCGTGTCACTTAATGCCATGGAAAATAGTATTGTTAAGGGACATAAAATTACTGAATTATAGACGATTGTTGCATCGTACGCGAACGTAAGGTCTTTCTCGGTGCGTTCTGATATAAATGATGTGCACCGTGGAGAGATGCTTTTTTTTATCTACCACAATATGTAATAAATTTCAGCTGTAAGCTGCAGAACGGAAGTTTTGTAAATTATATATTTCGTATATATACGTTTCTTGCTTTATGACGGTATGCATATTTATATAGGTTGTTTCAATAAGAGCGCAAGATCTGAATTGCCCGCCATGCTTGATAGTCATAATGACACGTGATTATGACGTGACTGATCGAAAGTTAACAGGTGAGAGTTAGTATACATGGAGCATTGCACGATAGAACATCGCGTCCTGATTGTTAAACATTATCATCAAAATGGGGAAAGTTTGATTGACTCCATTCGTAAAGTGCGTCTAATATTCGGTTGACAGAGTGTTCTTACTTCAGCTACAGTAAAAAGAAAAATAGAAAAATTTGAAAGGCCTGGTGTGGTTGGTGATGTGAAACACAGGATACATTCGTCATCGTGCATAGCAATTGGACATTACAACAACCACTCCAAAGTATTCTGACTCAAGATTTGCATCTCCACCCCTACAAAGTCCAATTGACTTAATAACTTCTGCCAACTGACCATTCACAGCGAAGAGAGTTCACCAATTGGATATTTGCCCATTTTGCGGACAAAATCATTTTTAGTGATGAAACCCATTTCCACCTCGATGGCTTCGTTAATCGGCAAAACTGACGTATTTGGGGCCTCGAAAATCCACGAATGATTCATCAGAAAGCAATGCATCCGAAACATGTTACTGTTTGTAATGCAGTAACGGTAAGTGGCGAACGTTATCGTGATATGATAACACAGTTTTTTGTGCCTCAATTGAAAGATATTGCTCCTGACGAAATGTGATTTCAGCAGGATGGTGCAACATGTCATACCGCCAGTGAAACATTTGTTTGGTGACAAGAATTGGCCGCCACGTTCTTGCAATTTGACACTTTTGAATTTCTGACTGTGGGGTGATCTGAAGTCACGAGTTTATGCCGATAAGCCCGCAACCACCGAAGCATTAAACGTCGAAATTAGACGCTCTATCAATGAAATACAAACAATAATGTTATTGAAAATTTTGTCAAAAGAGTACGCGTGTGCCAGCAAAACCATGGCGGTCATTTACAAGATATTTTGTTTCATATATAATTCCCAAATGTATATGTTACGGGTAAAGTTAGATTAACGGTTAAACTTAGGTTTACCCGAGTAAACCGCGAACTACCTAGAACACTTGGGTAAAGTACGAAATATAACTGAGATTGGACATGTTTCGTGCTTTATCCGGGTAAACCGCGTTCCACCCATTTTCCCTTGGTTAAAGTTGGGTGTAACAAAAACAACAAGGTCATAAGTTTTTGAAAAACATATTTATTTAAAAACACATTTTACTCCATCTGCATGGGATTGCATGTCAATCAGGTCCACTTGACAACGGCTGCTCATCTCCGGAAACACCATTGGTTTAACCACAAGTCCTTTCTTGTCGGATTTTCGTATCTTTTGGCAACCTTCACACAAACGGAGATATAATTTAATAACATCTTGAGTTATATTCTTGTACTTTTTCTTGCGTTCACTTTCCATACGATGTTTACCATCATGTCCAATGGCCAAATGTGCATTATGCAAAATATCAAACATTTCATCGTTTGTAACGTAATACTTTATGCTAGATTCACCCGAGAAATAAGCTTTTCAGCACCTCTAACAGAACATATGTCAAAGCGCTTCAAACGTCGATATTGTAGAGTGGTTTTGGTTTTAGCATTTTTGGCCAACTTGACTGATCCTAACATTTCTTGGTATTGTTCATTACTAAAATAAAAATGTTTGCACTTTTAGAAGACACCAACTCATTCAAAACTTTATTAAAATGCATCGTAGACTCTCTTTGGTTGCCATTTTCGAACTGACTGCAGGTGGTGAAAGAACACGCAATAATAATTCCTACACCCAACTTAACCACACAAAACTGGATAGAACGCGATTTACCCAGGTAAAGCCAGAAATAGCAATAATGTAATGTATATTTCGTACTTTACCTATGTTTCTTGGGTATTTCGCAGTTTACCCGGGTAAACCTAAGTTTAACCGTTAATCTAACTTTACCCGTAACATATATATTATAAATCAATAAATATTTTAATACTTTGCTATAGAAAACCATGTTTTATTAAACCTTAAAGTGTTGGGCTCTTATTGAAACACCCATTATAAACATGTGCACAAAATGCTAAACAATTAATTGCTAGTGAATGTGCTAAAATTATGACGCAAATATTTAAAGCAAAGGATTTCATTGAATCAGTCCCGGACATTGTAGCTGGAAACGCGCAGTAATAGCCTTAAAAATGCTCGAAGTTCAGTCAACTGCTTATTGTCAGGATCTAAAGTATGGAACTATTAATAGTGATTTACTTTCAGTTGTTCTTTCAACGTGAACAGTGAGTAATCAGGAGGAAAAGATGTATTTACTGTTATTTGGGATGTAGTACTTGTTTATCTATATAAGTATTTTGATTCGTGCATGAAAAATATCATATCGGGGGTTCGGGATGTCCTTGATGTGTCGTTGACATAGTAATTGCAGAGTATTATAATTGTTATTTTAACAGAATTGAGAATCGGTTTCCTTTATCAGACAACGAAAATCTACTATCACCTAATTTGAATAATCTCATTATTTTTATTTAATATTTTGTTGAACCAGTTAAATAGTCACCCAATTATCGCAAATCATAAAAAAGAGAAACTATGACAATGAGGCTAGATTTTCTGAGAAATTAAGAATTTCAGAGATTATACCTATTCTTTAAATTGGTACCGAACATTCTTTTGTCGACTATCAACTAATGTATCTATTAACTTCCTCTTCAAAAGTATTTGAGAAAACAATAGAAAATCAAAATTTTTAGAAGATAAGATATCGTATTCAGTGATAGGATGTTCTCTTCTCGAACTGCACAACAAAATGGATGCTGCCACGCGGTTTAAGTTTTAAATAAAATTGAGTACGCAACAGTTATCCGGCAACTCATTTATGCCTACAATTCGCTGGCATTGGAACGTATCCAAGCCAAGTTTCTCATCAATATCAATGGTCTTTATCCAGAGAGGGGCAATTCCCAAGCGGATTTACATTTACGCCACAGCTTGTAATCTTTCTTATTTGGGAGAAAGTTTTGCATAAACTCATCGGTAAGAATATTGGCTGTCTCTTCATACCGAAAAGGATGTTTTTTTTATTGTCTCACGGGCTAATTTGAGGTAAAACCTGACTTTGCTTGTTCCACTTGTTAGGACTAACTAACGAGCTGGTAATAGTATGGATATGGAATGTATTTACCTCTTCTTATATATGAGTGTGTATTTACTGCTGCACATGATTTGTAATAATAATGATTATTATTATTCCTTGATTTAGTGTATTACAAAGTATTACTTAATAACTTAAAAAAATTTAATTGTACAAAAATATTTAATTTTGATGATATATAATTGCTAGTAGATGCCACCACACAATCTGGTTTAATATGTTTTTCTATTCCGGTGCTATAAAGTTCACTTTACGACACCCGTTTTGGTTGCATAAAGTATTACTTTATCGCACGCTAATTTTATTTTTTTGAAGTTGGTAAGAAAAAAATGGAACCAAATCATATTTAAATGTCAAAATATAAGTCTTTATTCTCACAAACATGTGTAAGAAGTTGTACAGAGAATAAAAAACACAGTTACAAACATTTTATTTACGATAATTAACAATATAAAAGGAATGATAAGTTTTTTGATGCTTCTATTGAAATTTACTTCCCATGTTGAATAGTACAACTGTTATAAACGTTTACTGCAACACTAGAAGATTCGTGTGCATTAATAGAATTTCAGGCAGATTTTGGGAACACACTATGTTTTGTGTACATTCCTGTTGATTCATATTGACTGACAGATTACTGCCAATTGTATCAGAAGTCGATGGATTGTGAATGATTTTAGTGGATGTCTTAGGTACACTAGACAGTATTTGAGCAATCTCAACTTTTTTCATGGTCCACTATTAGCCAAGTGTGTCACACTGGAACGTCTAAAGCAATGTCCCGTGAAGAGCTCAGGATTAGGTAAATTTAAGTAAGTAGCAATATTTTTTGATACTTCTCCTATGGTATTAATACCAATTGGACTATTCATGCAAGATCCATTTCTATATTGCAGGAAGAAGCGTTTATGTGTAACATGGCTGGGACGAAGTGAATAATATTTTTTAACCAATTCAATACCTAATCTTTGTGTTATAATAAATAGACTTGGAACATAAGTTTTTGATTTTGGCATTGCAACCATTATGGCATCATTTTTAAACTGTATATCATCTAAACTCATGTTCGTTATTTCTTCACGACGACAAGCTCCATTATAGTCCATTATAAGGATAATCTAACAGAATATTAATATGACTATTATAACAAAATAATTTAGAGAATTAGTAAAATACAACTATAATGATGTTCTTATTACTTACTTTCATTGCTAAATATGTTTTATTATCAGCTTCTATTATAAACTGGTTAATATGATGTATTTCTAAAATCTTGGATTTCTTAGGACCGTAGCCTTCAGATATTCTTTTTAAAAATGCAAGAAGCTTAGAACATTTTGAGATATCTATACTTTTATAAATATTTAAACAACAACGTAACATTGAATAAGTAGACCACAAGGACGATGCCTTTTTTATCTTTCTTTCTTTGTCAAAATAAGCAATTATTACATTTTCCGTAATATTCACAATATTATTTTCTTTACACCAACTTAAAAAGAGCATTGCTTTTCATGAATATGTCGAGACTTTGTTGGCAAAAGATTTTCTAAATTGTCTTCTGCTATTTTGCGAATCTCTGGAGGCATGCAGATATTTATTCTTTCCATTTTGTTGATAATTTGAAATAATTTATTGCATAAATCAAACTAAATTTTAAACAAAATGACAAGTCCGCCGATATTCAAATATTTAAATTGTTTTTCTTAAAAATCAGAGTAACCAACTTCAAAAAAACAAAATTTCTAAAATGTTTGAACAAGACATGTCTCTTATTTTAATCTTTTTTGAACTTTCAATAACCGAAATAGAAAAAGTAGTATAAAATACACGTTTCATAAGACATTTTTGCGCACTTGTTCTTTAGAAAACTCTGAACACGTGCGCAAAAATCGTATCTTATGAAACTTGTATCTTAATATACTATTATATTTAATCTTTTCATGTTCGGATTTTTTGAAAAAAAGTGCACCTTGATGCTCAAAGTGCTTCATGCATCACAGGCACTACAAAATGCAATTACGGATGGTGCCAAGCGTTTTACTCCTGAAAAGTCATATAATATTTTCGACAATTTCGACAATGAAGAAGAAATTGAATTTAAATGGCAACATGTTGAGTATTTTTTATAATTTTACACTTTGCAAAAATATTCTAAATGTCAGTGTAAAAAAAAAAATTATAAACTGAACAGATTTTTAATAAAAAAAGATGCTTAATTTAAATAAATTATGGTTAAAGTAATTTAAAAGTACTGTATTTTAGGTAAATTGCTTTGGTAAATATTCAATTTTTGTTGGACTGCATCTTGTACCTCTCATGGTAAACAGTAGGTAGTTGGCAGATAGCAAGTATGCAATACAAACTTTTTAAAATAATCTGGTAATTAAAGGGGATTTTAAACTCCTTTAAACATACGATATTACGAACAAACGGTATAATAGTGAATAGGTACATGCATGATAGTCTCACGTATTATGATATCTTGCACACTGTGAGCGAATTTAAATACAAATTAATAAGTCATATTCAGAATGTGTATATTTCTTTTATATCCATTTGCAACTAAATTATATCCAGTACGTATGATCAAATTAAATATGTACTGGTTATTAGCTTAACTGATTCGAAAACTATTACAATTCATTGTCTATAATTCTAGCTTAATGTATTAACAGATTACTGTTTCACATGCTTGATTGCGTGCACGTCGATCGTATAAACTCCTGGAATGATAGTGCGCAACTAGGTATTAGATTAATTAACAATTAATATCTAGAAAGGATTCCGAATAGGGAATCGCAATGCATAGGCAACCATGTGTATCGAAGCGATTCTCAGAGAGCTTCTGAATTATTAGTAACATCAACTATTACTCACTTGTGGATATTGGTATGCAGCATGTACTATGCAATGTTAAAAAAATAGTGTAATAGAAAGAAAATTGAAAGTCCCTCTTGTCATTGAAAATATCAATATCTTTGACGAAGTAACATCACATAGGATTTGCGCTATTTTACAGCTGTTGTAATTAAAAGTGTAGTGAATAAAATGCGAGCAACTTTTTGGTGTAGTACCACCGCTTAGTCATTTAATAATCTGAACACATAGGGCAACAATTAACTTGAAACTTCGATAAATAAAAACCAGTTGCTATTGCGTGGCTAAGTGTAGTTTACTAGGAAAAAATTGACCGTTATTCAATTATGTATTTCGAATTTTAAAATTTACAGGGATTACAGAACGTAATTCTCTGTTTATATGGATGTCTGAATTGTCATTTTGAGAAGTCGGAAAATGTTAAAAAATGAATATTTCGTGGATTTTTAAAACTGTTATTCCATATTTTATTGTTGTTGTTAATTTTGTCTACATAAGCTACTTGTAAATTTCACTGTAATTTCTCTATATTTTTCAGGATTACTTGTCCCGTTGTAAGTAGTGGAATCTTTTGTAACAATTTCATAATTAACCGAATGAAGATGACAGTTCGAAAATTTATTTGAAACGTAATAATAATTTCAAACACAGGATAATATTTTATCTACATTTGCTCCATCGTGAAAAATTCGTAATTCGAAAAATCAGTGAATCGTTCTCCTACCAAAAGTTTATTTGATCTCTGACCTTCTAGCGGCGAAACAACAAAGTAGAAAGCTCTCTCAGATAAAGTAAACACCTGAACGTGAAAAGATGTACAATAAAAATATGAATATTTATCAAAGAAGCAAGACAAACCATGAGAACATTTTAACATAGATTGTAATTAAAGAAGTATTTTATATTGAACTTCTTTAACAACACAAATAAAATGCAATTCTATTAATATAAATATCTGCAAATAATGCAGTAATACCGATATTTTAAGTAATAATAAATAAAGCAAAAATAGCGTGGCATAACTGCAAATTTTACCGTTCTCGATCATCAGAGTTATTATTTGATACTTATTTAAAATTTACTAAAATTTTTTGTGAGTATAAAACTCTTTTCACAAATAGGCTAGTACTGTATTTTTATATCTAACTCTCTAAACAAATTTTCAAGAGTAAAAAGGTATTCAAAATTTCTACTAACTTGTTGTATTACTCACTGTACTGATGGTTGTTATTTTCTAAATGCAGTAAATTCCAGAGGCAACCCTTTTTGCTAGCTGATTCACGTGATTGTCCACTGTAATCCCTCATCCACATTCAATCCAGAAAATTTTACTATCATACCTTCCCTAAGTTTTGTCCACACCTTGTATTGTCTTCGTTTAACTTAAGTTTATTAGCAGCAAGCCAGTCAATTGCTTTTCCAGAGCTCTATATAATTGTATACCGAACTCACTTTCACAATCTCCTTTCATCAGAATAGTAGTGTCATTCGCATAGAGACACATTCCAACACCATCATTTTGTCGCATACGTAATTCAACACGTCGTTCACATATATAATGGACTATAATGGACCAAGTATTGATCCCTGTGGTACGCCACATGTGATTGTTTTCGTTAGCGATCTTGTTCCATTCCATGCTACTAATTGCTTCTTATCAATATGATAAGATTTCATTATACATGGAGGAACTTCATAATACTGCGGCTTGTTTATAAATAGCTCATGGTTTACTATATCAAATGCTTTACTGAGAACTAGACGATGCATTCTCACAATTTTTTTTTTATCATCTTGGGATTTGTGTATATATTTCATTACTTTAACCATTGCTGTTTTAGTTGACCTATTCGCCTATAACCATGGAGTGCTTTCGTAAAACAGTTTTCAAGATATTTTGTCAATCTGAGTATCAATCACATCTTTAAAGTGTTTTGTATAATGGGAAACACACTTATGGGTCTGTAATTCTTGTGGATTAGTATCCGATCTTACATTTTTCTGGAAAGTACTCCTCTTCGATGTGAGTGGTTTATGATTATGGACAAAGTCTGACGCAATTCATATTTGGTATATTTAAATATATCAGCAGTTACACCATATATGTCCTGTATTATTTTGCTTTTAAGTTTTATGATTATTTAACAACTTTTTCTGTGTAACAGGTTTGAAAAAGTACGAATTCGGGGTTACTCAGGCATAGAGCTTTGCAGTGTTAGTGTACTATTTGCGATACTTTACTGAGTTATTAATTGCTTCTGTCAGAGTATTTCCCTGTTAATAGGAGTTTTTAATGGATATATTTAAATTATCCTCTATACTTGCTCAGAAGACGTTTAATAAATTCTATTAGTACTATTAATCATTATTACTGTAATTATACTTATTATATCGATAAATAAAAATTTAGAAGCTAATGCACACCATGCGTTTGTATGTAATACTAGATTGATAAACATAAATGTATGCGTAGAACATAACATCGTAACACAAATCAAAGCGATGGAAAGAAAGACGACATGTTAAGAGCTTTTACAATTCTTATTTATTTATTTGTTTATTTTTCTTTCTATTGCCTTGAAAAGAAATAAAATTAATTAATTACATATTCAGTCCCATTCGTACCAATATAACGCTCCGTATATGGAAAGCGGAAAATAAAAAAAAAACTTGTATTTAAGTTTAAAATTATAACAGCGATCATGTTACTTTATATATAGGTACTATAATATAAATAGAAGACAGGCGAGATATAAATCTGTTTACAATCTAGCTAGAAATAACAGAGGTAAAGTGTCATTTGTATGCAGCACATGGGATGCTGGCGTAATTGACCCATTTGCGCTACACGTCCAGTCTGAGAATGCAATTAATAACCAAGGAGCTGTTTTACGGTTTCGAATAATTATTTTATTCGAGACGAATGTTTATTTCCTTAAAAGGAACAAAATTCATTTAACATTCTCATTTTGTGCATTATGCATGATGAAATACACATTTTATAATAGGATTATAAAGTTATATTTCGTCCAAGGCACGCTGATTAGTATAATGGAATAACTCCAATTAAGATAGGTCATAAAAAAAGTAAGCAATTAGATGTGTAAAGCTTTATACAAGGTTCTTGAATTTCTAATGCTAGGCAGTTAAAAGTGCAACATAGAATGTTATATTATATTATACTGGGTATAATAAAATAGTTAATTAATATCAGAAGAGGTATAAAATATAACCAAATTATATAGAAATACTGCATACCAACATAAACTAAGTACAGTGTGATCAATCTCAAGTAAAGGTTCGTCACCTACATTTTTAAATTGGCAACATTGACTACTTGGTAATATTGAGAAACACATATGTATAGGTATTGTGTATAGCCAAACAACTAAATATTTAATTGTCAATATTGTTATTAGAAAGACAGATTTCAGGAAACGTAGGAAAGCACAAGTAAAAAGCAAGAAAAATATAAATAATAATAATAAAATGACAACAAATTGATATAACATACCCTTTTACTTTCTTATACGTAGTATAAGGAAGTATTGTGATGATGAAAATTTGCGACCTCGAGATTTTTGCAGATGTCCACGTTTTGAGGTCCCCTGATACCAAAAAAAGTGGTTTTTAAAAAATGTCTGTGTGTCTGTGTGTCTGTCTGTCTGTGTGTGACCACGATAGCGGTCAAACCGCTGTAGATATCAATTCCAAATTTTGTATTTACGAATATAATCTCCCTCTTGAGAACTGATTAGATTTTGAGCAAAATCGGCAGACCGGAAGTAGTAGTTTACTTCAGTGAAAAAATCGAATTTTGCAAATATTTCGTCAATTACTAAGTTTAAACAAATTGATAAAGAATTCGAATGTACTCAGAATTAAATTTAAGAAAAATTGTTTTAATAAAGTTTTTCGAAATTCCTACCGGAAGTAGGTCTTTTACTCTTATCGAAAATCAGTTTTTTGCGAATATCTCGCAAGTCATGCTTTCTAGGCAGGTACATTACGAGTATAAAAGTATTTAGAACATACTTTTAAATATCTTTTGTATAAAAAAAATTTTAAAATTCAGACCGGAAGTACCACTTTTACTCTTATCGAATTGCGATTTTTTGCAAATATGTCGTAAATTATGCATTCTATATACAGGGTCGTCCAAAAGTCTGGATTCACGTGGATTTTGAGTAAACTATTCACTTTTTTGGAAAACTGAATTCTGTATCTTGAATGGGAATAAAATTGCAACTCAATAGTATTTTTTATTTCAAAAAAATTGTTTATAATTTTGAGATAAAGTTAATAACAATGTTTTTTTAAATGGAAACCTACCGTGATTTTTATTTCAGAGAGAGTACTTTCGATAAGAATTGCATTGGCATAGAAATTTTGGCTATAAACCTTACGATTATTGTTTAAATTAATATTAAATTTTCGATCCGAACACTCGTTCGCGCTTGTTCGGAAAATACACGAACGTGTCTTCTCTTACCACGTTTCCAACTGTAGGCATGGGTCCACCCCCTAATAAAGCATTCTATTGAAGGCGTTACGTTTATCTTGAATGAAAGCATTTTTTTTTTATAAAATGGGGATCTACCGCGATTACGATATTTAAACGTTATGAGAAAGTACAACGTAGTTTAATAAAAAATAATTTTATGGTCTTTTTCCGTTTTTAGACACTTGGAAGGTCCAAATCTTATCTCATTCTGTTTTTGGTATTACTAGTGTACGTTTACGGAGCGAATTTGAATTTTTATTTTCTGTTTTCTTGAACGTTTTGTTTGTTGTTAATTGTGTTGTTTTGGTATTGACTTTATCTATTATTTTTGTGATCTGTGATTTTGAACAATTTGCGTAAATATGGAACTGGTAGAGAGAGAACGGATAGAAATTCTAATTATGGTGGGATACGGCGACAAAAAGCGATCACATCAAGAAGCTTGTGATCTCTTCAATCAACTTCACCCCGAGCGAAACCCAATTTCAAAATCGACTGTTGCAAAAACATACAGAAGATTTTTTGAAAACGGAACCGTCAAGAGTCTCCCAAGATCTGGCAGAACCAAGACAACAACGAACGACCATGTCGCACAGCTTGTAATGGAAAGGATTATTGAGGAGCCAATCATTTCAACCGAGCAGTTGGCACTAGATTATGATGTAAGTGCCACTTCTGTCAAGAGGATATTGAAAAACCAAAGTGCCAAACCATATAAACTGCAACTTCAGCAAGAGCTGACCGCAGAAGATTACGATCGTCGCCTCCAATTCTGTGAATGGTTATTCTTCCAGCAAGAACAAAATTTGAATTTTACAAATAACATCATATTTTCGGACGAAGCAACATTCTGCCTAAATGGAATAGTCAATCGTCACAATTGTCGATATTGGGCGCTGGAGAACCCCCACTGGATGCAGGAGCACCATATCCAACATCCCGAGAAACTTAATGTATGGGCAGGTATTGTTAATGGGACAATTATTGGTCCTTTCTTCATCCAGGGCAACTTAACTGCTGTATTGTATTTGGATTTGCTAAGGAACCAGATAATTCCAGCGATTCGAAGAATATTTCGAAATGCAATTCCGAATCAAGTTTGGTTCCAGCAAGATGGTGCACCGCCTCATTTTGGTATTGCTGTAAGAAATTACCTAAATGAAATCTTTCCCGAAAGGTGGATTGGAAGGAGGGGAGCCGTGGAATGGCCACCACGATCTCCAGATCTCACCCCATTAGATTTCTTTTTATGGGGATACGTAAAAGGTTTGGTCTATAAAAGTAGACCAAGAAATCTAGAGGATCTGAGAGAGAGAATTGAAGAGACCATGGCGAATATACCTCAGGAAATGTTGAATAATGCTGTCCAAGGTGTAGTTCATCGAGTTGGATTCTGCCAGGAAGTTAATGGCGAACATTTTGAACATTTAATATGATTTTGGTAATATCTAGTTTAATTTCATTGTTTTGTTTGTTTTAATTTTATATTAGGAGTATTTTTTTTTACACGAAATTTTAATTACAATTTTTATTTATATTTTGTGTTTGTTATTTTCCTGTATTACCCCATTTTTTAATAAATAAAAATATCTGTAAAATATTTTTAAAATCAAATTCGCATTCAGTAAGAAAAATTTTTGCTTATTACTAAAGTAAGAAAAATTAGTATAAAAAAAGTTTAAAAAACGAGTGGTCACAAATCATTTTTAAAAATGTGTGCCTTAAGGTCTTATAAAATGGTTTTTTATATTATTATAAAAAATCATTTTATAGAACTTGAGGCACTCATTGTTTAAAATAACTCGCTTTGCAATTTGCCATTCTTATGGCGTTTTTTAATTAAAAGAAAAACTGATTTCATCGATTGAGGGATTTTTGTGGTAATTGGTATTTTTATTTTTCGTCTTCTTGACACTGCTGTTATTTAAATTGACATAATGAAAGAGAAACTGCACATCCGCAGTTCCGTGGATTGATGTCTAATTAGGACGCCGAAAACTATGACGTTGCGTTTTTAATCATTAATCTAATATTTTATTCTGAGATATTTACTAATTTTTACGCTTCTTTCCTTACGTTTGCCAATTACGTTTCGGATCTAATTTTTATTAAACTACGTTGTACTTTCTCATAACGTTTAAATATCGTAATAGCGGTAGATCTCCATTTTATAAAAAAAAATGCTTTCATTCAAGATAAACGTAACGCCTTCAATAGAATGCTTTATTAGGGGGTGGACCCATGCCTACAGTTGGAAACGTGGTAAGAGAAGACACGTTCGTGTATTTTCCGAACAAGCGCGAACGAGTGTTCGGATCGAAAATTTAATATTAATTTAAACAATAATCGTAAGGTTTATAGCCAAAATTTCTATGCCAATGCAATTCTTATCGAAAGTACTCTCTCTGAAATAAAAAACACGGTAGGTTTCCATTTAAAAAAACATTGTTATTAACTTTATCTCAAAATTATAAACAATTTTTTTGAAATAAAAAATACTATTGAGTTGCAATTTTATTCCCATTCAAGATACAGAATTCAGTTTTCCAAAAAAGTGAATAGTTACTCAAAATCCACGTGAATCCAGACTTTTGGACGACCCTGTATATTTATGAAGAGTACAAAAGTATTTAGAGTTGGATTTGGAATATTTTTTGTATAAATGAAATTTCAAAATTCGGACCGGAAGTAACACTTGCATACGTATAAGAAAGTCGTGTGGTGGCCACACCTCATTTTTTACTTTCTTATACGTAGTATATTACTTTCTTATACGTAGTATAAGGAAGTATTGTGATGATGAAAATTTTCGACCTCGAGATTTTTGCAGATGTCCACGTTTTGAAGTCCCCTGATACCGAAAAAGTGGTTTTTAAAAAAATGTCTCTCTCTCTCTCTGTGTGTGTGTGTGTCTGCCTGTCTGTGTGTGACCACGATAGCGGTCAAACCGCTGTAGATATCAATTCCACATTTTGTATTTACGTATATAATCTCCCTCTTGAGATCTGATTAGTTTTTCAGTAAAATCGGTAGACCGGAAGTAGCAGTTTACTTCAGTGCAAAATTCGAATTTTGCTAATATTTCGTCAATTACTAAGTTTAAACAAATTTATAAAGAATTGAAATGTACTCAAAATTAAATTTGAGACAAATTATCTTAAAGAGGTTTTTCGAAATTCCAACCGGAAGTAGGTCTTTTACTCTATTCGAAAATCAGTTTTTTGCGAATATCTCGCAAGTCATTCTTTCTAGGCAGGTACATTACCAGTATAAAAGTATTTAAATTATAATTTTAAATATCTTTTGTATAAAAAAAATTTCAAAATTCGGACCGGAAGTACCACTTTTACTCTTACCGAATAGCGATTTTTTGCAGATGTCATAAATTATGCATTTTATATATATTTATTAAGAGTACAAAAGTATTTAGAGTTGAATTTGCAATATTTTTTGTATACATGAAATTTCAAAATTCGGACCGGAAGTGGCACTTTTACTCTTAGCGAGTAGCACTTTTTTTCGAATATCTTGCAAAGTATGCATTCTATAGCGATTTATTAAGAGAATGAAAGTACTTAGAATAGGATTTTGAATAAGTTTTGTATAAAAAAAATTCTTAAAATTGTATAATTTGAAACGCTCATACGTATAAGAAAGTCGTGTGGTGGCCACACCACATTTTTTAGTTAAGTTGTTACGTGATTTGTGTGATTACCAACGAGTTTTCTGTATTTTTGTTATTAATTACACTTATTTAGAGTACATTTGTAACATCTTTTTCTCTTTAAGGTAGGTTGTTATTTGTAATAAGTTTAGAGCGCAATACGTTTTTCAATTATTGCTTTCCGAATGTAGAGAGGGTTTTTGTTTTGTTTTGTATACCGTTTAAATATTTCAGACAAATGATGTGATGTAACGTTTTTTCTGTATTTTTTTATTATCTGTATGTACATAGTTTGCTTTTAGTTTGCAGTTAGTCTAGACATGAAAAGACGGAATAAACGAAGGCAACAAGCAAGAAAAACAGCCATTACGAAAAGTTGCTAAAAGTTAGTAGAGATAGTCAAGAAACGTAATCAAAAACGCGAAAGAAACTTAAATTTAAAATAAAATAATAGAAAGACAGATACCAGAAAATGTATTTTTGATTTATGGTGCACGATGTCAAAGAGTGAAAGGATCGAAGCAATTGTAGAATATATTCGACATAAATAGGGCTTGCGCAGAACAACTTAGGTATCGACAGAAGTTTGTTAGAGTCAAATATAGAGGCGAAATTTTATTTAGCATCTTCATGTTACCATTACAGGTTTATGGCGAGGGTGATTCGAAGAATATTACGTGGTAAAACTCCTCGCACCTATCAGGTAGATACTGCCGCCTTCATAACGTAAATTTTTGCCATAGAGACCGTTGAAACTACTACTACTTCGGAAGTCAAGTAAAAAGAGGCTTCTTTCCTAGGCAAATATAAATAAGCAATATGGATTTAGTGATCGAACCTCTGATGTATTGTGAACGGCAAAGTTTGTGACGTCCAATCGTCTTGTATGTCAAAGCAAATATGTTACCTATGTAGAGCAAAACCTTGTGAAATGAACATCCAGATGTTATTTCACATAAAGTAGTTGATCAAAATTTTCTGTCACTTGGATTGTCGCGTTTGAATTCGTGGATACGTTTTTTCGAGTGTCTATTCCACATTTCCTAGAGGCTTGACGTCAAGTTATGGCAAGTGCGAGGGTTGGAGAATAAAATAAAAGTAGATAAAAGGAAGAAGTTCATATACAAGGTAAATCCAAGGCCGTACATGATTTATTAGTGGTCGTACCTTTGCAACAAAGTGGCAGCACCAATGATGGCAATACTGCTTGTGCATTCGTTAGAAATGCAGAAAAAACGGTCAAAATAAGCGGTCTTAAGTTGGAATTAATAAAGCTCTTTTGGATTATATTGGACTGTCAAGTTCTGGATTTCCAATTAATGTAGAAAAATTTGATATGTACGCCGAACAACTCGAGAACTGTATTCCAGAGAATATTCACTGTACTCAATGCTTGTGAGCGTAAGAGGTAGGTACCATAAATTCTCGGCCTGATATACAAAAAAGAAACTTCGAACAATATAAGAATTTTTATTTTTCAATGTAATCTCCCCTAACTTCTACATACCTATTAAAACGATTAATTAATAATTCGATATCCTTGTAAAAATAATCTGAAGTTTTTCCGTCAAGATGTTCTATAACAGCTGCTCCAACTCACTGTCGAGCTTAAAACTACGTTCCCTAAGGTCTTTTTTTTAAATTAAAAAACAAAACAAACAAGGAGCCATATCCGAACTGTACGGTGGATGTTCCAATTCATGAAAGCCGCATTCGCGGATAGCAGCTTGTGAAATAGCGGCAGTATGGACGGGAGCATTGTCGTGCAATAATCGCACACCTTTTGTCAATTTTCCAGGACGTTTTGCACGAATACTGTCCTTTAATTTATGCAATAAAGACTCATAATATGTAGAGTTCACACTTGTATTGCGCTCTTTAAAGTCAATTAGCAAAATGCCCTCACAATCCCAAAATATTGTGGCCATCACCTTTTTAGTTGATTGAACGACTTTCGCCTTTCTGGGGTGAGGTTCATCAGGTCGCCGCTATTCCATGGACTCCCTTTTAGATACAGGATCAAAACAGAATCATTGTTTCATTCCCTGTGACAATGGACTCCAAAATCGGTTTTGTGTCGTCTCCACACATGTTTAAAGACGACTTCGCACATTCGACTCGACGTTCACGTTGAAGAGAAGAAGGTCGCGGTACCCATCTAGTACTAATTTTATTTATACCCAAATGGTCATGCAGAATTCGGCGAACACTTGTTTCGGAAATGTTTGTAATCACTGCTAATTCCTTCACTTTCAAACGGCGATCTTCTAGCACTAAATGTTCAATAATTAAAATTTGTTGAGGCGTTATCACTTCAAATGGTCAACCCGACCGATCAGCATCTTCCAGTGATTGTTGTCCTAAACGGAAACATTTTGCCCACTTCTTTATAGTTGAATACGAAAGAGATGAATAACCGTAAACGCAGTCTAAACGTTGTTTAATGTGATAATATGTATGACCTTCTTTTGTTAAAAATTTAATGACCCCGTGGTACTCAATTTTCGCTACTTCAGACATTTTTGTGCGGTAGTCAAGTTGGTTGGCTGGTTACTAAAAACAACTAGGATGCGAACCACCATATTTATAGTGTACACCTCACGTATGTGCATGCATGACGTGACGGAGTTTGAACACGTTTGGACCTGCATAAGCCTGTCAGGCCGAGAATTTATCGCACCTACCTCGTATATAAAGTACTTCGGCAAGAACAAGATATAATTACCACCAGTGTTTTACCTATAGGCCAGTTATCCGAAGAAGAACAAGAAGCCAGGAACAAGGATAATAGGCAGTATAGGGAACTCTATACAAGAAAAACCTCAAGACTTCAAACTAATACTAATTTACTACATAGACTATTAATTACTTCAGATCCGATAATTGCTATAGTTTATATGCTCGCCCAAAATCTAAACATGGCAATATTTTCTCCGAGGAGTTATTGGAAGAACTACTTATTAAATATCTATGAAACTATAATTGTGTAATGTAGTTGTAAGAAATAAAGCAACAGCAAAACATAAATCATACTATCAGAGAAATATTTTTGTCCTGCTAGATTGTCAATATATCACTCTGTGCGTCGTGGTCAAGTGAAAATATTGAAAATTTCAACGTATCTATTCAGTACCATCTTTATTATTTCATTGCGAGTCGCGAAGGCAATCGTTCAGGATGTAAGATATATTTGATAATACGGCCTTCTTACAACATAGCTCATGCTCTCATGTAGGGGGAGTTAGACATGGGCACGAGAATGGTAATTGATGGATGGTGCAAAACGACGGGAAATATACGCTATCTACTACGGTTATCTCGTTACAAAATCAGAATGACGCTATGGAGATAATTTGGCACGCTTATGTCATGACACTCGTTTATTAGTAAGAGAGACGAGTAATTTTTTCTAATATTCCGACAGTCGAGGGGTCAGAACTTTTTATTAATTGGCCAGATTTAAGAACTAAAGTGAACTGAATCAATTTAAATACCGTTACACTTGTATTCCCCGCAAGCGCACGATTTCTAAACTTTAAATGTTTTTAACCTAAATTCACCACTGTGCAATGCGTATAATTTAATATACATGTGTGTGTGTGTGTGAAGTGCAACAACGTTCATATTTTCAGATGTGTCATGAGATCGTTAAATGAGTCTAATAAAGATGATTAACGTACGTGTCGCATGTAAATGGATTATTTGTTTTTGCACCTGTTTGACACGTGATGAGTCCTAGACTGACCGTCTAATTAGGGAATAGATTATGGAGTATCATGTAATACCAACTACACGTACGAAAATATTAAAGCCATTAATATTCATCGTTGATATATCTCATTAATCAAGTGCTTTTAACGTAGCATTAATTAAGGGCCCCGACGTGCCTTCTACTTTTATAACGTCTCTTTTTCTTCGAATGTGTACGTTTACTTGTATCTTTGTGTGTAAAGACGAACGATTATAATATGAATTTATGCTATTTCATGATGAATTTCCAAATTGTTAACTAGTTTACGATAGCAGACATATAATATATAATCCTTAAGCAATTCAATTAATTTAAAATTCAAATTAAGTACTTTTTGACTTACACAGAGTTATAAAAACATTGTTTACAATTTGAAGTAATCAGGCACATATTATATACAGGGCGAGTCATCTGAAAAGGCAGATAGTGACTTTATGAGAAAATATTTTTGGAAGCGACCGTTTTTCTATGTTAGCTACATATTAGGATCACCTTTAAAAATTATTTTGTATTATACTTACAGTGTTCCATAACTTGGTGGCTGACCGTAGTTACAGTTTTTTTTTAATGGACAAGCATGTATATTATTACACTTTTGTATTCCCCGTATAATTCTTAGTCAAAATTTGGTAAGATAGTATAAGCCTAGAATTTGAGGTTTTCGACTAAAAAATTCAATGTTTTTATAAAATTATATTTCTCGAAAACGATGTATTAGATGCACACAATTTTTGGTAGAGTTGTTCATAATAAAAGGTCCTAATACAAATATTTTTTTCTTGCATTTCTTAATTAAATTTGCATAAAACTGGTTTAAAGTTACAGGACATATTTTTGTCTAAGACGGAATTCTTTGAAATCAATAAATTATAATTTTATTGTAGGTTCCAGAATGCCACCTAGTTGAGCGCCATTATTGTAGTGTTATGAGATAACTCTTGAATTTAATCATTATATCCTAGTTCTCTTCATAATTTATTTCTTGAACTCACCTACCATTGTAAAATAATTCGTTGATGACAATCGTTATAAGTATTCTTAAAAGATATTTCAAATGTTCCTGTACATATTGCTGTGACTCTTGCAAGTTAATGATTGCATAAAGATATATTAATTAATTTAATAATAAACAAAAGCAGAATCAATCATATACTTAAGTTCTAGGCCTTATGCTAGACCAAAGTCTTATAATTTTCTGCAAAACAGTAGGTTTAGCAATTTTACATATCACTAGCTCAGTTTTAAAATTATTTAAGATGTTTTAACTCAGGGGCAGAAAATAATAACAATGTTCTTTCTCCAATATGAATGCTCTCAAGTTGTCTCTAGGTAAGGTAAAATAAATAAAAATACAAAAAAAACCTTATAATATAATTTATTAATAGTAAATCAATTATTTAAAATAATATACAGCATATACAACATTATAAATATTTATTATCTAGGTATTTATAAAATTCTCACATGTTATGATAAAAGCAAATTTAATGAAGTAATTAATCATAATAAGAAATAATCTATATATTTATATATAATAAAAAAAGTATTTCACTAAACATTCATTATTTACGAATTTATGAGTATTTATGAATTTCTAAAACAATCAAGAAATAGCAAATTTACAGACGTCGTGATCTATACTGGATTATATTCACATATAAATTATGTTGAAAAATTTGCCGAATTAAACAATACAGAACATTAACACATGGACTCTGTCCTGACGTATATATTCCCCAGCGCCTTCTCTCGCTGCCAGACAATATCGCCAAACATCAAACAGAATACACGCAAAATTGATAAACCAGGGTTCCATTCTATGAGTACATGCTTCGACTCATAGCACACATCCCCAGTGTATAAGACTACGTGTCCAGCCTTAATGCAATGCATATATATCAAAATATTACCATGTGCTTAAATGTTTTAAAACGTTGACGTTATTCTGATTAGTTCTGCTTAACGCCTTTGCTCGCTGCCAAACAGATCCACCAAAACCAATTCGTGTTTACAGGATTAACCAAGGCTCCATGCTATGAATTAATCATTCACTTAATTCATTTCACATCCCTGACCAATTACCCAACACGTCAAATTTTAATACACCGGCACAAAAAAAAAAAACTATAAACCTACTATGAAACTATGAAACCATATCTAATGATAATAAAAATTACCAACCTCATACAAAATTTCAGCAGAAATCACCACACAATACCTTACGTAACACTAGATACATAATTGTCAAAATGTTATATAACACGAACTAATTACCTTAGTTCCTCATATAGGTTTTCAAACTCTTCCATATCTCAAAAATAAATCAATTCGTCTTCCAAATAACATAATATACTACAAGCAAATAAATGTTTAATTTAAATTCAAAAAAAATTATCAAATGTCTATATTTATACATATATAAAACAGAATAAAATTTAAATAAATCCTTTCACAAAAATTTTTAAATTAAATTAATACAATTACTAAGAATATTTCACTATAACGCTTGGTATGAAACCACATCGTGTAAGAATAAAACATCCTAGTTCAAAAGAAATAATTCTTGTAAGTTCAAAATAAAATGAATTTATTTAAAATATTAACAAAACTTAATTCATAGCAAAATCTCATAAAAATATTCTAAGTTCAGAATATAAAGTTAATTCATGAAAATATTTCTAAGTTTAAACATCCTGTGTTTAAGAGGAAGAAGAGGTTTCCACCTACTTCTAAGTATTTTCTTTTAGAGAGCGGTTTTCACCAGCCATCTACCGTTTTCTCATCATGTCCCGACTTATATGCATAATTTTCTTAATAAAAAAGTACGGTCATCCTCGGTACGATTCCGATTTCACCTCTTCGCATTTCTATAGTGCTGCACTTATCGGTAAAGTGATGTATTATTTATTTAAAAATGTAAACAAACATCCATCTCGATGTCGACTTGTTTACGTTTGCGATTGTTAATAGTATCTCGCGGGGAATATTGTTTCGCCGGGCTTATTCATTGAATGTCTTCGGTCATAATAATTTCTTGCGCTGAAGCTTGCGGGAAACACTTTCTTGTGAATATTCACTTGATATGGCAGGCTTCTTTTAATATTAGCTTCATGAATAAAATTACAATAACATTCTTATATTATTTTACTTAAATTAATTTAAATTTACTAAAGTGCTAACTAATAAATATTTATATACACTTGATCATGATAAAATAAATAAAATAGTAATTAATTAAATTAAATCTAGAAGTGATCTTGATTATGCTTATTTACAATTTACCACCAAACTCAAGACCACTGCAATATGTTTGATTTTACTCAATTTTTGCTTTAAGTATTCTTTAAATCATACGAAGAAGTTCACCCGAAGGAAACTTCAAAATTATTTTATTTTAGGACTTTTAATTTAAAATAATGTACATCTAACCAAAACAATACATTTTCTAATGATGTTTTTAAAATCTATACTTAATAACTACAACTACAAATTTTGCTAATACTTTTTTTCACCTATTCCTAGCATTACAATATTCCAACACTTTTGGATTAGTACATTCTTACTTACTTAGGGAAACACAAATACTTAAATGCATTTGCATTTATTTGCATATTACTCTTAGCTAATGTACAATAACTACCTAAGCTACGTTAGTTATAATCGAGTTATTGTGCTTTAATAATAATAATAAGGCCGGTTTAGTGCCCAACAGTTGATATGTTTTACACGCTAAGAAAAACAAATAAATATATAATGCCGCCATACTTTACTCACATTTTTCATTGCAGCTCCTTATACAACAACCTAATACTGAAACTTGCTTACTTTTAGCTAGAAGGAACCAGCCTAATTCATACGGTGCTGCTTTATTTCAAGTGTTACTAGCTTCGGCACTTATAGAGCCCTAATTCTACTAATGCATAAACAGTCGTAAGATGAGTTTTGTTGAACAAATTTCGTGATATTTTTGTATTTCTCTATGAATAGCTTTTCCTGTAAATACAAGGATAAGTACGAATAATATCAGCGGTAAAAATCAGCAAAAACTGATTGATAAAAAAAAAACGATAATATTTAAAGTTACTGTGAATGAGAAATACAGTGAAATTTATAACATCCTGTACATCAATTCATTTCTGAATTGCTTACTAAATTTCGCATCCAAAACGTGTAAGACGTTATTATTTTAAAAGTGACTATTACTGATTCATTGTCGTTTTTTTGATATAATTTTGTCAACTTTATATTTTTTATTCGAATACAGTATAGTGAACCATGATTTTTGCCGCCGGATTGACAATTGAATGGATGACATTTAATAACTTGGTTCTCAGTTACAATAAAAATGACCATTAAAATAGGTAAAACTTAAACATGTTTAAATTTAAATTCACTTCGAAACGTTTTTGAACATGCTTCCGAAATGATAAATCGACATTCATAAGGCATTGAGTATTTATACTTCTAAATATTTGTCGAATATGTTCCTTCATAACTTCTTTTGTATTTACAGGTATACTGTATATTTGCTCTTTTAGGGTATCATATATAAAGTAACTAATTTAGTGATGTTCGAAGACCCAGCAGGATAGTGAATAGGGCCGCCACGGGCTAACCACTTCCCTAAAAACGTTTCATTTAAAATATTTCGTGTCCGTAGCATAGAATGTGGGTATTCGTCGTCTTGTTGCATCCACATCTCTTCGTAAATTTAATAATTCCACTAAACCACTTGATAAAAATTACTCATAAGCTTCTCGGTTAATGCAACATTCAAACAAATGCGGGCCTATCATTCAATCAGCAAGAATGCTTATGCTCCACCTATGCTGATGATATATTTCTTAGTAAAGCAATATTTTTCATTTAAATAGTAATGAAAATTTCTTATTAACTATTTCATTACTATGTAAACCAGCTTCATCCACCAATAATACACTATCAAAAAGAATTGCCCGGGCATTCATTTTAGTTATTGCCCATTGACAGAACACTCTTCCAGTTTTAAAAAAATGGGCGCGTAACTCATTATTTAAAAGTATTCATTACGGATGATATTTATTTTATTTTAAGGTCTTTGCAACGATGGTTTGGCTAATATCCAGCAAACGGCTTATTGGGTGGGTGCTGACGTGTGGTATCTCTATTGTTGCCATAAGAATTCCTAATTGATTTTCATCATTTACGACATATTTTGGTGTCTTTGGTTTTGAATTAGCAATACTACCAGTAGGAAAGTATCCATTACTTTTCTAAAGGCATCTGTTCTAGGACATCTTCTGTCAGGTAACGTTGCTGACAAACCCTTTGGTCTAATAAATTATTTCTTTGAAATTCCTTCAGTACAAAAATACGGTATTAAAGTAAAAAACATAAAGTTGGCAAAATTATATCAAAAAATGACAACAGCTTAGTAATGGTCACTTTTAAAATAATAATATCTTACATGTTTTTGGTGTGAAATTTAGCAAGCAATTGGAAAATGAACCGATATACAGGCTGTTCCATTTGAAAAATTTCCCTTTCAGGCAAAAAATTGTCATGTAACTTGAATCCACTTTTTTATAAATTTAATTAGTAATTGGAAAAAATGTGTATTAGGACCTTTTATTATGAACATCGCTCCGTATAATAGAAAATAATTTTAATGGTGCTCCTAATAAGTGGCTATCAGAGAAAAAAACACCGCTTCAAAATATATTTTCTCATAAAGTCACTATCTGCCTCCTCCCGGAGATGACTCACCCTGTATATATATATTTAAACTTAATGAAGTTTGTGTCTTGATTAAGATCTTCATTAGACCTGTATTTAATTAAGAAGGACTTACTAATAAGTTACATTACATTTCTTTTGCAAACAATTAGGTACTTACTTTTGCTCAGTTTTTAGGCAAAACATGAGAATGTAAAAATTTTCACACATTATTTTCAATGTAGCAATGATTACATTTAAAATTTATAGATAGATATACATAACATCTAAAAACATCTAATAAAACTCTGGGTTAGTCCGAAATCTCAAAAAACGTCCAATACTTTTTTTTTAAAATTTTATAATTCAAACAAAAACACACATTCAGTATTTAGTATTGTATTGTTTTTAGTTCAATCATTTGGATCTTCATGTTTTTGAACTGCAACAACACTTCCTATTTTTATTTGTTTTGGGAAAACACCTTAGCGGATATACACTTATTGAAAACTCCTGTCAGAACATATAAACGGCGTGTTCTACAAAATGTACTACCCGTA
Organism: Amphimallon solstitiale; assembly: GCA_963170755.1. NCBI lineage: Eukaryota > Metazoa > Arthropoda > Insecta > Coleoptera > Scarabaeidae > Amphimallon > Amphimallon solstitiale. The sequence continues at coordinate 84,744,269 of OY720681.1, read as the reverse complement.
TTTAACCAAACAATAGTTAATGAAATCAATTTAAAGCAGGATAAAGCCCATTAAAGATGTTGAGGTAAAGACGACAAGCCGAAATAAGTCTCTTGTTCTCTATTTCTTATTTTATAAACAACTAAATAGATGAAAGTATCTTCTGTGAGTATTATGATTGCAGTTCGTTTTACAAGACGGTTTTAAAAGCAGACACGAAATTTTCTACCTTTTGCACATGTCACTTGCGACGTCGACTTTACATCTTTCATTCGAATCGATAAAAGAAGTCGACGTTGTTACTAGTAACACATTTGAATACAAAAAGATTTTTTTCATTTTAACTCTTGCTCATTTAATAAATATATCGCAGTCCTATTGTAAGAACGAGCCGTACGCGCGTACCTTCAGTTTCTCATTAATCTGGCAACTAAAACTCACCTTCCTATTGTTACAAGGCAAAGTTCGAATAGAAACTGACAGCAATACACATATCAAGCACCTGCATGACAGGCCCAGCCCATCTAAATTATTCCTGTATGTACGATTAGAGTTATTAATAGTTCGCATACAATGGCTATGGGTTTGTATCCTGCAGCTCTCACTCATTGCAACTTTAAATGTGGCAGCTGTGCATTAAGGCGATACCCATTTCGGAATATCACTGTATTATCTTTACATATCATTACCGGCAATTTTAGAAAGGTATAACACTTAAGCACATCCATGCGAACAAATCAACTTCGATTGAAATAATAACAGCTTTCCCGGCAATTTTACACAACGTAATGTGGGGTTAAGGTGCTAATGCCATTATTATAAGAAACGAACAACATAACCATTACCCGCGACGTGTTATTAGATGACTGATGTGAGGTCCGACTAAATAAACTGTGTGAAATCATTGAGAATATATAAGGTTATTCATAAAAGAATGTTACATTTTTAGATTACTATTACTATTTACTTTACAAACTCAGATAATTTGCAATCCCTTAATCTAGGTTGCCAACCATTCGCTTTAAAAATATATAATAAATTATCTTCAAATAAAAACAATCTTCAATCTAACCAGTTGTAGTATCAATTACATAGTATTTCTACTGTAACTGCATGCAGGAGTGTTTATGCAGATTTTAGTTTGATATAACATGCATATGTTACGCCAAAACAGCAAAAACGCTCACTGAGAGAAAAAACAACCATAATGCGTTGTGGTCATTGTAAGATGACCAAACACCGAAATGAGAAAACTCTTCACGTTGTTAGCCGTTGTTTTAAACCAGATGCTAGAGCTGAAACTTGTCTCAAACTTAATGAAATATTGGGAATATCCGAAAGGGTAATCAAATTGGAAGCCGCGAAAGTAAACTTATCTCGACTATGAAGAGTTTTCAGCGTCCTTTTTTTGGTTCCGAATTCATACAAACTAGATTCATTATCGTTTAAAACCACAGCCAGAACATTTCTAGTAGCAAGTCTTTTTCTTTCTCTAGTCCATTTTTTGCGGTTTTACGTTGTTCTCTAATAGCATTAGTTCTGTTACAACGGCCACATGTGACTTAGTTTGCAATTAGAGTAACACACCCTTAGTGTACCTTTAGTCTGCATTCTCTACATGGCTGGAGCATCCCATAATCTTCGCATATGGCATATAAAGCTGTCCTAGTTAAAGTTTCTTCTACTTCATGGTCAGCTCCGCGCGTCATTCCATCCAAAATTCTTTCCAAATCTTCTTCATTTTTCATAAGTTCACATATTTTCTTTTCCAACGAAGAATCTGTCAACCCAATTCTTTGCTTATTACAAAACATGGTTTCATAAGGGCTTTTTTTAATTCTTTCATGTAATGAGCAATTCCTTTTATTTTGAATGAATCTTAAACTCTCTGACCATTCTTTGTTTTTATTATCCAAGATTCACGCAACCGACATGCCTCTCACATTCTGATTAGAATGACCTATCGATCTTTGGCTCTAGGAATGTCGGGGTTTCCCATGCACAAGATTCAAACCTGGCCACATACCGGTTAAACTCTCAATTATTTTATTAGCAAATTCTCTTTCGTTATCACTTTAGAGAATAAACGGAGCTCCAAAAATACAAAAGATATCCTTTAAATTATATGCGACCTCTTTAGCAGCTTCGGTTTTAAGTGGTTTGAGTAACGTAAATTTGGTTAAATTGTCTTGATAAATCAAAATAAAACGATAGTCTCTATCCGGCGCAGTCTGTATATCGATCAAATCCACTTGACATTATGAGTCCATATGATTTGACAGAATAGGCGCAATAACTAATCCCTTCTTCCTCATTTTCATTTTTCCTTGACATTGTTCACGCAGCAACAAATAGATATGAATAGCTGTTTTAGTAACGTTACAATATTTCTTTTCAATTGAAATTGCGAAGAAGTCCAATATGGGCAATTTTAGTGATGTCAAACATGAGTTTTACAGTAATATTTAAATTATTCTGTCGGTATTGCATCGGTTTTTTCAATTAATTTTTCATTTCCCCGAATTATTAGTGTCATACCTTCAGTCTTCGATATTGTTTGATCAACAGCGGAATTTTGGTGTCTTCCAAATGTTTTGTTTCTTTCTCCTCCTTCACTATTTCGTTATAACGGTCATACGCGAAATAATCACTTCGTTCGTTAATTTTTTCGTTAAACTCATTCAGCATATTTATTTATTATGCAGTTCTCACAATAATATTCCAGTGTGTTAAAAAAAATATAACAAACAAACAAACAAATAAAAAACGCAACACTTCGTTTAAGCAAAGTGCTAAGCGAACTGGCGTGTCTCAACAGTGATGCCCAGATCAGTGCTTGATGTTCTCAATCGGCCAGACCGCATTGTGGTCGTTTTTGCATTGCACACAACGCGTTCTGGTCTATAACAACGACCAGAAGTTGTTTCATTTCGTTGTTTGGTCATCTTACAATGACCACAACGCGTGGTGGTTGTTTTTTGCGCTCGGTGAGCGTTTTCGCTCACCAAGCGAAAATGTCAGAAATCTGTAGTTTAATTTTGTATTCATTCAGGTTCACTGCTAAATATGTTTTTAGTGCAAATTAACGACACTCTTTATGAAGCAGTATACATGAGAAAAATTGTATAAGTATTTAATATGTGGGCTTATATGTTTTTGTAATGTTTAAGAATTTTGAAATTTTATATAAATGCTTGATGATTGACGTTAACTTTCCGTTTTGTACATTGACTATTCAGTGGTACACCTAAAAATAAATGTATACTTATAATTGGGTATATTTTAAATGTAAGAGTTCCTATATGGTGTGTCTTATTTATTTCATTCTAAATATAACTTTATTTTCAAACACAAAAGAGTGGTTTCTTTGTGCAGATGAGATAAATTCGGAGATTTCTTTCCAAAGTACTTCAAGAACAACTGTTTGTAATTGTGTTTTAATTTTGTCTTAAAATTAATTTTAAAAATACATAAACATCGATGTCGAGAAGTTAACTTCATTTTGTAGACATAGATGTGATTTGAGTTAAAGTGTCACTGCTGCCACAACACGTTTGGAATTTTATTTGGTATCAGTGTGTTAAAGTTTTTCAAACTAGATATTCTAGAATGTTTATGTTTTCTGACCATAAGGGAAGAAAAATTTTCGAAATTGTAATTGAAGAGTAGGAGAAATCTATAAAAGGTCTGAGCGCATCTTTTAAAAAGAGATTGTTCTTCGAGCAATCGGGGAAAACACTTCTCTTAAAACACGAATAGGTGGAAGTGGTGTAATACACCCACGCATATATACACGGTGCACTCGCATAGTTATATTGTATAGTTATTTAACTCTAAGTAGAAAAGGATAATAAGGATTTTAATGAGTACGAAAATCTATGGTACAGTTCTCTCAACAATAAAGTAATCTAAAGTATACATTCTGTCTAATATTTGTCGGTCGAGCTATAACTTTATTATGGATGAAATAGTCAATCTTTCCAGCGACAGAGTTTCGATGTAAAATATATAGATTAATAGGTGTATACATTCATGAAGATACACTATGCAAACGTAATAAATCATCCGGTCTTTATTTGGCATATTTATGCAATTTTCTGTGGGCTTTTTACTCGCATTCCTAGTATATGCGAAATACACTGACAATTTTAGAGTTTGCTATCTTTTATGATCAAGACACTAATACGGATACAATAATAAAGAATTATTTTATCATAAACCAAAATATATTTAACGTTTTTATTACATATATACACTCTAACACATCATGTATTACTATCTGTAAGATAAATTATTTTTGTTTTGTCTAGCCAATCTTATTTGCTTTACCAGAACCCGGTGCGCAGAGGTAATTTTTTAAATTATAGGTGTATAATTGTATTAAATAACAGGTGCCCATTTTCTATCTGCCCCATATACATTTTCTTAATATTGATGATACAGGATCAGTTAAATTAGTAAAGTTGTTAGGAAATTTGAGGAGTATTTGATAGTGTTTTCAAATTCAGATTTAGTATTTTTTGTCAACTTTTCAAGATATTTTAAAAAAATGCCGAAATTTTCAATGATACATATCTTCGTAGCCGTTAGAAATAGAACAAAACTAAAACTGGCACCTTGTAGTATTTTCTACGTAGAATTTAACAATCTTAATTAAAAATTTATGGCCAACTTAATTATCAAGATATAATATAATAAATTTTTTGTAAAAGATTATTATACCGAACCTTATATCTATGAAATCAGAAAAAAATATCATAAAGTCATGGCCAACTATGATTGCCATTTAAAAAAACATAAGGTTATATTTTGATAATTCAGTTGGATACGAATTTTTGATTTAGATTATTAAATTCTACGTTAAATTACTACAAGTTACCGTTCCTAGTTTTGTTCTATCTTTAATGGTTACGAAGATATTTTATGATTAAAAATTTTGGTTATTTTTAATTTTTTTTTATATCTTCAAAAGTTGACAACAAATGTTAATCTGAACCTTACCCAAGGAGATGACTCACCGTGTATATTTTTGATATGTTTTAGTTGTCACACATAAGCCCATCTTAATTTTTAAAACAGTTTCATTATATTTAGGAGATTTGATTCAAAACACATATAAGGTTTAATTTAACTCATTTTTATTAATGTTTTTAACAGAAAGAGAATAGTTATTTGTAATAATACAGAAAAAGGAAATATTAGTCGAACCAACAAAAAGTTGTAGGAAATTATTTGGCAAATAATAAAGTTTAACCTATTTATTGAAATAAGAAAATAGCCATAATTTATTTACTTATAAAAATAACTATATCAAGTAGCACATAATGTGAATTGTTGAGAAAACACCTTTTTTTTTAATGGCCTACTATGGTTTGCAATAGAAAAAACACAAGTTTGTGTCATAACTCAAAAAAATAAAGCTAAAATAAAGAAATAGATTAAAGTGTATTATTTACGATAAAATTTCTTACAAGTTTTTCCTTTACACATTTGTAATAAATCGAAGAAAATAAAAAAAAAAATTCTAAAAATATCTAGTAAGCCATGCACTTTTCCAACAAACAAAACTCTAATTAAATAGAGCTATTAAAACTGCAATTCTTTTCCCATTTTACCGAATCTCTATCTCTTGTAGTCGCCGATATCGTGGTACTAAACATCGGAAAAAACTGACCCTGTATACATATCTAAAAATTAATACTGGAAACCTTTACTTTGTGCTATTCCCTACCACAAATAAATAAAACAACCTTGATACTTTTTGTACCATTATAATTGGATAAATGAGTGTTTTTTTAACTCAGTATTTCAAGAGGAATTTATATATACAAAATTGTATATCCCAGACATTTCATGCTTGGTATTGGCGTACACTGATTGTTTGTTCGTAGTAGTACTTTAACAAGCGGGTTTATTGTGTGCGTTTGTAACTTACCTTACATGTGCCTTGGAGTTATCAATTTATGAATGAATATGATGCATATGCGTTCAAGTTAAAGTCCGTCTTAGATGCGCTCAGCTCGTGTAGATTGGCAACCTTTTTGTTGAGATGACTGTACTTATTTAATTTAATTAAAGATTTTTTAATAGTCTACTGAAATACAGTGTATTATTATTATTTACTCGTTCAAATTTCTTGTCACACTCCAAGTTATTATCGACATTATTTTTCGAACATTCTCTCTTACAAAGTTTTCAACATATTGCTTTAATTATCAATTTTAAAGGGCGTCCTCTTTTGCTCCTTTTTCTCTGTAGATCTGAACGAATAGCGTTTCCCACACCTATTTAGTACTTAATCGTTAATTGCAGTGTCAACGGTGGAAGCTATAAAATTTATTGTGTTTAATCTTAGGTTGTGTTCGTCCAAAGTTTATTTTCACATTACATTTTCTAACATAATTGTTTTGCTTTGACATTTATCTCGTAGTTAATTCATAGTATTAATGTTTGTCCACTAGATACTAGCCTTTTCGGATCCCAATAAATGTTTTGTTAAAGTCGAAACTGTATTATTACGTATGCGCTCTCAGTTTAATTTAGATGTTAGATTTTACGGTCTATTACAAATTAATACTATCCTGTAAGTCGGACAATCACTTAGCATTTCCTGTTTCTTTTTCACTTTTGTGTAAAGCGTCTGCTATATCTTTTCTTATTTATATTAAAATTAACACTTATTTAATGTATTTTGCGTTAATTTGTCAATATATTCCATTAAGAACTAATGTGTTCTATATAATTTAATCTCTTAAGAAAACTTGAAAAAGTGATTTATTAGTTTTTTACCTAGTTTTTTTAATAAATATTACTGTCCTAGTGTAGAGGTGTTCTCAATATTTACTTGCCGACACGATTTTTACAACAGACTTAACAGTTTAAATTTTTAGTATTTTGCATTGTTTTAAACATAAAAACTGTATTCCAACAGATTATCACGTCACATTTTCAAATATTTTTTTTATCTGTTTTACCTAAGATTAATGGAAAATTTAAAATTAAAAACACATTGTAACAAGCTCGAACATGTTTACGGCTATTCCGTGAAGGGCAGCGGCAACTATAACAGGCATTACAGAGAGAAGAAGAGAATTCTAATATATTAGTAATCGCGGATTATACTAAAATGGAAACTTCTGGAACCGATACGTGCATATAATAATATGAAGGTTGCAGCCGGCGTACTGATTCATTTATTGTTTAGTTGTTGACGCGGTCTGAAGCAGCGTTCCACAAGTTGTGTTGCGTGTGATTTTCAAGAATTGAAAACCGTGCAAGAAGCTGTAAAAATTCTCCAGACAGTTTTTGTTATGTTTGTGGTCTATGTGTTACAAATTCGCAAAATAAGCCTTTAAGTGAATCAATTCAAAGATGTTATGAACAATATTTTGGCTTCAAAATTAAAAATTATTTTGTGTTATGTCAAATTAACTCAGTGAAACAAAAACAAGAATTCTCTAGAAGTCTTGTCAGAAAAGCCAATGATTTGGCGTGAACCCGCAGATCAGGTCAAGGACTGTTTCTTTTGTCTTGTAAAAATTGACGGGTTTTCAAAAGGAAATAAACACAAAGTAATATGTAGTAAATGTCCATTTTGTAAAGGATTAGAATGGAAAAACACAGTAATATTACTATCCTCTTTTATTCTTTACAAAGGGTATCAGTTTACTCCGAGTACTAGTTTCAGCACATGGCCATCATCAGCTCAGAATAGTCAAAGAAAAATCAAAAAATTCCATATATAATGCGGATGCATATGATATTATAAGAATAAAATACTCATTTTACTTAAAAATTAACACGTTAAAATTTCTTTGAGGGAAACGTCTTTTGTCCTGTCATGTTTTTGTTTTCAAAAAGTATTGAATTTTTAACTTGTAATGTAATATTTGTCTTTGTATTCGTTTTTCAAAGAAATTTTAACGTGTTAATTTTTAAGTAAAATGAGTATTTTATTCTTATAATATCATATGCATCCGCATTATATATGGAATTTTTTGATTTTTCTTTGACTATTCTGAGCTGATGATGGCCATGTGCTGAAACTAGTACTCGGAGTAAACTGATACCCTTTGTAAAGAATAAAAGAGGATAGTAATATTACTGTGTTTTTCCACAAAGTAATATATCCAGACATTCCATCTGTAAGCAAACCGTTGAAAACAACTAATTGTGAGCTTCCAACTAATGCATTCAAATTCTTTTGCAAACTCCACAGTCCAGGAAGATATAAACGATGTTTTGAATGTATAATTTTCAAATGATCTGACGAATCACATCTCATCACAAGATCTGAATGATTTGATACGGGATTTGGGTTTAACCAAAGAAAAAGCACAAATTTTGGAATCACGATTAAAAGAATAGAATCTTTTACATTCCACTAAAAGAATCTCTGTATTGAAGAGTCGTTACGAAAAATTCATTTCATTTTACATAGTTGAACGAAATTTCTGTTACTGTACTGATGTAAATAAATCAACTTTTTTACGAAATAAGTATTGAATATAATTCTGCAAGATGGCGATTGTTTATCGACTCGTCGAAAACAAGTCTCAAAGCAGTTTTACTTTATAATGGTAACTGCGGAAACCATCAATTCTAACGGCTCATCTACAAACACAAAAGAAACGTATGGCAGTATGTCAACTATATTAAATCTCATTCAATATTCAAATCATCTTTGGCAAATCTGTGGTGATCTTAAGGTTATCTCTTTATTACTTGGACTTTTCACCTACAGTCTTGGCCACATTATCTCAATACATCGGGAATCTTTGGATAAGCGTGGGTAGATGGATGTAATTTACAGCGACTTGTTTAAATTTTATCTATCCAAAAGAAAATCTTATGTTACCTATAACCGATACTGTTCTAGCAAACTTTATTCTTACGATTGGCATCTCTCAGGGATCCAACATGAGTCCGTTGTTATTCGTCCCCTTTATTAACGATTTACTCGGATGACATTAAAATATATTCTCAGATTACGTCAACCAGACTCCTCAAAGAGATCTTGACATACTGGCGATATGGTGCGAGAGATTTAGACTCAAACTAAACATTATTAAATGCCGCGTGGTTACTTTCACACGTTCTCGTTTTCGCTAGAAATTCTAGTATAATCTCGTCGGAAGCAATATCGACTGGCCCTTCATACTAGAAAGAATATTGTTTGTTTTTTCACGAGTTACCTCGAGATAATAATAATAATAATGCCTTTATTGTGCAAGTTACAAAAGAAAAATAATACAAAAGACATAAAAAACTACGAACTACGTAAGTTTTTTTTTATAAACGGTGAGAAAAAAGCAGGATTTAAATAAGAAAAAGAACTGCACAATCTCAGGGCGAGGCTCAGTTGCATAAAAAATATTATGCCGCTTCTTTTGCCTAATCTTGGCTGAACATATACAAAGAAAAAAATGAGAAAAAGGTGTTTTTTCTCAATACAGAAATCCCCACTAATTACTTAAACTAATTTCTGTGCGAGCACTTTGATAATTTAAATTGTTACATACAAACCCACAGCGGTGTGGATGGTAACGATATATAAAATTATTGTAAAACTAAAACGATTTACAATAGATTAGCATTAATATTACATGGTTTACAGAAATTGATTCAGAGGGAATGCAGCGCGCATCAACGCAATCCCTGAGAAACGGAAAGATACGATTTAAACTTTTTCTTAAACTGTGTAGCCGTGCACATCTTCCAATTAGCAGGGATGGCATTATATTTGTTATAAATTCCGTATGAGAATGATCTTTCAAACAGAGCGAGTCTGTGAGGCGGATATAACTGACTTGCATGATTCCATTTGCTAGTACTAACGTTACGAAGCTGACCCCAGCCAGTGTTGTGCATTATCTGGGTGATTTTATCTATATAAAATTTTTTTTATCTATCATCTTATCTAGATGACACGACAACTATTTATCTATTTTCTTATCTAAGATGAAAAAAAGCAGATTATCTGAAGGTTTTAGATAACAGATGTTGTTTTTCGCCCTTACTGATGAATCGCATGATACTGATTACTACTGCGATGAAGAAACTTCTGAAGGTATACTTATTTTATAATAATAAGATTATTTTCTCAAAGAACTGATTTATTTTTGTCTGAAAGTGGAACATCAATTTTTTCCAGGAAGAGTTCATCAGTATTAAGATTCTATTTCGCCTATTTGATCCTCTATTATGGTTTCAAAGAATGTAAAAGGAAATATGTGGTTTTTCACTGACAGATGTATTTTTTTAAAACATGTCTTTTTAACTTTATAATAATGTAATGGTTAATAAAGAAGACTTCATTACCGTTGTGGAATTATCTGGAAACTGCTTAATTTTTTCAATAATATTACTTCTATTATTTAAGATATGCAAGCAATAAATTTAGAGCACCTTCTTGCTGGACCTGGCCCTTAAACGGCAGATGATGAACTAGACTGAATTATATTGCCAAGTTACATGAGGTCTACCATACACTCCCTCAACTTACTTGCCACTACTGATGCAAATAAGGTTTTGGAAAAGTCAACCAATTACAAAAAAATTTATTGTTCTACATTCAGACTTTTCGGAATTTAACGAGCTTCAGACTTAACGTATGAAGTATATAAATGCAAATTTCCTGTACACATCATGACTCGATGGAATTCATATTATGATGCGACAAAAAAAATTGCAAAATAAGAAGAAAATAGGAAAATGGTTCCCAAAGTTGAAACTCCAAAGACTAAAACACATTGAGTTCCAATTCATTGAAGAGTACTGCAGTGTGCTACTACCTTGTTAGATAGACTGCAAGGGTAATTAGAATATTTTCTGGGTTTTGTTGCTCCAACTTTATTCATTCTCTGCATCAAGTTGATTGAGAGGTCATCTATTGTTTACTGTAGTGCTTTGAAAGTGGCCATAATCATACGGATTGAACAGAGAGATTTCAACACTTGTTTGTCATGGAAACCTACCCAGCCAAAAGTAAAGCTTTCATTCTGTCAGCAATGAGTCAGCCCAAATTTAACACCAAATGGGTTCCTGAGAGACTTGTAAATTACTGTAAAGAAATATTCACAAATAAATTTACTTTTTAGCCTCACAGTGACGATATTCTTTTTAGGTCGCTTTCTGCCAATCGACAAGAGTCCGGAAAGAAGAGACGAAGTGTGAACACTTTACAAGTTGATTGTTATTATAATTTGTAAAAAAAGAAGAACTGAAAATGTTACATGCATACCCAACTATTAAAAAAATATTCTTTAAATATAACAAGACGCTACCATCTTCAGCACCGGTCGAAAGAAGGGTGCCCTAATCCTACTTACACGCAAATCCGACTTGAAATCACCCCCTAAGGCATTAATAATAGTAGATAAACATAAGAATGTATATTAAATTTGTTCATATTTAAAGTTGTGCATTACCTATACTAAAAAATCACATCCTCATCCTACCTATATCAATTGATACCTAAACCGTGTTGAATTCTAAAATAAAAATCTGGGGATTTCACTAGAGTATCTATTGAATTATCTAGATAAATTATAGTTTATCTGTCATCTTTATCTAGATAATCATTTGCAAAATCATCTTTTATCTGTATCTAGATAATAGTTTTCGAAATTATCTGTTATCTTATCTAGATAAAACAATGGTTATCTGTTTACAACACTGACCCCAGCATATATTATTTCCAAAGTTGGTAATAGGATAAACATGGATATATTCGTGTGATATGGTATGGGTATTACGGAATATACTGCTGCACATCATTTGTAATTTCTCTGAGATTGGGCATTAGCCTGTTAGGAATGAACAATGATTATTGTTGTTAGTATTATTAAATAAATCCCTTTTAAAACTAACAGTGTACAATGAATAAGCATAAATTAGCTCAAATTTAAGATACTAAGACACTAGACCAGGAATGTCAAGAAAAAGAAGGAAAGAATAAGGACACTTGAAAAATGTATTTACATAAACATTGCAGACAAGCTGTTTGTAAGTAAATATGCATTAATTTGGATTAAAAAGTATTAAATTTCTAGTCTATTTGTAAAATTAAATGTTATTTTTTTAATTTCAATTCTATTATTAACTAAAAAAAATGACGCCATCATATGCATACTATGTTCTTAAATAGGCGCTATTGAATGTACGTCCTATCATTCTATAGTAGTTTAAACAACTTAATAGAAAAATTCAAAATATTCCCATTTGAAGAAGTTTATTGCTTTCAGATAGGTAAACACTTAATAATAATCTTAATTTCTCTAAATTAATATACATTAATTCTCTTAAACCAATTAAAAGTGCCCATAATTCTGATACAGTCAGCCGACTCCCGAAATTTAGATAGTAGCCTTCAAAGTGACCGAAATTAGGTGCTTCTTCTAACTGAATATTTGTCACTGAATCGGTACGAGCTTTGTAGATACTTTTTAAATTATTGTTATTATTAATTGAGAATATACCGGGGACGCAATCGAAAAAAAAATGATCAAAGCTTTCCATCTCCATCAGCGAGGGGCAAACGGGATTCCTTCGATTAATGGTACGGAAGACTTGAAAGATTAAAAACAACTTAACTTGTCTGTCGACGGATGAAAATAAAACGTGAAAAAATGCGAAAGATATTAATTATAAACTCATTAGCAAAGGATTGTATTATTTATATCTTTGCCGTGCTTATTCTTGTGGGGCAATAACTTGCGTTTATTATCATATTTATCCGCAACCGTAGACAATAAATTACTTAACAGTTAGTCAGTACCATGCTGGTTATAATGTTAATGCTAGTCGTTGGACAAACGCTTACATCAAACACCGACATATATGGCATTATTCAAGAGAGAAATAATAATGTAATTTCTTGTGTTGATTTCACCGCACTTGGATTATATAATATTCTTCGGACGTATATTCGGCAAATGATCTCGGCTAGCTGTGTTCGCCAGATATAGATATATAGATTTATTTTTCCAGAGTTGTTATTTCGTTATATTTACTGGAGAGAATCTCTAATTTTAATTTCTATTTCAAGGGTCGTTTTTATGTTATTTTATGGTATTCCTGTTATACTTATTTATAGTTTTTTTTTACCATGAAATTTCTATTTATTTTTTTTTCTCTAGACATCTTAGTTTATTCTGCAGATGTTTCAGGCGGGTTGTTTTTATTTCATTCTAAAACCCAGTTGTACTGCTATAACTTTGTACACAACTACATTATTATTTAATTTCATTAGGATAATCATAATTACGTTATAAGTATTACAATCTTCGCGTTATTATCGACTTAGTTATCTAAGCAATCGTCATCACTTAAAGAGAAAATTTTATTTGTTCTTTTTGTCAATCTGCAAAAAAATAATCAGATCACTATGAGTTCGAATATGAGCAGGCAATGCTAGTATGTTGTGCCGTTACTCTAATATGTATTATCGGACCACGTTTAGATGCGAGTTTACGTATACCATCGGGTGATCATACCTCGCGCGCTCTTGCTGTATACATGTACTGTGACGATCTGTTAGTTCATGCATATGTAAAGCAAGTTATCCGTGTTTCTGAATTAAAATTACTAGGTCGTTTTGTAGTTAGATAAAGCTAAATCAGAAACATAAACTTTTTTCTATGTCTTCGTTTAGTCAGCGGAAGAATTATAATTCTCGTTTTTTTTTGCCAACTTACATGCATGCATGTCAATAGAAATTACTGTATCATATAAAATATAAGTTCATACATATTCTATTATCTTACACATGTAGAATGTAATATATCTCTAGTTAACAGTTTCTGTGTAATGTACAATAAAGAATTCAGAATAAATGATGACAAAAATATTAATTATCGTCAGTTATCTGGACTTTGTCAGTATTTCTTATCAGGCATTTGAGGATAGAGAGTACCCACCTAGCAACTTTATGAGACGTTAGTAAGGCCATTGACTGCGTTTCGCATGGTATTCTCCTTCAAAAACTGGGGAAGTATAGAATTAACGATGAAAGTGTGTCCATTATAGGAAGTTATCTGTGAGACAGATATCAGGAAGTAAGGGTTGGGGAGGTATTGTCAGAGAGGCGTGGGCTGAACATAGGAGTACCTAAGGACTCCCTTCTTGGACCTCTGCTTTTTTTATTCTATATTAACGATTTTCCAATTAGTGCTTGAGAATTTCACTCTACACTCTTCGCCGATGACACCACTTTTTCCAGGATTGATAAGGGCTATTTTGGGGCTTGGGAGAGTGCGGGCGAGGCACAGTCTTTGGCTGGGCAATGGTTTTAATTTAATACACTTTTTTCAATAACAATAAAACACAAAAAATGATTTTATCGACAAAGTTTTTCTTGGGGGGGGGGGGGATGAGAAGGATGTAGTGTTTTAGGGGTGGCTCACACCGAGGCACTTCGGGCTGCGTTCCTTCTGAAAGGCTTAGAGAATAATGTATCTGCGTCTGTGTCACTCTGCTGGAACTATGGGAGTGTTTCGTTTGCATAGAAGAGCAGTCAGAATAATTTCAGCGTTGTCATACCGGGCTGATTATCGACAGGCTTTTATAAATCAAAGGATATTGTCACTGAAAACCGTATCTAAGTGAAGAATCACATGGACTGATACCCCACACACAGTGACACACACATGCAACACCAGACATAACGGAGACCTAACTGCTAGATATTGGCGCCTGGAAAGATGTGGAACTGGTCCGGGTTATTGGGTAGTTAAAATTTTTAACAAAGCGTCACCCCAACTGAGAAACCAACCACCACCAGTTTGAAAAATTAATTATTAAGAGTTTCTCCTCGGTCGAGCTTTCTATACTACAGAGGAATTTTTAATGTCCCGCAGTTAAATGTGTTTTGATGTCTAAATTTTTAACAAATTTGTAATTCGTCGCCTGAATGCAGAAGTAGTATATGTCACAAAATGCAAATTTTACAGGAGAGCTTTTTTTTTGTTTTCTAAAAAAACTGAATTTGGTCTTGTAAATATTATAATCATTTGTATGCTAAATTTACATAACGCAAGCGCGCTATTTGTGTTTAATACTGTAAAGTAAGAAATATAGAAAAGTATGGACATAGGATACTAAGATAGCTTAAAGCAATTGTATGTCCAAAAACATAAGCTTAGTGTACTTGACAAACAGTGAGTTAGAATAGTTCTGATTAAAAAGCAAGAGCGTTTGAACATATCGTTTTCTTTTATAAATAGAAAATGCACGATGAACAAAAATAGTCTCCTCTGGTTTTTTAAAATGACATATAATAAGTCTAACACGAACATTATTTATTCATCATCCGAGTCGTTCTGGTGCGTTCCGCAGAGAAAGGTAAGTTATCGAAAAAGTCATGGTACTGAGGTTTTATGACTTGTTTCGCGCAGAGGAACTGTATATGAGCATATTTCTTTTTTGAAAGAGATATTCTTTGTTTGTAAAGTTGTTTTAATTGCAGCGGCACAAAATCGTGAATTTCGAGATGCTATTTATTTATCATTATACTTCAATTGGCGAGCCAAATCTTTATATCTTATCTGCCATGTTTATTCTATTTTTTCAATACCACTTCGACTTTTTTTTTGAAAGATTATCATACTTGTGGCATGTTTTCACAAATTCTTTTTTGGTTTAAAGAATGACAGATTAAATTCTGTATTAAAGTCTGACTATAGATGCTCTCTGTCGCTACTAGAGATATATTATTTGTCTTCAGAAAATTTTAGGTACAGGCAGTACATTTTTGCAATGTTTGAAGTTTCAGAGAGATACTTTCGAACCGTGCTTTTCCTACAATAATGACTATCGACAGTCTGGAAGGAATTTATGTGGTTTCTAACGGAAGTTTATGCTGAATCATCCAATTTCGAATTTGTGCATGCTGCTCCTCTTCTATCCTCCAATACTACGCCTGCGCTTCCTATTTTGGCAAATACTGTTTGCACCATTTATGCACTGATATTCAAAGTGTTGAGAAAAAATGTTTTGCAGACATCTATATTTGTACCCCCACGTGGCAGGAAATATTTATACGTAAACCTTCTGTTACTCGGTTTTTTTTTATTTTCAATATCTTCGGTGCCCTTCTTTTGTTGACGTTTGCGAATTCATTCCTTTTCTTTATATAGACAAATTTGGAAATGAAATCTCTTTGTCGATTAATATCAGATAAAGACCAAAATTCCTTAAATATACTATGTCGTTCTTCTTCTGATACTTTTTCTCCACAATTTCCTTCTACAATTTTTACAAGCCACCTTTACTGTTTTCTTAAGTTGTAAATTTCCATTCCAATTTGTATCTGCCTCGCCACTATTTTGAGATTCCTTTATTATATTTCTTCTCCAGGTTTGAGGATTTCTTGTATTTTTTCTACTCACATTCGCTTCTTTTACCAGAAGGCTCAAAGTTGGGATCCTCACTTTCATTGTCTGTTTCGAAGGGGTTAAAATCTGAAGAATACGAGTCTTTTTACATACTACTTTGTTCAACATAATTCGATGTTCTTGCAGACGTATCAAGTTCGGATTTTGTATGTTTGTTGTTTTCGGTATAAACATTACTACTACCTAACATGATAACGCTACTATAGATGATATCACGTTTAGAATCTTCATGTTGACTGCCCTCTAGAACTAAATCTTTACAAAGACGGAAGCGTTCTAAAATTACTGACGATAAATTTTGGTAAAACTTTGTATTACAAAACTAAGTGGACTTCTCCGACAGAAACAGATTATTACATTGCACTAAATGTGATCTTCAGAATAAATAGCTATTGGAGAATTAGAAATTGTATTACCTAACAATATAGTTTAGGATATGTAATTCACACATAACTTTAAACAAGGCATAATATATGTAAGTATTCTACATACCAAATGTTTCCGATGGTAATAAATTTATAGGCGGCTTTGGATTACTTCCTTCCGAACCGAATTCAGATTTTTTTCTGTTCTGCTAGTTGTCATAATAAACTAAAGTTATTTACTGAAGGTGAGCAGAAGTTATCTATGTGCAGTTGTTACTATGCTAACTGACAGTATGTATAGGGCAGAGCTAGAATAGCTCTGCCCTATACATACATACATGGTAAGTCCATCCACATTCTGTGGATGGACTTACCATGCATGCAACACTTACGATAGTTCTGTATTACATGAATCACACCAAGTCAAGATAGAATAGTTTGTCATTATGTATTGGTTGGGGTTATCCAGATGTTTGGAGTTTGAATACTTTTGCATGTAAGAAAATGAGTTGTAAGGTATTATATGGTTTGAAAATCACAAAATGGCAACTTTTGGACTTAGATTAGTTCTGCATTCAAGCGACGAATTATTCATTTGAAAAGAGAATTGACGCTTTAGAAGAGATCGCTGTAATAATTCTGTAGTATCCGCACAGACAGAAATAGATGTGTCAGCAGCAAATAACACCGTAAATCGTTGATAAATAATAAGAACAACAATGGGCCCAACACAGACCCTTGAGCATCAAGGTTATCCCATATTTATCGCAAAAATTGAATCGATGCGGAAGCAGTGGAGATAACCACGCTGCGAATCGGAAAGAATATTATATTTGTTTAAATAACTGAGGATTCTGCTGCAAACTACACTCTGAATTTTTTTTGAAAATACACTTAATACAGCCTATAGTTCTTAATATGCTGCTGTTGTTTGGCATCCGATTTATAATCTGCTATAAATTAAAATTGGAGAGCATCCAGAGACGATTTTTGAAGTTCTTGAGCGATAAGGCCAGTGGAGTTTATGCTTGTAGAAATACCGACCATGCAGTTTTGGTGGAGGAACTTAATTTTGTTCTACCGGACATACGTCGTGACATTGCTAGTACCAACTTTTTACATAGCTTAGTGCATAACAGGATTGACTGTCCCTATCTATTGGGTTTGATTCATTTTAACGTGCCACAGCTTTCTGGCAGAAGTCAAATTACGTTTGTTACTTCTACGTGCAGGACAAATGTCATGCTGAGGAGTCCACTACATCAAATGTGCAGTAATGGAAACAAGTACTTTAATGATATTTTTTTTTAAGCGAAAACTTTAATGAACTATTATGTGTAACTTTTGTATTAATTGTTTGTAATCCGCACATCGATTGTAAATTACAGTGTTCCTCTTGTTGGTTTTTTACTGTTGGGTACACAATAAAGTATTAGTAGGTACTTACCCACTGAAACCGACATATTGAGAACCCTAGCCAAAGAAATAGATACCAGATTTGCAACACGGTTAACCGCACACACTTGGACATCATCAAAGCCTGCCGATGTAGTATTTTTTAATTTATAGACTGCCTCAAACACTTCGTCTGGCAAGACATCGAAAAAAATCATACTGTTCGGTAATCCTAGACCGACAGTACAAAACAGAGACACGTAAGAAGGCGCCAATACATTGTCATCCGACGCATTTACGAAGTGTTGCCAGAAATAACTACAAACATCGCTTTGATCATTAACCCTTTTACCGTTTATATTCAAGGTAATAATGACACCGGTACAGTGGCGTAGCTATTTAGCATGGGTGACACCCGGTGCGGATATTGGTGATGCCACCCCAAGAATAAAAACTGTCAAAATTAATAAATAACTGATAAACGTAAAGTATATTATTTATTTAATACAAATGAGAGTAATTAAAAAAGTTAAAATATTATGATGATAATAGTATTGTTTTTTATTATGCATTGTTTCACTTTGATGTATGAAAGTGAAAGTTAGGTATGGCAAAACAAGAATGAGAGTAGAATTAACTACTCTCATACATATTTTAACACAGCTACATACTCGGAAATCACTTCTTCAAAATTTATATTTTGTGTTGCCTCCTGTACTATTGTTTATATGCAAAGATTGTTAAGTCTCGTTTGGATCGTTATTGCCCGCAAGTAATTTTTAATTAACTTTAGTTTGCTGAAACTTCTCTCTCACGAAAAACTGATAAGAAAAATTGTCATAAATAACTTAAGTGCGACCATAAGATTCGGAAGAGATTCAGTAATTTCCCATTCCACGATGAATTTCAAAAAGTCTAGAGACATTTAATTAGAAAGTGTAACAGTGGCTGCTTTTAAATGTCTTCTCAAGCATGGTATCTCTAAGACGTGTTCCATTTCTGATACCCCATCATAAGAAGCAGTAAATTTTGATACAGCTAAATTCAGTTCTTTAATGTTCGCCAAAAGCAAAGTATTTGTTATTTTTAATTAACTTTAGTTTGCTGAAATTTCTCTCTCACGAAAAACTGATAAGTAAATTGTCATAAATAACTTAAGTGCGACCATAAGATTCGGAAGAGATTCAGTAATTTCCCATTCCACGATGAATTTCAAAAAGTCTAGAGACATTCAATTAGAAAGTGTAACAGTCGCTGCTTTTAAATGTCTTCTCAACCATGGTATCTCTAAGAGGTGTTCCATTTCTGATACCTCATCATAAGAAGCAGTAAATTTTGATACAGCTAAATTCAGTTCTTTAATGTTTGCCAAAAGCAAAGTATTTGTCTGCACAACCTCGAATAATGAAGCTACATCTTGAATGGAAGTGTTTGGGATTGAACTGTTTGACGAAATAATATATGTACATATTTCCAGTAAGAGACCACTCATATTTACTCAATGACACAGACTTCTCGTTAATTGAAAAGAAAAAGAGAAAGATGGAGCGAATCGAAGTACCTCAAGACTGGACTAAACTGATATAAGCTTCGAGGACTAAACCAACGTCGTTTAATGTTGTAAATGTTGATTCTTCCATCATGATTTATGACATAAAAGGTGCTACAGATAAATATTTTCTTAAAACTGCAAAACCACCAATTCAGATAAAGACCGCCAGATCACTTAAATTTTCGAAAGACTATCCATCTATAATGATACGTGTCAGTTGCACTAGACCTTGGCGTTCCTCTTTGGTATGCTCTAAAGTTAAAATAACAAGTGAGTTGTTGCTTAATAAGGCTTATGATGCCCCTATACACATGAATCAGAAAAAAGTTGATGATCTGGTTCAGCTGCTACAGTTGTTACATGTCCCACCAAGCAAGAAATTTTATGATGATTTATTTTTGTCTTTTTCTGGAACAACTTATCAAGAAGATTATTGCGACAATGAAGAAAATAGCAGTGACTACGAAGATTGGGGTTTCATGGTTAAAAAATATGCCGAATAAATTTCTTATTCATGAATTTTCTTAGTTTAATTTTTTTGTGTTACTTACTTATTCTTTTTATTAAAGTATATAAAATTTGTCTAATATTACCTAATAAAACAATCAATTTTTTTGTTGTTTAATTTTTTGTATTTTCTGAGAAAAACGTCACCTGTCCACCAATTTGTTGAATTGCTTTCAAAAACTGTTAGCACAAATGGCAGTACAAAAGCTAATCTTTATTCTGTGAATATTAAGTAAACCCCGCCCCAAAGCAGAATCTTCTAAACAAAATACACAAACGACTTAACAACATTTATCGCTTTACCCAAAAAAGTCATTTTTGGACATACACGGTTTTTTCGATAAGCTCGTTATTTGTATATGATAGTCTGAAACGGGCTTTATGTATGTACGTGTAACTGGAACAAATCTCATTTTAAAAACATTCTATCAGTTGCTGCAATTATAAGTAACTGGAATAACATGCAGTTATTGTTATTTATGAAAATAATAATCATCCACTGAATAAACACCTACATTCTACATAATATGTGTATGTATATGTGCTATAAGCAATTCTCTTACTGAGTTCTTTATTTCTGGTAATTTTCGTAAAAAGAAGCTGCGTGCAGCTGCAGCAACTGAATATATTTATGGCGTCCGCATTGTAAAAAATGCTTTTTTTCCAAGTATATCGATGCAAAAAAATCAAAATATCGCACAGTACAGTGGTTTACGACGTTGTCTAAATTTATTATTACATGTTTTGTTGGATGTTTGCCGAAAGAAAGAATCACGGTCGTTAGATATAATCGTTAATGAAACAAAAGCTGCTTTGTCACGCACGTACCTTGCGGACATGCTTCATTCATTAGACCACATTTTACAACATTAACTCGATTAATTTGTCTGTTAATGGGCTGATGCATGTTAAATGACTCACTTTCGTAATGTGCAGTGTTAGCGGTAGCTAATTTTGTCTATTACGGTACTGAGGGGAATAACTTAAGGCGTAAAAGTAAGCAAAATAAATCCTTAAAAAATAAAATGATTGTTTTATTCCATTTTATAAATTTCTACGAATACATGTCTCCCAGATAACGTTTTCAGCATGGGGATCTAGTTTATTATAAATACGGACGTACGAGGCCGAAATTACGACAGACAAAAGAAATAATGTATAACATCACGCAGTTATTGAATAGCACTATTCATACAATGGCGAATTGGATATTGGACCCGTTTGGAAGCTGACAATTTTAACGAAGAGCTCTGTGAAACTTTAATCGCGGCTAGTATCCCATTAAATAAACTTGACAATCTCACTTTGAAAACATTTCTCCAAAAATATACTGGTCGAAATGTTCCTGATGAATCCACATTACGCAAATACTGTGTTCCTAAGTGCTTCACGAAAACAGTAGATTGCATTAGAAGACATATTTCAAATCAGTACCTATGGGTAAGTGTCGACGAAACTGTCGATATATTAGGACACTGTGTTGTAAATGTTGCCGCTGGTGTAATACATTTAACTATTCCATATAACGCATATGTAATAGCATCTAAGTTATAAATACAGTTGATGCAGAAAGAGTTGCTAAAACCATTGACGAGAATTTGCACAAAGTGCTTCATTCGGATGACAGGTGCAAGGAAAAAATACTTTTATTTGTTAGTGACAGTGCCGCATGTTAAAAATAGGCAGACTATTAAAGGAAACATATCCTTATATGCTGCATATTACTTGTGTAGCACATGCTCTCCACAGAATCTGTGAATATATCAGAGACATCTATCCGGAAATTGATTCAGAAAAGCACCATTGAGAGTAGCTCTTTAGCGGGAAAAACTTCCATCTTTGTTACTGCCTCCCCCGCCAGTAATAGCTAGACGGGGAAGATGGTTGGAAACTACTAGTTTTTAAGCAGAGAATTTTGATAGTCTACAAAATTTCGTTATATGCCTTCAGCAAAAGTTAGACGCAGCTTTTAATAAAAGTCCAGCTTTAATACATTGCGGCAATTGTGTATGTGGACAATGACATAAAATCTAACTGCTAAATATACTAAAATAGAAGAATATTTCCAGTACGCACCTATAACCAGTTGCTATATAGAAAGGAGGTTTCCTATTTACAAAGATGTACTTTATTCAATGGGAATCAATCTTACAGATAAGAACCTTGAGAAAGTATTGATAGTAAATATTAATACTATTTTACTCGACTTGGACTACAAAATAAACAAATAATAACCTATTTTGTATTTTATATATCACCACCCACTTGTTATTCAATTATATACTTAAAATTAATAACTCTTTAAAAATGCAAAGTTTCAATAGTGCGCCTGTGGCGATGAGTCATCGGCCGCTCGTGTCCGGTCCCTAATTATAAAAGATACTGGTTTGTTTAAATTAGATGAGTTATTCCTAAAAACTAGTGAAATTATACGATATCCTCCAATTTCCATATAATTCAGAACTTATAGCAAGAAAAAGGAAATGTCAAGTTTCTTTTCCTTGTAATTTATTTTTTGTTTGAGTAGACACAATTTTTATGTGCACTTTCTTGAGGTACGTTTTATGCAGAATTTAAATATCGACTTGAAAGTTTTTGGCCCATTCTATTGTTTAACTAAACTGAATTGAATTGATAGAGAAAATAGATTGGATGGTTTACCATTGAATGGGAATATTAATATCTGCTTTTAATAAGAAGCCCCGCCTCACAATTCAAACATATTTAACGAATATCTTAATATTCGGTTTTGAAATTCGTGGCGTGGTAATCGAAGACCGATTTTATAGCCACCTAGATCTCCAGATTTAACGCCATTGGATTTTTTGTTTGTGGATAAGTAAAAGAAAGAGTGTACACGTACAAACATTCGATGTAGCCGAAGATTTTCGTGACGCTCCTTTTGCATCATTTGGTAGCATTAAAAGCCAAAAACAAGGCAGTGCGATTACGTCGACACTGCGCATGGAACAATTACGTTTAGACCAGTTCAATTGTATGAACATTTTTTTATAATTGTTTTCTTTTAATATTATTTTTTTTCTTTTGTTATTGTTATTGTTATCTATTATGTGTAGTTTTCTCATGTATTACGGCCTATTTATTGGTAGCGTGTTTAATAAAATACATTTTTTAATATTTTTGTTGTTGTTTTTTTTGTAAATAGCGCATATGCATAACAGACTAAATTCATCTTCAACATATTTCAAAAGCAGGAATGTGCCAACCTATGGACTGCGGGTCAAGGCCAAGATATAAAAAATTCGACAAAGCGAAAGCCAATATTATATAATTTTCGTCCTCCCATATTTTAATAATTTCTGTATAAAAAGAAGTGGACCAAGCGTGATAGCCACGTGCCGCGATGTCTCTTTTCTTGCCATGACACGTGTACACTAATTCGTTTTGAAATCATAGATATTTCTTCTGCGACAAAGTGAATAGAATAGCAAACCGCGACTCCGTATGAGAAATAAAAAATTGATACAGCTTTATTGAGCGGTATCTGCTTATGAAGCTTATTAAAAGTTCTCAGATAGATTTACATTGATTGATAGGGGATTACTCGCGGCGTGAATGTTATTAAGTTGGTCACCGAACAGGGATTGACAACCTATTGTTGAGTTATCTACAGCATATATCTCAGAAGCTGCAGGCGTTAGAATGCCCAGCCTTCAGTTTATATAAAATTATGTTATATTTGTAGACTTCTTATTTTGAGTGCAAATTAATGGATAGTTAGAGCCAAGTGTTCCTGTCGATGACTCATTGAAGGATTATCTGAACACTGCTTTGTTGTTCTTTCCAAAAACTTCTTTTTTTTCGGTGTCTTTTTGAATGCAATGTTTAGTGACTAATACAAGATTTTCAAGAAATGATCTCTTTTTCTGAGACCGAGAGCTAACGCTTATAAACACTGCAAAAGAAATTGATATTTCATCAATATAATATTACATTTAAAAAAAAAGTTGGTTTAAAATTATTTAAGTGTCAATATACTGTACAAGTTGTTCTTGTATTATATATGTATGTAATTCGTTTGAGACAAACTTCTTCCTCGCTAACAGCAACGTGTAATTTGGGAAACGTTTTTGGTGACATCCTTCGTATAATAACACATTTGTCCACAACATTTCCAAGCGTAAGTCAATTGGAGAATTGACTGGATAATTTTTAAAACTGCCCCTTTCCGAATTTTAGATCTTATTAATGGATGCACTATTACAGCCTTTTACGTGGTTTGGACAGCGTCATACATAATTATGAAGCTCTCATACAAGCAACACCAGGGAAATCCATATATATTTAAAGTCCATATTTGCGATTAATTGATCGCTTGCATGTGCTTCAATAAACTCCTTTGTCACTAATCCTAGCCCTAATTGATATTTTACATCTCGAATTAACACCAAATGAGTTCTTTTTTAAAATAACTTGTAGTACAAGAAAAGTAGAAGCGTAGAAAATATATAATACAAATAGTATCATGATGTAATTTCTGAAAATTATATGTTTTAAAGTGTTGAAAGTTGTAATTGTATATGCCACATTACCTTATTGTTAGCTTATGCTCACTAATTATATGTTATTTGTGTAAATTGAATAAGCACGCGCCTAAATATCATTACCATCATTCCAATCATGAAAGGTAACGACGTTTTAAGGTAAATTTCACATTTAAATAGAATTTTTGTATAATGAATATAATCAACTTGTTGAACTATAGATTGTGTATTGAAAGTCAAAAGTAAGCGAAAACATTAAGCATTTCACCTAGTTTTATGAGATATATCGTTTTGATTCTACCGCTTAATCATTTGTGTAAGTATAATAATCTACCGAAAAATTTTAAAAAAAATAATAATATTTATTGTCATAGACCTTCACAAGGTGTCAAAATTATTATCAAATATGTCATTAGTAGCCGCGTCTTTGATTGCTCTTTTGTGTTTTAAATAAAAGAAAAAACAATTAGTGGAAGATCCATGGTTGCTTGTGGCGCATATTGTAAAAATACTTCAAGCTCTGACGCACTTCCGGTTTCACCGGAAATGCACGGAACTTAATTTTTTTAAATGACTCACCCTACATATTTTTGGATTTTAACTGTTTTTTATTATTCAAAATTGATCCAATAGTTTTTGAGTTATTAATTTTTTTTGGAAATATATGGCCAAAACACATGTTCAGAAAAAAATCATTTTCACATTGTTTTTAAAAGTAAAAACATTAACTTTGGTGGTGCTTGTTGGCCAAGAAAATTCTGCATCATTTGATAAAGTTGCACTCGACAATACCTCAAAAAACTTTGTTTTTTCAAAGCCAACATCCTGAAATTTTCACATACCAAAAACTTATTTTTTTAAAATGGAACACCCAGTATTTTATTTAGGCACTTTGTTCCTATTTTTATTCTCTTTCATTTTTGTTAACAATGTCCTTTACCTATCTTTTATAATTTCTGAGATAATGACTATAGAAGCAATTAGCGGTCAATTAAAGAACTAGGAGCGCTGTTGTTCTATGCACCAAAATATTCGTTCAACCAATGGAAGGCAGGAATGGCGTCCGACTTCCTTAGTCAGCTGTCAAACAAAGTAAATGTTAAATCCAATTATCCCACAAGTAATAATTTTAAAGAATGAAGAGCATCGGATTTTAATTTTTTTTAATTCCAGCAAAGTTCAGTTGCAGTATTTCATTTTTGACACTATTGGTTAACATCGAAATGAAATAAAGCTTATGTTTAATGACATATTTGAAGACGTCTTCAAAAAGTTTTGAAAATCCGTCCGTAGATAGCGAAATTACTCTTCTCCATTAACATTTTCATTAAAGA
The DNA here is from genome assembly GCA_963170755.1 of Amphimallon solstitiale. Classification (NCBI taxonomy): domain Eukaryota; kingdom Metazoa; phylum Arthropoda; class Insecta; order Coleoptera; family Scarabaeidae; genus Amphimallon; species Amphimallon solstitiale. The sequence continues at coordinate 84,718,238 of OY720681.1, read as the reverse complement.
AATAAGGTCCAATTATGTAACTACCCACTATTCCTCCCCACAGTTTTAATGACCAACGATTTTGAAAGTTTACAGGTGTGATAAAGTGGGGGGTTTTATGTGTTATACTAACGGAAATTGTGACGATGAACGTATTCACTTTAATAGAAGGTGGCTTCGTTGGTAAACAACAAAAAATTGAGAAAGCTAGGATAATTTATGTGCTGCCAATTGACAAAAATGTAAGCGATTCTGAAAATTTCTTTCATCTAACCCTGTGTATGAATATGCTACGGGTGAATTTCATATTTCCTAATTATTCTGGATTCTCACATTTGACTTACATCTAACTGAGGAATAATTTTCGTAGTACTAGTATGGGGGTGTTCGACTACACTCGCAAGTACCATAAACATCTTATCCTCACCAGTTATTGCTTTTTACGCTGTTTCTTTCATATTCAATACTTTCTGTTCACTCAAACTGTCCCTTTATACTTTCGAAGGTTTCTGGCCTTGGTTGACTTCTATCAGGGATCGCCGTGCATAAAGTCTGGATGCTAGCAAAGAGTTTCTTTCAGATTCACCCAAAACGTCAATCATATCTATTAACTCGTCATAAGAGTAATTCATTTGGATGATAACTAATAGCGATGCTTTTCTAAGTTTGACATAAATGAATACCTACTTTCTTTAACAGTTGACTCAGGCAGTCAGCCGCATTCCAGCCTTTATTGGACGAATGTTTTGGTGCATAGAACAACGGCGCTCGTAGTTTTTTAATTGACCGCTAATTGCTCCTATAGTCATTATCTCAGAAATTACAAAAGATAGGTATAGGACATTGTTAACAAAAATGAAAGAGAATAAAAAAAGGAAGAAAATGCCTAAATAAAATACTGGGTGTTCCATTTAAAAAAAATAAGTTTTTGGTATGTGAAAATTTCCGGAAGTAGGCTTTGAAAAAACAAAGTTTGTTGGGGTATTGTTGAGTGTATCTTTACCAAATGATGCAGAATTTTCTTGGCCTACAAGCACCACCAAAGTTAATGTTTTTACTTTTAAAAACAATGTGAAAATGATTTTTTTCTGAAAACGTGTTTTGGTCAAATATTTTCAAAAAAAATTAATAACTCAAAAACCATTGGCTCAATTTTGGAAAAGAAAAAACAGTTGAACGGACAATTTGAAGCAGTACAAGAAAATCCGATAATATATAGGGTGAGTCATTTAAAAAAATTAAGTTTCGTGCATTTGCGGTGAAACCGGAAGTGCGTCAGAGCTTGAAGTATTTTTACAATATGCGCCACAAGCAACCATGGATCTTCCACTCATTGTTTTTTCTTTTATTTAAAACACAAAAGAGCAATCGAAGAAGGGGCTACTAATGCCTCACCCTGTATATATAATATTCACTTTTATTACATTTGTTGTATATATTTTAAAAAATAAAAACATTATGAGAAAGCGATATTCGAAATTTTGAATTTTTTCAAGAAATGTCTATGTCGGTTGGCTAGATATTTGCAATTATTAAAATTCATTAAAAATATAAAAGTTGTGTAAATCTTTGTTTCAGATATTGTTTCGCTATTCGTAATTTTTCTAAGAAATAGTCGTAGCAGAAGCAATTAGGAGCTGTCAAGATTTTAGAATTATTTACTTCATTAAACATAGGAATTTTAAAAAAGAGTTATGTAATAATAAACAGCATGATAATTGGAACAAAACTTTATTGCCTTTTAGCTTTCTTCTTCACTATAAATTTGTATTCCAAGAAATCCTCTATTGATGATATAAAACATCAAATGTAGAAAAATGTATATTTTAATTAAAGAGAGACATTAATCTATGTTATTTTTTCTAACGTGTTTGATGATTTCTTTTTATTAATAGATTATGATCTAGCACACTCAGTGAAGATACACGTTTAAAATAACCAACGAAGACGTATTTAATAATATTATTATCTATTATAAATGCATGATTGACAGAATAGCCCGGGGTCAGCGTTTATAAATTCATAGCTTATTATAACCGGCGTTTATAAATAATATGGGTCCATTTGACTGAGGGGAACATTTCATTAGAGCTGTCCTGTTTGAATCAGATACCATATTGGGCTGAAGTCTCCAGTCGTACTGAGATAGAACTTACGTATGTACGTACATAAATAATTGCTTATCACTATCAAATGATAAACATCACTGTCTGGTAACCGAACATTATACGTGAAATTATTACTAAACATTAAAGACATTTAAGGCATCTCGAACATGTGTTTTTCGAAATAATCGAAGGAATACCCGACGTTTTCTCACCACGTTTTCATAGATTCTTAATCTTTTGACGAGATATTTAAGACATTATTAGTGTAATATTTGAATTGAGGTAATAGTATAAATATCCAAGCAATACTACTTGGATAGTTTCTAAGCTATGTGTAAAATATGATATAATTAACTTTATAATCTGGGTGGCCACACCGATGGAATTATTTCTAGTTGGGTCAAATTGCGGTCGCATTCATATTTTCATTTATCACGTGTTTCTAAACAGAGTGGAATTTTTAAGTGCTATCTAAATAACTGGTGGAATTACCGTGGAATGGAGTTTTGATTACTTTTCATGCACTTAGTTGACAATAATACCTAGACGATCTGTGTAGATATGTGCACAGGAATTATTTGCATTAAATCAAGAAAATGGTTTTCGCCTCTGAACATGAAAAATATTGTTTTGTAGGTGTTTCCTAAAAATAAAACAATATAGTTATTTAGCTGACATTGTTATATTATTGATTGGAATACAAGTAATGCTTTCTGAAAATGAAGTAGATTTTCCTTCAAGTATAACCTGGCAAAATCTAAGTAGACATTTCGTTTGTTTAAAAGAAATTGAATAATCAAAGTCAATAAATTTAAATCAAGTGAATAGTTATCATAATTTAAACATGCTGGGTTACATTGAAAATGGGTATTTTCTCAGCGATTGCTTTCCACTTGTATGTTTTTATGGATGATTAATCAATTTATTTTTTTATTATAATAAGACGAAACATTACCTTATTATAGTTTAATATATTGATACAACTTTTGTTAAGATATCAATAATTCTCTATTAATTAAAGGTGAAAACCAAAATAAACATTTTAAGCAGTTAAAGTGTGTTTGAGTAATAGATATTTAAGAGGGGCGTTTACTAACAAATAGAACCTTATGCAACTTATATTACTCGCGGGACGGGTAGCCGCGAGGGGGTGTGAGTAGGTAGAGGTAAACGATATTCGGTTCTGTCACAGCGCTTCGGTTTTATTCACAGATTTTGTCATAGATAATGGAATACTATAGACGGGAAACATAATGTATAAAGAGTGAGTACTTACGGAACTGTTGATGTTGTTGATGTTTTATAATAAGCCAATTTTCGCTTGCCCATAACTTATATTATTAAACACTCGAATATTATAGGTATATATGACATTTCTTTTTAATTACAAACTGTCACTGGGATTTAAGTCTGGAATAGCCGACCGATTACGATAGATTTTCGTCTTCGCTAGAACTGGTAGAGAAACCGTAAAGTGGGGATAGATGATGCAATAGCTTGGAAAAACCTCGTGTGAAATTTGTGTGACAATGTTTACAATTTAATGTTCTTTTATCTGTAAAAATAATTACAGAAAGTTTTTTTTATATCGTACATCAAATGTGCAGCTGGCGCGTGGAGGTTGTTTTTTATCTATTGTCTATCAGCCTTAGTTACTAGACATTAATTAAATTCATGCATTTTTGTCGTTATTTCTAAGACACATAACTTTTTTAAAAAAATAAATTAGCACAAAAACTGACCTTGACATTATAAATTGATGCGCCCGAATGCAGGGGGTTAAAGTGGGTGAGTCGGTTTTTTTTTTTAAATGAACTGCCAGAATATAAAGCATGTGTTATTAATTTTGTTGTTAATTAATACTTACGTTTGTTTAGGTTATTATACCGTCTGACAGATACCCACATAGAGGCCGATTTCGTTTCTTTTGTATTGTAATTGCAACATCTATAGTTTCATATTGAATCTATTCTTAGAATTGTTTCCTATATCATAACTACTAAAATACACTAATTCTGTATAACTATACCACAATTATCAAGTAATTTTCATATAATTTATGATATAATAAATTTATGTAATAAATTCAGAAGGACACTTAGTCGTTGAAAATATCTTTATTGCACATACGTATGTACATACTTTTAAATAAGCATTAATATTACATTTTCATTAAAATTTATTGTCATTAATAAATATAATTTGCAATCTACTGCACAAGCAGTTTATAAATTATCATAACACGTGTTCAAGATTGTGTCCTTCAAGCACGTAATGAGACGAAAGTTTAACGAATTGAAAACTTTACCAATCTTGGTTTTTTTGTAACACCATTAAGAGCATCTGTAATTGAAACTTGCAACTCAGGTATCATTGGTTTCTGTATACTGTGTTTTTTAAGTAGCCAAAGGGAAAGAAGTCAAAAGGGGGCAAGTCAGGTGAGCAGGTAAGCCATCCATTTCTGTCCATATATCAATCATTAAATTTTCTTTGAGGAAATTCAATTGTCTTAGGCACAGAGTGATTAGTAACTTCATCCTGTTGAAAGTATACAAATCATATTTTTTTATTATTGCGCTGTGCAATAAATAGTTTCCAAATAAGGGTATCTTTGTACATTAACTGTATCGTGAAAGAAAATTAAACCCTATTACTCTTCTAGATAAAATTGCACAGCGAACTACGACTTTAATCGGGTGGACATTAGTTTCTATATAGACATCTGAATTTACAAATAACATATGTGTATACAAATCATATTTTTTTATTATTGAGTTGTCCAATAAATAGTTTCCAAATAAGGGTATCTTTGTACATTAATTGTATCGTGAAAGAAAATTAAACCCTATTACTCTTCTAGATAAAATTGCACAGCGAACTACAACTTTAATCGGGTGGACATTAGTTTCTATATAGACATTTGAATTTACAAATAACATGTGTGAAGTAACATAATAACTAAAATTGTTGAACTACGTATAAAATTCTCTCTTTAAAAATGTATATGATATTTGTGTAAACTAAATTAAAAAAATGACATAGTAACGATGGTAAGCAATTTCTATTGCCTGGAAACATATTTAATTAAATACAAAAAAGATGTAAGAAATAACAATAAAAACATATAAAATTCCAGAAACACTTGATTGACAAGTGACAGACTATTCTGACAAGCTTCTTCACAAAATAGAAAAAGTTTAAAAAAATTATTTATTTTGTCACCTAATTTTTCTGCTGATCTAAAAGATTGTATTTCGAAGATATTATAACAGCGTTAAAAATTGTCATTCCAATGAAATAATATATAATTATATGTTTCAGTACAAATACTATTTCTGTCTCAAATATAATAGTGAACATATCGCACTTGTATTCAATAAAAACATAAAGTACAGTAACTGCAAAAACCTAAGATTGAGAAACCGCTAAAACAATTCATGCTCAATATAATTATGTTGCTCAATACGTTTTTTTTCATCAATAACAGCCGATATTTCATTAAAATAAAATATACATTTTTGTTGTTTTATTTAAAATCAAACAAAGGATCTTAACTTTTTACTGGAAAACATTTATTTTTATTCAACCAAGTCCTTATAAAACTGGTAGCAAACAGGTTTTATAGGATTTTTTTCGCAAAACTCTAAAAGGCGTTTTTCGTTTTATTCGAAATCGAGGATGGCTAGGTGTATGTTTTTTCTAATACAATTTCTGTAGAAACTGAGCTACTTCTGGTGGTTCCTCCCCTGATATCAACATGTTCAAACTCATCAGCATCGAAATCTGTTTTGTAGAAAACAGAACCAGGGCTATTTTTCTCAACCCCTATTCCATATTACTTTTACATTTATAGTTCTTTTTATAAAGGTTTTTGCCATCTTTGAGCGAAGGTCTTCAAAAACGTCCTCTGTTGGCATTTCCCTCACGTTATATGGGTTTCCTTCATTGATGGCACTCTTTATAACGACGGCCATTGTGCAGGGACGTATATGGGACCGTTTTCAAGAATTCTTCTCTTTTGTCGCTCGATAGCCGAGTGCATTGTGTGTCCATCATTTTGTGTGTTCCCCAGTGTCATGCCATGTTTGTGAGTGATCGATTTTATATTCATTTTAGTGATTGCGTAGAGGTACTTGGCAACCAAAAATTTATTTTCCCATGTCCCATGTCAAGGCAGTATCTTGAAAGGTAATCCAGTAAGCATGTAGCTATTTCTGGAACCTCGGTTAGCAATGGCTTTGCAAAAGTAAAAGTGGCCCATTTTTTTGAACTACCTCAAAAAGCGTAAAACTGAAGCAGTTCAATCTGTATTTATAATAAAAAGTTGATATATCCAGAGGGTGTGAGGAAGGACTGCTTGTAAATCGAAGCAAGCTACTTTAATTTCAGGATCATGACTTCCTTTTCCCACGTCTAATGCTTTTTCTTCTCTATTTCTATTTTTATTGTACACGTGTTTGTTGTAAGATTCGGCAAAGCATCTTTTCTCTTGGTCATGGGAGTTTTTGTATGCTTTGCATATGGCACATTGATCTTTTTTGGGTTGGAAGAATGTTAAGGCTAAATGTTTGAATGCACTTTGTTCGACATTTTTTGTCTTCACAAAGAGGTTTTAAAGTCCTTCCTCGTTTTTCTCTGTTCCCTTCTCTTATATATGCGAGATCAGAATTAACTTTAATTTCTTTTGATTTGTCTTCCTTTGTTCTGGTCTGCGCACCCTTTTTCTAATATTCTTTTTTCCAGTATTTCCTCTGTTTCACCAGATGCATTTCCTTCTACAATTTTGTTCCTCGCCACCGATTCATCACGATATTTATGTTTTCGTCCTCTACTTTACTTCTGTCGTCACTTTCAATATCAGAATTGTAATTTGCTACTGAATCCTGAATAATATCGTAATCATCTATATTACTCTACAAAATTAATAATAATAGAATTGAGAATTCACTTGGTGGTTGATGGTACCTGTTCAATATAATATTGTTCTTTCAGTATTGATCTAGAATCTAGTTCAATATCCGAAACAGCATTAGATTGTAAGTTTTCATTTCCAGATAATGGCAATGTAACAGGAGTAAGCTGAAAAGAGCGTGATTCGAATAATGATAATTAATGTATAATAATTAATTAATTAATTACTACAAACCTCAGTCAGTGTTAAGACACTAAAAAGACGTTTTCATTTGAAGTCGTTGGCTATACGAAACAAATTAATAACAGTTAAACAAACAATAACAACATTTTTTGCACTTGTGGTCCTATTGAACTTGATGTACAATATGATGAAGGGTGAGTATACTTATTGAAATGATATACATTATACACAATACATTTGCAATTTTGTTTTATTAATTTTATCGAAATTAGAAATACATGTTAAAGTTTATATTTCATACCACCATAAACAAAAAGCAAATTGTTAAAATTTACGCTGTATATTAACAAACAATAACCCTATCAACGCCTTAATGCATTTTTTGTACCTTAACCACATTCGTCGAAAATCAAATAGTGGACAGAAATGTATCTTGTTTCCCTATCTTATCTCCAAGCCATGTGTGTTCAATAAATTTAAGGAGACAATACGATCTCGTTTGTTACTTATAAAAGTAAAAAAAAAAACAATAACATGGTGGTATTTCTTGTTCACGTGGAGTGTAGAAGAAAGCGCTTACTGGACGTGAATGCGGGATCCATGACACGGTATTTAGTATGTGTCAAGCTGACACGGTAATCCCTTGAACTCCTTAATTTTTAAATAGTAAATCCGATTTTCTTTTGAAACTTGAATAACGATTTGGGATCATTCAGTTTTTTTTATTCACCTTGCCAGGTTTTTAAAAATGATTCTAGATTTAACTACTTGTTCGGAGATAGGTATATTAAAAGTAGTTGGTAATAATCAAGCATTTAGGAGTGTCAAGAATAAATGCTTTTTTGCACTCCCATTGCTTATTAAATAAATTATTATAATTTACAATTATTGCTTATGAAAAAGTAATATTGAAGAATATGATTGTTTGTAAATTAAACATAAAGAAATATGAAATGTATGTCGTTTATCTAAGATTAAGTTTACATTATTTGTTCTCTCAAACACATAACATAAAACTAAGAAAAAGCATTGCAATAGAAAAGCAATTGCAAGTTACTTGCGTTAATAATGTGTCTTTTGACAATATGCATTCGCCCACGTTTGTATCATATTTGCCATTATTATTATTATTATTATATGTTTTTGCTATACCCCACACTACTTCTATTGGGTTAAATATACAATGGTAGGGTTGAAGTAGAAGAACTACGTGCTTATACTTTTCTGCTAAATCATCAGTTTCATATATAGTTGGTGCTTTATGCATTTATATAAAAACATAAAAAAAAATATTGAGTAAAAGTATTAAATATATGTGTGCTAACCGTTTAACTAAGTTCAATAATAATTCTATTTTTAAGGCAGCTCTGTCATAATCAATGTTGTTCTTGGCACTTTTATTATTAACACTACCTACTATCATGGTAACTAGCATATTATCTATAAAAAATCGAACATTTTGTCTAAACTCATAAGAATTTGATGTCCAAAATCATTAAAACAATTAAAAAATTGTCTCTGTTCATGTCACCATGATAATACTCATGGCATTTTGCCAAGAAATGTGGATAGTTTTATCTTGAAAAGCCCAGGTTTCATCAAGGAAAACAAACTGTCTTACTTTTTCATGTTCATACGAACATATTATCCCAAGAATGTAACACGTTTTAATATAATTTGTAGTAGTTTCATTAATGATAGTTTAAGATCATCCTCCTTGTAATTAAAGCCAATACGATCCGTAAAGATAGTATTGGTTTTACAAACCAGGAAAAAGGTCCTTATCTTTAAGGGTAATAGTCAGAGATTGAAGAGCTGTAGGCTGTTCTGGAATAAATTCAAGTATTAATTTTATAAATGTAAATTCGTAATTACTTTAAACTTACTGTTTTGATCACATATACTGTATTTGTAATTAAACATTTAGTAAAATCATCAACATGTACAACAGCCTTACTTCTATGACACTATGAACTGAATGATTCGGTAATTTGTTTTAGCGTAAATAAGATTTTATTCACAACTACAATATGGGTATTTAAAACACTTACTACTCTCTAAATAAAAAGTATTATGATTAAAACGTTTATGATATAAACCATGAATAACAGATATTACCTCTCGAACTGATGTTAGCGTTATTTTTCAAAATATTCGATGAAGGAGAGGAATATTTCTTTCGCTTATTTACCTAGCGGTTTAGGCATGACTTAGTTGTGTAAACAAATGATTTTTCTATATAACTAGCTGTCTCAGTCGACGTTGTTCTGCCTTTTTCGGTAGGTGGCGCTATGAATCGACCACAGCGCCACCTATCGTCCAAATTTTGTGATTTTCTTTTTCAGCACTGAACATAAACATATATTTTGAATATGAGTCACTTTAGTCCGTAAATATAAAATTTATTAACAACTTGATTACAGCGCCACCTATCGGATCCTAGCATGAACAATAGTCTCGACAAAACAAATGTTGGTTTAGTGAAATAAAATAAAAAATTTAGTCATTTTATATCTATTTTCTAGCATGTATTTTCGGCGAGACTGGTCAATTATCTTGAAGGAAGTAAGCTTCTATCCGATGCTCAACACGGATAGAGAAAAAATAGATTTACAAGCACTGGTATAATAGATTATATTTAAGTACCTGCTGGATGCCTTAGACAACCAAGAACATCCAGAACTGATATGTTGCGACTTGACACGTGCCTTCAATACAGTTAACCACAACATATTGTTGGGGAAACTGAACCATTATGGTGTTAGAGGAAATTGTGAGTGTCTCCCGGCTTCATATTTAAGTAACAGGTGTCAATACGTGGATTTTGTAGGACAGAAGTCTGGTTTGGTGCCTGTCAGAGAAGGCGTGCCACAAGGATCTATTCTTGGACCCTTGCTGTTCATTATGTATATGATCGATTTAGATATATCTATTTCACCAGACCGCATTGTCTTGTTTGCAGAAGATACGTCGATACTGGTTAAGGGACCTACCAAACACGAGAGAGAACATCAATCTTACTGGGTAAAACAGAGCAATGGTTCACTAAGAATGATTCACATACGAACAAAGAAAAAACGCAGCAAACCCTATTCACAGCAAGCAAAGACGGGAACACGAAATCTATAAAGTTTTTGGGTCTCAACATGGATAACAGTCTCAGCTAGTCTATGCATGTATGCGTCACTGCGGAAAAGCTGACTGCCGCAATATATAGCATAAGGAGAATAAAATCCATCGCCAATCCCGAACCTGCACGAATGTCATACTTCCCTAATTTTCATAGTGTGGCTAGTTACGGCATACTGGTTTAGGGTATGTCTTGTGATAGTACGCGCATCTTCCTTCTACAAAAGAGGGCAATAAGAGCGTTTTGCGGTTTAGAGCGGGGTGAAACTTGTAGATCCTCATTTTTAAGAGAAAAAAATGCATACCATGCCATGTGTGTATATATTGGCCATATCAAAATACGTATACGACAATATGAATAAATTTCCGAAAAATAGCGACAGGCACCTCTACTCAACACGAAACAAGGATTCCCTGAAAATATCATAGCATCGTCTCGCAAAGACCCAGAAATATGTAGACTACTGGGGTATCAAAATATATAATAAACTAATAGAAATAAATGGTGATATTATGCAGAACATCAGCAGGAAGGATTATGTCCACAGAATTAGAAAGTTTTTATTAGAAAATACTTTCTACTCGGAGCAAGAGTTCTTAAATTACTAAAACTCTTAAATTTTAAAATGTTGTCTTTGTTTTAATTGTTTTACATTCTATATTTTTCTATTTGTTTATGATATATGTCATCAGTTATGATTGAGATCGAATACAAAAATTATGGTTTTTGTTGTTTGTCCAAATTTTCCGACTTTCTTTTGTAATTGACCAGAATTCTTGTCCTGAAATCCTTTCCAGGACCATAACGAAAAAAAAAAACAAAAAAAAATCGTATAGAAAAAAGCAGTTTCAGTTTTTCCGAATTTTGCAATTTGCCGAGCAACTTTTCCAATTTTTCTTTCACTTTCGTATTATTACGAACATGTATTACTAAAATTAATGGTCATTATTGTAATTTATTGTTACTAGACCCGAAATAACTGTTTATGACGTAACTTTTATTGTTTAAGAATAAGCAATTTATAAATAATTAAGGTATTAGAATACAGAGATGATAAATATTGGATAAAAAATGGGCTGTAATGAAATAAGATATACATTTACCGCGGCTCTAATTCACTTGCCACGTACTGTATATGTGAAACATAAACATCGACCTTGTGCATAGTAGAAAAGAACAGAGACATGAATCTGGACAATGCACTACAATGCTCTAGGTTCACACACAGGTATGAGCAGTGGTCTCGAGGGTGCGGCTGGCCGGTCCCACCGATGCTATCTTGTCTTCCGACGGTTCGGACCCGGTCGGCCCAACACCCCTCATCAACTCAACATGAACAACACCCCACCCCTCGCATCCCGCAAAACAGACCGGACTGGCGCGAGCCATAGTAAAAAATCCTAAGCATTCACTAGACACGCACCTTAAGACAGCACGTGTGACCAAATATCACCCTTACTCGGGGGTAGTTGACCTGACGAAGATGAAACGACCACTTTCGACAAGATTGCGACATAAATGATTAGTAACCAGAATTCCGTTTCGCAAATTGCACGCTGCCGGACGATATGGCTAATTATTCACCGAAAGTGACGAGGTACGTGTACGAGGTAATAAAATAACCGGCTGTTTTCTAAGTGTTTGGTATACACGGCTAAAAGGAGGACGTTTAACGTTTAATTATGAATGTGTATGTATGAATAGACTTTCCTTATCTCGGCACTTCTTTATTTTTCTCTTTCACTTGGTTCTGTGCAATCAACTTATCTCCAGATGATTGCAGATAATTTTACAATTAGTTGTGTTTTGCTATCCTCGGGGCGGAATGTGCTTATCTTCCCGTGCGAAGTTGAAGCGCTATTATAAACGACCATTAATTTATGCATCATATTAGTACGTACACAAAACTAGTAAGCATTAAAAATAATATTATTGCGATTCTAGGTAATTAATACAGAAAACAAAATCCCCCACTGGTATGCGCATATAATGAGTCGGTTGTTACCAATATATTCATTTACTAATAAGAAACCACAAATTATTTTGCACCCGAACAAAGATTGGAAATTTGTGTCAGTCATGAAATTCCAGTAAGTCAAAGCTATTGATTCGTTCTGTTCTTTTTTGTGTAATTTCTATTTCGAAAAGATATTTTAACAATTTTTCTAGGGATGCTGAAATGGAAACTTGAAAATTGAAGAGGTATATCACTTGTGTACTACAATAAAAAAGAATGTGATAACCATATTTACAGCAACATTTACCATACTTTGTTTTAGACGTATTCTCAGCAATATAAATTGTAATATTAACAATTTTTATATTGTTGTATATGTAATATAATAAAGATTGACTTAATCCTATAGTCCTTTAAGTACAAAAACTATATACGGTTTGTGTATACCTATAACTCGAAACAATGGCAAAAAACAATATGTATAGCACAAAAACTATATATAACGGGTGTCTGTTTAAGCTTGGCCACCGGCCACATCTCGACAACTGTTTATCGTATAACCTGGCGGAAAAATCTTGATAATAAAATGGACCACGGGAATTTCAACAAAAATATTTTTAAGTTTCTAAAATGATCGCAAAGGAGTGTAATTCTCAAGATAAATTTTATGATTTTTCATTAAATTCTAGATTAGGATAGATCAAAGTTTTTACTAGCAACATTTTCAGATGTTTTTATAGAATTTTCATTTGAAGTTAATTACGTGGTTGTCAAAAAAAGTAATAGGGGGCGCTGTTCTCAATTTATTTATATTACTTGTTTCTTCTTTAAAATTTGAAATGGAACGGTATATTTTAATATCGTAATATTGAAGCATATAAAAAACTGAAGAGAATGATGAAAACCGGAAGTTGCTACCTTTTTTCTTGACGAAAATATAGTTATAAGAAGACAATTCAGAAAAATAGAAAATTTTAAATGTAAATTTATTTGTTTATTGCGAGTAATAATTTAACTTTAATTTTAAAAGGGTCACTAGACAGTGTATAGTTCGTTTTCATTTGAATTTTCATCATACTCTTCAATAAATGTATTCATTTCCATCTTCTCACCGATTTTTTAATTCATTGCATATGTTACGTTAGATTCTCCTTTTAAATGTTGTCAAACTGTCTAGCTATTTTTAAATTTCATGTCTTGTCTTTTTAGACCTTGAAATAAAATAATAACAATAATAATATATCTTTATTACCCAACAGATATACATTTAATTATAGAAAAATGGCAAAATAATTTCCATAACTCATGAACTAAGCAGACAATAACGAGCAAAAAAAACAATATAATATAATGCATCTGTTATAACCAAATCATTTACTCATTAGTAACTAAAGGGTATAAAAATTGATATCTAATTCATCCCTGCCTATAACATGAAAGTAAGTAAAAAAAACTATTATTTTACCTAAACATAAATAAGAAAATATTTTGACCAAGTAATATACACGAAAAAACAAAGTACAAAAAAATAAAACAAATAAACTTCAACTTAACAAATGTCCAAAGTGTTCACCATTATTTTAAATACACATGTTTACTCGTCGATTAGTAGAGAGCACAGCTACTTCAATTTCGGAGGCAGCAATTGTTGTAGTCGGCTTTTAGTGATAAACAATGTCTTTTATTCTGTCCCATAAATAAAAATCAAGAAAATCTTGCAGGGCGAATAAAAACTCAATAATGTCTTCTTTAGGGATAATTTAGGGAATATTGCCGAGAAAGAAATAAGAAGAAAATACATTCTGATCATGTCGTTAGCTTCAACGTTAGAATATATAACATTAACAAACATAATAATTATGTGTAGGTGTCGAAAAAGGCTTCTTCTTCTTCTTCTTCTTCTTCTTCTTTCTATTAGGATTTCTCCTGTTATGTAACCAATCCCTATAAACGGTCTCTCCATCTTTTCCTCGGTCTTCCTGTCCTTCTTCTTCCAAGTGGTCTGCTGTCTCTTGCTATTTTTGGCAATCTCTCGTTGCTCATTCTAGACACGTGGTCCTCCCAGTTTTGTCTTCGCTCTCTTGTCCATATATCAATCTCCGTTACCTGACATGTCTCTCTTATATTTTCATTTCTAACTCTGTCCCATCTGGTTTTTCTCGCTATTCTTCGCAGGACCTTCATCTCCGTCGTTTGCATTTGCCTTCTGGTTTTAGCCGTTTGTGACCTCACTTCGGCCCCATAGGTCAGTATGGGCCTCAATGCACTCTTGTATATTCTTGTTTTTGTATCAATTCTCAGGTACTTGTTGTTCCAGATTACGTCGCTCATGCATCCAGCGAGTCTATTCGTTTTCGCAACTTGTTCATTTGTTTCTTTGTCTATGTCACCCGAGCTTGTTATTACTGTGCCCAAGTATTTCACCTGCATCACCTGTTCTATTATGACGTTGTCTACGACTAACTTGCATCTAATTGGGGCTTTTGCAATCGTCAATACTTTAGTCTTTTCTGTGGAGATTTTCATGTTATATTTTTTGCATGTGTTATTGAATTGAAGTAACAGTCTCTGTAAATTGTCCTCATTCTCTGCTATCAATATAGCATCGTCTGCATAGCATAAAATAGTAATGTTATTTCTTCCCATCCTATATCCTCTCATGTTTTTCACAGATTCTATTATTTCGTCCATCATAAAATTGAACAGCATGGGGCTCAACGAGTCCCCCTGTCGTATTCCCTTTCCAACCGGTATCGCTTGTGATGTTTCTCCATTACATTTCACTCTTATGCAGCCGCCTGTATAGATGTCTTTTATCAGTTGTATTAAAGAAGTTGGAATCTTTCTCCTAGCGAGTATTTCTGTCATATCCGATAAGCGTATTCGGTCAAAAGCCTTTTGTAGATCTACCAGACACATAAATGCTGGTCTGTTAAATTCCAATGACTTTTCAACAACCTGACGAACCACGAATATGGCATCCATGCAAGATCTTCCTTTCCTAAAGCCCTGTTGTTCTTCTTGGTGTTCCGTTAGACTGCTTAGCTTGTCTGTGATTATTTTTGTAGTTAGTTTAAGTGTAGTATTAAGTAGAGTTATGCCTCTATAATTGTTCGGTTCTTTCTTGTCACCCTTCTTAAATATTGGTACCAGGATGGCCGTTTTCCATTCCTTTGGTATTTTCTTCTCTCTTAAAATTTTATTTAGCAAATTGTGCAGTTCGTTTCTTATCGGCTCTCCACCATATTTAAGCAGCTCGTTGTTAATGCCGTCTAGGCCTGTGGATTTTCTATTTCGTAGCTTTATTAATGATTCCTTGAGTTCCGTCGGGCTTATGTGCAGTGTCGCTCGGTTGCCATCTTCTAGTTCCATCTCTCCCTCTACTTCTCCATTTTCCTCCTCGTGTTCGTCTTGGAATAATTGGGCGAAATAACTTGTCCATTGTTGAGTGCTTATTTTGCTTGACTCTATAAATTCTCTAGTTTCTCTTTTTTGATTTCTGATTGTTTTCCATACTTGTCTTTGCAATCCGAAGAAGTCATATTCTAGCTCTTTTGAAAATTTTTCCCAATACTGCTGCTTTATTATTTTAATTTCCGAGTTGACTCTATTTCTTACCTCCTTGTATTCTTCCTGTGATTGCTCTGTTTGCCTACTGCGGTGCATAAGGTAAGCTCTCTTCTTTTCCTCTGCTAGGGCTCTGACTTCATCGCAAAACCAGGGGGTGCTTTTAACTTTACATTCGCTTCTATTTGTTATCGTTTCACGTGTCCCTATTGCTTCTTGCGCAGCACTCTTTATGTTTTTCTCGAGTTTTTTCCAGCTTTCATCCACATCATCGTCATGTGATATTTTATTTTGATCACACTTTATTGCTAATCTTTCTTCATACAGTTTTTTAGTACTTTCGTTATGTAATGATTCTATGTTAAATATGGTAGCGTATTTCGGTTGCACCTTCTTCTGTTTTTTCATTTTCATTCTTATTTTCCCCATTACCATTCTGTGATCGCTTCCTATTTCAGGTGATGTCAAACTTCTAACATCTAACACCTGAGAAGGGTGGATATTTCTATTCGTGATGATGTAATCAATGCTGCTCCTTAGACCTCTGGTGTTTTCCCATGTGTATTTGTGTTGGGGTTTGTGATTGAAAAAGGCTTAATTTACTAAATACATACAAAAAAGATTAACTACAAGTGACACTAATATTTTGACATTTTGATTTTCATAGCCCACCTTGGAAATCTCATAATAATGTAATTCAGTGCATGCGATGTTGTATCATGGGAATTAAAAAAAAAGCAAACTGTACACTGTTCCGTTTTATTATTATTTTATATCAATGTTGCAAAGGGCAAGAAATGATATTTAAAAAATAATAGCTAGAGAATTTGAAAACATTTAAAAGGGGAATTCAACGTAACGTATGTAATGAATTAAAAAATCAATAAAAAAATTAAAATGAATTAATTCATAGAAGAGTATGATGAAAATTCGAGTGAAAACGATCTATACACTGTCTAATGACCCTCTTAAAATTAAAATTAAATTTTTACTCCGAATTAATAAATTAATTTTAATTTTTCTGGATTGTCTTCGTATGACTATATCTTCCTCAAGAAAAAAGTTATCAACTTCTGGTTTTCATCATTTTCGTCAGATTTTTATATCCTACAATATTACGATATTAAAAATATACCGTTCCATTTAAGATTTTAAAGAAAAAACAATTAATATACGTTAATTGAGAACAGCGTCCTCTGTTATTTTTATTTGACAACGACGTAATATTGTACTACATATCCTTCAATTCATTGTAAAATTCTCTATCTAATGAGCCCAGAGTCATTAAAATTGTGCAAAAATGTATAAAATATTTGCTAGTAAAATTTTAATCTATCTTAATCTAGAAATTAATGAAATTATCGAATTTTTAATTCGTCTTGAGAATTGCGCCACCTCGCGGTTATTTTGGAAACTTAAAAGTATTTTCGTTGGAATTCCCGTGGTTTGTTTTACTATCAATTTTTTTTCCGCCAGGTTGTACCAGAAACGGTTGCCGAGATATGGCCGGTGGACGAGCCTAAACAGACACCCAGTATAGTGCAAATGTAAAGTAAGGAATAAACAACGTTAAATTTTTATTCTTATATTTTGGCAATTTTCCTCGGCTAGTTATATTTTTATTTTTAAATCCCTACCTGTTGGCATAAATAATTCCTTTCTATTCTAACCCCTGAGGCGCAAAGGGAGAAAACAAAAAATTTAAATTGCAATAGTTGTCAAATGTTACAGTTTCGGAAAGGTTGCTTTGTCCCCTATCTAGCTATGATTTTTTTTAAATCCGTCGATTAAAACAAAAAGAAAATAACATTCAATATCACAACGCTATAATTCCATTGAATTTGGTACTTCAACACAAACAATAACTCCCTGAAACCATACCCAAGCAACCCAAATAAATACCCTTATCGGAAAAGATGCTCAAACTGAGTTCCTCCAACTTCCTGACAGATAGCCAAACGGTTTTCAAATTCGTTTCGAACATTGCGAATTATCTGATGTGTAATTTGCTCAACTTGGTCTCTAATTATTTCCTTTAAGTCGTCGATGTTATGGAGTTTGTTCTGTATATTTTACTTTTTACAAAGGTTGATGTGGCAAATTTGGATCTACTAGATATTGGTATAATTGAGTTAATAAATACATTTCTGCTGTTAGTTTACTCCCCAAAAAATATGGTTTTGTGGCCATCCACAATTCCTGAGCAAACGCTGACCTTTTTTGTGGATTCTACGTATGATGTCGCATTCAGTGGGGATTTTTGGTGGCACAGTACCGTAGATTTTGACTATTAACTTCTTTAAATGCTAATCTGGATCATCTTCACTTAATTAGTGAACCAGTTTAAGATTAAATAGATGCCATTTTTGAAGTGAAAACTTCTATGGGCGCGTTGGTGCATTGATTGTTGGACACTGAACGAGACTGAGCCGTCACGCTCGGAATGTTACGCTAGTTCGGGTAAAGTCGGCTCGACGCTCGGCTTTGTATTATAATAGTAACTAGCGGTATTTAATTTTAATTAAATTGAAATTTAGGATAAATACAAGAAATATTGTATTTTTATTTCCTGAAAAATTCTTGTCCGCGTGCAGATGCGAACCCGATCCGCCCAGGTATAAGGCTGGCACGTTACCATTAGACCATCGCGGGTACTCGTATGAGAATTATAATATTTGTATATATATATGCGTACGTATGAATTTTTGAAGTGAAAACTTGATCAGACCGAGCGAAATGTACTAGAATAATGTATACACAATAATAATAAATATATATTTCTTAAATGTAATATAGAACGAAAATGGAAAATGTGAATGTAAATGAATATAGAACGAAAATAGTATATTACATACCAAGGTTGAGAAGATGACTATTATTGCCCGAGTGGCGAGACTAAATTCCGAGGCGCAAAGCGCCGAGGAATTTAAGCCACAAGGGCAATAATAGTCTTCTCAACCGTAGTATGTATACTATTTTTTGTACCAGTAGTCTAATTGGACCTTAAAACCTTAATAATTATGAATAAATTTACACATATATGTAAGAATGCCCTTGTAATAAAACTTCATGTAAACAAATAAGTAGGCTATATTTTGATGTTTACAAATAAGTTTTGACGTAAATGCTGAAACTAAAAGTCAAGTATTTTTTAGATTATTTTTCATTCCATTTATAATGTCTAAAGAGTTTAGATGTACACCACCTGAAATGCGCGAGATTGCAGAACAGGCAGCTGAGAACTTGCTTCCGCATAAATCTAATCACAATCACTTATACATGAAAACATTTACAGAATTTAAAAAATGGTATAATTCCAAATATACAGTAGTAACTTCTGAAAACGTACTTCTGGCTTATTTTCATGAATATTCAAAAAATAAAAAAGCCTCGACTTTATGGGCGCAATATTCAATGTTGAAAGCTACACTTGGCCTAAAAGAGAATATTAACATATCAAAATATTTTAAATTAGTTGCCTTTTTAAAAAGAAAAACTTAAAATTATAAGCCCAAAAAATCATTAGTATTTACTCGAGGAAATTATAAAATTCTTTACTGAGGTACCCGACATATGTTACATTGCAACTAAGATAGTATGTTTATATATTAATACTTTGAAATTATTGATAATTTATATCTCTGTAGACTGGTCTCGTAATTGGTGTTGCTGGTGCATGCCGAAGGATGATTTGTGTAATTTATTAATTTCTGATGTCATCATGAGAGATAATTTAATTGTTATTCACATCCACAATAGCAAAAATGGTACGTCTCAAAAGTTTGTAATAATGGAACCACTTTGTAGCTAAAGGTTATATCGAAGATTCCCTAGTAAATAAAAAAAATATAGAATGTATGTTACAAGATCTACCTACATCTACTTACGCAACCACACCTGCAATATATACAGGAATTTTCAATATGAATTAAATAATTATTTGCATCTGTAATAGTTAGGTGATATATTGATTCCATATTATACTATCATACATATTTTATGTATTAATAGACAAATGCTTTTTTTTCATGTAAACAACAAAGTATTGTTAGAAAATATAAAATTAATAGCAATTGCTAAATAAACGTATATTATAATTCTGGTATTGTTAACCTAAAATTGTGCCTAAAATAGAGTTATTTATTTTGACGGTTCACAACTTGACATACTACTACTACTACAAGCATGAGTGCATGGTTGCGGCATTCGTTTTATTTGTTTTCATTATTTCCCTAGGTCAATAATGGCTTCATTATTTACCTCTTATTAGTTCCAGGTCGTGAAATGTCATTTCGTGGCGCTTTGTTACGTGTAAAAATGCTATGATTTTTTACTACTGGTACAAAAAAAAAGTTGTATTTCGTATTATTAACCTCGCCTTGATGAAGTTTTCACTTCTGCCGATGGTCTTAAGCACACCCAATTTTTTTTTAATTTTTATATATATTATGATGTTCAAAGCTAATTCTCGGAATGCTCAATGTTTCCTGAAGGAGTAGCGTATCAAGCCTAATGTCAAGGGAGATCTACGGATGACGAGTCCTTAATCAATTCCTATATAGCCCACCCTTCTTCCCAGAACTCGGTTTCTATTTTGCTATCTCAGGTGATATTTTGATTACTATATTTATTACTAAATAAAGTGCAGACCTCCGTAAGAGAATAGCGTTCTCCCACCATAACCAAACATAATAAAGATTTCAAACCTTTCTTTTTCAGTTAAACGTTCTATTTTGTTTTTAATCCAACTTAATAAATCCAACGTAACAAGGCAGTTCTTCCAAAATTTCACTCACTAAAGTGATTAACCCCAATAACAACTAATCAATAGATGGCATTGCGATAAACAAAAGCAAGAATTTACACCAAGAAAGTCATACAGATATTATTAGTCATGGAATATTGAAAGTTATTTATTTCATGTTTTAATCGACCAATTTAAAAAGCAATTCACCACTAGATAGAGAATAAAAGGATCTTTCCGAAAGTGTAGCGTTAGATACCAGTTGCAATTTCAATTTTTCGAGATGCTCCCCGTTGCGCCGCCACTGCTTGGGATAGAAAGGTATAATTTATGCCGAAATATTTAAAAACAAAAATTAACCCGTCACAGGCAAATTGCCAACAACTAGAGACAACAATTTAACGAATTTTATTCCTTACTTTAAATTCGCACTGTATATATGATCCATAACATAAAATACTACTGTAATAATAAAAGCTTGGTCATTATAGCTATGGTTGAACTGTTGACATTGTTGGTACTAATTTGTTAAATTATATATATCTATACGCTATTGTTAGTAACTGATATGAAATTTTTGTCAATGTATGAGATTAATTTTACTTTATACACATAATGTGTATTAGGGTACATATTATAAAGAATATAATCTGTTTCGTTAAATCGGAAATTAAATTATACCTTGGTTTATGAAATCGAATGAATCAGTGCTGATTAGATTATACCATAATTATATTTCCAACGTTTTCTATAACAAATGGTAGCCATTATCCATGTTATGGCTTGACAATAAAATTTCGACACATGATTTACTTTAATGTCAGTTTAATTTATTTAAGCGGTCATGGGGATATAATTCAATTCTTTCTTAAATATTTACATTCATTTTTCATATCAGTTTGTCATATACTATAATGCATATACTTGACAATGGCATTCCTTATTAATATTTATTTATTCTAATAAGTTTCAAAATAATTACGGATGCAGTAGATTTTATAAAGACACATTAATTCTTATTTATGTTTCATTAGAGAATGTATAATCCATAAGCTTATATATTAGTGTATATAGAACAATATTGTCGAACCCAGGAGAGCACATATATTTTTTTAATTTATATTTTTTTTATATTGCTTCACACGACGTATTTTAGGATTAACGATATCAAGAATGTGATTCGCTTTGAGAGTTTCTTGTATTTTTCTGTTCTGCTACTACAAATATGAAAATTTACAGATAATTCACTAACCGACAATTTTAATGTTTTTAAATAGCTGTTCTAAAAATGGGCGTACAGTGGAGGCATAACCTAAAACAGAATCGTCGACGTCTAGTTTTCGAGTTATAATCATACTTCGCTAGTAGATAAACAATAACATTGTATTCAGAAAATTTGTTATACTGAAGTTATAAAAAGAAATAGATTAGCACAAAAATCTCGACATAACAAATACTCGAATTTTTAATTAACATTAACACTTAACAGCACATAAAGGATTATTGCTGATATATCAAACTTTTGCATAAATAGGGTTATTTCTTCCTTTTATGTTGCCTGTTGCCTTCTCTAATGAGAACGTTTCCCCCTATTCATCACTTGTCTTTCCTAAATTAGCAGGAAAGAAATCCAAATGTGAATGCTAAAAATGAACGTTGAACGACATTCGTCACCCTAAATTTTTATAGATTTCTAGCAAATTAGCCTCGATATCTTGGTAATTTTCATTCTTTTGATTTCCCAGAAAATATTTACAAACATTTTTAAAAGAAGTCTATGCTGCCAGCTCTAAATAATTCATGGTACGTTCAAAATTTTGATCTCAAATCAATCCCAGTGGTGGCTGCTGCAGGAAGGGCAACGGGGCACTGCCCCCCCTCTCCCGTGACAAATTTCTTTTAACAGATAAATTAATTATAAATAGGGTAAATCAGGCATACGTGCCCCAGTCGATAATGTGCCCCACTCGCAGAACTGACAGATGCATTTTGAATTTGGCGCTAATTTGGTCCGTGCGGGTTAGTAATAGAAGTATGGCGTCGATGTAAACAACTCAGTGCTGTTATTTATTTGTTTTTACGAAGAAAAAGTGGTCACAAGGTATGTATCATAGTCTGAAAATGTTTTGTGTCTGTTGTAACATTGAGTTAAAGTGTTTGCTTCATGTTTTTTTTTCCATTTTTAAAGTTTTATTCTAAAGCTAACCTCTTTGAACTATTGTGTACCTACAATTGCGTTTCGTTCTTCCTACTTTTTGTTTGAAATCAAGTGGGGCACGTTATACTGAACTTTGGCTAATGCGCCCCGATTTCTTTCGGGTAATGTGCCCCACGTCTGTATTAGTTTTATATTTTTATTTTTAAGTATTTCTGATTGGTTATTTTATTTTAGGAAATGGGGAAGGGAAAAGCTACAGATCCAAGAAAATGGACAGAAGAAAATATGAAAAAAGCTATAGAAGATGTCATGAGCAAGAAAATGGGAGTTAATGAAGCTAGCCGGACATATGAAATACCATCAAGAACCTTACGTAGACACATCCTGAAAGGCTGGGATAGCAAGCAGAATATAGGTAGACCTTCGGAATTAGGACATGAAAATGAATTGAGACTCGTAGCTCACATCAAACGTCTCGAATCCATCGGATTTCCTCTAGAACAAACAAGACTGCAGTCTATTGCTTACGACTTTGCTGAAAAACTAGAATTACCTCATCGATTCAATAAGGAGAAAAAACAAGCTGGATGGGATTGGTTCCAAGGGTTCATGAAGAGGCATCCAGAGCTAAGTAAAAGAAAAGCGGAAGGCCTGTCTCTGGCGAGAGCTACTGGTATGAATCGACAGGATGTCAATAATTATTTTGAGATGTTGCTGAAAGTGTTGACTGAAAATGATTTAATTGGTAAGCCTGAAAGAATTTTCAACATGGACGAAAGTGGCATTCAAATTAACAATAAAACTGGAATCGTAGTAGCTAGCAAGGGTGCAAAATGTGTTAATTCTGTAACCAGCGCTGAAAAAGGTGAACATATTTCTATAATTGCATGCTGCAATGCTGAGGGCACTTTTCTTCCCCCCGTTTTGATATTTAAAGGTAAATACAAAAAACTTGAATTTTCTGAAGGGCTGCCGCCAGGATCAGATGTTTTTATGAATCAAAAATCATCTTACATCAACGCTGATCTATTCTACAACTGGATGAAAGATCATTTTATTCCACGAAAGTCAGACGGGAAAGTTCTTCTGATTCTTGATGGCCATTCCTCCCATTCGAATTCATATAAAATGCTACAGTTAGCTAAAGAAAACGAAATAATTTTGCTTTGTCTACCTAGCCACACTACTCAGGCTCTACAACCTTTAGACAAAAGTTTTTTCAAGCCTTTTAAAAGCTACCTATCCAAAGCAGTAACCACTTGGTTTATAAACAACAAAGAAAGGAATTTAAACCGACACCACATTTCAAAACTAATTGGTGAAGCCTGGTACAACTCTGCAATTCCAGCAATCGGTGTTTCAGGATTTAAAGCAACAGGGATATATCCCTATGATCCAAACATTGTTCCTGACTATTTCTTCAGCGTTTCTGATGCAGCAGTTAGAAACAGTCCTGACAATATTCAAAAGAATGACCTTTCTTTGCCGAGTACTTCAACATCTTCAATAAATCAGAGTGACCAGATTGCACACGCTTCTAATGTTTTACAGAAAGAAACACCAACTAAGACCTTACAAATAGTGAGTCCTTTGCCTGTTTTACGTCATAAAACCAGTAAAAGGAAACAGAATGTTAAGATTTTGACATCAGAAACACATTTAGCAACTCGTAAACTCTTTGAAGACAAAAAGAAGTCGCAGGAGAAACACTTGGCAGCACCAGCAAAACGTAAGAAGAATGTTGCAAAAGTGTCTTCATCATCGGAAAGTGAAGAAGAGTTACAGCTCAGTGAATCAAGTGAAGAATGTTCTGTTGAAAATGAAAACACTTGTGTAGAATGTCTCGAATCTTACTTCCATACAAAGAAAAAAAGTGACTGGATCCAGTGTTTGCAGTGTTCTGGCTGGTTGCATGAAGATTGCTCAAACTTTCCAGAGAAATGCAACAAGTGCGGTGACCAAAATAAAGGAAAAGGAAAAGGCAAGAAGACTAAAAAATGAGAGGCTTTATTGGGGCACATATGACTGATGTATCCGTGGAATGTGCCCCACCCTAGACTTTAAGAAATCGTTGATCTCAGCTATTTTAATTACTTTTAAGAAGTTTTTTTTTGCTTTTGTTATACCTATTGAGTCGGAGGTTAAGACTAATCACTTTAATAAACATGTTTTAAATAACACCGTTTATTATTTCAATTTTTCGAATGGTGGGGCACAATTGCCAGGTTTACCCTACCTAATTTGTATGTAATTTTTCTGATTTGTTTGATAACAAATAATATCCTTAGCAGCAAAATCACTATATGCACACTCGTCCTACATTAGCAAATATATATTTTTATCCTTCTCTAAAATTGTGATGTTGCTGCTTGGGATTTTTTCGGAAGTAACAGTCCGTCTCTTCAGCGCGTTTAAAAATCACAATCTGACGTAGGCTTCGGGGCATCTCACGCGAGTGCACAGTTTGTATTAGAAATCGAGTGGATAAAAAGTGGCGCGGGGCGAGAGCGGTATATGTCAACGAAAGGCACTAGACTGTGATGTCGACTGGCAATTCAGTACGCAATATCCCAGAATAACAGAAGTGACAAAAGCCTCACTTGCATAATTCCGATATTTGTGCGCAAAATCAAGCAAAATGGCGTGTTTTGTTTTTGTTGTGTACTTGTATAAATATAACCTGTCTTAATTTCATAACTTATAATTTACGAAGAAATAATAAGTTGCCAGTTAAATTGTTGTTGATATAAATAATGGAAACTGTACGAAAGAAGAAATCCGGCGTACGTAGATGTTGTATTTTTACTTGTAAAAATGTTCAGCAACAAAGTATATTCTTCAATTTCTTTTCGTTTCCTAAAGAAGAAAATCGGTAAGTTATAGCTATTGAGTAACAGATAATTTGTAATAATTCATCTTTGTACTGTACTTTGCATGAAACTTTTTATATAGTGAAGGAACCTCCTTCGAAAATAAGAATTTTAGAGAACATCGTTATCTCTCACAGCCATGACCATAATGAAAAGAAACCAATTCAAACTCACTGGTTAAGGAACTATCTAAAGGTAGATGTTTATTATAAAATATTATTTTATAAGTATTACATATTTGAAATTTAAAAACTATACTAATTTCAAAATGTATTTTAGAATGTGTGGAAACTATGAATGTTTCTAGCACAAGTGATATTGGTATGACAATTAATATTTACAATACAACATTATATTATGTGCAAAATATAAAATTTGTTTAGTCGTTAACTGAAGAATTCGAAGTCATTTTTGAACAAAAATTCAACACATATGTATTTAATCTAGTATAAAGTATAATAATTTAGAACTTTTCAGTCACAAACATACAATTAATGTGTGTTAACGAAATATATAATTTTTTAATTGTATTTTAGCAGTTATGGAAATTCCTAACCTATGTTGGGTTCAAACAGAAAAAAATCTCTCTGCCCATACACCCAGAAAGGAAAGACTGAGCAAATCTCTAAAACAGCTTCGAGTTATAGCTACTAAATCTAAAATGAAATCCTATCCTAAACAGGAGAATTTACAATATTTTCTAGGGCTTTGTGACAGATATTTCTCAAAGGAACTGGCAACTCTTGTTAAATTTAATGCAGTTAATAAAAATAAGGATATTCCAAGATACAGCATACAGTACAAACAATTTGCTTTCAATATCTATTTTTTGGGATCAAGAGTGTATAAATACTTAAGTAAAATACTTCAATTGGCAAGCGTTTCTTACGCTTACAAAGATTAAGACAGAATTGGAATATAACTCCACGAGTGTTGATTTTGTGTATTCTGCAATTGAAATGAAAACTGTTCATTTAACACCAGAAGCACGTGAATGCATTCTACGCATTGATGAAATGTGACTAAAAGCTAATTTATTTTATAATATAACTAAAGACGAAATTGTAGGATTTCATAAAATAAATGGTCAAACAACATATAAACCAGCAAAATTTGTTATGGTTCTCTTTGCTAAGGGCATTCATATGAATTGGAAACAGCCAGTTGGTTATGTATTAGTCAGCAGCACATGTAGTGGTAAAGCTTTAGAGGAGACTGTAGATTAAACACTCAGACCTCCCCTCCCCGGTGCCCACCCGTCCAAAAAAATCACGGGCCGCCACTGATCAATCCTAATTTAATATGTAAAGGGAGGTAGATTCACCAAATTAGATTCCACTAACGGCTCAGATTTTATATTAAGTTCTTCACAAACAATGCTGGTTCAATACTGAGATACTTTCCATTCTTTTAACCGATACTTCAAAATTGCGATTTTTCTTTGGTTAAACCAAAATCCCGTATCAAATCATTCAGATCTGATTGAATAATGAGATGTAGTTCATCAAAGGGAACATACACTAAAAAATGACACATTCAAAACATCGTTTAGATCCGCAAAATAATAATGGAGAGTTTATTGTTGACGAAGCAACAGAAGTTAATGTAGTCGCCTTAGTTGAAAGATTTTAAAGAAACATAACTAGAAATCTTTCAAGTATTAGGTAAACCAACACCTATTCGAAACCGATTTTGTGAGAAGCTTACTGTCTTGCAACTGGGCTGTAGATAATATTCGAAGAGATGGTAATTATGCTGATAAAGCTTCCGATGAATCAGGATTGACAAACCTTGGATTATTTAACCGGCGGAACACAAGATACTAGGCCCGGAAAGATCATCGATTTTACAGAGAAGATAACCATTAAGTGAGGTTTGGTTTTAATGTTTGGCTAGGAATGACTGGGCACGTTCTGTTGCCTCCGACAATTTTTGACGAACATCTAACTTTCGAAATATAGTTATTTGGATTTTTTAGCCGCATATAATATGAAATTTGAAAATTACTTGCAACTATATTTACTAATTAATGAACTTAAGGAAAAGAAATGCATCACCACTGAGGACTACAATTAGTGTCACTACTATATTTGTTCATCAGCCCGGTGTCTGATGCCTTCATCTTGTAATTATCGAAATATATATTTATACAGATGGAGAAGTTCTTTGCAAGTATGGGATATAACACTTAATCATCTCATTGAACACATTTTAATTAATATATTTTACCGTGCACCGACTCGAGCCACATACTGTAATCGAAGCGTCGGAACAATGATAATTCCTTATTTCATTCATACCTGCAAAGAACGTCTGTATAAATATACATTTCGATAATTACAAGAAGGCATCAGACACCAGGCTGATGAGCAAATATAGCGGCGAAACTAATTGTACACTTAGTACTCGGTTGTGGTGAATTTGTTTTCCTTAAGGACATTAATTAATAGATATCATTGCAAGTAATTTTCAAATTTCATATATATTGCCGCTACTTTCAACGGAAAAAAATAAAACTGTCAATTATATATGCAACCTTTCGTTCATTTCATCAATAAGCTTCTTCAGAGCTAAAACATAGATTAAAAATACATATAACTCAGTCTACAAATTCACATATGTTATCATTTACCTCTGTAATTTTTCTCTATCTCTAAATACATAAATAAATAGGGGTAGGTGTAATTATGTATTTAGAGATAGAGAGAAATGACAGAATATTGTCTGACTAGATACATTTTCCTTTAATTAGTAAGTAACACTGCATACATTGTCTTAACTATTCACAAAATATTATAATTTTGTAAATTATCATAATTTTCAGGCTAATTGAGTTATTTTACACAATAAACTACCCGTAAAACCATTAATTATACAAAGCAGTTATGTATACGCATTTCAGATTTCCTAAATAAACCTATTTTAACCCTCAGGTGGTTTCATCGGACAAGTAAGGTGGAATATTTAGGCCCACGCAACATCTTTCAGGAGCTACCGCGCACTGCTTAAACTATCATCGTACATCATAATCTTAACCGTGGATCTTGTACACTAAATCGCCATTCGCTCACCGGTATTACATCGGACTTTTTAAGTGCTGAAATCACTTCAATTGATTTATCTTGACGTGTAATCAATGCGAAACCGATACCTGGAAATATTTAACAGTGATTTGTTGAGACGACGAATGAATTTAAATGAAACCATCTGTTCGCAAAATTGTTGGTGACAACTGAAAGAATTCCTTTCAGTTATGATTAAAGTATTATAATTACATGATGTTTGTGTTTTTTAGTGTAATTTAAACATGTTATGTAAGCACTTCAATAGTCGTTAATATGAATGTGATATAATGCTAATATTGTGCTTTTTGTACAGCTGAATTATAATAATAAACCTAAACATTGAAATTATTATTTTGCATATATCATACATCTTTTTTCTTGACTCAGTGCTGATCTCAAGAATTAGTTCGTATCTGTCTTAATTAATTTGTTACTTCCTTAATTATTAATGACAAATTTTTGCCAACACACTCACAACATTTTAAGACTTACAATACTTTTCCGCCTATTACCAAAGGGTATTGACTGTATGTTTGTAGCATCACTTGTTAGCGCACGAACACTACAAATGCCAAAAGCAAATTAGTATAAATGCTTGATATATTTAAAATTCAATTATCTATTTCAAAGTTAACTTGGAACATATTAGAGAAATCGCAGATTCGTAAATACAGTGCGTGCATAAAATGTTCTAAATAAAAATCTTCATGTTAAGATGTCGTATCATGCTTCGTTTGTGTTCAGGAACCGTTTGAAGGAAACATACATTTGGCATCACTGTAACCGCATACTATTGTAATTGTAGATACCGCAATAATTTCTGTATTACGATCTTCGAAAACATTTTACTCGTTATTAGTATCATCAGATGGCTAAATCTAATTTATACATATTGAAAAAAAACCCAAACAAAAAAGTCTAAAGGATTGAGAACGGAAGATCTCGCAAGCCAAAAGATAGAACTGCCGTGATTAATCCATCTGCTTTGGAAGTACTCATCCAACTATCTCCTACATTACGAGCATCGTATGCAGGAGCTCCATCTGCATGCCAATCATGTTCCAATACGTTGAGATTTATTATACCCAGCCAAACGTTACTAGAAAACCTCCTTTGGTGACCATATTCTCGAAATGCGGATTTTCATCTGCCCAATGGTGGAAATTATGGATAATACAGCATCTCTGGTAAGCATACTCTCATCGCTACAAAGAATACGTCTACAAAGCTGTCATCTTCTTGAATCCTATTTAAAATTGTGTTGCAAAAATTTAATCGAAAAATGTTGTTGTGTTCATAGTGTGGCTGACATTTACAAACATGATATGAACGAAGAAGGTTTTCTCGTAGAACCAACTGAACGACTTTATTACTAGGGATATTGAAGGTTGAATCTAATTGTCGGGTATAATACTAATGGAGGGATCTTCTTATACTGCTCTAGAATTTGCTCTTCTATGTAGTTGTATTGTATGTCTTTTTTTGGTCGACTAGCATTAGCATTTATTTTATTAATCGAAACGTGAAACTTCGCGTATACGTTGATCGAACTTTCAAAATATATTTCCAGTAGGATGTCTCTCATTTAGGTAACGTACGGGATATTCGCGTTCTGCCAGATTAGCATTTCCATTTCAGAAACCGTACACCATGTACCGCGAGATCAAAAATTATACTGATAAAGGTTTGCCATGAAATGTAAAACGTCAGTCTTAAGTTATATCATTAAGTGTCATAATTGTCATTAATATTTGTCATTATATTAATGACAGTATGACACTTAATGATATAACTTAAGACAAACGTTTTACATTACATGGCAAACCTTTATCAATATAATTTTTGATCTCGCGGTACTTATCGGCATATTCATTAAATGTAAAATCCATTGTGAAGGAATAAAATAACAGCAAAGAAACGATGAAACACCGTAGCACAAGAACTAATCAAAATAATACAAATAACCACAAAGTAACAGAGTTTATACAAAATGAAAAGTCGACCGCAATGATATTGATTGAAATAACTTTTGTTAGAAATGGATCATGGGCATTTCCTATACAAAAATATATATCATAAATATATGTGTGGTGTTTACCGCTCGAGAATTGTGTGTATTTGTTATACTCATTAAAATGCCAGCATTCTATTATGTATGAGTATATTCATTTATAATATGCAGCTGGGCTGAAAAAAATGCGATATATGTACGATATTGTTTTTTTCTTGAGTTAATTCTACAGACACGTTAATATGAAACACACACATGTTCAAGTATACTGTGTTTTATTTTAATACTTATTCCCTATAACTTTGAAATACAAGCTCATTGTTCTACAACGTTGTCAAATGTGTTTTTCGTGAATAAATAAATTTTAAAAACAAACTGTTTAATCAAAACGAAAATGTTTACGAAATAATATTAGTAAAAATTGTTCTTTTATCTAAATTGCAGCTATCTCTCTTAACAAATATCGAAGAGTAAGGTTTAGTTAAGCACTAAAACTCTGAAACTCGTGAAAACAAACAACAATTTAGACACACGTTTTATACTGGAATAAAAAGTATGTATAAAATTTGTAATGTTATTGCAAAGAAATTGAGCAGTCTCTGCATCGTATACATAAATATATAAATATTAGAGATAACAGTTGTAAGTATCATTTTTACATACACTTGCTTTATTTTAAGTAAGTAAGCGAATATCTAAGATGCCTGAATATAATGCACAGTATGAGCCATTTAAAATGATGCTATTTTCCTGTAAGTAATGACAAAAAGCATATTTTTCTTTATGTTTTGAATCTTAACACAGATTTCAAATTAACTCTTAAAGAAGTATAAATGGCATTTCCTTAATTTGATAAACTCATAAAGTTGAGGAATATTTAATTTTGTACAACTTTCAAATCAACAATGCGAACACGCAAAATCAAAAAACGAACTGAAGGAGAATATCCATCCATTCACGTCACTCATTTCCTCCGGTAATATCAATTACTATATCTAAAAGCACCTCTCATTATAATAATTATTTGTTATAAGCAACATCTAGTTTTGTGATGCGTGTTAACGGCCTCATTAACCTAACTGTTGGTCATGCCTCTCTCAAACAGATGAATAAATCGATAACATACATAGTACAACATAAAACTATTGCATACATGAAAACCTGTTGAGCACATACATAGGTATATCGGTACAAACATGAACCGAAAATAAATTTCGAAGCATCCAGACTCATATCCATGTACCCATAATAAAACACAATCGTTGAAGTGTATAAATTTATTAGCATGTTTCTTTGTATATTTTCTCCTATACTATAAAACACATGACTTCACCGGACAAGGCGCCAGCTATTTTTATTACAAAAATAAATTTTGGATTCTCGCATTGGTACCATCATCTATAATTTTTTATGGAAAAAATACGCGAGTCTATTTCATTTCATAATTTGTTAGTGGGGCAGGCGACGAGTGTGAAACCAAAAAGTTAGGACCCCCCCCCTTGAGGGTTTTTGGTAATACCAAAAAGTTTTTTTGAATCGATTCTTCGCGTAAATCGTTGGTCGGATAAAAAATTTTTTTTAGAAAAATTGTAGAAGATAATATTCTCAACAATTTTTGCTTTGGCTTTTATTATATATAGTATTGAATATTTTGAAATGAGGTATGGATAATTCAAATTTATCAATTCTAACATAAAATTCGTTTTGTATAAAATTAAATAATACCATAAAAGAATCTGGAATACATTAATAGTATATTACGCAATGAGCATTTAATGATAGCTATTAAGACACGAGTAAGAGAATTACAATGCGAGGCAAAGCCGAGTATTGTAATGAATACGAGTGTCTTAATAGCCATTAAATGCGAGTTGCATACACTATTTTTTCTACGACCCCATAATAAAACATATTTTTTGAACAATCCATTTCATAAATTGAGCGTAAAATTTTCCGTACGTTTTTGCGAATTTGGCTGGTAATAAATTGTTCGTGGCTACTAAGGCTTGTTCCATAATTTCTGGTGGAGTCAATTATTACATTTCACTGTCATTATCCCTCATTTTTACCGTGTATATTTTCAAAAAAGCACAAATGTTGTCTACTTACTTGTAAATTGCAGAGAACTGTCACATTAGTTAATTTTTATATCTGTCAGATATGCAGTCGCCATATTGAATATTGTTTGAATATTGGAATGTTGGATATAAACTTGTATCATAATGAGAATCTGTATCGTAATGGACATCATTAAAGTACAGGTTTAGCATATCTTATAATACAATTAAGGTATGGGAGTATAAAAATCTATATAGAATGCATAATTTGCAAAAAAAAAATACTTATTAATAGGTAAGAGTAAAAGTGTTATCTTCAGTCAAAATTTTAAATCTTTGTTCCAGATTAAATATGAAATATGTTCTTACTATATCTATATAGGTGTTAAATGTATAATTTGTGAAATATTCATAAAAATACCATTACATTAGTCAAAAATACCCATCTATTAACATGAAATTCAAATATACATATAAATATAGCCATTTATGCTAATAAGTAGTGACTACTTTGGTTGATATAATATAATTTCCTTATCATCGCAAACTGATTTGTCAAAGATTTAAAGTACATCTCCTCTAAAATTATCCTATAAATATCGTGTGGCATGTGTGTGTCGGATTTTTTTTTCAATTCCGTGAAAGCAACAATACCTATTCATTACTGGAGTTCTCCATGTTGGTGGTCCAGAATTGAATATTATATCAGATGTAAGGTTATTTTTTGTGTTATCGAGGGCCAGTAATAACCTATAATTATTTATAAGGACTTTATTCCCATGCCTAATATGAAACAATGAGGGTAAAGCGCTATATTTATCGTCTTCTATACCTATCGAGCCGTGCGTGAACCCTGCGAGCTCTGGTGTCGGGTGAAAATACTTGAAAATATGTAATAGCAAAGCGAAATATTTTTTCTACATAATAATCGCTAGAAAATGTGTTAACTATTTTCTAAATTACCGTAAAAATTGATGCAAATTTTATTTAAACAGATTTCTTTCCAAATAAAATTCTTGTGTTTCATAACTAGCATATATAGAAAGATTCAAACGCAAAAAGTCTAATTAAGAGTGGAAATGTAAACAGTTAAGCATAGAACAACCGCTACATTCTTTACGGTTGTAAAATGAACCCAAAATATAATAAAAAATTCAAACGTTTCGATAATACATATATGTATTATATTTGTGAATTAATCAACATGAACTAACAAGTTAACCCCTTAAGCGACTTAGTGCATTGAATGCAGTGGCTCCCTTACTGGCCGCTTACTTTCCTAGCAGGTGCATATATTCGTCATATCCAATAATATAAAATAAAATAAAAAATAACAGTTATTATTCATATTTAAAATTTATTCAAAGTACATAATATATAAATTTAAAGATTTTGAAGTAAATATAAACTTACTTTATGAAAAAATACATTTCAAAGCACTATTTTAATCACAGTAATAATAATTTACACTATTTCAATAATACCAACTTAATACATAATGTTTTCTACATTGTAAGTAACACCGGCTCTAGAAAAACTCAATCTTGCAATGCTCATATCCCTTCTCTATCACTAGGAACGATTAGGCGTTTATATTCGACTTAACCAATCAGTATACTAAGTAAGTTCATGATGCGAATATATCCGTCATAAGCGCTGCACAATACAAAAGGTCATGACAAATATATGCGACGTAAAGGATTAAAAACAGAAACATTAAAAATCATTAACAACTGTTCATAAAATAATAAATCAAGACCACTTGATGATACTGATAGCTGATAGCGATGCTTAATGCTTATCTACGCTTAATTGTTCACATTTTCAGTTTTACACATTTCATTTAATAAAAGATCTAATCATGAAGAAAACCGATTCTGAAAGGTATAAGTTAAAAAGATTTACTCCTATAAAATATGCAAGAATTTCAAACGAAATGCAAAAGGAAAAATCCCATTCCACAAAAATTAAAAAGATATAAAGAATGTATATACGTACATATATCGGCAACTAACTTGCAATCTATAGTAGAAACCTGTAAAAAAAACGGAAAATTGTGTTAAACGCGAAAAGCATATTTTTTAAGGTTACACCTTAACTAAAAACACTACGGTTAACAGTCTTTTCTGGTTTCTACAGGTTTTTACTGAAGATGTCAACTTAGTTGCTGAAATACGTATATAGATTTTTTATAACTTTTTAACCCTTATGGTAAGGGATTTTTCTTTTTGCATTTTGTTTCAGATTTTGAGCCACATTCTTCACCCATTATTGGAATAATTTTAAAACACAAAATTCAAAGCGCTTTTAAAATCAATCAGTATATTAATGATATAATTGTTGACATGCTACTCAATATATAATAGATTGACTGTGTATAATGTGTGTATAATAAATCTAGAATGCAATTATATAACAACGAGATAGTATTGGTCGACGTGAAAGAACTGTTGGAGGAAGAGTTTTAATTTTACCCGAAAAGACAGAAAAAGACACTAAGATATATATTGACTGCATTAAGAGAATAAAGTTAAAATATAGTTTAAGATACTTGAATCACCATTATAATAGAAGAATTCGAGTGTATAGTCTGTTTCAAAACATAGTGCGAATGCAAGTTTCCACAGTTTGCTGTATCTTGAATTGGACTATACATAGTTAGTCTGTTCCAATAAGATGTAGTAACCTGTGGGAGCTTGAGCCTAGAAAATTTCAACATTTTAGTCAACGAAAAATAAAAAACAATTTGACAAATAATAATAATCAGTCAACATCACTCTGGCCATGAGTGTTCTGAATCTCATAAGGCTAAACCAAAAATTATTGATGATAATAAGTGCAGCGCCGAAATAGTTATTTACGAACTAGTGCGGGAAGACTATGTTCTCGAATGAGCGCATTTTGAAAGCACGAGCGACCAAAGGAAGCAAGTGCTTTTAATTGCACGGATGCATAGAAGATGTCTTCACCCAAGTGGTGTGTATAATGTTCTTCTGTGCGAGCATTAAATTAAAAAATATATTATTGAATAAAGTGATTAGTATCATACCTAAAATAGATTACCTAGTTAACTTAAGCATTTTATGTACAGTTTGCAGACCGAGAGCTGACTGGTGAGATGCCCTTCCCACAAGACGCGCAGTGGATCCTTATAATATTAAGATAAGCACGAGCAGTCTGGAAAAACTATCAAGCGTTACACATATATGTATCTCTTTTCAGTATATTACAATTTCTTATCTGCATTTACTCGTTCGTCCGGCTAATGTATGCGTTGATAAACAAATGTTATCATTTTCTTTTTCCGAATACTTGTCACACACACTGACCTATATATAAATCTGCGCGACTTATAAGGTCGAGGCTCCTCCCATCGGTCAGGACTCGGTCTGTGTACTGTACGTATCAATTACTCACCTTTTCCATTAAATTAAGTTATTATACTCTTGCATATGACGTTTTTATTCTTATATTTACAGTGGATTTACAGATTTTTGGGTTCGATTACAATTAACTGTCAATGTGAATGTTACCTGAGAAATCATCAAATAGATGGCGCCAACAAATTTGTTGGGAGAATTATTAGCAATTACTTATATTTCCATAACTTTTAGTGAAGAAAAGTCGAGGGAAGTTGTATTTTATAGACTAAATTTTATTACTATAAAGTCCGATTTTTTTAAATGTCCCAAAGGGCCGGTGTTTTTTTGCAATTTTTACAGTCGTGTCGACCGGGAAGTACTCCTTACTGGTCGAACAATGCATGCGCGAAATGTCAGTTTACAGGCGGTGAGTTCAAAAAACATATTTCGCGAATGAGTGGCCAGTTTAAAGCGCTTTGCGGACACGAATTTGGGCAATAAACCAGGATGCACACTACGAGGGGAACTATTTATTTTTTGGGAATTGGCAACACTAATGTCAATAGCTAAAATCTGACAACACCATAATAAAGTTTCACATTTTTTAGCATAAAAGTACTCACAACGTTTTGATATACAAGTGATATTTGTTTTGTTTACAGTGAGTTCAGAAAATCAATTTGACAAAATAATGGAAATTTCAAGAGAAGGTTTTTGTTGGATTATTATTCACAACTTTCGACGTGGATTTTCTCAACAAGAATGTGTCGATGAACTCAGTTCTTTGTATGGCGATAAAGCACCATCAAAAACCACAGTATATCGCTGGTATAGTGGATTCAATCGTGGTCGTAGTTCCGTCGCCGTCGAATTCCGTGAAGGTCGTCCAAAATCGGTTGTTGTGCCACAAAACATAGATGCAGTGCGTGAACTGATAATGCAAGATTGTCATGTGACATATTGTGAGAAAATCCACGTCGAAAGTTGTGAATAATAATCCAACAAAAACCTTCTCTTGAAATTTCCATTATTTTGTCAAATTGATTTTCTGAACTCACTGTAAACAAAACAAATATCACTTGTATATCAAAACGTTGTGAGTACTTTTATGCTAAAAAATGTGAAACTTTATTATGGTGTTGTCAGATTTTAGCTATTGACATTAGTGTTGCACATTAGTTCCACTTCAATACATTCGATTTTGCATGAACACTTATTTGTAAAAAAAAATTGTTCTCGTTGGATACCCCATAATTTATCAATCGCTCAAAAAAAGGCACGCGTCAAGTGATGTAAGGAAATGATAAAAAAGTTCCACCGTGATGCTTCAAAAGACGTATATAAAATCGTGACAGGTGACGAATCATGGATATATGCTTATGAGCCGGAAACAAAACAGCAATCGACCGTGTGGGTATTCCAAGACGAGCTAAATCCAACAAAAGTTGTTCGCGGAAGAAACACAGCGAAGCAAATGGTCGCCTGTTTCTTCGGCCCAATGGATCATGTGGCCACTGTTCCGCTTGAGCAACGTAGAACTGTCAATTCCGAGTGGTACACGACCATTTGCTTGCCGTAAGTCTTCGGAGAAATTCGTAAAACTAACCCCCAAAGACGAATCATTCTACATCATGACAATGCGAGCTCTCACACATCTCGTCAAACAAGTGAATTTTTGAGCAGTCAAAACATCGAATTGATGACTTATCCTCCGTACAGTCCTGACTTGGCACCCAATGACTTCTTCTTGTTCCCGAATATCAAAGGTAAACTGCGTGGTCAACGATTTACGAGCGCCGAAGAAGCAGTTGAAGCGTTCAAAAACCATGTTTTAAAGGTGTCTCAAGAGGAATGGAAAAACTACTATGACAAATGGTTTGAACGAATGCAAAAGTGTATTGATCATCAAGGGGAATATTTCGAAAAACAATAAAGCCATTTTCATTTAAAAATGTTTGTTATTATTTGCTATTCCCGAAATATAAATAGTAGCCCTCGTACAACCAAGGACAGGAGACACCAGGACAGACTAGGGCCACGTGAAATTGGTGATAATGACGACTAAACAATGGAGGTCTCCCTGTCAACCGAGGAAACAGGGACACGCTTTTAACATCTTGTTGATCGTTTTCCTTTGGTGAAAGCCAGCCTGTATTTTATTTTCAACTTTATTTTGTTGATAGTTTGTTAGTTATGACCTTTCCAAAAAAAAACACCCTCAAACTTATAAATTCCTCTTCAGAAACATCTAAAAACAACAATTTTAATACCTACGCATACTACTACCATATTAGCAAAAGAAATTAGTAATCCAACTAAATAAGGATCAGTTTTAAGATCTGAGAACCTGAATCTAATAGAGTAATGACAAATATAATAGGACCATTTTCCAGATTACGGACGAGTTGTTTATGCTGCTGAAGTTTCTTTTATTGCTTGAATTTAATAATTACAAATTATTTAATGTGTATAGTTCATTTCAAATTTATTACTGATATTGATTGTTAATTTTACTATTATAATGCTTTACACAGTTATGATCTGTTAAGTTAAAAGTTATTTATCAGAAATTGAAACATTACCATAAGCGGTCACATTTATAACGTATACTTCGTATATTATCGAAATTTACGCAACTATATTAGACTACTGGTTTTATCGAATAAAAAAAAAACTTGCGCCGTATTCGCTTACAAATTAGATGTAATGAATCATGCACCGCTGGATACCATCTTTTAATATTCTTTCTATTGGTTATGTTTGTATGAATGGCCCGTGCTCGACGTACAGACCATCAAGTTATCCCACGCAAACGACTATCAAAATAAAACAAACCTACCGGAAACGGAGCGTTGGTTATCTCTTTCTTAAGGCGTTTTTCACGATTTTTTTTGCCTCTACCCAAAGGGGCATCAAATAATGACGATTTTCTTGACAGTTAATTCGTACCCCAAAAAATGTGCGTCAAATCGGCAACCGAAAGTTACAATTAGTGAGAAAACGTGACCATATGGTCGAGATTTTGATAGATACCTTTACGGCTGTTTTAATTTAGAGTTG
Organism: Amphimallon solstitiale; assembly: GCA_963170755.1. Taxonomy (NCBI): domain Eukaryota; kingdom Metazoa; phylum Arthropoda; class Insecta; order Coleoptera; family Scarabaeidae; genus Amphimallon; species Amphimallon solstitiale. The sequence continues at coordinate 84,679,075 of OY720681.1, read as the reverse complement.
AAAGAGACGAAAGAAATTAAATTCTTATCGAAATAACCTTGCCGACATAATTAACGGTGAAAAGGTTTTATTAGATTTTATCCAAAAAAGAAGTATTTATTCGGAATTTATCTGTTTACTTTAACTCGTTAACAATGAAATGAAATTAATGATTCTTTAAAATTTATTATAACAGTAGGTATATAGGGCAAACCATGTTGTGGTTGAACACTTTAGCATTTCTATGCCTCTAAAAATTTGCTATTTGACTTTTTATGTAAATACTGTAATCTGTGTTTTTGATTAGGGAATAAATTATACAGAATTACAACATTAACCACAAAAATATTAAAAAATTATTTTACAAAAAGATACAGATATTGGACAACTTTAACAGTTATTTTAAGTGTGAAATACAGTAAGTGGACATTTTTTAGAAAATATTATTAAATTTGGTACTGTAATTTTAGTATAACATTCAACATGTATTTTAATTAAATAAATATCTTAAAATCACGCTTTTGAATTTCGTCCTGGCACATAGTTGTGCCACAGCTTTGACTATGGTCACCGATATAGTTATTTACGAACCAAGTGCGGGAAGACTATTTTCCCGCATGAGCGCACATTGTAAGCGCGAGCGACCGCAGGAAGCGAGTGCTTTTAATTGCGCGAATGCGTGGAAGATGTCTTCACATCTTCACAACAGGGTAACTGTGTGATTTTCGATTTGCTAAACTACAGCAGAGCATTTGACACTATAGATCATGAGGTGCTGTTGTCGGTTCTCCAGTATTTAGGCTTAGAGAATATAACCTTAAAATTCTTTAGATTATGTGGGTGATCGGCGTCAGTGTGTTCGAGTACGAGATCAGGTTTTGGAGTTTAGGTGTTTGTGGACTGGTGTTCCGCAGGGTTCGCTGTCCATTACTATTCAGTATTTACACCTGCAATATAATGAGTTGTTTGCATACCTGTAAGTATTACATGTATGCTGATGACTCTCAGATATATCATAGGTTTAAGCGAGGCGATTTGTTGGAGGCGGTGAAGTCTTGCCGACACCTAAATACTCCTTTACAATTTGGTTTCATATATGGATTACAGTATATACACTCATTGATGTGTGATTGATTAACAAATTATGTATTGTGTGTGCTTTGCTCATTTGGTGAGGGATACAATGCTAGAACGAACATAGCTTAAATTGCACCCTTTTTCTATCAAAAGTATTTACTTTATTGTAAGTTTCTTTTTTGTTTGTTTTTGCGTGTAATATTAATGGAAATAAATTTATTATTATTATTATTATAATTATTTTGAAAAATTAATCCACTTCATCTTTATCACATGAGGAAAACATTGCTGATACTTTCCACCTACCAACAAATATGACTTAAATACGTATCGTCATCATCTTCCAGTGGTATGTATTTTTCTTGAGTAACTATCGTATGCACACTTTATGTAAAGTTTTGTAAAATCGACAGTACTCAATATAAATTGATTTTATTATTTTAGAAAAAACGCCATGGACATTTTGCGTCTCTTTCCTTTTTTTTGTTTTCGCGTTTTGTATTGTTTTACGTTTTATTTTTTATTAACATTTTTTCATTGTCTAGATGTCTTTGTCATTAATTTACGCAATACATAGCTACTTTCTTACTTACCCCTGCAGAGGGGCATTTATAACCATCTCAATGCACGAAAAATCCGGTTGATTCGTTATATCGAAGATCGTTCATACGCGGAATATCAAATCATATTTCCCTCTCTTTTATTCCTAGCTGCTTTCATAACAAAGCGTTTTTAACATAAAGTTAGTTTTAGGTTTATTACACTTCGTGAAAACGCACAAACTTACATACTATTAGCTCTGAACCTTCTGGTTGGTTTCGATTTCTTTTGCCTCCATTGGCGTAACATTGATTCCAATTTGCTTATCTTGGTTTAAATGGATCTTTTGTAGGTGCTAATTTATTTTGTCCTTTTCTCTGTTCTCTCGTAAAAGGGTCATCACATCTGAGACAACTTGTCAGAACATCACACCTCTTTTCACTCATTTCTGTCCAACGTGTCTCTTCCAGTCTCTTCCTGTAGTTACTTTTGAAAACTGCAGAAAAAATCAGCAAGCCCAAAAGTGCTCTTATTTTTACTTGATCAGTGTCTTTTATATCTGCTCGGTTTTCATTTGCGTATTTTGCTCTGACACTCTTCAATTTTACATTTGTCCATTGGACTAGAATGTCCACGATTTGGTTTGTAAATAAACCAAAACAGATGCTTTCAGGGTCTGCTCTAGTCCCCAAAGCTCGAGAATTTCCACGTAATCCTGGTAAATGGTTATACCAAACCATAACGGTTTCCCCAAAGCCCGAGAATTTCCACGTAATCCTGGTAAATGGTTATACCAAACCATAACGGTTTTCTCAAAGGCAGGATCTAACACACTAACACTGTGTGACGTACTTGGTTTAGAATTCATTATAAAAACTGAATAAATGTTTTTGCAAAATATAACGTTAACGGCAATGTGAAGTCACAAAGATTTCGACAGGATGTTTATACACAAGCGGCTGGACAAAGATTGGCTATGATAAGATCTAGATCTAACCCCACTTTCAGGAAGGTACAAGGTCACGCGCGAGTATTCGTTAAATTGTTCGAAAATTATTGTATGTTAAGGAGTTTGCCAGGCTCCACGTCACTGGTTAAGGGTTAACAATTAATTTTAGAAACGCAAGAAATATTTTAATCTCCAAAGCAGTATAATTTCTTTCTTGTACTATATACAGTGAAACTTCCCATAGGCGGACATTGTTTGTCCCGACAAAACTGCCCGGTTAAGAGAGGTGTCCGTTTATCAGAAGATAGAAAAAATTGGGTAGAAACGCAAAGCTAAACTTTCATTTGAACACATAAATGTAAAATTATATAGCTCACTAAGCATACCAAATGCTTGTATATCATCTTTTTCAAAACAAAATTGTTTTAGTTTTTTTTTTATTTCCAGTAGACCACCTTTATATGATAATATTCTTTTATCATAATATTCAGTTCTAGGAATTTCTATTTCATGTTCTTCATCATTACTGTTTTGACTTTCGTTTTCTAAATTATCGGACAAAATATGATCTGGATTATCGTCTTCTATATACAAATTGGCGTCAATATTTATAAAGTCCTCTACATCATTACTTCCTAATTTTTCCATTAGCATACACATTTGAGCCACTTTAGATAAACGAATTTCATCTTCAGGATGCCTTTGATAACCTTCAAACTCTTCATTTACTTTTTGAAATCCTGTTTTCTTGAAAATTTTTTAATTGTTGAGAGACATCATTCCATGCTTTTTTCATAAAATAAATCGCACCTAATACGCTAATAGAGTTTTTTAAATTATATTCCGAATCAGAACTCTCATGCTGCGATAAAATGTGTTTTAGTATTAAATGTCGGTACCAAGTTTTGAAAAATTTTATATGCCTTGATCTAGCGGTTGGCAGTAAGTTGTCGTATTTGGCGGTAAGAAAACCAGTTTGATCTTTTGCATCTGTACGTCTTTAGGATGGGAGTTGCATTGTCCAAAAGTAATAAAACTTTTCTGTTTTGATCGATAATTTTCCGATCAACTTCACGCTACCACTCTGTCACAATAGAATCAGTTATCCAAGCATTGTTATTTGAATACCATTAGACGGGAAGAGCAATGCTAAGATTTTTAAATGCGCGATGATTTTCCGATAACCAACAGTTTTTCTTTCTCTATTCACACAGTGCATTTATATGTAGTTAATCTTTCTTTCGATAACTTGCCGTCCACACAATTTCGTCTCTTAGTGCCTGTCTTTGTTGGTAGTACCCGAAAAAAATAACCCTGCTGTGTCCAAATTATAAATATCGCAGGGTTTGTACCCTTTAATTATTAACCGCAACCTGTTTATGAAAGCTTCGACATCTTCTTGATTTGTGCTAGCGGCTTCACCAGATATCATGCGCTAATGAATATTATGTTGCTTTTTGAATTTCTCTAGCCATCCAGTAGAAGCGGAAAAATTACAATTGCATAATTTCTCAGCAATTTCCTTGGCTTTATACTTAATTAGTACCCCTGATACAGGCTTATTCTTATTTCTAGCTTGCACAAACCATTCATATTCTGAGGCCTTCAGTTTTAAAAAATCGCCTTTTAATTCCACTACTGTCATTAGTTTGCCACCCCTTTAGATATTCATCTTCTTTTGTTATTATTTGCGTGACTTGTGTTTTGCCAATATTAAATATTCAGGCTAATTTACGTGAACTGAGCTTGTCTTTATTATAATATTCCATGATCGAAGTCTTTTCTTTCAGCGTTAAAGTATTCCTTTTTTATAGTGTTTTCTACAACAATTAAAATACGGACATAGTTCATATGAATTACGTAATAGAAACAATTTTAAACTTCTACAAACAACGTAACAAATATGTATTCACATACATATTCCATACAAAACATTCAGACGAAGTTGACTTGCGAACTAAACTACTGTTCAAATGAAATCATTGACGAAGGCAGAGGATTTACTGGGCAGAATTACTACTTCTCGATTCTCGCGTCCGTTTAATGGAAACTTTTGCGGTCAAAAAGCAGATAAATAGCTGTCCGCGCCCGTTCAAGAGAGTGTCCGCATAAGAGAAAAAACAATTTATTAGGAATTCCCTACTTATAAATTCGGGACCAGATAAAATATCCGTTTAAGAAGTACCCGTTAAGGGAAGTTTTACTGTATTTTCAAAATTCGATTTATTAAAAATATACGTGGGTATTATACATATTATTCGATTCCATCAAGACACATTTCTTATCTAGACGACAAACAACACTAATAAACAATATCCTGTAGTAAGTATATATAGTAACACTAATTAAAGATAAAATAACCTTATCAGTATTTATTGTATCTTACCTGCCTACACATATTCATTGAGGAGGGACGAAGTCTCGTAAACGTAGGTAACAAAAATTATATAAATAGAAAATCCCTGGAATTATTGGAAAATTCCAGGAAGCACATACGGATACTCCTATATTTAGCGTCGTGAAAATATCCCTTGTGTTTGACAATAAATGCTCAGGAAGCTCGAAAGGTTTCAGTAACAATTTGTTGTTTGAGAAGAGTGGCGCACGATGAGGCCCCAATATCTATTTAATAACACAGTTAGTTGAATGATTGAGCAGTATTAGTTTCCACATTGATTGTAACGTATCGCTATTGTACGATTGTCTATAGATCAAAGTCGGCTGAGCGTTGTGCCGAATCACGCGTGCCGCCCACCGACATAGGTCTCTAAATGGCCGGTAGCTAACTTTGATGCGGCGACCCACAACGAAGTGCAAATGGCATACGATTAATTTAAAGGTACCCGGGTCACATATGCGCGGTACTATTATAAAAACTCTTTTCTTTTCCGAACGAAAATAAATCAAGAAAGAAAGAAGAAGGTCTCCTTTTGAATGTTTTATTTTTAATTCTTTAGTTATGGACTAAATATATATATATGTATATTACACAATATACAGACTGGACTGATTTCGTTCTAATAATATCATGGTGGGTCTAACACATTGAAATGTGTAAAAGAAATAAATTTTTGTTTTTAACTAGTCAGTGGCAATTAAATAATCACATATTTTCATAATGCACACTAAAACATAATAAAAAATATTTTTTTTGTATTAATGAACGTCGTCCAAAAATGATTGCATACTGCCGTTTATATTGTTGCTTAAATTTCAGAAATATTTGAATTAGATTAGTGGATATAGATATATATAATATGAAATAATTACTACTTTAATAAAAGTAGAATTTTGGGCTGGATAGTTGATTCAAAACACAATTGTTGGCTAAATAACGTTTCGGAAATATATTTATTCCTTCATCAGATCTACAAAATACTTAAATTAGGGACAACTGTTAAGTTAACTATAAATTATCTTACAATTGCCACACTAGGACATAAAATATATGGGTTTGACGAACATTAAAAACCATATATTTTATGTCGTAGTGTGGCAATTGTAAGATAATTTATAGTTAACTTAACAGTTGTCCCTAATTTAAGTATTTTGTAGATCTGATGAAGGAATAAATATATTTCCGAAACGTTATTTAGCCAACAATTGTGTTTTGAATCAACTATCCAGCCCAAAATTCTACTTTTATTAAAGTAGTAATTATTTCATATTATATTATATTTGCTAATTATCAGTAATTATATCTTTAATCTAACAATATAGATATATATATACATATTGTATTTGTTTTTCTTTACCACTAATTATTAATTAATAATATATTTTCTTGGGTATTGTGGTAAAATTATATTAAAATAAAAGAAAGATTGTTAACGTTTCGATGTTTAATTTACATCTTTCTTTATATGTACATATATACATATAAATTAGGTAGGTAGATGATATTATTATTATCAGTTAATACCAACAAACAGAACATCAAGAAAGGAATTATACCTTAGTATTGGAGAATTACTTCACCAAAAACTATTTTCTATATAAATTCCACATAGATGATTCGGAAAATTCCTCGAGGACTACTTTTGGGTTAAATTACAATACCTCAATTGAATAAGGCGATGGCATTGGTACTAGAGAGATGATTTTGAATCACATATTGCCATATAAAGTCAGACTATTCAATGGGTTATTGTATATTTACAGTGCAGAAATGCCCCAGACAGCGTGAAAGTAAAGGAAAATAAAACGTTCCAAATAAAAGAAAAATCGAGTGTAGGAACCTCAAAAAATGAAAATGATTTTTTGTCTGCTGAACAAGTACAGGCAGTACACTAACACTCCCACCTGAATTTGATACTGATGCAAAAAAGCGAAAAATTCAAAATGAAGGTTCCTGCGGTCCCTTGCTTACCTTCGTTGATGTTAGACCTTCAGAAGAAGAAAAGGTTAGTACTTCTAGTTGTCTGTAATTTTTCAAAATAAAAGTTTGAATGTTTTGGTAGAATTCTTGGTAGGATAATATTACGAGTATTATACTACTATTGCAGTATTAATAAAATTATTGTAGCTAATTATACCTAACACCCATTCAAAAACACATAATATTTTACTTTAGGAAAAAATCTGGGAGCTTCTTGCAAGAGCTGTAATTTCTTCTGGTACCATAAGCCTAGGCATATTTGAAGAGAAGACTTTTAAACGCATTAGACCATCTTTGGAACTGCCAAAAAGGTACGTTCTGTCAAATAGCCTGTTGGATTCCGAATTTTTAAGAGTTAAAGCCAACATAGATGTTAAGATACACGAAGCCGTTTCCCTAACTCTACAATGTGATGGTTGGTCAAACATTAGGCATGAGGGAATAATAAATTTCGTAATTATTACTCCAACTCCTGTAGTTTATAAATGTTTGGATACCAAAGCTGAAAAGCATGACGCTAAGTATATTTATTCTGAAATAAAAGAAGTTATGGATGAAATAGGACCACATAAATTTTTGGCAGTAGTTACAGACAACACAGCCAATATGAAAAAAGCGTGGGAATACTTAAAAATTGATTTTTCAGAAGAGCTACGTTTGGCTGTATTGCACACATTTTAAATTTGTTTGCGGCGACATAATAAATTACAAACATGTCAAACTGTCGAAAGTCAGTCAAAGGTCATGGTTAAACGTATTAAATTCAACCAGGTGTTAGCGGCAACATTAAAGGAAAAAGGTTTAAAAGTATCTTTAAAACTCCCTGTACGTACAAGATGGGGTTCAACTCTTCATTGTTTCGAATCTATTTTACAAAACAAGTAATATCTACAGGAACTAGCCATTTCCCAAAATATAGCGGATATTTTAAGCAAAGACATCAAAACTAGAATTTTGACAGACGAAGTATACTGGGTACGAGTAGAAAAGTTCGAAGAAATATTTCAAGTTATTACCCGGTTTATTACAATTTTGGAGACAGATCGACCTAAAATCAGTTTTGTAGCAGAAGCTTTAAAAGAAATTGAAACCCACTTTTTGAACTGCTTACCTGATTCACCTTTAACAAAAGCAGAAGAAAAACAGCTGATGCAGTCATTCAAACAGAGAAAATAAATGGCCCTTTCACCATTACATTTTGCAGCCAATATTTTAGACTGTACCAAACTGGGAACAGATTTAACACCTGAACAAAATTTGGAAGGGATGGAATATATTTTTAGCCGCTAAACTTCGAAAATTATATGAAATATAAAGCCTGGGTAGCGACAAGGAGAAGATTATGATGAATGAAAATGACATTATAAGGTAGCTTGCATAGTATCGTTCTAAAGAAGGTTATTGGAAATCTGATGTTTTATGGAATATGGCAAAGTCAGGAAGTGTTACTGTTATACAGTGGTGGAAAGGTCTATGTTCTTAAATGAGCTTATCAGCCGTAGCTGTTGCGATTATAGGTAATATATATAATGCACTTTTTATTTTTAATAGTTAAATTAAATTTCTATTATTTACAGAGGTACCTGCATCATCAGCCGCAACTGAAAGGTCTTTTAGTATATATAGTTTAGTCCATACGGCCAGAAGAAATCGCCTAACCAACAAAAAAGCTGCGAAATTAGTATTCGTAAAACATAACCTGCAATCGATGAAAAGGGAATATAGGCAAGAAAGGAAGCCATTAGAAAAAGGAAGAATGCTCCAAGAACTGTTACCACAAGAGAAGCGAGTCAGAGACGTAACACTCGTTTCAGATTCCGAAAAAGAGTATGAATAAATGAACAGTTACTCAGACTCATATGATGCACTCGAAGAAGAAAGTTGGAATAGTTAGAGTGATACTTGTGCAAGTCTTGCTGAAACGATAGGTTCCGAAAGGGAACAAGATATTTAGATTTTTAAATATGCTTATTATTTGTTTTTGAAGTGTAAACTTCTTTAGGCGCGTTGCGCTGTTTGTAGGCAGTGAACAAGACTGACCTGCAACGCTCGGATATGTGTAACGCTCGGATATGTGTAACGCTCGGATATGTATAACGCTCGTTCGGGTAAAGTCGGCTAAGGGAACAAGATAAATATATCATATAGAGGTATCTAATTTCAATTAAATTGAAATTTAAATGAATAAATAAACTCATGTCCCCGAGCAGATTCGAACCCGAGCCGAACGGGTATGACCAATGTATGACGCCGGCACGTTGCATCAGACCAACGCGGGACACGTAATCGATTATTCATATCGTGTATTTATACATATACATACGTCACTGCTATACTCGTTCGGCGACCGTTACATGGGAGAGCATGACGCATCAGTCGTATAATACGTTACTGAATATTATACGCGTGTGTACATGTGTAAATGTAATAAATTGTGCGAATACGTTTTATTTAATACGTTACTGAATATTATACGCGTGTATTTCGTATTATTAACCTAGCCTTGATGAAGTTTACACTTCTGCTGTGTGGTTTTAAGCACACCCATTTGCTTGTTTTTTTGAAAAAAATTTAATTTTTATTGGTCGTTTTAAAAATATGAACTTTTATTATTTGTTTAAACATCATAATATTTTATAACAAACAATAATAAAATGGTTCTTTTTGTAGAATGTCCTAAAAATATATTATCCTTGAACATATACAATATGTATATATTACATAATATCCATCCATATGACATAGTAGTTTGTTTTCTGAAATATTTCCGAAATTACCAAAATTACCGGATAATTACCCGTAAATTACCACTGGGAAAAATCAAATGAAAATTACCGGTAAACTTCAATCACTCAGTGAGCCTAACGTTGTAAATCGGTTGGGCAATTGTAATTTGATTCTCATCATATTAATCAATATAAATAAAAATAATAAGGTGTGGCCACCACACGACTTCCTAAGACCTATGACTTTCAAATTATAGAATTTTAAGAATTTTCTTATATAAAAATTATTCAAAATCCTATTATAAATACTCCTATTCTTTTAATAAATCTCTATAGAATGCATACTTTGCGAGGTATTCCAATGAAAGTACTAATCGCTAAGAGTAAAAGTGTTACTTCCGGTCCGAATTTTGAAATTTGATTTATACAAAAAATATTGCAAATTCAACTCTAAATACTTTTGTACTCTTGATAAATACAGGGTGCTGGATTTTTTATCTTTCAGAATCTAATACAGTTTTAGCTATTATTAATGCACAAAGTTTTATCAATACCTCAAGTGTGAGTTTTCTTTTCTTTGCACATATATACGCCACTTGATAGGACGCAAGGGCTTTTAAATTGCTGGCCCGTAGATTTCATTCACATATTTATTCATAGTTTTGGCATATTTGTAGTTTTTTTGCGAAAAACCCATAACCCTGATTGTATGAGCTTCAATACCCCAATAACACGCTATTCAAATAAGGCAGTCCCGACTTTCGCGTTACTGGGGGGATTACCGTAATTTTTAAATATGTTATTCTCAAAAATTTAATAAATGATATTTAATAATTTATATTGTTAGGGACTTCTCCCGCACCCCCAAAAATACCTTCCCGTACCCCTAGGGGTACGGGTACCTCCGGTTGAGAACCACTGGTTTAGACCATTATGTTTTTTTCGCCTTGTCTGGTACTGTACATTCTTCTTGAACTGACTTTGTAACTTATATTTCTATAATCATTTTGTATAGTATTACTACTAGTCAATAGTTAAGTTGTGACAACTGATCAAAATAGGTATCGATATAGCGTGGTATGATGGTGATATGTATCTCGATACCTTCCATCAATATCAGCGTGATGTTTAACGGACAGAAAGAGATCGAATATAACAACGTTCTCATGAACAAGCTGGAATTAATTCCCGTGATATTTTAACATTAATAGCACAAACCAGAATGTGATAATTTAGCACAATTCGAGCGAATTGTTTAATATGAACCGTCTCTTATTTTTTCTCGCCTTAAATTATGAATGAATAAATTCCATATCAGGAATTGAATTACGAAAAAGACTTATTTCACACTCAAAGCAGGTTTCACTTTGCACTCTAACGTACCATACATGTAATGAAAGTTAATTCAGCAAATGGTATTATCTGTTCTCTATCATCATAAACTTAGTAGATAACTACATGCACTATTGACTATAATATATACTAAATGCCAGTTACCATTCCTTTAGAAGGTACAAAGCTTTAAAAATGCGTGCATTCTTTATCAATTTTCATTAAATTGGTGTGATATTAACAGGTGATCACGCTCAACGTTGGAAGTTCGAAATGTCACTCGTGAGTGCAAGAGAATCCGGTCGTCGTACGTTATCACACAGCAGCTGTCCTCCTGCACAACAAACAGTATTCTTTCTTGAACCGTGCCTCGTGTAATTGATGAAGCCACAAAAAACCGACCACATGTCGAAAGTTCTAAGTTTTTATTGGACTTGTGAACATCATCGATATTAATTAACTTCAAAATATATTACTGGCAAGCAAATGTAATTTATATTTGATAAATTTCATGTGAAGATATGCGTAATAATTTTAATTATTAATTAGTCGTTTATCGAATAATAGCTCATTTTTAAGAAATACTCTCAATTAGATAAAAATACAATATTTTTAGACAATCTTTTATACATTTCATTTTCTATTATTGCTATTGCTTTAAGTATTATATGGGGTGGCCTAAGAATTAAAATATTTATACTGATCAAAGAATACCAAACAATATTCTAGCGTTATCTTAGCTAAATAGTTTGTAGTTAGATTTGTCTACTTGTTGTTATTATACAAACACTTCTTGTTCGTGTGTAATTTTTTGTTCAAAGTTTGGATAAATTTTAAATAGGTTTTTAGATTTACGTCGCCATATATCTTCATTAATGTACACATGTTTTACTCAACTAAATTGCTTGCGACCATCTAGATATGATTTACCGCAAGCTCCTCTTTTATTAGCCGTACTACTGCAAATGATCTACAGGATCTGATGTAAATACGGTTTCGAGTGGAAATATGAATCCATACCTACCTATTCGAACAATAACCAAAATCCATCAATCTCTTTATTGAACCAAATAGAATGTTAAGCAGTGCAATTTCATCCCAGAATTTCAAGCAAAGCTTCAAATACACTTTAGTTGTAGCATAACTTAAACTTGGGAAATTAGCTTCTCGCATGTTTTGAAACACGGTTACTTCATGAAAAACGGACAACTAACGACATCCACAATAAAATACATAATTGAAGTAAATGAACGTTCAGTTACAGACTGCAAAACAAAAACATTAAGTTGTAAATGAAACAAGGTAATAAATACGAAACTAATTAAATCCAGTGTTAATTCTAAAAGTTACAATCACAGGGAAGGAAAGAAAATCTTTAAAGTATGTCGGTAACTCGATAAACTAAAGAACTAAGCGTCAAGAAAATAAATAAATAAATAACATTCGAATTTGAAATCAAGAAATAAATACCACTATACCGGGCCAAACAAAAGGAAATAACAACCACAACAGGCGAGAACAATTTTAAAACGTAGCAGGATTCCTTCAAATAGTTCATTGCCATTATTTTGTATGAGTTCGTTATAAATTACATTGAGTACTGTTGTTTTATTTAATTTCAGGTGCTTGACTACCGCCATAAATTTTCCATCTTCCTTATTTTCGTATTTTATTATTTCATAAATTTTTTCAACTTTGTCTAGTAGATTAATTTTGCCAAACGTGTTTACAGTTGCTCTGTAAATTTTCATCTTTAATTTAGTTAACGTACTGATGTATTTTTTTGGTCATGTTTGTTGTTTTTCCCAGATTTTTTTTTGTGAAGTTTTTTTTTTGCTTGCATTGCTTTCCTGTTATCATTTTCCTGTCTTACTTGCGTCTCATTTATATACTGTAAAAATTACATCTTTTAGAAATGTTTTCAACGGTAAATAGAATTTATAGTTTTGATTTAAATATTCGGATTTTACACATTCTTTTGATAGCTCCTATTTGTTGTTTCGCACGGCAAACAAATAAATGTTTTTTATATATGCATATTTTTCTCTGTCTTAATAGGAAACTAAAATACCGTACATATTTAAGATTATTATGTATTATTTATAAGGTGTTACTCAATATGTCATTGTGATTTACACGTTTGAATATTATTAATAATTGATACTGTAAATAACTCGAATCTGTATGTATAAAATTCGACATAATAGATTTAATATATATATATAATAAAACACATTTGCTTAGTTTCAAAAAATTATAATGTTTACACACGACATATGTTTAATAAAGCAAATAAGCTGGTATAACGGCATAATTAGCTTTCGTAATCACTGGAAATAATGGCACATCATTGAGAAGCTTTAACAGGATTCGCTCTCTTCTTTTTAGAAGAAATATTTCAACGTGCACCTATAAGTGGATATCCTCTACTACCCATTCGAAATCAACGAGAAAAAATGACTATAATAAATGTATTCCTTAAATGGTCCGATATTATAAGAGATAGATAATACGAAACAGGTTATATACAATATTGGGTAGTAATTAATTAATTCTGGGGCGAGCGATGTGTCGTGCATCTCACTGGCAGGCAGATTACATCAAACCAGTCCGGGAGATCTGTGATAAATGTCCCAGATAAGTGATCGCCGCCTCGCCGTGAATTCGACCTTTTTCGTATTTAATTAAGGCAATTAAGTGTCTCATATACAACTACCCTTATAGAGATAATATCGAAGATGACGATAAGAGATGGTTCAGGTGTGTTAAGGCGCTAAGTTATGTCACCAAATCGTTCCACCGCGCCTGTAATTAGGTGGGATCATGATGTGGTGTTGTGTGATGTGTGTATATGTGTATGTACGTACGGGTACGTAAGCGTGTACGTGCAGTTCGTGATGCTTATCGAAGACTTTAGACAAAACGTTGCGTGATTTAAAATCTACACACACACATACCGTGTTACATAGATATATAATAGATTGGCTTTGAAGGCGACAGGTTTTTACAATTCGAAACTATTAATGTACAAAGATTTTGCACCTGTTAACAACTTACCAGAAGGTATCAGAATTAGAGAATAGAATCCCGGGATTAGACTATGTGGTTTCTAATTGGGCTCAAATGAAAAAAAAACTTAAGTAATTTCTTAAAAAATATTTATTAATATTGTTGCACAACACAATACACAATATACTAAAATAAGAAACAAAAAAGACAATAAAGAAAACTATTTAGATTTTCGATAATACAATCGCAGAAACATCAAAGCATCCAATATTTGACTTCCTCCAAGCCTACTTCGTAGTTTATTGCAACATAAGCAGCAGCTGAAAACGCTCGGTCAGGTTCTACACTGGTTGGAGGAATAGACAACAGATATTTATATGCTCATTCTAAAAACCCGGGATGGTGTTTTCTAATCAAAATGTTTGGAGAGTGTTCACTAGAAGTTGCCTCATTTTACAAATCTTAGTTGAACGCGTACATACGAAAAATAATGTATCTGTCAATTGTAATTATTATTTTTCAGCTTTAGGACTGATAGCCGACAATTTTAATTTTAAAAAAAAACTGTTGTAAAAATGGGTGTACAGTTCTTGCAGTCTTTGGAGGCATAAACAAAAGCCAAATCTTTCTACCACGTCTAGTTTTAGAGTTATGATCATACTCCGCTAGTAGCAAAATCTCTCCACCACGTCTAGTTCTAAATCATACTCCGCTAGTAGATAAACAATAATATATTACTTAGAATATTTGTTATGCAGAAGTTATAAAAAGAAATAGATAAGTACAAAAATCTTGACATAACAAACACTTGAATGTTTAATTAGTATCAAGAATACAGAAACACAGTTTCACACAAAGTAAAATTGCTGATACATCAGAGTTTAGTATAAATACTGTTATTTCTTCCTTTTATGTTGCCCTATGCCTTCCCTAATGTGTAACAAGCAACAATCTCCCATTTTGACGGGATCCCACCTACCTTGGTATCGTTTCTCCATTTCTGCAATCTTTTGATGTTTCATACAACACTTGATTTACATCAGTACAGTAACAGAAATTTTATTCAACTTTGTAAAATGAAATGAATTTTTCGTGAGGATTCATCAATACAGATTCTTGTAGTGGAATGTAAAGGATTCCATTCTTTTAATCGAGATTCCAAAATTTGTTTGGGTAAATTCAAATCCCTTATCAAATCATTCAGATCTGATAGAGTAATGAGATGTGGTTCGTCAGAAGGAACATACGTCATATCACTTGAAAATGACACATTCAGAACATCGTTTATATATTTCTCGTTCGTGGAATTTACAGAAGAATTTGAATGCTTTGGAGTTGAAAACTCACAATCAGTTCTTTCCAACGGTTTAATTACGGATGGAATGTCTGGATAATTTACTTTGTGTTTATTTCTTTTTGAAAGTCCTTAAATTTTTACAAGACAGAAGTGATAATCTGTGACGTGATCTGCTAGTTCACGCCAATTCATTGGCATTTCTGACAAGACTTCAGAAGAAATCTTGTTTTTGTTCATAACACGAAATACAACGTATATGTGGTTCCCATCTTTCGTCTTGATTTCTAATTTTGAAGCCAAATTATTGTTCATAACATCTTTATTTCACCTGAAGGCTTGTTTTGAGATTTTGTAACATATAATCCACAAACGTAACAAAAACAGTACGGAGAATTTTTACAGCGTCTTGCACGGCTTTCCATTCTTGAAAATCACTCGCAACACAACCAGTGGAACAGTGCTTCAAACTTCCTTAATTTTAATGGCAGTTGAGTGACATTTCGTTTGTCTTTTGCCAGAACGCGTCAACAACTAAACAATAAATTTATCACTACGCCGGCTGCAATTTTCATATATGCACGTTTCGATTCCGGAAGTTTTCATTTTAGTGTATTCTGCGATGATTAATATATTAGAATTCTCTACTTCTCTCTAGAATGCGTGAAGTGGTATCCCTTGTACTTTCCGCTGTCATTCACGGTAGGGGAGAGTGTTGTACCTTGGGCCAGTTTTTAGTTTTCTATTAATGTAATTCTTTAAGTTATATATGTTCCAAATGTAACATATGTAATAGATACTATAGCTATTTTGCTGTTCTTATATGCCTGTATTTTCTGTTAAACAGTTGTTTTTTAATTTACATGATGAATTTAGTAAACCGATTCAACTTGACCCAAGGTACAACGAGGTATTTTACCTCGGACCGCCATATGTTGTACCTAGGACCTATCATAGAAAAATGAGAAAGACGCGAGTTTACGAAAAATTTTATTTGTAATATAACTGGAAAAAATATAAAAAGAATGACACGTCATAACTAATAACTAATCATAGATATTTATTAAATAGATATTTACTACATTTATTAAAGGAACAAGAATAAATTTTAAATCTACTTCACATTGTAGCCGCTGAAATGAACATTAAATTGCAACGTCGACTCGTAACGTGCAGTACCAGATACCGAGACTGGTTTTGGAAGCTTACGTACAATATCACTGCGTAAAAAATCGTAAGTTTCGGTGGAATCATTAATAAATATGTTATAATTTGCAATTCTACGTAAATATTTAAGTTCATTGTTATTCCCCCAGTTTATTATTTCCGCAACGTAATAACTAACAGATTTCTTTCCTGGCAATTTAACTAAAACAAAGTCACCTTTGCTGATGTTTTCATTGTCACATAAATAGTCTAATTCTTTATCATCTACTAATTCTTTTTCGCTGGCTATTATATCCTCAAGCGTTTCTTCATCACTAGAAATTAACTCGTTGTTGTATTTTGTAACTTTTTTTGTAACCTTCTTGGTCCCATCTTTTTTTCCTATTTGCTTAGAAACTGCCCGAAGCTTTTCACATGCTATCTTCCCCAGCGCATTTGTCCTTTTAAGACCCGCTATTTCTTCTTTTTCTGGAGTATCGGTAAGTATACGTGACTTTCCTCGTCGTCTTCCTACTGATGTTTTGCAGGCAGATGCCTTTGGATACGGCCGCAGCATTTCTGGCGTAATAGAACTTTTCAAATTTTTTTCCTGGATAGCATTGGAGGTGGAGGGTAGAGAGTCGTCAACTACCATGGCCTCTCTTTCTTCTTGTTGCTCATCATTGACTCGTTCATGATCGTTGATAGCGTCATTCAAAGGATCAGTTACGTATGCAGATAAGAATTCGTCTTCAGCGAAAATGTTCTCGTTCACGGGATAAAGTCCACTAACTTCAAATTCCTTTTGAATGTTAGAAGTGGTAAAGGCTTTTGGAAACGCTTTACCCACAAGTTCGGCTATGTCGTATATTGAAATTGGGTGCCCTGGATTCATAATCATCCATTCGCTACAGGCAGTATTGTAGTAGGTCTTCATTGGCCCAAAAACTGTTCTGTCGAGCGGTTGCATTTTGTGACTGGTATGAGGATGAAATGTTATCATAAGAATGCCGTTATTCTTGCAAAAATCAATGTCGTTGACGTTTACGTGGCTATCATGGTTATGCAAAAGTAATATGACAGGATTTTCAACTGTTGGTTTGATATGATTTTTAAAGTGTTCCAAATATTTTAAAAACAACTGTTCGTTTGACCAGCCGGATGGATTGGCAGCTCCGATGCTACCAATAGGACAACCTTTCAGCATATGCGGTTTAAAATTGACCCTCGCAAATATCATCATAGGTGGAATATGATTTCCAATCGCATTGATTGAGGCGATCATAGTTACATTTTGACCCCGTTCGCCACTAGTCATTTGGCCTAATTCTTTTATTCCCTTAGGTCCGATAATTTTTGGTGGAACATGAACAGTTGTTAGACCGGTTTCGTCACAATTCCAGATTTTTTCTGGAGTAAAATTGCCACGCGATAGAAGTTCTTTATAGTTTTTATAAAATGAAGATATATTTGTTTTATTAAAAGATGTTGATCTAGCCAAACTTGTGGATTCGGGCTCTCGAAGTGATAAATCTTAATGTCTTCGGAGAAACTGTCTCAACCATTCTTTCCCAGCTACTTTTCTCATGTCCCAAGAAGTGGGATGGGATTTTGCATTTGCAACAGCATACTTGTATGCTAAAGTGCGAACTTCCATTTTAGTCAATCCATAATGCAGCCGTGCAGCCGTTAGAAGATACTCTTTCAAGGTGGATTCCTCTTGGCTACTAAAAATTTGTTTCGTGTTATTAGTAGCTTCATATCGAAAATCTGTGGCACCCGATTCTTTATAGGATTTTATGTGCCTAATCAATGTAGTTTTAGAAATATTAAAGGATTTTGCAGCTTCCCTAATTGATAATTCACCGCTTAAACATTTTTTCGCTGTCGCAATTAAATGTTGAGAATTTATAGGTGCTCTTTTGGTGCCTGATTTGCTTCGAGGCATTCTCAAATATTTATCTGTAATAATAAAAGTTATTTCAGTTGATATCTTCCCCATGTATTGAATATAAGACATAAATCGATGTTATTTCTTTATAACATTGTACCTTGGTCCGGTCCATGGTACAAGACCTTTCAGTGACCCGAGGTACAAATTTGTATAATTTAAACTTTTCTACTCTTTATAATTTAAGGTTATGCATTAAACAAAAAATACATGTGGATTTAATACGCCTATTTATCCAACTTTGATTGAAAATAGCTAGGATGTGCAAATATATAACCATAAAACGGGATGACAACAGATTACAAAAACAGAAAAAATTACCTTTAGTGAGCGAAATCACAAACAGGTGCGGAGCACTTATACGCTTGACACTACTGAAATAATCATGTTACGTTACCATCAACCGGACAGACATTCACCTAACAAATCACTTTATACTAATCGAAATAGAGATGGCGTAAGTTTCATAAATCAAATGACCCGAGGTACATACCGGTCCGAGGTACAACACTCTCCCCTATAGTCGCGAACATGCTCGAACTTGTTACAATAATTTTTTAATTTTAAATTTTACGTTAATCTTAGTAAAAGCAGATAAAATTTTTATTTTGACGATGTCACCCAAAGTTAGAATACAGTTTTTATGTTTAAAACAATGCAAAATACTAAGATTTTAGACTGTTAAGTCAGTTATAAAAATCGTGTCGTCTAATGTTATAGCACACTTTCTGTAATACAAAATAAATTTAAAAGGTGCTCCTATGAATGGCTATCACATGGGATAAACGGCTTCAAAATATCTTTTCTCATAAAATCACAAACTTCCTTCCCCGCGGAGAAAACAGCATGTATAATACATGAATTTAAGTAGTCGGGCCATAGGTCCTAATGTATTTTATGGTCAAATAGTCCCTGTGTGCATTTAAAAGTGGATGTTTATAATTGTTTTGAGAAGAGAAATTGTCACACCTGACCAATTTTTGGTAATTAGACAAAAGTAGAGATTATAATAAAATAAAACGTATTAAGATGAATTCATATATTTTCACGTAAGGTAGTAACAGGATCCGATGACAAAGTAGCCTGGTTGGAAGATCGTGCGTGGACGAGAAGAGCCGGTATGAAACTGTGGTTGTAGACCGTACAGATGCATAATCAATCATTCGACACACAGATTAAGCGCATCTGAAGTTACTTCCTGCTGATCCACTAAACGCACGAACTGCGGGACGCTATTGTGATAAAACCAGTCCGGGTTTCGCTCATGCAGGGCTCTCTCATTAAGCGCTGCAATCCTATAAATATGTTAGAGAGACTGGTAAAAAGACGAAGTCCAGACATGCACAATGCGGTACTCGCGAGCACCGTATACGCGTATATTACGTTGGACGGCCACAAAATGCCTATTAAAGTGAAGTCCGCATTCTCGTCATGCTCAACCATAAAAATATTCACACGGCCATTACAGAAATTGCTTCTGCCACCGGCCACTTTAAATACACACCCTGAACAGATGTAACAATAATTCGCCGATAACTTGCTTCGTTCTTATACTTGTATTTGGATTGATGAAACTACCTATCCTCCATAAGTTTGACAGCATCTATTGCGGCATTTTAAATTTCGAAGTAATAAATTAATTATTCGAGAAAATTACTTTATTATATATACCGGGTCGTGCGATTGTATGGAACCATTGCAACGCTATATGACATTATATCCAGACGGATCAAACGATCAAATATACTAAAGCACTGGCGTTGAAGAAGTAACTCCCAAACACAATCCGTTAAGTAAGATTTTATACGATAATCAGTTATACTAGCGACCGCGAATACTGATTGGTATTAATCATAATAGGATATAATACAGATTTAGACATATTGATCCAGAACCGAATAATTCTAAATGGGGAGTTAGATACATCTAATTGGTTGTTTATAATAGATTTGTGTTTTTGAATTTGTTGATTTCTAAAACTTCAAAATTACTTAAAAGGACACTTTAATTATGTGTATGCAAAATTTTAAAATAGTGGTCGAACCCGTGATTACATTCTAACAAATGTTTTGCAAAATGAGAGTATGTTTTGTTATTCTGAAAAGGCCTCATGTGTTCTTTGATTCTCGTATTAAAAAACCGGCCTGTTTGGCCTATATAGAATTTTTGGCAACGTCCACATTTCAACTCATAGACTCCCGATCTTTCACCTTTTTCCGTTCTTCCTTTATTAGTTTTGATGATCTTACTTACGGTGTTATTGGTTTTAAACGCAATATTTACGTTTAGTTTCTTTTTTAACACAGTACTGATTCCCTTTGAAAACGGGCCTAGATGAGTATATTTTTTGTTCTTTGTTTTGTGTAGGAAAAGTAGAGTTTACAGCCTGTTTTAATTGTTTCTTCCTTAATATATTGTCTACTATCACTGAGTCAAAATTGTTATTCACCCCTATTTGTTTAATTAAATTAAATTCTGTCTCGAAATTTTTTGTGTTAAGGAGTATCGTTATTAATCTATGTATCATATTATCAAATGTGTGTATTGTTGATTCGTGTTATAGTTAGATCTAGGAAGTTAATTGAATCATTTATTTCGATTTCCATCGTGAATTTAATATTAGGGTGGATGTTATTTATTGCGTTAAAAAAGCTTACAAGTTGCATATTTGTGCCTGCAAAGCAAGTTATTATCACAATGTAGTAATATACTCTTCCTTTCAAGATCTGGTTCGATTTTCAGTCAAATCTGTAGAGAGTAAATTTTAGCAAAAAAATCTAATTTTTAACGAATATATAAGTTTCGACAAATTTCAAAAAAATACAAAAGTACACAAAAGTAAATTTTAGAAGACCTAAGGAAAATGTATTTCAAAATTCATACCGGAAAAAGGGCATTTAGTCTCACCAAGAAAAATTTTGTTTTTAATTTTAAAATTTCGAACCGGAGGTAGGTAAATAGAGTAAATAGGAACAATAGGACGAATAGGAATTAAACTTACGGGAAAACAAAAAATACATTCTAAATTGTAGTATTCATTATTTGTCAGAACTGTACATTTAGTAAGTTGTCTAACCTGATAACAAGAAGAGAAACGAAGTTTTACAATGTTAGCATCACTGCTTTCATGGTCAGTGAGTATTCCGTGCAAGATAGTGATAATGGGTACGTACATTTATCATTTAAGAAGAATCTGAAAATCTGAAGAGGTATGAAAACCCTGAAAATTCATACAGTCCAGGAGACTTTCCAGTCGTTAAAGTGTGTGGCAACACCACGAACACAAACAGGCTATAGGTTAGTAAAATTCTATATCTTCAAGGTGACGGGTAAGTTGGATTTTTGTAATTTTTCCCAAACAAAAGAAGAGGCATTTATTCCTACTAAAGACATTTTAAAACAATTAAAACTCTCACTCAAAAGAAAAAAATCAGCTCGTTTTAAGGACATTGTCAGTTTTGAAAATGATTTAAGTAATTTGATGTTGTAAAATCTTTTTTTCCAAATATCTAAGAAAGAGATGTGGTGCTCACATTTAACTATTAACTAACTAACAAACATGAGTTTAAACAATAAACATGAAAGAGTATTAAATAAATTTATTGATCACAATTTTCTACATGGATTCTTTCAAATATTTTAATTAAAATTTATTTAAAATTATTATAATACGAAAAACGACAAAAAAGGAAGTCATGTTATAATACAGGGTTGTTATAAAGCAAGGGATATACTTTAACTTATTATAACTTTTTAACAAATTAAGTTAATATCAAAAACTAAACGAAATTTAATTGTTTAAATGATGGGATTTTGTATGCCCAAACCCAGTTACCGCAAATGTTCAATATGTCCTCCATTTTGATCTTGTAAAATCAGCAACCGTTCCTCTAAATTGTACACTGCATTTCTTAACATTTCTGGTTGAATTGCACCAATTTGCTCCGTAATATTGTCTTTTAATTCTTGTAGCGTTGTTGGTCTTCTTCTAAACACTAAATTTTTTAAATGACCCCACAGGCAGTAGTCCGCTGGGTTAAGATCAGGTGATCTTGGTGGCCATGAATTTGCAAAATGTCTGCTTAAAACGCGATCTTGAAAAACGTTAGTTAAAAATTCTTTAGCTGGTCGGAAAATGTGCGGAGGTGCTCCATCCTGCATAAAAATTATGTTTTCAATTCTGTGGTGCTCGTCTTGCAGCTGTGGAATAACATAATCTCTTAACATTTGCAAGTATCGTTCACCGTTAACAGTTACAGATACGGCTTCTCCATTCTGTAGCTCTTCGAAGAAATACGGACCAATGATAAAATCAGCTGTAAAACCGCACCAAACGGTGACTTTCTTGTCATGAAGACCTTCTTGAACAATTACTTGTGGATCTTCTGCAGACCAGATTCAACAGTTTTGAGTATTGACTCCACTATTCAGAGAAAAATGTGCCTCATCTGTCCATAAAATACGGGATAACCATTCGGGTTCAATTTCCATCTGAGCCAATAATCGCAAAGAAAAATCGTACCTACAAGCCAAATCTGCCTCCTTTAATTCAAACAGCATTTTGAGTTTATATGGATACATTTTTAGAATTTTGCGTAAAATTTTCCAGACCGTGGTGTACGGCATTTGCAATCGCTTGGATAACGCATTTGCACTGCTGATTGCTAGTGGATTACCTCTGGCTATGTCCTGATTTTCGTGAAGAACCTCCGTAACTTGGACATCACTAATGCTTTGTCTTCCTGATCTCGGAAGGTCAATTACCGAACCTGTTCTTTCAAATTTTTGTATCAAATTGCGGTACGCTTTCATACGACAGGGCCCCGCTCTCAAACCCATTCTCGTGCGAAACCTTCGTAATCCAGCTGTGTAATTTCTGCCGCATTCATAATAACACTGAACTAAACCAATTCTTGTTCGTAGGTCCATGCTATTACAGTTTGAGTCGTTAAAACTTTACGTTTACTTGAGTTTTAATTTGAAAATAAACTCCAAATTGAATGATTTACTTTTAACACTTGTGTCAACAACTGTCATGACAAAGCTTTTGTTTTCCATAG
The DNA here is from genome assembly GCA_963170755.1 of Amphimallon solstitiale. Lineage (NCBI taxonomy): Eukaryota > Metazoa > Arthropoda > Insecta > Coleoptera > Scarabaeidae > Amphimallon > Amphimallon solstitiale. The sequence goes on along the minus strand of OY720681.1, from coordinate 84,655,634 downwards.
ATACAACAAATCCCATTCCTTAGGCAACTAGATTTCGTTTACTTTTTGTTGTTAGCTTGATTTGTTAAAAAGTTATAATAAGTTAAAGTATATCCCTTACTTTATGATAACCCCATATATTAAAATTAACCAGATTTTGATTGGGGAAAACTGTTGATATTATTTGATACTATTTAGTGTTTTGTTATATAAATTTATTAATGCTTAGATACTCCCTAATGATAATGCTATGAAATAATAATAAGCAAACCCGGCTGCGAACTATTATTATTTTATTTTCTTGTACATTTGATATTTTGGAATTAACATTAAACTCACGCATTTACGAATTTTATTGTTGATTATTACTCAATAATATCACAAAATATTACAATTTTATATCAATTCGACGATCTGATAAAATTTTGCTTTTTGTATTGAGTATTTATTCTCTAATTATTGATAACTGTTCATATACAGAGATAACATTTCCTTCTAGGAAGAGTCTTATTAACTGACAAAGCAATAAAGACTTGATCGATTGATCAATTAGAGCGAGAAAAGGATTTAGAGATGTCCTAATGAGATCGATTTGGGTGACGTTTCTTATGGGCCTGTCATGTTTTCATTGACTTTAAAATCGCCAAGAAACAATCTTAACTACAACACTCGAAAATACTTCTGGTTTAGATGTAAGATAGCGTCGTTTCACCAAGTATGTATCTGGACTGGCGCAGGTAATATGGCTTTATTAATATAAAAAAAAAAACATTGACATATAGTCCTGATACAAAAATAACTGTATATGTGGAAACACTTTTGAAAAAAGTATTCTTTAATTGCAAATTAAGCGATTTATACATAATTTAGCCATTCGTCTATATATTTACAACAGTCATTAAATGTGCAATTATGAATGACAGCATTCAAAACATTATCATATTGTAATAGTATATACTACTAGATCGTCTTCATAATTAGTAAAATGCATAACTACTTGCTACTTTATTGTGCATGACAGAAAAATTTAACAAAACACATATTTATTGATAGAACATATAGTGTTTTTCAATATTATACAACTGTAATCATAAATAGAGTCTCCTCTGATAAATTTTCCGAAAGGATGTATCAGGTATACAGAAATACAAATAGTAGACAGATCCTTTTGCCTTGTGTATTAGGCTTACTTGAAATTAGCTGAACGTCTACCAATTGCTTGCCTGCAAGTTGAGGATGTCTTCACTAGTGTTATAAAAGGACGACAGAGAGAGTACGATAAAGCAATATGCAAACTGTTCCTTTGATCGAGTGTATTAGGGGTAACTATCAGCGGGTCAATGTGTGCAAGAATGAAAGCAATTTAATCAGTGCAACAAAGATTTGAATTTTGGTTGCTAGAAACGGCCGATCTCCAGTTGATTAGCACATTTGTTAATCGCATTTCGGGTAGGTTGATAACGCTTGTTATTTAAAAATGAATTACTTTAGGCCAGAAGAAAAACAATTTATGATAAAGCAATTTTGCGGAACTAACTAGGGATTTATTGGCAGTGAATTATCCCTAAGGATCCATTTCTAGCGCAAATACAATTCGTAACACAGTTCGACGTATTGAAACGACTTTTACGTTAGTAAGAAACAAAAACAAAAATATTCGTGATAGAAATGCCAGTGATTTGGAAGTGCAAATATGCGCCTTGATTGAATTAAATCCAGGTATGTCATCCTGACAAACCGCTCGCGAATTTAACATTGGTGCTACAACGGTCCAAAATCTATTACGTAAAAATAAGAACCAGTCGTACAAAATATCACACCTCAAACTTATTCCCGCCGATTATTACAGGCGTATGGAATTTTGCGAAGTAATGATTAATAAATATCACAAGGACGAGTTATATTTTAATAATATCCTGTTCACATACGAAAAATCATTTCATGTGAATAGCCATCTTAACCGCGCAATTTGTCGATATAGGTCGCGTGAAATACATGAAATATCCAGTGAAAGTTAATGTATGGGGAGGTCCTTGAGAATGAAATACTCGGCCTTTTTTTAAATCAACGGTAATTTAAACGGTAATAGGTACTTAGAGTTGCTGCAAAATGATATTATTCCAGCTGTACGAGAACGATTTAATATTAATGGAATATGGTTTCAGCTGGACGGTTGCTCCGCGTACAGCACTCGTAATGTTACCCACTTTTTAAATAATGTCATTGGAGATGGATAGACAATTCAGGTCCTACTAAATGGCCACTACGTTCTCCTGATCTAGCCCCGAATGACTTTTTTCGATGAACATTTAGAATGAGTTTCCGTAGTCCGCTTTTGGGCAAAGTCATGCGCTGAAAATCAACCCTGAGAAGTGCGTAGCGGTATTGTTTGGCCAACCGAAGGAGGACGTCTGCGGAAGATTTTTATTTTTCTTCCTACCCAATTGAACCTCTTCTTAGAGTTTAGGCAGGTGTACTTGTGTATTCTTTCTTCAATTTACACTTTATTTTGTAATTTCCTTTCTTGTATAACCTTGCAAAAATAAAGCCATATTATTATTACTATTATTATATTGAGAAAACTTGTGAGGTACCGTACGAGTATATCGCATATGACAAAGATTTTTACAATTAAAAAATTAAGTGTTTTTTGTTACTTTTACACTTGTCGAAGTTTATTTAGGACGATTGTATATGGTACATAGATCTAAGAATGTTGATGTTAATAATCGACGAAGGAGATACATGTAGAAACTCCATTATATATATATAATAAAACACAAGTGTATAGTTTCAAAATTATTATAATGTTTAACACACTACATATGTTTCGCCACACTGTGGCTTCATCAGGTGGATGAAAATACAATTTCAAAATACAAATTAGCTCCTATATATATCAATACAAATTACAAACATAATCTCATTCTAAGAGGGGGTGGACATGTTTAAATTTTAGATTTAGTAGGGGGGAGTTATTTAAATCTAGTTGATTATTTAATATTATACCTAATTTATTACATTTATTAATTTCTAAACTTTCAAGCATATTAAGTTTTTTACTTTTTCCTAAAACATGTAAAGTTGTAAAATTAGTATTGAATTTATGATTATGTGATAATGTTATAATCATAAATTCAATACTAATTTTACAACTTTACATGTTTTAGGAAAAAGTAAAAAAACTTAATATGCTTGAAAGTTTAGAAATTAATAAATGTAATAAATTAGGTATAATATTAAATGATCAACTAGATTTAAATAACTCCCCCCTACTAAATCTAAAATTTAAACATGTCCACCCCCTCTTAGAATGAGATTATGTTTGTAATTTATATTGATATATATAGGAGCTAATTTGTATTTTGAAATTGTATTTTCATCCACCTGATGAAGCCACAGTGTGGCGAAACATATGTAGTGTGTTAAACATTATAATAATTTTGAAACTATACACTTGTGTTTTATTATATATAAATGTTGATGTTTGCATATACAAACAAAAAATGTTCAGTGTTTCAGAACTGGACCATGCTTACGGCACAGAAAAACATGATTATAGAATAGCGCAACATCATTTAGTGGTAAGGGAAACGAACCTTGGCAACGCCGGTATGTTTTTCAGCAAACTGCCAAATGATATGAAAACTCTAGGCGATATCAATGAATTTAAAAGTAAAATGTTTTCCAATTTATGCAGCACTGAGCCTTATTTTCTGTAAATGAATTCTTGGATCATAGGGTTTGAATCAGTTTTGGTAGGTTATTCTGGCTATTAAATTTAATTCTTATTTAGATTTATGTTTCGATGTAGTTTTTGAATAGATATCTTGTATTTTTCTGTTATGACGTTTCATGCCAACCTGTAATTTTGTGTTACAATAAAATAAACATGATTATTTTTATTATTAAAAGGGGCATGATTGAACGGTTAAAACAAAAGTGGAAATATCTCAATAAGAAGGGTAAATAGAATAAATTGGAGGACATGACATTGACCGAAACATCAATTTTATGCCAAGTTCACAGACTTATTTCGAAACGTTCTACTACATATATGTGTATATATGAGAGCTCGTATTTATTTGATAAGGGTTCGGCATCGGTAATAAAGCACGGATGACGTGCAGTGTTAATTTGGAACTGGCAGCAATAAATAAAAATAGACCTCTGACGTGTTCTAATAACCGAGTGATATCGATTATTACCACTCTACGAATACACATGACACTGTCTGGATTCGGGACTGCACACACATGTACACACCTTACGTATACACAAACACGCGTGCTTGCATACGTTCACTGCACACACAGACGTCCACCTCGACCGCTTGGGGTGACAGGGTTGTGATTAGACCCTAACACTGACTGGTCTGGGTCGTGTGTAGTAATAATAACCGAACCGAGAGAGCTAATGGTCAAGTCGTAGTCCAGCCACCTGGGAAAAAAATATTAATTGCGGCGGCCAAGAACAAGCACGCATTTATAATATATTCTTGATCGTCTCGCTTGGCCGTTATATGCATCATGTGTCCAGGATTTATTGTGGAGCTTTTAATTTATTCGTGTTACCGGAGGGTAAATAGTCGGGTATATGTTATGTTATGTTCTGCGTGTTGCTATATAGAGTCGGACACTGAGAGCGCGCGCTTATAAAAAACGAATTACAAATATAATTACATTTTGATGGAATGCAACCCGAACGAACGGGGAATAAACAGATAAGATCGTAAAGGATGAGCGGTGCGCAAAGATTGGATCGGCGTTGACGATGGACATCAATATAGGATATTTCAGAGAATTACCGCCTCTATAAGTTTCTTCCATGTGTCTCTGATGACTCCAGAGGAGGAATTAGTCTCAGAACATATTATATTCAGTATTATGATTATGTTATATCCGTGGAGATATAAATTAAACCCCTGTGATGTAAGTACCAAGGAGCATGGCAATTTATAATAATAATAATAATATTAAATTGCCTTTACTTTAATAGTAATTCCATATATGAAAAATTTGCATTATATAACACGAAGGATAAGTTAAAATTATTGACAATAAAAAACACGGTTAATATTTTCTAGGATATTATTTTAAATACGCTCAAAGTAATTCCCTTCAGCAATGATACACTTGACCATTCTTTCTTTCGACTGTTTAAAAGCTCCCAACCAGTCTTCCTTCGGAATACCTTCCAATAAGCGTGAACTGCGGTATTAATATCTTCTTCCGTCGAAAACCTTCTACCCCGCAAATTGTGTTTAAACCTAAAAAATATCCAAAAGGCTCACATTACTAAATCAGATGAATACGGCGGATGTTCTATTACTTTTATATTTTTTCAGCTAAAAATTGGTGAGTTAAAACTAGTGTGTGCATTTTCATGGTGAAGCATAATTCCAATGGCAATGGCAATGGAACTCTATTGAACACATTATGTAGTGTATGCCTTGACAGCATTTATATAATACACATATTATCATGTCTTACATGCAATTAACATGACCGTCTTAGAATAAAGAAGTATTTAACAATACTACGTGTATTATTTAACGACGAACCAAAGAAATTCTAGTGAAGCCGTCACATGACGATCCTGTCAGTTATTATTATTATTTAAAGCTAGTAAAATGCACATTAATTTAAGTTAAATAGATACAGGAATAAGTTTAAGCAACGAAATGGGCCATAAACAAACAAAAAAGCAGAAAGTATTCGACAACGAAATTGTCAATAAAACGTTTATTGTTGAAGAGAAATCAGTTTACCGTCAACCTAACGAATGATGTAAAAGTGGTCCTTTATCAGAGGCGAGAGCGTGCTTAGTGTTGTTAAGTGAATTTCAAAGATATTGTGTAAAAAAGGATAACTAATGCTAACTGGTGAGTGAAATCTATGTGATGGTCACCACTTAAATTTATCGTATGTATTTAATTTATACACAGAAGTCTAGAAATGTTTAATCATTTAATATGAATTAAATTAAATATTTTTATCAATTTTATTATTTAAATGTATTATAAAATAATCCAAAACGGCGATAAAGAAGCAAATACATAAATCAAATAAAATACGTAATGAAATAAAAGAGAAACTATTGAATTTTATAATAATTTAGTTAGTATTTGGGCTTCGTCCTGTATTAACTGTAATGAGTAGCAAAGAGAGACTTGCAAACTAATTTTCCGCAAAGCTAGGGACAAAATTGTTAGACCGTTTCAACCATTAGGTGCCAAATATAAAGTGCCTCGGTTTTAGATAAGATTAATCCCCTCATTCTAGACGAGGAAACTGAAGACGAGGAAGAAACGATGGCCTTATGCAAACGGCGAACATTTTTCAGTGTACCACTTAGCTGTAACTGTCTTTTATTCATCTAGCTTAATTGCATTTACTAAGTCCGTACTTCTGAAGAATACCGCATACATAACCTTTTCCATAGCACTCTGATTCTTAATCATTGTAGGAGTTTCCTCATCCTCGTGAATCTATACACGAATCTCTTGGCGGGTAGGAAGATTGAAAAAGAGAATATAAGTTTCGTCATCCGTCACTATTTTGGACAAAATTTGGTGCCCGCCATTATATAAGAAATGTAAAGTTTCATGGCAAATTCTCACACGCTCTGCTTTTTGGAAGTCAGAAAGGTGATGCGGCACAAAACGACTCACCACTTTTTTTTTAATGCAGGTAATCGCGTAAGATTATTTTAACAGCTGAGGATGCAATCTTGAGTTGATGTTCTACTATCGCATAAGTGGCTTTGTTATTGTGGCCATCTGATACCTCTTTTTGGAGATATTTAATTTTTTAAAAAGATTGTATTTTCAGAAATATGCTAATAAATCAAAAACTTTAGATTTAAGGCCTATACTATCTCATTCCCTTTTTGACTAAAAATTATACGGAGAATAAAAAATCTCAAAATACTTGACACCCTCATTTAACATTAGAGAGGCTGTCTACCAATATGTTTCTCAGGAACTACCGGACCGATTCACTTGTTTTTTTTTAAATGACTCATCGTCAATTTTCACGATAGAAAGTTGGAGTTTTGCATCGTTATATTACAACATGTGCTACAAATTACACTTTTCCGTTTTGAAAAATATTCATTGGAAGCGATTTTATTCAAAATTTTCGGGACATCATTAGTAACGCATAGTCAATTTTTGAAATGGAAGGTTGAAAGCCATGATACTAAATTATTCTACGACTCAAGCTCCATCAGGAAAATTTTTCCGTTATTAAAAATGTCTAGATCAGATTTTTTAGGGTTCAGAAATTTTTCAAAAATTCGAGTTTTTTCAAACCTCATGCACTTTATGGCAGTTGGTTCACATACGACTGGCGTAATTTATTTTGTATTTGTATTGCAATTTATTTATTTATTTATGTGCATTTTCATCGTGGAGCATAATTCCCATGTCTAGAACTCTATTGAACACATTATGTAGTGTATGCCTTGACAGTATTTATATAATATACATATGTATTATCATGTCTTACATGCAATTAACATGACCGTCTTAGAATAAAGAAGTATTTAACAATACTACGTGTATTATTTAACGACGAACCAAAGGAATTCTAGTGATTCCGTCACATGGCGATCCTGCTAGTTATTATTATTATTTAAAGGTAGTAAAATGCACATTAATTTAAATTAAATAGATACAGGAATAAGTTGAAGCAACGAAATCAGCCACAAATAAACAAAAGAGCAGAAAGTACAACGAAATTGTCAATAAGACAATGTATATTCCGCACCCGAGCAAGTTAAGGGAAAAATGTTGAAGCTGGATTTTGCTTTAGTCATGCTTTAGTTATTTATCAATGAGCTATGGGAGACCAAGAATGCAAAATAAAGCTCTCTCAACATGTAATTACACTAAGAGGGGGTCTACAAATTTTGTTTGTACATCATTGCATGCCGCAAGTGCTTTGTTTATTCCTTATAGGTTACAAAGTCAACATAAAGAAGGAAATGGTTAGAGGCAAAAGCGGGGCTGCGAAATATATATTGCTTGGTGAAAATATTTTTTTTGTACTCGCCGCCTGTAAAGTCACATTTGGCGCACGTGTAGCTCGACTGGGAAATACGTTTTCCTGGTTGAGGCGACTGTAAAAATTGAAACAAACACTGGTTCTTTGGGACATTTAAAAAAAAATCTTGGTAGTAATAAAATTTAGTCTATAAAATGCTACTTCCCTCCACTATTCTTCACTGAAAGTTGGGGAAATAGGAGATTAAAAATTCATCTAAAAAAATTGGGGCGCCTTCTATTTGTGTCACATCGATATTCATATTGGCAGTTCGGAATTGTTTGTATTTAAACCAAAAAACGCAATAAATGTACTATAAATTTATAAATATAAGAATAAATACCTCATGTTTGCATTGTGTAAGAATATAATAACTTAATTTTAGGGAAAGGTGAATAATAGTTACGTACATGAAATGCTTAAATTAATTAGGTAATCTATCTTAGTTTAGGTATGATACCAATGACATTAATCAATAATATTTTTTTAATTTAATGTTCGTACAAAAAATATTGTACAAACAACTTGCGTGAAGACATCTTCCACGCATTCGCGCAATTAAAGGCACTCGCTTCCTGCGGTCGCTCGTGCTTACAATGTGCGCTCATGCGGGAAAATAGTCTTCCCGCACTTGGTTCGTAAATAACTATTCCAAGTTATGAGACTATAGCAAATTTAGCAGTTGTCTTCTTAATGTGCTGATGAAAATATACACCTTTTCGTGCTTGTACATTTCGGGGCATTTTCTCCATTAGTTAGTTGTAACATTATACAGGTCGTTTCACTTAAGAAAGTATAACTATGGTCAACCAGCGAGACATCTTTCTTCATAAAGTCGCAATCGGCCTTCACGGTGATGACCCACACTGCATACATATATATAGTCCATGAAATAGTCTATTCAATTATTCTTTTAATTTTGAACTTAATATTATAACAAGTTAATTAACAACGATAAATAGTCGTGTTTGATTACTTTCCAGTATATTTGCAAAAGTACCATTGTCCCCTAACAGTTCAAATAAACCTCCTTAGTCGGGAAAAAAGTAACTCTCTTCAATTTCACAACGATGCCCTGTCAAATATTTACACACAAGAAGTTATATTTTCATTAATTTATTCGTCACTTCATTTAGGCGTGAAACCGGTAGAACGAATCCAGCATTATTTACATTCTAGTTGTCAGGATATTTTACGGACTGCTTGTTTTACGTATTTGGTGACGTGAGAATTATCGACTAATTGAAAAAAAAAGTATTTTGACACGATTAGATGTCATTATCGAGCATAATGACATCCGTGCGTGGTGAAATATAGTAAACGAAAGGAAAATTTCAAATCTGTCAGAATCAATATGTTCGTACGCTGCTGATTCGTACGCAACGTGATATAAACATCATTGTGTGAGCCATGTGACTGTGTAGGTATACTTTGACGAATAATTCATTAAAAATTCACGGCCTGCTAGAACGCGATATACACTTGCAGAATATTTCGATTATTTAAAGCGAAGGTGACATCTTAGAATGCCAGAAAAATTATCGCCGAAAATATCACTCAAAAAGTGATATTTTTTATGAAAAGAAAATGTTCTTATTATTATACACAGCATTATTTATTGACAAACATAGATTCCACCTACTTGATCTTATTTAGACATGAAGAGAGAAACGAAAAAATGTATATTCTCCAAGTAAATCTGATACTTTAATAGTTACTATAGAAACCAGAAACTGTTTTTATACGAAATGTCTGGAGTTTGCTGTACATAGTAGACAAGAACAAATAACCATATACAGTGCAAGCTAGCAAAAAAGGAGAATGGTTCAAGGAGAAGAACGATTTATTTATTTTGTATAATTTAAGTGTTAATTTATTATAGTTACGAAGTAATAGCTAGGATATCTAGTTTATTATAGGACAACGGCTGGTTTACGTCGAGGTAGGCGCCATAAATTATCGGCCTGACAGGCTTATACAGGTTCAAACGTGTTCAAACTCCGTCACGTCATGGATGCACATAAGCGAGGTGTACACTATAAATATGACTGCTCGCAGCCTAGTAGTTTTTATTAACCAGCGAACCAACGGAACTAGCGCACGAAAATGTCTGATGTAACGAAAATTGAGTACCACACGGTCATTAATTTTTTAATAAAAGAAGGGCATACACCTTATCACATTAAACAACGTTTAGACGGCGTTTACGGTGATTCATCTCCTTCGTATTCAACTGTAAAAAAGTGGGCAAAATGTTTCCGTTTGTGACAAGAATCCCTGGAAGATGCTGATCGGTCGGGTCGACCAATTGAAGTGATAACGACTCAACAAATTTCAATTATTGAACATTTAGTGTTCACCGAAATCTCCATGACCATTTGGGTATAAATAAACTTAGTGCTAGATGGGTACCGCGACTTCTCTCTGCTCTCCAACGTGAATGTGCGCAGTCGTTTTTAAACATGTGTGGGGACGACCCAAAACCGATTTTGGAGTCCATTGTCACAGGGTATAAAACAATGGTTCTGTTTTACGATCCTCTATCGAAATGGGTGTCCATGGAATGGCGGCGACCTGATGAACCTCGTCCCAGAAAGGCGAAAGTCGATCAATCAACGAAAAAGGTGATGGCCACAATTTTCTGGGATTGTGGGGGCATTTTGCTAATTGACTTTAAAAAGCGCAATACAAGTGTGAACGGCACATATTATGCGCCTTTATTGCATAAATTAAGAGAGAGTATTCGTTGAAAAAGGTCGTGGAAAATTGCCATTATTGCACGATAATGCTCCCGTCCATACTGCCGCCATTTCACATGCTGCCATCCGCGAATGCGGATTTCAAGAATTGGAACATCCACCGTATAGTCCGGATATGGCTTCTTGAGATTTTTTTGTTTCTTTTCTAATTTAAAAAAAAACAAAACCTTAGGGGACGTAGTTTTAAGGACGACAGTGAGTTGCAAGCAGCTGTTATAGAAGATTTTGAAGATAGAACATCAGATTATTTTTATAAGGGTATCGAATTATTAATTAATCGTTGTAAGAAATGTATAGAAGTTAGGGGAGATTACATTGAAAAATAAAAATTCATATATTGTTCCAAGTTTCTTTTTTGTATATCAGGCCGAGAATTTATGGCGCCTACCTCGTATATTGGGTAAGCGTGACAACTAGTGCGCAGTGTGGATAATATAGTTGAGCTGGGATTTCTATTAGGACTGGGCGAATCCATCATTTCCATGATTTTTGACGTGTTCCTGGATTTCAATAAATTGGCGAATGTGCTGATGCAATAAAGATTATTTTTGGATAAGAGATCTGAACACGCAAAATAGCACAGAAAAGTGTATTGCAGTTATATTTTAAAACATGTTTATAGGAAATACACCTGACATTACTTTTACTTACATTCTCTGGCGACAGTTTCTATATGCGAGGATGTAATGAAAAATTCTTAGCCTACTATAGAAGCAATTAAAATTTGAAAGTCAAAATACTTTATTGTTCAACATACGCTCCTCTTAATTGTATACATTTATTACAACAAACCTGTAACGCCTCTAGACCTTTCAAAAAGAAATTTTTATCTTGCGCTGCAAACCAGGCTTCCACAGCATCTATCACCTCTTCCTTGGAAGAAAATTTACGACCTTTTAAACTTTTTTTTCAGTTGAGGAAAGACTTGACAGTCGGAAGGAGGGAGATCTGGTGAATAAGGGGGGTTTTCGAGTAATTTTAACCCTAAATTACAAATTGTTTGCATGAGAACATGCGATTTGTGTAGGTGCATTGTCCTGCAAAACCAAAACTTCTTTGGACAACTTCTCTCCATAATTTTTTTTCTCGTAGAGTGGTCAGTAACGTCGAATAGTAATTCTCAATTATTACTCTACCCTTATCCAGAAAATCTATCATGATTACTCCATGGCAATTCCAAAAAACTGAAACAAGAACTTTTCCAGCAGATTTTTGAAAACAAAACTTCTTAGGCCTTGGAGAACCAAAGTGTCTCCATTCAATTTCTGGGTCGTAGAAATGTACCCGAGTTTTATCCATAGTAACAATACGGCTTAAGAAGTCTGCATCTTTTGCACGCTTCTGGTTAACAGAGAGACATTTTGGGATTCATTTTACAGACATTTTTCTCAGGTCCAAAACAAACGTGAATTATATGAAATATTCATTGCCTCAGATATTCGTTTTAGCCCAATTCGAGGGCCTGGCGAAATCATGTCATGAACTGCATCAACATTTTCGGGGACGGACACCGAAACTGGCCTTCCCGATCGGTGTTCATCTTCAATAGAAAATTTACCCTTTTGAAGCTTGCAATCAAATATTCACGATCGCATACGATGGACATGGATCACCAAGGGTATTAAGCATATCTTCGTAAATCTGCTTACCTCTTAACCCCTTCAAATACCGGTACTTGATAATATCTCGATACACCAATTTTTCGATTTTCACAATTTCGGTTAACATTCTTTTTTTCAAATGCGTAAGTTTGATTTGACTTTTTGACGTGAAACTTTACACTGACACCGTTTGAAAATACCCTTCACATTAAATATTCGTTGAATGTAAACAACTCTATAAGTTTTGATTCGAAAACATCACACAGGGAAAAGAGTCCATGCTTTCAGCGTAAGACATCTCCAGTATAGGACCTTGTGCAGTCTCCAGTTGGGACAAAGAGTTCTCCCAGACGAACGTAAGAAGCCGAATCCCAGACACCTGAAGAAGAGTGAACTCGTAAGGCCCCTTTATTTTGTTCTGGGAAAGAACAGAGTATATATTTTTTTCCTTCAATATATTGTTAAATTTATATAGGATTGTTTTCTTGGACTTAGCATCACACAGTCGTAGGTGGTAGACTGTTTTTTTGCATTGTCTTTTGATGATTATTTACTTCTTTTATACAAAAATTAGCTGGCGCCTAATATGCCTTAACTTACGAAACCAGTACGTCACCAGGCGACTACATTTGGAGATGATTCCTTGATGAGTCTCGGGCTTGTGCCCTTACTTCCATCAGGCAGACTTTACGAGATTACAAAATATTGCTAAGATTTAGCAAATTTGAACCTAAGAATATTTATAGCTTTATACTAAAAGGAATGTTCAGCGTGATGGTGGTGTAATGAGGAAAAATGCTTAGTTTGGGTAATGAAATATCATCAATCGACAGGAAAAAATACGTGTTTTCAAACGAGTCGTTTTGAAGTGCTGAGTCAACTATGGAATTTCATACTTAGGAGAGATAGTGAACCAGTTAAAACAGCGTACGGAGTGCAAAATGTAAAATACCTTGTTCAAACACTGTTCTGCCTCTGTTTCTCAGTTAAAGGTCCAAGAGATCTTGCTCATATTACGCGTATGATGGGTTCTTCAAAATATAAGAGCAACTAAATTTTGTTTACTAACCGAGTTAGACCAGTGCTCACCAAATGGAGATGGAGTCTTTTAGCGCTGCTCTACATGCAATTTTCCGGATATTACTCCCATAGAGAATGTATGTACTATTCTCAAACTTCGCAGACATAAGCGAGCTGTACAACCAAACTGAAGATGATTGAGGCAGAGATAAGAGTATGGTTTGGTGACTCCAAATCATCGCTTTCTGGAAAAATTTGATAACATCAATACCGATATGTTTAAACATTGTGATGGAAGCTGAAGGTCGACATGGTATATACTGAATTTTTATGATTTACTACTACGTATATGCAATATAATTTGATAAATAGTGTAGTTCACATTTTTTTTAACAAAGTTGTAGAAGTATTATCTCTAAAAAGGCAAAAAAAAACTTTTTATTATCATTATAGGAATGTATTTTTAATAAAAATTGATTACCATTTTGTTCTCATTCTTGTACTACTTACATATTTAGAGGAATAGCTACCGCTTACAATAAATCCTGTCGTATTGTTTCTAATTTACTGGGTAGATGCTGACAATAAGGAAGTTCAATTAACAGATCCGATCCTGCGATGCGTCGCACTGTATTCGCTGTTAATAAAGTTTGTCGGTTCTCGCTTCATGGATTCTGCTAGCACTAGGCAGCTGCAACGTGCAATTAAGATAAGTGCAGTTCAGTTACGGGAGCTACCGTCGTCATGATTGATTCTCAAGATCAAAGATCAGCCATGTAATAATTCTATCCTGGCGAGTTCGCGAGAATGAAGAACGTGGTGCTAATGTCAACGTCGTCACTGGGGCATTTTACGCAGTCTTGTTAATTTTAAGACCAAAATATATGAAACTAATAACTGCAGAAATTCGTTTTCTTGACGTTTGTAAGATGTCAATTAAACGCAACATATTATTGTAGATATGTTTTGAAAATTAAGACTTACTTACAGAAAAAAGATGATATTTAACTTAACATAAAAGTATTAATTTCATCGAACAATTTTAATATAACAGTAACTGTTACAGTTTTAGATTTAGATGCAATAAATTGCCAGATACAGTGTTTTAAAGACATACAATTTGATGTAAGTGTTGTGATGTGAGATGTAGTTGAAAAAAGGTTTTAGAATATTATAATAATTATATTATGAGAGATAAGATTGGACGAGATTTGAAAATGTTTCATTGTAATTTATAAAGTGAATAATTGAATACAACATATATTAAAAAAAATAGTTACTATAGTAAATCAAAAGATCATATCTAGGATTTAATTCCAAAAAAACATACGCAGGTGTATTTTAAAAATAAAAATATCAATACATAATTTAAAAAAAAAATTATTATCCAAACACGGAATTTTAGGTCTTCTTTTATTTTACTTATGTTTTTTATTTTTATATATGAATGGATTTTTTTTATGTATTATTTATTATATTCTTTTGTAATATATATCATATTTTATCACTTTTAATTATAGTAATGCTTCTATATTTTATACTTGTGAATTTAAATCTATTTTGAGAATACATATACCGCCACCAATACACATGCCATCTTAGCAGCTTAGTTTCTTATCTGCTGCTCCTGCTAGAGAGCTATGTGTCGAGGTGGTCCGATATTTCCCTTATTGCAGTGTAGAATATCTGCGAATACTTGATGGTCAATAGCTCCTCAGTCGCCATATACAGGTGTTCATTTCAAAACTTCCCACTATAAATTTCTGGAAATCTGGAAATCTATGAAAAATTCCCTGAAACACGTAAGAAGTATTATCGTAGAGGGCATTTCGTGATGCAAAAATTGACTCACCACTTTAACCCTCTGCCCCGGAAGCTACCCCATTAAAAATCTTAAATGGAAAGGGTAATCGAGTAATACGTCATTTTAAAGGTCTTTTGAAACAGTACATTTTCGTGTCAAATTTTTTAAAATTAATCGGTCCATTTTGAATATTTTTAAAGAAATCTTATGGTTTGTTTTGAATTTCTAGCTAGTCGATCTATTTCAGGAGCAACGGAACAAAAGCCAATATTACTTTTAGAAGTTTTTCAAAAACATGAAAAATAAAGTAACGAAGACCCTCATCTGTCTGTAGAAGGACACATCCAGTACCCTGAAAAAATTAATGTATGAGCAGCCATCTTGGGGGACCAAGTGATTAGTTCGTTGTTTTTCAATGGAAATCTAAATGACGAAGCATATTTGGATATCTTGGAAGATACAATCAATCCGCTAATTATTATTGATGCCCTCGAAAATCAACTGGATAGAGTTGGAAATACCCTAACTGATAAGGACGAATTACATTTTCAACAAAATGGAGCTCCTCCTCACTATGTTCTTCCAGTACGGCGGTGGTTAGACAATGTATTTCCAAATAAATGGATAGGGCAAAGATTAACTATAAAATGACCCGTCAAATAGCCTAGTTTTACACAACTAGACTTTTTCTATGAGGTTATTTAAAGTCTGTTGTATTTACCCCTCCACATTAAAGTTTAGAAGAACTTCATCAGAGGATTAATGCAACCTGCCCTGGAATTCAAAGAGATCTTTTTGAAAATGTACGCTGCAGTTTTGAACAACGGCTATACCATTGTTTAGCGATCAACGGACAACATTTTGAACAATTATTGGATTGTATGTTTCTGCAGAAGAATATTTGAATTCTTAAATAGCTTTGAAGACGAAAATAAAACATTTTAAGCAGTGAAAGTGTGTTTGCTATATTTAAGTCTAAAACAAAAAATTAAACAAACCAAACTGTTTCTTAAATCTTCAAAACGAATCGATCAATTTTAGAAAAAGTAAACGCCAATATGTACTGTTTAAAAAGACCTTTAAAATGACGAATTACTCGATACCCCCTTCCATTTAAGATTTTTAAGGGGGCAGCTTCCAAAGGCTAAAGGTTAAAGAGGATGAGTCGATTTTTGCATCAAAAAATTGCCCCCACGAATTTTTCATAGACTTTCAGAAATTTAGGGTGGGAAGTTTTGAAATAAACAGCCTGTATAATAATAGTCGGTAATAGCTCGTATATTAATAATATGGTATACTAAATTAGAATTTAAAATATATTTATCGTTTGTCATTCATTCTGCAGTAAATATATTTACATCGCATAAATATATACGATCCGAACATTATCGAAACACTTTGTAAACATGCATAAAACGTAATTACCTAAAGAAACTATCTAGCGTTGCATAATGCCGCAATATACAATGTTAAAGAAATGCCAAGAGAAACACGCTGATTTAACGCAAACCATCCAACAATGATTATGGAATTAGGTGCGCCTTAATCTCAGTGTATATTTCACATCAAGCGCGGGTAAGTTATGGGACGTAAGTACCATACAACAACTTAATTTAATGGATCTCTGAAAACGAAATAGAAGATATTTGGTCTATGTATACAATGCGTTCTCGCCAGTGGAGAAGATACACGTCGAAAAAAAGAGAAAGGGAGAAGACGAAATACTTACATAGCTTAGCGTCCACTCTGTACTTATTGTAAGCATTTATTAAGCCGAACACTGGACGCTGACATGTGCCAGCTTGACAAACTTGAATAAAGACATTCCCAGTGTGTGTACCATATAACAAGCTACAAGTTGATAGTATGTATAAAAGTGTGTTTAGCATTTCCAGTTCTAGTATGTCACCGTCATGAATGTCTCGACAACGGTCCAGTAGAGTCCCGACAGGCATGATAAGATATAGAGCGAGCCAGTGTATCGGGACGGTTTACAAGCGTCCAATATCTTTCTGCGTAAATCATGAGCTGCTCCATATATGGCACTCTGAAAGCAACACACGAGATCGCCTTGCATATCAAACGAGGCACTCCTCTACAAAATATATATTGTATATGTGTATGGATTTATATCTTAGTGGATTTTCTTCCTGTGATTATACTTTCTTAAAATCTTACATCCTAACTAATGTTTTACTGATGTTAAGTAACTCTGATGCATAAACATTCGCAGTAACTTTTATATAATTTTATTCTAGTTTAATGTAGGTATAAGAGGTAAAATTTTAATAAATAAATAGACAAACAAAAGTGCGTGAATAAAGATGTAACGCATTTGCAATAATGCTTAAATAAGTTTTGGGCGAGAGATAAGGATATATATTTACAGTATATAAACTACAACAACCAAATTGCACTAAAACATAAGTTTTCTAGTCAACTGTCAAAACAGTTTGTTCAATTGTTAATAGTGTAACGAAAACAAGTCCACAAAAAAATAGAAGAGTAAACATTAGCGCGACGCACCGTAAATAAGTCATAAATCATCCACATATATGTAATGTGTAAGCGACAGAAAGTCTGTCGTATGTTCTACAAACATCGAGAGAAATAGAGAATTTTGGCGTATATTTCCAGAGTCTTATATGCCGATATAAAAAGCGGCCGGTGCCCAGAAAGCATTAATTCATTGAATAGTTTTCGTACGGTTAAATAAACATAAATAAGTGAGCGGTGCAGTTTTTATTACAGTGCAATAAATACATAAATATTACAAATATAAATAGTAGTAATAGAAATAAATACGTGTTTTAATTTGAATTGTATTTTGCATTTATTTTACATTTTTATATTGTGATTAGTTTTAGTTGTGTAAATATACAGACAGTTTTAAAACATTTGCACGAGTTGTTTATTTCGAACCCGAAAACGCAACAATAGAATTAAATTAAATGCTTATATTTACTGAAAGGAAACGTCTTCTTTCACAAAAATATCAAGAGCTAGCATACGAGGAGGTATCCAAAAGAAAAAAACCGATTTGTGGTAGTCTGAATTTTTATAGTACAAAGCTCTGCCGCTAGGGGCATATAGAGTTATCATTCCTGGGGCAGTAAGCGAATCGTCGTTGCTAAAAGAGTTTCTCTCGGTGTGTGGGTAAATTTTTTTAGTGACATTGTTTTGTGTCCTCGTTTATCTTTGTCATGGCTGTTTCTCGCGAACAGCACGCGACCATAAAATTTTGCTTCTTGCTCAAAAAGACTAGTAGAGAAACTCTCTGTTGATAGTAGTGGGAAAAATCAAGTGCTTAATTCGTTTTCCCGAAACAAATGAAAATGTTGAATAAATTTGCGAAATAATCCTGCAAGATTGATAACGGACCATTGAAGCAATTGAGCAGCTGCCCGGAGTGACTTGGAGTTCAATTCTGCAAATTTTAATGGAAGATTTGATAATGAAACGGGTGGATGCCATATTCGTGCGTCGACTGCTGACTGCTGAACAAAAACAGAGTCGCGTGGTCTAGTTCCGAAATATTCCAAACTCTTTTCCGAAGTCATTGCAGGTGACGAATCATTGTGCTATGAATACAACTCAGAAACGACCTCAAAAAAGTTCGTCAAGTGAAATGAAACATCAAAATAATGCTGACGATGACAATACAGTCGTCCATTCAGAATTCGTTCCGAAGGATCAGGCAGTTATCTACCTGGGAGTTTTTAAAAGATTACGTAACACTGGTCTTATGACAGTCGGGCTACTGGTTTTTTGTACAGTTTTTGAAAAAAAAATACTTTAGACTGCCATTCACAATGATAAAGAAAATTGTGTCAGGGAATTTGACTATATATGATACTTCTAGAGAAGAGGGTTTTATTTATTATTAAATTAATGATTATTTATTGTAAATATTTATTTTGAAATAAAAGATATTATAATTGTTTTCAACTTTAAAAGTATTACTCAATTGAAAATAAAACAATTAATATACACGCCAAATTAATCCTTGGTGCTGATTGCATAAAAATCTATTCAATTAATCTGAACAAAATTTCTTTAATTACTCATATTTTGTAGCATTATATAAAATTGAAAAACAAGTTAAATTTAATGTAGATTTTATTAACAACCGCACACTATCATTCTACTGTCAAATGATTCACTTGCGAACTATAAGCACAATTTCATGTACGTCAGCATCAGTTGCTAATATTCTTAGTAGAATTGGTTGAAATAACGCCAACTGTATCATTTTTAATTAATATTATTCAGTGAAGTAATCCTGTAATTATTATTATATACCTCTATGCCTATATAATACACTGCTCAACAAAATTAGTGGAACACAAATTTAATACTCCAACATTTTTTAATTAAAAGAGAGAAATAATTATCTATACTTCGGAATATCATATTTTCAACATTAGTTAACAAGATTAAATATGCTCTAATTTAACAATTTCCTTGTACAATAATAAACAAATAAGAATACTATCAATATGAAAATGTATTTTATTACCTGAAATTATTAAAAAATCTGTTTAGGCCCGAATATCCAGATTTAATATCGTGTGTAGGGCAGACAAATTAGCATTAATTACAGCTTGGCATCGTCGAGGCATGCTGCGGATACATCGTCCTAACACATCTTGTGGTAAATTTTGCCATTTTTCAACAAGAACTTCGGATAACTACTGAAGTGTAAGAAGTGCAACTGGGCTTTTTCTGATATCTGTATCAAGTGAATTCCAAACATGTTCGGTAGGATTCATGTCTGGAGTCATGGCCGGCTAGTCATCACATGGATTTCTTCTTCTCGAAGAAAATTGGTCGTAAAATTTGCGGTCTGGATTCGGCAATTATCGTGCTGGAAGATAAAGGCATTACCAAAATTGTTGACGAATGGTACAACATGTTGTTCAAGGATCATTCTAACATAATGCTGTACATTGAGACGTTGAGGAACAACAACCAACTCGGTACGACCATCTATGCTGATTCCACCCTGTATAGTAACTGATCCTAATCCAAATCGATCTACTTCCTGTATACAATCTGCAGTGTATCTCTCTCCAGGACATCTGTACTCTCGTACACGACCATCGCAAAAAGTCAAAGTGAACCGGAACTCATCACTAAAAAGCACATACCTCCACTGTCGAAGTTGCCATTCTACATGTTTGCGAGCAAAGTGTAGGTCACTTGTGATCGTTACACAAGCGAGAAGTTCGCACAGGCCCCCGATCAGTCAAATCTGCAACTTTAAGTCTTCTTCTAACCGTTTGATCAGAGGTTGTTAAACCGGTAGCATTTCGAAGTAGGTTTTGTAACTCATGAGGAGTGGAAGTTCGACGCCGAAGGCAAGAATTGATGATGTAACGCTCATCCCAACGACTAGTTTTTCTTTTACGTCCTTGTCCGGTTCTCTTAAACTATCTGTCAGTTTCTTGATACCCATGCCATGCTCTGCAGATAATTGATGGACTGGTTTGTAGTTGATTGTCGACATATCGCGAAGGTCGACCATCTTCAAGTAAAGCAACCGCCCTTGGGACTTTGATTTCACGTAAATACGACATTTTTTACTTAAAAATAATTTAACACTCTAAATTGACGTTTGAAATGTCAACAAACTTACTTAAACAGTTTTGATTGTTTGCTCAAGAAACAAAAACCATTTTGTTTTGGGTAGTGTTTTCTATATCAACATCTAAGGAGGAGAAGATAAAATGCATTAACGTAATTTTCTTTTGTGCTTAGCTAAAACATTACATACAATAATAAAAAGATGAAAAAAAATTCGTCATATACTAACAACAACAAAAGACAGGTGTTCAGAGTATTGTCCCGCTAATTTTGTTGAGCAGTGTATATTCTACATTAATACAGTTATAAATTTAGAAATATATAAAGCAATTATTATTTTGGTTGCTGTGAGATTGGCAATGCGTCCCAAATATATTGGGTCATTTATATCTTCAAAATTAAAAACGTTATAGTTTATTCTTAAATGACTATACTTTAAAAGAATTTAGTCTCATAATCCAATCATTTTGTCTAAATGCACGATCCATACTACACTAGGAGATCGAATTATCAAACAATTCAATGTTTCACGAGTCGTCTTAATTGATTGTCTGTAATTCACGATATACGAAAACATCATTTATAATTAAAACATAAATTGATTCGTCCTTAAAAGCATAAAGGCATAACTTCTGGTAGTTGACCTATAATTTCACTTGTTTACGACATATATAGATACATTTTATATGTAGCTATGTTTCCGATATACCTACTTATTGTTTGAAATATTAATAATTTTTTAATACGCACCTCTAAACGATATGTATGTATATACATTGTACATACATTTTTAACAAGATACTACGTGGTTTTATCTAAGTAAATACTTGTCAGTTAACGTAGAGCACTTGAAAATGATATCATTTTACTGGTTCAGCAATTCATGTCGAATAGTTGATGAAACGCTTAAATGTTTATTACATTTTCTTTTCAATTATTACCTGGCTACTCAAAACACGAGAAAAGCAATTAGTGGGAGTGTAATTAAATGTAAACTAACAGATGAATTATTAATTTATTCGTTTACGTAAGTGTTGTATTGCCATGGTTTTTGTAATAACTTTCTATAATTCAGAACGTTATTCTTTAACATAAGGACTTACTTTATTATTTTAATGAGCATACGGGACCATATTAGCAGACGTAAAACAATGGATAGACAAGTGTAGTTCTGTGATAATCTAAATAATCTTATCACTGGTATATAATGTGACTTTTATTCACAACATCCCGGACACGACCAACTATGCACTTATCATACTTGCGGAATTTATGTCCAGACGCTATTAAAGCGTGCCAGCCATTTATATCTAACGAGGACAATTTTAACATTAAGAGGTACAGTTGAAGCTTACCAGTATTCCGTACCATCTAAAATATTAAGATAATCATCAAGTGTTGTAGTTTGTACTTAAGTGCGATGATCAATGTGTATAATACATTCAAGAAATTTTGAAAGCACTGAAATTCTAAATTAGGTTTATGCTTTTTCTGTGGAAATATTTTACTTTGAAGTTATCAAATATATCGAAGTTGGTTTTCAATGTTCACTACAAATTAACAACTTCAAATCGTTTTATCACTTTATGATTTAGCGCGAGTACCATGTGTTGTTATTAGAGACTGGATTTTATGCAAAATGCATATTTGTTGTTTTTTGGTGTATTCCTTCTATACTGTGTACTTATCCATTTTCCACCCTCAGAATACGTTTTTACCATTTTTTTTAGTGCATATAATGCATATTTGGACATACCATAACTGCATATGCACGTACATATTTCATAATTATTTTGCATATTTATGCATATATTCGCCATTTTCATAAGAAACATAATAAAATCTGATATTAAAAGATTAATTTGTTTGTGTAAACGTGACGGGGATTGCATTCCTTCAACTTTGCATTAATGACTCATTAAAAGTCCATCTCATTAATAATGGGATGGACTTTCCCAAAAATAGGATTTAACTCTACTGATAATCGGTTTACAGGGCAATTAGAACTTAAGAAATCCTTTTCAGAAATGTAGGTATTAATGCAGGTATATTATACCGTACGACTAATATCAATATAAGAAAAAGAAATAATTTCCTTCATACTTTGTTCATTCATAAACGTGTTAAGGTCTGTGCTATTTGGTGAAACAAAAGTGAATTAAAAGGTTTTGAAAATGCCGAAGATAGCTAAAGCGAAGTAATCTCTAATAAAAAAAATCTCGAGGTCGAAAATGTTCATCATCACAATATTTCCTTATACTACCGTATAAGAAAGTAAAATTGGATAAGTGATTGCAGTGCACTAAAAATTATTGACGAAGAAAGTGTTTTGTGCACACTCTGCGACAAAAGGGTAAGTTGAATTTTGAAATATTTTGTCAATAACAAGTTCTACAATTATGAGAATTTTTTTTTATGTTCATAAATATAATGAAACAATTTCATAATAAATTATTATTAGATATGTTTAATTTTATGTACTTTAAAGCTAATATATCTTTGTAATATTTCTTTGTCATAAACACCAAAATAACCAAAATCAATCAAATTTAAACAACTGGAGAACTTTACAAAACCAGACAATTTATTTTTCTAGTTTTTGTAGTAATATAGTAATTAATAATGATTATTATAACTGAATGTTAAAAATATATATTTGTTACACAGATTACCTGCCAGAAGAAATTTCAAGTAGTGCAACATTTAAACACAACATTTCATCAGAACAGGGTTTCTGAAAATTTGAATAAACCGCGGCAGCAACTTTTGGAGGAAAGTTTTTTCAATAATTCGAAGAATCCACAAGAAGCATTTTCCAAAGATTTGTGTAATCTTTTTGTGGGTTGTAATATTTCTTTACATAAATTGGACAATCCGATATTTCAAGAATTCCTGAAAACTTATTGCAAAGTCGATGATAAACCCATTTATGTACCCAGTTCCTCAGCTCTGCGCAAGAAATACATCAATGAAATTTATGAAGATGTTACCGATGGTATTAGAAAGGAGTTGAAAAACCAAAATCTTTGGCTCTCTGTTGATGAAACTACCGACACGAAGGGCCGTCAGGTTGCTAATTTGATTATTGGAACCTTAAATGGTTCAGCTCAATCTAAAAGACATTTAATTAATGTAGGTAATTTAGACAAAACAAATCATGTTACCATAGCCAGATTTATTAATGAGTTCTTAGCGAATTTCTTTTTACCCGACAAAGTACCTTTTGAAAAATTTCTGTTAATGGTAACTGACGCCGCTTCGTATATGTTAAAATTAGCTCAAAGACTGATTTTTTTTTCCCCAATTTAATCCATTGTACTTGTTGGCTCATGGTTTAAATAGTGTTGCTGAAAAAGTTAGATTAGAGTTTCCAGATGTAAATAATTTAATTAGTAATATCAAAAAAATATTTTTAAAAGCCCCCTTACGAGTGCAATTATATAACGAAATGCTTCCCGGCATTCCATTGCCACCAGAACCTCTCTTAACAAGATGGGGAACATGGCTTAAATGTGCTGTGTTTCTTGCGGATAATTACGAAGGTATCAAAATTGTTGTAACTCAATTTCATTCAGCAACCAGTCTTGCCATAGAATAGTGGAACGTAATTTTCAATAATTCGACAATACAAAATCAGGTATCATATATTAAATCTAATTTTGCGATAATTGAGCAGGCAATTACTAGATTAGAAGAGAGAAATTTATCTTTAAATGATGGTGCATTGTAAATGATATTGAAGAGAAAATTGGAAAAGTCCACGGATTGACTGGAAAAAGAATTAAAGAAAAATTAGCCGCAATTCTAAGCAAAAATGGAGGTTTTGTTACATTAAAATCTATAAATAATGTAATTAATGGCAATTTTAATGAAGACATTAATATAAGCCCCTCATTAATACCTAGTTTTAAGAATGCACCGATCACATCTTGCGATGTTGAAAGAACATTTTCCCAATATAAACATATACTTACAGATCGTAGACATAATTTAACTATGGAAAATTTAAAGAAATATATGGTTATTTATTGTAAAAAAATAAATATATAATTTGTAAATACGACAATTTATTGTAATAAATAAATATACAATTTGTAAATACGACAAATGAATTTTAATTTCCTGAAACATAATAAATAAATGCACATCATAAGTGCATATTGCATATTGTAAGTGCATATTTAGGGATTTTTTAAGTGCATATTGTATGCATATTTGGCAAACTTTTTAGTGCATATTTTCCAGTCTCTAGTTATTATGTCTGCAAATTGTTGCTAACTTGAAAATATAACTATAATATCTATATTTTAATAAGAAGTAACTAATAATAAGATAAACTCGGCAGTAGCTGGGTCAAATACAAAAATTATTTTAATTTATCATGTAACTTTTAATAGTTTTTCCGTTTATAGTCCAGTCGAATTGGACCAAAAAGGGGACTGACCTCAAAAAAATTTAAAGTAGTGATTTTCTTTCCTGAATTGTTGGGTAATGACTAAAGATATTCGGAAACCAGTTCCGAATATCTTTTGTCATTACCATTTTTCGTGTGGAACTGAAAATAAACGAGTTATTCAATAAATCAAAAATCGTCCTTAAATTGAAGATGGCGGCTGAAGCAATGGGGTGCGTTTCTTGAAAACCGAAATGTAGACCACCAGTGACCCCCCCCCCCCCAACCCAACAATTTGTGAAGGAAAATCACTACTTTTAAATTTTTTCCGATTCAAATCCTAATTCGACTGGACTATTATTAAATTATTTCAATTAAAACAAAAAGTGACACATACAGTATGGCTATTAATTTATAGTACTGAAACTTTCAAACTTTTTTCAATTAAAATAATATATAATAATAAATTAACATTAAGTATTAGCGTTACGAATAGGATGTTCCAAGACCCCTCCATTATGTTGAACGCACAGTTCGTATTGTCCTTGCATATTTGTGACCATATCTAAAAATAGAAGCTGTTGCATCTGTCGTATCGTATTGCCCTCTTTCTTGCACCGCTTCTGGTCGTTGAAAACCTAAAAATGTATTGCAACGCCTATTTACATGACTCGACAAATGAAAATGACATTCATCACTGTACCAAATGTTACTGATGAAGCTGGGATTATCATATTGCAGAACAAGAATCCTGACGCAGCATTCAAGTCTTGCAGCATGGGTCGTCCGAAGAACGTATGAATATATAGGCATTAAGTTGTTTCAATACTTTCTGAAGAGTCCTCCATATTCAATTTTGCAGCGGATCTCCGTTGACTACGACGTGATGAGCCCATAATTTGATTAAATACTCGTTCGTGATTTTCATTGGTATCCACTGTTTTTCTTCTCCTGGTGTAGCACACTTCCAGTTCTTCTAAACTTGGTTATAATGTTCAGTACAATAGCATTACTTGGTGCTTGTTTATTGAAATGTTCCGAAAATTGATCGCGGAAGAATTTAAGGCTTGGACCATTTTGTCTACCAAAACCGTATGAGCGAAAATAGTACTCAACTAAAAAGACTTTTTGTTCAGTAAATAACACTATTTACGAACTTGCAAACATATCAGTACATCTAATCAAACCAAACGTTAATGTTTATGTCAAATAACAGTGTTAATTGTTAGAGGCTTTATCACTAGAAGGCCTACCGTTTCAGTACTGTAAATTAATAGCAATATTGTACTACGTTAGTCCAATAACAAAGAAGTTAGGAACAGTAATAATAGTAATAGTTCATTAAAACCATTTTTACAAAGTAATTTGTATAAGTTACTGCATGAGGTAATACAGCTTTAACTAACCAAATATACTACGTAACAGAATACATTAAAATTATTTCAATGAAGAGAAGTAATCCTCCATGGAGTAACAGTTTAAACTATATAATAGTTCTTTTAGTATCGTTCTGAAACCATTAAAATCGGTAAATTGTGTTATTTGCTGTAGATCTGCATTGTATACTGTTGGACTAGACTAATACACTTTGGAGACTTAACACGCTTAATGTTTAAAATTGCAGATGAAGATAACTATTGTATGAATTTTAAATTCCTTAAAGATTTCTGGAGAACTTTGTTAGGAAGTAACACCTACGATTATTCTCAAAATTCGCTTCTAGCACTTAAATACATTCCGCGAAGAGAAGAACTACCCCAAAAGGTTATCCCATATCTAATCTGTGGCTCAGTAATGGTATGACTCGACTAACTAATCCCGGAATAAAATACACTTCAAATTGCGCCAATGAACCAAAGGTACGAGAGCTGTGATAGTTTCCTACAATGGGACTTCCAATTTAAATGTTCATCAAAATGCCATCTCAACAGAAACTATAAAAATATTTTAGGAAGATATTTCAATATTTCAGATCATGTATAAAGTACATATTTACTTTTGTACTTACTAATAGAATTTTATTTTAACATCGCTTATCTACGAAGAGTAAACTGAACTCTGACATTTAGAAATAGTCAAATTAGCATTTTATTTAAGGAAATTAAAAGTCTAATACAAATATGTCGATCAATAAATCAGTTAATTTGTATTATTTCATCGTCTGACGATTATACAATAAAATCTAATTAGCATTCATTTTAACACAAGATATTTTATGTCCTTATATGGGAATTTTTGAACATAAAGACGTAATATATTCCGCTAATAATTTTAGGCTTTTATTACTAAACGTAGAAATTTAAGCGTATACATGTAAAAACTCGTATAAGTATAGGTGACATAAAACAACTTATAGGCGCCAACGAGAGAAAGTCATAGACGAAAGGTAATATAGTGATGATCCCGCATACATATAGTCAATACATTTTATATCCACCAGTTTTAAATTATTATTACCAAATTGTATAGGTATTACTTATATAATATCGCATCAACGAAAAAAAAATTAAATATAAAAAAATTAATTCAAAAAGGTAATTGATTTGTATTCTCTAAGTATTCATATTTCACTATTTATTTTTAGGAATATCTTTAGGTATACTTATTAATCGTAGATGCGTCTGTTTGTGATCATCTGAACGACTTGACCGATTGAGATCACATTCACATTATTATTATATTTGTGGTATCGAGACGGTGGTTCTAAGCTATGCTAGGATCCGATAGGTAACGCTGCAGTCTTATTATTAACAAATTCTGTGTTTAAGGACCAAAGTGACTCATATTCACAATGTTGGTTTAGTTCAAAAAAATCACAAAATCTGACCCCGATAGGTGGCGCTGTGGGCGAGTTATTAACAAATTCTATATTTATAAATATACGATATGTATATTCTATATACCGAAATGTTTTATATGTACACAATATGTTGGCGTGGTGTGTAAAATGCTGCCGTCTGATAGATGGTCCTGTTTTTTTTGGTAGAATTGAATTTTGACATATTAACATCATTTCCCTTTGAATTTCAACGTTATTTTGCGTAACGACGTTCAGGCTTCGGAATAAAAAGGTGCCAATATGAAGAAATTTATATTTAATAATTTTTGCTTAGATTTGTACGTTTTCATATTCTGAAAGTAACAAATTTCCAAATACGGTTTAAAATAATTAATATTTTAAATGATTTCATTCAGAAAGTGATGGACAATAGAAGGTCTGAACTAGAGTGTAGAAGAGATAGAATTTCATAGCCTAACTGATCCAACTATCTATAATAAGTGCGTTTGTAGCTATAATTTTAAATAGGTACTAATTAGTTTTAAGAATTTTAAAATATATTACAAATTCTACACAAAATGAATCTTTTACGTACCTCATAATATACCGTATGTGTCAATTTTCATTAGCTAAAGGGATTCAATTTTTACATGCGATTTATACGTATACAAATAATACGTGGCAACGTGTCCGTCACCAATCCCGGCAACAATCGACATACAACGATTTTGTCCGATGTCCCCACCAGATTTTACATTCAATCTTTAGTTGCGAACACGTTGCGATCAAGTCTGCAAAAGCCGTCTTATTACTGGAACGGGACACATCAAATGGCCGCCGCGATCTCCCGATCTAGTAATATATTATTATTTTCAGAATCCTTTTTTATTTACCTTATTTTTAATTTTATTAGAATTACGCTTTTGTTTGTGTCATGCAGCGTGAACGCAGCTTAATAATTCTCTGCATTTACTGAAAGGAAAAAGAAAAAGAAATCCTTGCAACTCGTAAATATTATTTCTCAACGCATTACAAACATCCAAGACGTTGGTCGAATAGGTACTGCTAACTCTAACTTGAGCTTGTATCGGTCGCGCTGGCATTAGAGAGGAAAGTAGGGATGCCATGTTGTCACGTATTGCATGAATTAATCGCCTATGGCTAACGAAAATTGACACATGCTGTATACAAAGGATTGTGATCGTTTTTGTAAGTATTTGTTTGTGTTAAATCAGCAAACATTATAAAAAAGCAGTGCGTTTGTTTGTGAAACATACTTATTAGATAATATCTTTCAAATTGTGCCATATTCTGTAGATTATCTGAAACTCTCAGTGTTGTGATAATAACACCAATATCATCTATTACATAAATTTCCGATAATAACAAAAACAAATTACCGAAAACGTTCATACTTCTGAAGTGAAATTTTCAGAATGCTAATTAATATGTTTCATAAATTAGCCATTCATATATTATAACCGTATCTAAGTAAATAGTTATTTACGAACCAAGTGCGTGAAATCAAATTTCGCGAATGAGTGACCAGTTTAAAGCGCGAGCCGAAAGGCGAGCGTTTTATGGACACGAATTCGCGAAATGTTTCACGCACGAAGTTTGTACAATATTTTTTGTACGAGAACTATAATAATAATACATATTGTTAAATACGTTATCGTTTATGACACACTACTAATCTCTTGATATTAATTAAAAAAAATTGAGTTGGCAGTATTGATTATTTGAAGTGACATTTAATTTAAAATTATCAAATTCAAAAAATTCCATACAAAATAAAAACCTCACCAACAACATGAATTCTGATAATGAAATGCAATGTACACCGCCTGAAATTCGCGAAGCTGCCAATATTGCAGTGGATAATTTATTACCCATAAAATCAAAAAACGTATACAAAAACACTTATACTAAATTCGTAACTTGGGCTAGATCTAAAAATATACAAAAATACTCCGAAAATTGTTTGTTAGTTTATTTTCAAAATTTACAATCAAATAAATCATTATGGTCCACTTATTCTATGTTAAAATCATGCTTAATAATATATGATAATACGGATATATCTAAATATGCAAAACTCATAGCGTATTTAAAACAGACAACCAAGCAACATCAGCCTAAAAAATCAGCAGTATTAACCGAAGAACAAATTACTAAATTTATTGTTGAAGCACCAAATTCTTTGTTCCTACTAATGAAGGTAAAGTCATTTCCGTATATTTAAATTCCATACAACACTATATATATGTATTTATAGGCTGTATTAATATTGGGTATTTCTGGAGCGTGTCGACGTGAAGAACTTTGCAAAATGTCATTGCGAGACATAGAATTTAAATCGAATTTAATTATCGTAACAATTCCAGAAACTAAAACAGGTAACAGCCGTACATTTGCTATCATTAAGCCCGAATGGATTACATTAATTCGGCAATATGCAAATTTAAGACCGGACAACCAGCATCGATTCTTTTTAACATATCGCAATGGCAAGTGTGTTTGTTCACCTGTTGGTCTTAATACAATTGGCAAAATTCCAATGCGAATAGCTGAGTACCTTCAGCTTGATAGCGCAAGTAACTTCACAGGTCACTGTTTCCGAAGGAGTTCAGCGACATTGTTGGCAAATCAAGGAGGTGACTTGCTTACAATTAAAAGGCATGGTGGATGGAAATCATCTACGGTTGCAGAAGGATATATCGAAAATTCTCTGCATAGTAGAATTCAATTAGCTAAAACAATGACCCCGTTAGAGATATCGACTCCGCCTGCAACTTGTTCGACATCTGAAATACAAGATATATGTAATAATACAATCAACGTTACTCTACCTTCGCAATCAAGATCAATTCAAACAAACCAGTTAATCCCTGGGGTATCAATCTCTGGTTGTCAAAATTGCCCAATCAAAATTTTTAATAATTGTTCCGTTTCAATTTCTGAAAAGAATGAATAATGGTAATTTATATAATATTTGTTACTGTTCTGACATTGAATTACATACCTTCCAAATATAACAATTTCTATTTCATTTCCTTTTATTTTCATAGAAAAACAACGAACTGGGTACAGAGAAATAGAGTAGGGGAGAACGCGCTTAAAGATGCGCCAACTAAGTTAAATTGAATTCCGCCATTTTGAAGGTTCTATTACGGTAATATTTATACCTAGCTCAACAATTCGCATGTAAAGTTCATTGACTTAGAAAAATGTAAACAAACTTACGTGTGAAAAGAAATGCCTTCCTGCAAAATGGCGACCACAATAGCGTTTGCTTAAAACTGGATGCGCACTCGTCGAAGCGCGTTCTCCCCTACTCTATTTCTCTGACTGGGTAGCATATTATTAAGGTTAGGGATTTATGATTTTAAAATGTGACTAAATTAATTAAGTTCTGGGTAGTACCAACTTTACTTTTACGCACTCGTGTTTAAAGTGACTTTTTACGCACGCAAATCGAATCGTGAAATGACAGGTTTTGATAAGCGAGTACAAAAAAGCATTTATAGAGGTATATAATATAAATAAGGTTAATACAAGAAAGAACTGTTGGTTTCCTTTCACCTTTTTTGTGACCTGTTTTTAACTCCCTGTTCGTGTATTCGTGAAAATAAAAAAAAATTATTCTTGGAAATAATTTTTTTTCATGCTCATACCTTACCGTAAAACGTAAGTAAGTAAGTTTTTTGGATATTTGATAAGCATTTTAATTTTTTTTAATCAATGTGTGAAATTAGCCTTAAAATGTAGAAATATATTCAAATTGCAAACCGATCATGCACAAACATGGACTTCAGTTTGTATTTCATTGCTTTTTGTTATATTTTCTTTTTTATATATTTTAACATGTGTTTTACCTAGTTATAAATATTTGTGAATAGAGATAATTATACAGAGGTCTATCAGATCAAAATTTAATGTATAAGTGCAAATTTTGTTAAATTTAGTTGTGTGATTACATTGATTACATTTCTATTTTTATATGAGTTAGTATATTTGAAAGGTTTACTGTATCTCTTCAAGCATTTTTTGGTTTCCTAATATGGATCATCTCAAGTACGTTCCTAGCTTTCTGATGTACATTCTTTACTGAGGAATTTTCCATGTTTGAAATCAAAGCTATGACCTGTATTAGTGGTGTGTCTTTCTAGGGCAGTAATATTTTTGCTAAATTTCTGCCCATCAATTCTATTTATTAGATACTGTTTGGTTTGTCGAATGTATACATTACTGCAATCCTTACATGGTATTTCATATATTACGTACATTTAAAAATCTTTTTCCTTTTAGGTTGAACCAAAGGCTTTGCAGCATTGTGTTTTTTACTTGCAATTTTTATGTTGTAAAATTTAAGAAGATTTGTAAGATTTCTGATAAGTTTTTCATATATGGAGTTGTGGGATGATTGCCCAAAAAAGTAACCAATTTTAATTTAAAATGTATGGTAAAAAACATACTCTTTGCCCAAATATACAAGATATGTATTAAAATTAATTAGTTATCTTGGCGTAGCGGCAATGTAATGACAATTTGATAGTAAGCTGTCAACTCAAAAGTTTGAATGACTAACAACATATAATGCAAAGGAAAAATGTGTATAATTAAAAATTGTGACAATTAAGCATAGTATCAGCGCTACTCTCTATGAAGTTTTCTAAAACGGTCTTGGATCTATCATAGACATGCATTTAATTATATTACACAAATAATATCGACGCAAATTGTACAATTAAAGGAGGAATGTAAAAATTTGGAGTAGAGCTGTCGTATACCATTCATATGGGTCAATCGGAAGGTCTTGGTTTACCTAAGACGAACATCTAACATTATCGCACAAATAATACGGACTATATATGTGTCAAAGATATGATATAGAATTCTGTAAATCAAACATGAAAGTGTTAAATATGTGTTAGTAGCCACATATAGTCAGTGTATAGTATAGTCTTAGGTAAATAAAGATTTGCTTGACCTACATAAATGGTACGAGTCTACCTATAATTTCTACATTACTCTTTTAATTATACAATTTTCGTCGATGTTATTTGTGTAGTGGAATTAAATGCATGTTCATAATAAATCAAGACCGTTTGATAAGACTGTACAGATAGTAGCGATGGTTCTATGCTTAATTGTTCACATGTTCACTTTTACACACTTCGCGTATGCATTATATGAATATTGTCACAGTATGTCAGTAAAACTTTTTAGATGATAGCTTGATGTCAAATTGTCATTTTGTTATTAATTGTCATTACATTGCCCCTACGCTAAGATAACTAATTACGTTTTATATAAATATACACATATGTATATATGCTCCCATATATGTAGTTCTGTTTGCTTGTATGTACTGACTTCTACTGTTAGGATAGTATGCAAACTGCTACAAAGACTTTCCTTTGATGGGATAATGCATCTCAGCAAAATTTCAAGGTGAACGCAGTCAAACACCTTTGTGTAGTCAATAAATGTACCCATCGAACAACGCCATGTCTAGCCGGACGACCTCGGAGACAACTACGCTTGCCTTGCCCACCGAAGAAACAAGAACACATTTTTAACCTGTTTATCCCTTCTCGCTGATTGTTGTTCTTTTGATTGAATTTTCATTTCTAATTCTTAATGTATTTGTTTCGGTTGCAAAA
Source organism: Amphimallon solstitiale (assembly GCA_963170755.1). Taxonomy (NCBI): domain Eukaryota; kingdom Metazoa; phylum Arthropoda; class Insecta; order Coleoptera; family Scarabaeidae; genus Amphimallon; species Amphimallon solstitiale. The sequence goes on along the minus strand of OY720681.1, from coordinate 84,621,996 downwards.
ACAATGTTGCTTATTGAAAATAAAATTGTTCACGCAGACAACTGTGTCTTGATGGTCTCTGTACGAAATCTGTTCCAGTGCCACATTTCAGTCTAATGAATGTGCAGTATTATAATGATTGCCATGGTAAATTCATTTTTTATCCCAGTTTCGGGTGTTATTGATACGAATTTATTATTTTTACGTTGCGCGTTGATAGAGATTTTTCAATTCCGTAATGTGAGATATTTACTAATAAATTTACATGCTCTCCTCTTTATTAGAATCAGTAAAGCTTGGGCATATAAATGCATTTTATATTATCATTTAATTGTAAAAACGCACGGCGTAGTTTGAAATCGAAAAACCTCAGTGATTATTCATTTTCCAGTGTTGTCAATTCTTTAGTTTAAAATCCATAATAAAAAATACATGATATTTTTACGATGTTTATCTTTTTTGTCTGTATTTACACGCGATACGTATGATTTGTACTAGTAGACATTAATAATGTTTGTGTTTAGTAAGCATTTCATAAATAAAATACAAACATATAAGAGCAACATTAATAGGTCCATATATGTACCTACAAACATAAAAGTCACAATAACTTTATCATTCGGGCATTGTGATTTATGTGGACATAAAATTGGCGTATCCGTATATATTACAAAACAAAGCACTTTGAGTCTGATCTCTGAACGGGCCATAACTCAATATTCGTCGATATAATTTAAGAAACACCGCTAACATATGGTCCAGAAATTCCACGAGGCTTGTGACCACACCGGGACCGGATTACAAGACGAAGTGCGACCGAGTAACTTTGTTCCTAAGAGATTATAAATTAAGTACTTATCAACATTTGAAAGAAGGATATTACATTCAAATTAATTTCTACATAAAATATCACTCCGTTGTTACATACTAGTGTATATGGAAGAGACTCGAAATTAAATCAAGTTTTCAATATAATACACTGGTCAATTTAATGATCAAAAAATAGAGAAACAAAATTTAATGCATGTAGATTGATATTTCGTAATTTCTTATATACATTTGTAAAGATAGACGATTTACATGAGTTCATCTTCATTCTACGTACTATTATTCATTCTGTTTATTAATGACATAGTGTAGTACGTTGATCATTCTCTGTTTATTTTTTCTGTGATAACTATACACCGGACTTGCCAGGTTTAAATTACGACGGAGGAAGGAAATAATGTAAATAACATGCACTATTCATATGGTGACCTGCAACATCTGTTGTTAACGTGAAAACGACAGGAAAAAGAGTACATTTTACTCCTAATCTTCTTTCTTCATCGGCGAAGGTAGAAGGGTGACGAGTTTTTAAAATTTATTATATTTACCTTACATTTCGTAAGATAAATAAAGTTATATATGTAAATACCTATTCATACTTATGTCAGTTTCGTTTTTTCATTGTTTTGACTGTTAATTACATACTTCGTAGTTTTTGTAATAGTTCCTGTTTAGTACCGCTTCATTGAATCTACTTCTCCCAATTATCTTGACGTAAGTGTGCACTGGTTTTTGTTAAGATTCAATAACATACGCATACATTTTTAGTTATCATTTATTTAGATCTAGAACATTATGTTACTATGATATGGAAGAACGTCGAGAATGGCATCGTGAAACAAGAGTTGGATTAAGGGTCATACCGATTATATGTCCATTGTCAGTGATTCAGAAATTTATTGCAAAGTCTGTAAAATATCGTTACAGAATGCCCAAAAATCACACGTACAACGTCACTTAGCATCGCTAAAACATACACAGACATTGGACCCGTTGGAAGCTGACAATTTTAACTAAGAACTCTGTGAAGCTTTAATGGTGGTCAATATCCCATTAAATAAACTTGACAATCCCACCTTCAAAACATTTCTCCCAAAATATACTGGTCGAAATGTTTCTCATGAATCCACCTTACGCAAATATTGTGTTTCTAAGTGCATCACGAAAACAGTAGATTGCATAAGAAGACATCTTTCAAATTAGTACCTATGGATAAGTGCCGACGAAACTGTCGATATATTAGGACGCTGTGTGGTAAATTTTGCAGCTGGAGTACTACATCCAACTATTCCATTTAACTCATACATAATAGCATCTAAAGTTATAAATACAGTTGATGTGGAAGCAGTTGCTAAAACCATTGACGAGAATTTGCACAAAATGATTCATTCGGACGGCAGGTACAGGGAAAAAGTACTTTTATTTCTTAGTGACAGTACCGCATATATGCTAAAAGCTGGCAGATTATTAAAGAAAACATATCCTTATATGCTGCATATTACTTGTATAGCACATGCTCTCCACAGAATCTGTGAATGTATCAGAGACACCTATCCGGAAGTTGATAGACTTGTATCCGCTTTTAAAAAAGTTTTCAGAAAAGCACCATCGAGAGTAGCTCTTTACAGGGAAAAACTTCCATCTTTGTCACTGCCTCCCTCGCTAGTAATAACTAGTTGGGGAAACTTTGGGTCGTACACTTTTAGGTAAACTGATACAAGGGCCATTCTTTTATTGTCTGATAGATTGTCGAAACAGAAATATTTTCTGTAGATCCTAACAATATCGAGTTTAGGTACCCGCCCAACCAACTGATACGTAAGTACTTCTACGAATATCAGACTTGTACGACATTGTTGATGACTTTATTTATAAAAATGATATGTCATCAATCAATTCACTAAATTATATTTACTATAAATTAATTTTACTCAAATTTTTTCCGAAAACTTTTGAGACATACATATCAAACTTATCAATTAATTTCTTCAATGCTGTTCTGCTCACACTTACATTCCGGTAGTTTTCATTACATAACTGGACGGCATATTTATACGTAACTTCTTCTATACCATATCATTTCACCAGGAGGATTCGCTGCTTTAACGTCAACATTTTTCACAATTACAGCTAGCTGAACTGTCAAGCAATGTCGTTGGTTAATGATTAATACATAGTTAATGCGATACTGATGTAACATTCGGACTTAGTCATATTTGAAATCAACAACTCGACGTAATTTCAAGTTTTTATCTTCCCTTAAATGATTGCTGGTTTTTGTCATTTACCGAAAGGGGTTTCGATACAATCAGAAATCACATTATTGCTTTGTCCTGTAAATGGATTCTGTCTGTTTGACAATAATGTTTATTATTATCAACCTTTTATGTTTGTTTGAAGTTGTATAACGGTTTGCCACATGAATTTAAAGATATAGACTCTGTCCACATTAATATATATATAGAATGTTTATTAAAATAAGAGTTGTAGTATTTATTTTAAGTACAAACTGTATTTTATATTGACATGTCCATACAACGGACATTGGCTTTCGAATTAATAAACTATTATTATTATTATTATGAATATTTATCAAAAGATCATAAACAACATATTCCATTCACCAAATAAGAAGCACGAATTTGACTGTTAATGTCTGTACATCTTTAAATTCCAAATTGAGTAAATTTATTTTTATAATCTCTTGACAATCGAGTGAAAGAAAAAGTAAATAACACTAAATTCAAAGAACAGCGGACAGTTTTTAAAATAGAGACCGGTATACTCTGCTGGCATTAGTTTGTTTACAAGAGAACACACACACATAATATAATTTATTTTTGGCACGCTCTTTACCATAATTTATTCTCGGCGACGGTGGTGTTACAAAACAACAAGAATTTATCTGCTTTTACACAAAATTTAATTGGCTGTCGTCGTTAATGGCTATATATCGTCGAATAATGAGTAATTGTTTGAACAAGCAGAAAACGGAGGTGTTCGTTCATATTGAAAATGCATACGTACAGGCACAGCTATATTTATAGTATTATGTGTATAAATAATATGATAATTTACTTTCTGTATCTTCCGTGCTATATATAGACTTGCCATTATATAGTCTGTTTTTCGTTTCGAGAAATTTAAAACAGAATTGCCACAAGCGAAAATGCACTGTGTTTCTCTATACTTTTAGGTCAAATAAACTATGCATATTGCTTGGTATTTATGCCTTTATTATTACATTATAGAAGGACTAACGATAATAGATAATGCCAAGAAAATAACGGAAATAACTCGATGAATAAATCTTTAATATTATACAGGGTATAAAGATAAAATTTCTATTTATAGATATAGCTATAGACGCTTTTTGGTGAAACATAATTTATATATACTTTAACGTAGCTAAAATTAAAAACCACTTGATTGGTTTCAATTAATTTATTAAAATATTTCTAATAATTGTTTTGATATGTTCTACCATTCTCAAAGAGTTTACTCAACTAAATTTAAGTGTGTCAATTCTTAACCTATATACTTGAGGGTGTGTTTACTGTTATCTACCTTAACCATTTTAATACGTTGTCTATTATCTGTGTGTTTAAGTATTCAGTATGTGTATTGTTTATATAAACGTTAATAATTTATTGCAAGTTAGGGCTTTACTAACCACTTCAGACACTTTATCTCTAATTGAAACTGATTCCGACAAGAGACTTTTTACTGTAAGATTAATATACTTGGAACACGATGTTTAAATTTTTATCAAAATTTTTTCTATAATATTTTGTTTTTGAGTATCAAACGAACTCGGAAGTATATTAGCAAATGCACCTTACTTCCAGTTTTATTGATTATTACGAGCTATGCAAGAGCATCTCAGTAAATGAGAGTGTAAAAAAACTTTTAGAGCAATTAGATGTAATATTACAATTATAAAATTTTAAAAAACACTAGCCTGTATATTTCTATCAAGATTATTATGTAGTATAGCAGACATGACTGTTACGGAAAAATTGAATTTGAAATTGTGGAAGCAATATCAGTTATAGAGGAATTTCTACGTTTCCATTTCCGACAACTAGTAGAATGCTGCTCTTATGGTTTACTGGTTTGTGTCATATTGGGAGAATCGCTCGCACTTTGTGATAATTATATCACGTGAAAACAGTTACAGTTATAAAACTCTTGCCTATTATCCTTGGTGTCCCACAGGGATCAATACCGGGGCCCGTTTTGTTTTCTCTTGTCATCAACAGTATTATGACCCTTTTAAAAGATTACTTCAATATAATTATTAGGATTATACCAGTGCCATTGCCAGGGGCAAGGTAGAAGATGAAGCAATAGGTATTGGAGTAGAGAAGCTATACCGTATGTGTCTATTTTCATTAGCTATAGGGATTCAATGTTTACATGCGATATATACGTATACAAATAATACGTGGCAACGTGTGTCTCCCGGCAACAATCGACATCACAGCGACTTCCTCCGATCTTGCCACTTCTACATTAAATGTTTAGCTGCGAACACGTTCCGAGATATAGTCTGCAATAAAATCCGTCATCATCAAATGGCCGGCGCGATCTAGTTGTTTATTATTATTTTCAGAATCCTTTTTTATTTACCTTATTTTTAATTTTATTAGAATTACGCTTTTGTTTGTGTCATGCTTAATAATTCTCTGCATTTACTGAAAGGAAAAAGAAAAATCCTTGCAAGACGTAAATATTATTTCTAAGCGCAATACAAACATCCAAGTCAATAGTCCAACAGCTACTGCTAACTTGAACTTGTATCGGTCGTGCTCGCAATGAAGAGAAAAGAAGGGGGTGCCATGTTGTCACGTATTGCATGAATTAATCGCCTATGGCTAATGAAAATTGACACGTGCTGTATACAGGCTGTGTGAGAAGTTCACGGAGCGAAACTGAAATAAAGATTACATAATTCTAAAATAGTATATTATGCAATGAGCATTTAATGATAGCTATTAAGACACGAGTAAGAAAATTACAATACGAGGCGAAGCCGAGTATTGTAATGAATACGAGTGTCTTAATAGCCATTAAATGCGAGTTGCATACACTATTTTTTCTACGACCCCATAATAAAACATTATTTTTTGAACATTCCATTTCATAAATTGAGGTTAAAATTTTCCATGCACCTTTGCGAATTTAACTGGTAATAAATTGTTCGTGGTTACTAAGGCTGGTTCCATAATTTCTGGTGGACTCAAATTTTACATTTCACTGTCATTATCCCTCATTTTTACCGTTTATATTTTCAAAAAAGCACAAATTTTAAGTACTTACTTGTAAATTGCAGAGAACTATCATATTTATTTAATTTGTATATCTGTCAGATATGCAGTCGCCATATTGAATATTGGAATATCGCGTTCCTATTGGATATAAACTTGTATCGTAATGAAAAATCTGTATTCCTATTGGATATAAACTTGTATCATAATGAAAATCTGTATCGTAATGGACCACATTAAAGTACAGGTTCGGCATATCTAATAATACAATTAGAGTATAGGAGTAAAAAAATGATTTTATGTGTTTGTATAGTCTCCATTAATTTTAATACACTTGGCCCTATAATTCTACAATAATTTTATTCCACGGCGAATGTGTTTGTGGAAGGTTTGCAAAATACTCCTTTAGGGCTGCTATAGCTTCTTCATTCGACACAAACTGCTTTTTCGACGAAGGAATTGTTTCAAGTTTCGGAACAGATGAAAGTTGCTTGGAGCCAAATCTGGTAAAATACTGTGGCCAATCATCAATTCATTAAATTTAGAAGTTGACGTTGTCTTGGTGGAAAATAATTTTTTTGTGCAGCTCACTAAATTTTGAGTCCAATTGTTCTAAAAGTTTACAATAATATTAATTGTTTTACCTTTTTCCAGATAGTCAATGAACAAAATATATTTAGCATCCCAAAAAACTGATGCCATAAACTTGTTTGCTGATCTTTCAGGCATTCTTTGCTTTTGAATTCTTAACTATGCAGCACCACTTTTCCAAACAGCTTTTTCATTTGTAATTCTTTATGCAAAATATGCCGTACCCTTTCATCTGAGACGTCTATGATAAAAACAATTTCACTAGTAGTGACACTTGAACCTTCAGAAGCAATAACGTGTATTGTTCAATGATTTCTGGTGTTGATGATGCTTTTTAGACGTCCACTACGTGGATTCTCCTTCAATGCTTGCACGACCACGTTGAAACTCAAGTGTCCATTTACAAACCATTGTTTTTGAAGGAGCAGATTCCCCTAACACATTTACCATCTCGGAATGAATCGCCTTTAACCTTTTTTTAAAAAAAAGTCAATTACTGCACGATGACTTATGTTTTTTCTATATAATAGAGATTTTTTTGAAAGTAACCCTAATAATATTGAACAAGAAATAATTAATTCATTTTTGGCATTGTTATTAATAAAAAAGATATTATTATTAGTTTTATTATTATTAAGTCAGCCCCGTATTTAAACTTAACGAGCACAATTGCAAGAATATTTTCTGATATCACAGGATTTCCAATAATTGTTTCCCCTTCAATAAACAAATAGAAAACATATTTTTCCAACATAAGTGTAACGACAATTCATTCATCACATATTTAATTTAATACGCTTCACGCCTACCTATATCTAGAGATGTGTCGATAGAGAAAATTGATTATTTAAATATATCTTCTAGTTGCGCACGCTATAATTAGCACTGTGAAGAACGTTTTATAATCCACATCAAATTCCGATAATAATTTTATGTTTCATTAGATGAGCCCCTATGCGTTCTAACCTAAGGCAAATATTCAAATGAATTACGTCCAAGTTTGAGTTAATATCTAATAATCGTAATCACGCGCTTCGAACTAGACAACTGACTTAATAAAAACTTGCTCGTGCTGTTATTTTATCTATCCGAGATATCGATATCTGAAACTATCAGTATAACAAATATAAGTGAAGGTATCAATAATGCTCTAACAAATATTATTAAACAATAACAATTTTGAACCTGTAATCATAATTTGCCCGGATAAATACGTGTTTGCTCTAAAAGGTTACATGTTAAACAAACACAAATATGTACAGTAATTCATTATATTATTGATTTAAATAAATATAATCAATTTTATAAGTACATAGTTCGAAATGGTTCGAGTATAACTTCCACAGGGCAGTACGCTTGGACCGCAACTACGTAATATAAACCACCTCTCGGGACTTCTTATTATATCAGAATGAATGATAATAGTATAATGCAGGTTGGTTCTACCAGGTTTTTGTCCATCACTATCGATTCGCGTTGCTAAATTGGCAACATATTTGCTGGTGCATGTAATAATATTGTCGTCATTTTTTTCATTTGAATTTGTTCCTTGTGTTTTTGTCCATATTTTATTTTTTTTTGTATTAGATAAAATTGTGTATAATTAGGAATTTTATTTTAGTAACTGTAGGATTTACTTTGTGAATACACCCTCTGAGAATTACTGTGTACATATTACATATTCAAAATTTTAATATGAATTAAATCTTGAGTGATAATAAAACAAATTTATTTATTTAAAGATATGTAAAATATATGACATATATCAAAATCATACAAATTAAGAAGAGTAGAAAACTTAGCACCTGCAGTCTCAAGCTTAACTATCAGTCACATTCTAACAGTATCAGATATGGTACTTTTCATTGTCCTATCTGAGACAATTTAATTTGCACCAAGAGTCTGTTAACCCATTACTGGCCAAGACAAGAAAAAAACATTTTCAACATTTTTTTTTATTAAAGTAAACTCAGAACACAGTAATTAAGATACATTTTTGGTACAAGAAAATTAGGTATTATTTTTAACAAAAAAAATATATGGGTGCATGTATTCACCTTTGGCGAAAAGCAGGTTATTATAAAATAAAATACTAGTCTCTTGTATGAAAAATATCAAAGCAATCGGGATGCAAATCCACATTACATTTCTTACACAAGTAAATTGTGTAAGAAATGTAATGTGATTTAGAAGGTCTTCCATAAGACGAGTTGGATTTTGCTGAAGTGAAAGCCTCATTGTGGGTGTCTTCTTTTTGTCCTTCGTATTTCAGCAGAGACAGCGCTAAACTTGAACGAAATACCAGTTGGGAAATTTTGGTTTCATTTGCGATATTGAACATTTTTCAACTGTTTACAACCATAGTATCAACAACATTGGTGAATAATGGCCACCACCACTTTTTACCTCTAATACCAATGCGATCATTGGCAATACCATTGTCGTGAAGGTCTACCCCACCCATGTGTTGGTTGTACTCATGAATCACTTTTGGTTGATTGATAAGCCTTTCTTTACGCTCTTTGCGGTTGTAACGTTTGGCTTGAGTGACTGGTAAGACACTACAGAAATTCGTCATAACAGTAACTACAGGGTTGTCTTTCCACCGAGTAACCAGAACTTTCAAGTTCGAATCAAAAGCGAAAGTGAAAGAGCCTCTTTCCTTTTTTGACATGATTTTGTTATCTTCAAGTGGACATTTTGCAGTACGGTTGTCTCTTACCGTACCAGTCGCGAAGAACCCTTTTTCACGTAAGTTTTCAAAAAGAGAATATGATGTGAAAAAATTATCAAAAAATATTTTATGCTGTTGCGGCTTTTCTACAACAGAAAGAAGCTCTAATACAACTTTTGATCCTAATGGACCTATGTTTTCAGTTTTCTCCGCCTTTGCACCCATGGAATAAATTTGAATAGGTAACCGTTATAGGAGCAAAGACACCACAACTTGAATCCAAATCTCACAGGTTTTCCACGAATAAACATCTTGCATGAGTGCCGGCCAAAATATGGCACCATTTCTTCATCGATTGAAAGATGTTCTGCAAGTATACCAAATTGAATACATTTTTTATTTATAATATCAAAAATTGGTGAAAGCTTCGCAAACATATCGCTCTTATTTAGCGAGGTGTTGTTTGACAAATGAAGGTTTGGTTTTATTGTTCTAAATTTATTGCGACTCATACTTTCACGTACAATACGCACTTCCTTTTCTTCATCTTTTGACCAGTACATGTGAGTTTGTGGCAATTTATGATATCCTGATAGTATAAGTATACCAAGAAATTTTTTTAGGTCTATTTCAGTAAGGTCGTAGTCATGACGGTTATTTTGTGCTGCGTAAGTATTTGAAAAACTTAAAATATTGATAATTACTTCCTTGTCACAAAATAGCGAAAATATTTCCAAGGGTGACTTCCCACCATGATCAGATACTACATTTTCAATTCCATGGTTATCAAACTCTTCGGGAACAGTAATGTAGGCAGTTGAAGCGATTTTTTTCCAATTTGGCACGGAAGTTTGTTTTTGTTTTGGAGATTCTTTGGGTATCAACTTGTTTCGGCTTGCAATAGCACTAAGTGGTAGCACATCTTCCGAATCAAAATCACCCTCTTGATTTGTCTGAATTTCATATGTCCCCGCAATGTCCTTATCTACATTGTCTTCCCCAATTACGTTTTCGTCAATATTTTCCTCATCAGTCATTTTGTCAGGTTCTGGAGGCACATAAACCACATCAATCGATGTAGCATTTTCACAATCTGAGTCTTCTTCTAACGCAGCCATTAGCTCTATGGCTGTAAGCGGCCTTTTCATGTCCCATTTTGAATATTTTTTACAGAAACAAAAACAAACACCAACATAACCCAGATATAAAAAAATTAAAAAAAAAAAACAGAATCACACAACTGTCAAAAGAGGCAAGAGGAGAGCCTAGCTGCCAGATATATTTTGAACTTCACACTAGTATTATACCTAAACAAAAATGTCTTACCTCATTTTGACTATTATAGTTATCTAAAAACACAAATTCAAAACTATAAAGCACTACTAAGAAGTACCGCTACGACTACTGGCAACCAACTGAGAGATGTATCAACGAGTCAAATAATTTTCCGTCAACATGCGAATCGTGTCTCAACCTGCATGAAACCGCTCACGTCCTTCAAAAATGCCATGCTGCAGTAACCAGTGCGGTCGAGCAGCTTGGCACCGGGCACACTTATTGATGGTGTAACCATGGATATCACAACAATACTCCCCAATGATTTCAATATTAATTTCTTGACCCAGAATCAAAAGTATACACAAGTCTTATATATCTACGAGTGCTTTGGTGCGAAAAAAAACCACACTTGACCGACAAGAATATGAAAATCAAACCTGGTGTAGAAAGAAAAGGCTAGAACACCAGTAATTGCAAATTCAAATAAATTAGAGTGTACAACGAATTTAATCTTAGTGAATTCGAAATAGCAATATCTACGTATTAATGACACTGAATGAATAAAAAATTTAACATATTTATAAGCATAAGATATGTTAATTCACATTTTCCAGTAAAGAATGTTTTTGTAAAGAAAAACACCGTGCTCCAGTTTCAAACAACTTAGTTAATCTTAGAGTAACTGTTTCCATATTACAAATTATTTTAGATTACGATGCTCCCTAATAAACAGCGCTCAACTATTATAAGAAACTATACAATACACCTTAAATGGTGCCTATTCTGGTAAGTGTGTAGAAAAGAAGATGCCTTCACAAGAGGATTAAGAATACTTGGTGCATCAATTTAATCAATCTTTTTCCTCTGATAATGCGAAAAGCCAGAAACATACTTGCGATTTTATCTATTCCCTACGTGTAGTGATGAACTCTTATCATTTACTAATTCTTTAAGTAATTCTAACTCGCCGGGAATAGATTATGTTCCAGTAAAGTAACTAAAACGCTGTGCCAACAGCTTTGTTGTCACTCTTTCTAACATACTCAATCATTCTGTTATGACTGGCTGTTTTCCAGCTTATTTAAAACTTGCAAATATTATGCCTATTTACAAAAAGGCTTTCTGATGATATAAATAACAACAGACCGATAAGCTTACTGACGGGTTTTGCTAATTCGTTTGAAGAAGCGGTTATTTAAATTCCTTGAGAAGCTTACGTTAATAAGCAAATCTCGAGATGGTTTGCTCAAAGGCAAAAGTATTGAAACCTCATTGTTTGATTTCGCAGATCATGTCTTGATTGATTTTGAAAAGAAAAGAATACCGTGTGATGTTCTTCTCGATGTATCAGAGGCTTTGTATTGTATTGAACATCAGCGCTTACTTCAAAAGCTGGAACTTTAAGGAGTTAAGAGTTATTGCTCTTGCTTGGTTCAGTAGTTATTTATTACACAGGTAGTAAAGGATTACCCTCACTAGGGATGGTAAAACAGTGCATTCTAAGGCTGAAACTCTAAAGTCTAAACCAAGGAGTACTACAAGGTATCATCCTAGGACCCTTGCTGTTCTTAATTTAATTTAATGACATCTATACCCTAAATTGTGCTCTTCTGTAATGAATTATGCGGAAGATAGGACTCTTATTGTGGAGGCTGATACTTTTAATCACTTGGAAGCTATAACCAGTTCTTCCTTGAAAGAAATCGAAGTGTGGTTCATTAAAAACAACATAGATCTTCACTGTGATAAAATAAATATAATAGTCTCCAAATCTGCACAACTTACTTACCCAACACACAGCTTAGCACCTATAAATATTCGATACAAGTCAGCGCCTGTTTGATCGGGGTGTTTGTCGTTGAATTTTTTAAATAAAACAACGCATATTATGTAGAAAACTATGCAGTTTTTGCTAGAGTATCCAAGTAATGAGAGGCCTTGTCAGTGAATACGTACTTCTTGCCGCCTACTACAGCGGTTGCCAGTCATATATTAGATTTGGCATCATGGTAGTGGCGGTCTGGTTAAGGTCTTTATAATACAAAAGGGAATTATACGTACTACATATATACAAGCTTACGCTAACCGGCATTTTAATTGGCCCTAACTAATCGCAAGTTTCAAAATACCCCGATCTGAGATGAATTGTTCAGACATTTTAAAATTTGGCAAAATTGACAGAAATCTGCTAGAGTTACGTTCTTTTCTATATTCTATGGACTTAAAAATGCAAAGTGTGAACCTTTACGTATAGTAATAGTGTAAGCAGACTCAATACATTATGTATACATTAAACAAATCAATGCTTTATCTCACGGGGAAGAAAAACAAAACTGTGAAAAAGGCATTGCAATAAAATGTGCAGTAGTAAAAGTGGTGGGCCAGGGTATATTTTTCAAAAGAGGTGAACGAGAGGTGGACCTTTATCTCTTGCGAATTATGTGAAAGCTACCATATTACGCCGTTTACTGTCAGTGTAACCGTTTAAGCAAATATGCGACACAAGATCTGGTATCGAATATATTGATGTCCTCCCGCCACGGTCTTGTAGTAATGCGTTAGCGCTCTTGTCGGACAATCGGCTGCCGGGCAGAAGAAATCGCACCAGGATCGTAAATTCCATGACTGAAGTACTTTCTTGATTTTGTCCCCATGACTCGAGGAACGACTCTTACTGTGATCGGCCACAATGGAACCACTATTTACGGCCGCGCATCTCTTCTGTCCGTACAACACTTTTATTATTCTAAATTCCTTCGGTGTATATTCTACGGTTTTATTGTTGTTAGGTGTTAAAAAAGAAAGACACCGACACATCGCCTAGACTATGAATCGATAAGAGAACGATACTCGACAGTTTAAAAGACATTACAATAGAAATGCTTATATAGGAAATTTGTATATACTGTTGGCTTTACGATGTTAGGTTTCTCATTTCATAGCTGCTAAAAGATACGTATGTACGCTTATAAAATGTTTGGCTTTTTTATGTGATCCCGATTATACAAAAAACAAACGTTTCTATGGTATTTTACAAGGGAATTCTTCTACTTATGTTTTGTGTAAATCACGTAACGTAAATAATACACCGGATTGCCGATAGTTTCTGACACAAACGAAGGAGCAGTAGATTTGATCAATAAATTTTAATATTACATTGCGACAAAAAATAATAAATGCAGTATTATTTTATGTTGTTACTGTGGGGAGGCGGAGGTACGCAGATAATTGTTGCTAAGAGTTTTTACTTTCTGATGATGAAAATTTTCGACCTCGAGATTTTTGCAGATGTCCACGTTTTGAAGTCTCCTGATACCAAAAAATTGGTTTTTAAAAAATGTCTCTCTCTCTCTCTCTCTGTGTGTGTGTGTGTCTGTATGTGTGTCTCTGTGTGTGTGACAACGATATCGGTCAAACCGTTATAGCTATCAATTCCAAATTTTGTATTTACGAGTATAATCTCCCTCTTGAGATCTGATTAGATTTTCAGTAAAATCGGCTGACCGGAAGTGGTAGTTTACTGCAGTGAAAAATCGATATTTGCCAATATTTCGTCAACTACTAAATTTAATCAAATTTATAAAAAATTCATATGTACTCAAAATTAAGTTTGAGAAGAATTTTATTATGAAAGTTTTTCAAAGTAGGTCTTTTACTCTTATCGAAAATCAGTTTTTTGCGAAAATCTCGCAAGTCATGCTTTTTAGACAGGTACATTACGACGAGCCAACACAAACTTATGTTTGTTTGATTGGAATGCTATGCATTTTTTTACATTTTATGATAGCCCTTGAAGGGCTGATTAAACTGACATCAACTTGTGTTTGTCGATTTTCAATTGTTTCTGAGATATAGCGATTTTTTGTTAAAAATTGTACAACAATTGAAAAGTTGCTATGAAATAACGATTGATGATGAAATACCTATTATGGTCTCAATTAGTAGAGTTATCTTTTCAGCACGTGAAATAATGTTTATTCGCTAAAGTTAAAACTTCTAAAAAAAAATTAAATGGAACATCCTGTATATTTATATGTCATTGAAAAGTATATAAAATGTACTTATTAAAAATATATACTTTCTTCACCTGTGGCCGATAGTGTAAAAGTTATAGGATATTATATCTGAATAAACCCGATTACGACTTAAAAATATGAGTTGCCATGACTTGCACTACAACTATAACTAAAATTAATCAAAATAAGTTACTTACATTTTCCTTTTACAAATAAGTAATTTTTATTAAAATTTTAAAACTCGTGAAAAATTTGGAAGTTCATGAATTAGCAATAATATAAAAAAATATTGCAGACGCTGTGTGTCAAAAATTGTTTAAACGTTAAACTTAGATTTATAGCTTCAGTTTAAAGGGATGTAAGTATATGAATTTACGGTAAGTGCGAAATGAGATATTTAAATTTGCAATGAATAGATATGATCTATGTTTGGAGGATAGTCATTGTTTGCTGGAACAAAGATATACAACCAAATATATCCAAATATGCCATCGATGAGTGTTTTTCAAAAATTGTTAACGATTTGAAGAAACGGGCAGTATTCCGTATGAAAAAGAAGCCGTGTTACTGCTGCCGTAGAAAACGCAGATGCACAGAAGGTTCTTTTGTTATGCGTTCAAGAAAATCCTCATACAAGTGTGCGTAAACTTTCTAGAGTCCGTGATGTTAGCAAAAACTTTATTAAGAGAACCTTAAAGAAGATTTTTTATTTGTTATATAATAACTTATAATTACTATGATGCTTGAAAATAGTAACTTATACATTCTTCATGATATTGCGAAAATTATAGAAGTTTTCAATAACGCACATTTAAATACTTGTATTGACGGTTTGCTTTTCAAGTGAAGTTATTAATCTAAGCAATACTTCTTTAATTTTAATGTGATTTAAAAGATAGTCTAAGTATGACGATAAACAATATTATGACACATAGCGACTGCAATATTTTAACTATTTTTAATTCATGAACTTCCAAACTTTTCATTCTATGAGCTTTAAAATTTTAATAGAAATTACTCATTTGTAAAAAGAAAATATTAGATATATAATATTAGATTAGAAGTAACTCTTGTCGATTAATTTTAATTATGCTATATCTAATTAAGTCATGGCAACTCATATTTTTAAGTCGTAAACGGGTTTATTCAGATATAATACCGTATAACTTTTACAATATCGGCCACAGGTGGAAGAAAGTATATATTGTTAATTAGTAAATTTTAAGCACTTTTCAATGACATAATATACAGGCTGTTCCATTTATAATTTTTTTAGAATTTTTAACTTTAGCGAATGGTATGTATTTCTAAAGAACATGAGTAGATATGTCGAAATAAACATTAATTTCACGTACTGAAAAGATATCTCTAATAATTGTGCCCATAATAGGTATTTCATCATCAATCGTTATTTCATATAACAACTCTTCAAATGTTGTACAATTTTTAATAAAAAATCGCCATATCTCAGAAGCAATTCAAAATCGACAAATACAAGTTGATGTCAGTTTAATCAGTCCTTCAAGGGCTATCACAAAATGTAAAAAAAATGCATAGCATTCCAGTAAAAAAAAGAACATAAGTTTGTGTTGGTTCGTCGTTGTCGAACGCTCTGTATAAATAAAAATATTTTGAAATTGAAGAGCTTATGATTATCTACAATTTTTATATTAAAAATTATTAGCTATCTACATTATTAGATACCAATAATAGACTTTACCGCTACGCTGAGACACCCGGTATATTTATCAAGAGTACAAAAGTATTTAGAGCTAGATTTGGAATATTTTTTGTGTAAATGAAATTTCAAAATTCGGACCGGAAGTAACACGTTTACTTTTAGCGAGTAGCATTTTTTTCAACTATCTTGCAAAGTTGGTATTCAACAGAGATTTATTAAGAGAATAGAAGTACCTAATAGAACAGGATTTTGAATATTTGTTGTATAACGAAATTCTTAAAAATTTTACTTGAAGAAACACACTTACAGGTTTATTTTTCTAAGAAGATAAAAGTATTTACAACAATTTAGAACAGCTTGTGTATAATTTGAAACGCTCATACGTATAAGAAAGTCGTGTGGTGGCCACACCTCATTATTTAAAAAGATCCCGTGAAAAAGATGTTTGGTGGTTTAAATCTAAGCGAATTCGACTGAGTTAGTTATAAATATCTCTAGTTCTTGTCAACCTCACCTATGTTAGAACATTTATTGTCCGTCAATTTCATCGTTTTTCCAAACATTCTTCAACGTCAAGGATTCAGGTTGCGGTTGAAAAAGTTTTTGCGGGAGAAAAATGTGCCCAAAAAAAATTACTTCCAGTTTTTCGGACGTTACAAAGTAGAACATGTAAAATGAAGAAGGTAAAGGTTTAACGAAGTGAACGGTTGTACGAATTTGCAAATTAACTTACCTTAATTGATGTTGCAGACACTTCTTTGTGAAACATTTTATTAAGTTAATTTAATTGTCGAGAATAACACACATTGCCATATTTCACAAAGTTTTATTAGAATTTTCTAACATATGCTTCGGCTGTTATGCCATTATCAAAGATTTCTTATCTAAAACTAACTTAATAAAAGTAAAAGCGTACAACTTACATACCTAGCTCTCTTAATGATATGGGTTGGTGTCTAATTGTAATTTGTAATTATATCTATGATGGGGGTATTCAAGAAATCTAACTGGGTATTAGTAACAAACAAATTTTGTCTCTGAGCTTTTTTAATTTCTAGTATTTCTAGCTAATCTATAGTCTTTTACTTTTTATTACATTATGCATTAATTTGCAGCTATTTATATCAGGCAAATGGTTTTGTTTTATATACAGAGTTCTGTGAATCCTCTGATTTTAACGGTATATATTACGTCTATGACGTGTTCCCCTACACTGAGTTTTCTAGTTTATCAAAACAGATACACTACAGAAATCCGGATTATACTCCATCAATTGTCAAAAATTTTTCAAATATTTTTGAGAAATGTGTCAATATAGATATCAGTCTGTAGTTTGCTACTTTTGTAATTTCACCTTTCTTGTATATTAATCTACTATTAGATTTCTTCAATTCATTTGGGAAATTCCTGATATAGGTATGGTGGAAACGCGTTACATTCAGTTGCACGTCATACTAGATCCATGACGACTCGCCTTGTATATGTTGCCGGATCTATTTTTATTTCTGTCAGTTACATTTGATATAACAGAAGAAAAAAATTATTCACTATACAATAACTATAACGTAATATATTTAGTAATTGAAATGCTCTAAGACTTCAGTCTTTCTCAACTTAATTGTTATATTGATTTGGATTGTCGAAAAACTTTAAATGTTTCATGACGTATTCATAATATAATTTAAAATAAGCAATACTTACGCTATTCACATTCAATTTAACACATGATTATAGAAAAGTTTGTAAAAAGCCTCGCCTGTTTACAGAAACCTTTCGGCATTATATTCAATGGACGCAAATAAATAATAAATGCACTTCTAAGAAGCACTGTTTTTAAACAATTTATATCAAAGCAAAAATAAACATGAAAAATTTGACAGGAAGAATATACACAACGCACGTCTTTTTGACAGATATGATTTATCTGTCAACACCGAATTGAACTAATAGTCTATTAAAAATATGTAATAAAGAAATTTAATATTGACACGGAAATTATGTTCATATTTATTTGCCATGAATGCGTATATTACGATCAGTTTATAAATGTTCTATTTAAGCTAATGAAATAAATGCCCTCAAGTATAATTTAACAAAGTAACTTTTTTAGTTTCTCTAATACAGTTATGACAACATGTAAACGTCATCGATGACGTGCAACTGAACTTAACGCGTCTCCAGTATAGGTGGATATACGTTTACGTATAAATGTATATATGTATACTTGTGATAAAAGTTTTTATAATTGCCTTTCCAATTGTGTTGGTGTTTTGCGCGAGACTTGTTCTGTGGACCATAAATCACATACTGGTAGACCAAGTGTTCGTTTGGAAAAAGTTATAAATGATGTTCGTCAACGTATGGAAATGGAAAATGAAACCACAAAGCCTTTGAAACGTCTTTCTTAAGATATTGGACTTCATGCCAGAAAATCGCAAGGAAACACATTCCGTATAAGATGCAATCACATCGGGCTATTTTGCCGGTAGACTACCCTAGACGTCTTGCTTACTACCAGTGGTTTTCAAATAATCGAATGCAAGATAATGACCTGCTAAATTTGACATTTTTCTCTGATGAAGGGTGGTTTCATCTTTCGGGGTACTTCAATTCCCAAAATTCTCGGATGTGGAGTAGAGGAAATCCTCATATTTTTGTTGAATCGTTTCTGCATTTTGCGAAACTTGGTGTTTGGCTAGCTGTTTATCGCCGCAGAATTGATGGGCCTTTTTTTAAAATTTCGCAATAAGTGCAGTGTGGTATAGAAACATTTTGAATGAATTTATTGAACAGCTGCTCGAAGATGAATTACAATATACCAGCAAGATGGTGCAACGGCTCATACAACACTAGAAAATGTTGCTTTTCTTCGTGAGTGAGTTTTTTGACGATCTGATTATAAGCTTACATACGGAAGTTGAATTTCCACTACGATCACCTTGCTTGACAATTATAAACTTTTTCTTGTTCCCTCACCTAAAGAATAGAATGTTTAAAGCTCCTGTGGCTAATTTGCGAGTTCGGCAGCAATGAAATATTGAAGAATGTGCATTAATAACGCCCGCAATGCAGCAAAATGCCTTTTGTAGCATGAGAAGATAAACTTGGAAGTTGAAAATAATGGACAACAATTTCGACAATTGCTGTAATTTCGTCTTTTTTTATTAATAAAATCGTGAATAGCAGCTGAGCTTGTTTTATTATATCTTTAAATCAAATGACATATTTAGTGATAACGATAACACTGTCAAAATAAGTTCCAATAATTAAGGTTGCGTTACGAGTATGATACTATGGCTTAAGTTCAGACATACGTTTTCTATTTCAATTCCATCTTCGTCTCCAGTATACATTCATATCATTTATATAAATTACAAAATATATACAAATTCTACTTCAAATCAATGAAACATCTTGATACCAGACATAATTATCATTCGGTACATGCTTGCTCTAACAACAACAAAATCCTATTTAATTTGTACAGTACTTGCTACTTGTACAGCACAGCAGCTGAATTACGTACTCGTCATGAATTATTAATGGAATGCAAATCCGTTCGCACCTCTTTCACGACAGTACTGTCGATCATTATTGTGTATTCAATTTAGTTTAATTCGGTGGTATCTCTTGCGCAAAATTCTTAATTAATAGCCTATAAAGGACGATAATGTTCTTTCGAGAAGAGTTACTTGCCGTTCAGTTTAAGATTCGAGCAACAGGTGCTACTATATATATATATGAGAAAATTAATTACGACGAGGTGTTAGTTTGAAGCTTTGATGATGGCAGAGTAAGGGCGCTCGGTCTTTGTCGTGACACATGCTTCGCAAGTTTTAAAAGATGTCAGTAAATATAAACTGAAATTATTATTCATCATGAATATGAATGGTTTTCAGGTATTCTATATTCGTAATGAACAAATTTAAAACAGAACTTTACGCTAGCGGGGGGGGGGGGGCGTGATAAAACGAAAAGGGGGACGCGAGTGTATCGAGAAAAAATGTTATTAAAAAGTTTATTTAATTTACTGAAAAAAAGCAATAAAATATGTTTTGACGTAATAAACAAGAACACAGCAGAAGTGTACAGCAGAAGTGTAAACTTCATCAAGGCGAGGTTAATAATACGAAATACACGCGTATAATATTCAGTAACGTATTAAATAAAACGTATTCGCACATTTATTACATTTACACATGTACACACGCGTATAATATTCAGTAACGTATTATACGACTGATGCCTCATGCTCTCCCATGTAACTGTCGGTTGGACGTATGTATATACAGCGTTAGTAAAAAGTCCCGGAACGGTCGAATAACTTTGTTATTTGAAAATTATGATTTCTGAAATTTGGTATGGGGGTATAGTTTATATAAATGCATTTTATGCAATACAGTTAATATTTTTTTCACTTCCGGTTTAATCAGCAACACTTCCAACTTTTTTTTTTAAATGGAACGCCCAGATTTTTTTAACACTTTTGAATGCAAAATAAAAAACTACGTTCAGGAAGTATTAAGATGTTTATTTTTATTCACAAGAAAACAGTTAAAAAATTAAAAAAGTGTCCTAATACAGAAAAATCAAGGTACCTTTGAAAAAAGTTGTTGTTTAGTGTTTGCATTCTTTTTGCCGTCACATTTGACAATTTTAAAAGCGTTTTAACTTTTGCATCGCTATAAATTTACTTATTTTAGACATTGACACATTTGAAAATGGCAGTAAAACTTACTGAATCAGAACGAATTGAGATATTAATGATGCTTGGGTACGGTGATCGTCAACGTTATTTTGAAGAGGTTCGCATTTTGTTTAATACTGTTTATCCGGATCGTCACATTAGTAAAAGTACGGTATGCCGAACAATTCAAAAGTTTGAAGTCTTTCGTCAGGAGAAGGATTTACCTAGAAGGGGACGTCCATTAACAGCAACAGAAGAAGAAACTAGTTTGAATGTGTTACTTACAGTGGAAGAAAATCATCACGTGTCCACAACAGAATTAGGTCAAATTCATGAGATCTCTCAAAAATCTGCTCATAATATTCCTAAATCAGCAAGAATGAAAGCCTATAAAATGTATCCCGTCCATGAGTTAACTGAAGATGATCCAGATCGTAGACTACAATTTTGCGAAACAATGACGGAATTGATCGAGCAGCAGCCTAATGTTTTAGATCACATCATTTTTTCAGATGAGGCAACGTTTTGTCTCAACGGCACTGTGAACAGACATAATTGTCGCTACTGGTCAATTGTCAAATCGTCCCCATAATCTTGAACAATTGGAAGAGAGAATAGTTCAAGAAGCCAATCGCATCACTCCAGAACCAATACAAAATTCAATAAGAAATTTTACTGGCCGTTTACATTTTTGTCAAATTGTAAATGGAGAGCATTTTGAACAATTATTGTAATCGCAACCTGAATAGACAGGTATCTTGATTTTTCTGTATTAGGACACTTTTTTAATTTTTTAACTGTTTTCTTGTGAATAAAAATAAACATCTTAATACTTCCTGAACGTAGTTTTTTATTTTGCATTCAAAAGTGTCAAAAAAAATCTGGGCGTTCCATTTAAAAAAAAAAAGTTGGACGTATTGCCGATTAAACCGAAAGTGAAAAAAATATTAACTGTATTGCATAAAATGCATTTATATTAACTATACCCCCATACCAAATTTCAGAAATCATAATTTTCAAATAACAAAGTTATTCGACCGTTCCGGGACTTTTTACTAACCCTGTATATAAATAGACGATATGAATACTCGCTTACGATCCCCGCGCTTGGTATAATGGTTAAGTGGCGCCCTCTCACCCAGGCGGCTCCGGTTCACATCTGCTCTGGGACATGAATTTATTTGTTCATTTAAATTTCAATTTATTTGAAATTAAATACCTCTATATGATATATTTATCATCTTGTTCCCTTAGTCGACTCGAGCCGACATTACCCGAACGAGCGTTAGATATCCGAGCGTGACGGGTCAGTCTTGTTCAGTGGCTACAATCAGCGCAACGCGCCCAAAGAAGTTTACACTTCAAAAATAAAATAACACATTTACGCTAATACAATACACTTATAAACAGAATTGTATCAGTACTGCACAATGTATTTAATAATGAACTTATCAGTATTAAATTAAAAACAAGATTAAAAATTATTAATGACTCACTTGGGACCGTCTTGCAGAGCAACATTTTTCGAAACAAACTTTAATATTTGAAATTGAGACTCTAAGCTTTTTTTCTATATTTAGCTGAGATCTATACCTACTTAGGATGTTGAAAATGGTAATAGTATACGAAATGCTCTTCTTCATCCAACCCTGCCCAAAATTCAAAGAATGTTTTATTACTAAATTGTCTTTCGATTTCGACACTTGCCGTGAAGTCTATAAAGATTTTTTCTTCGGCAGTTGAAAGACCTTCGGGAGTGTTTTGAAATGGGCTCCTAACCCACTCGTGACTTGGAATCAAGTTGAAATCAACAAAAACACCTTTTTAAAATTATTTGCCAGCATGGTTAAATGTCTTTCAATGGTTAAAAAACAACTTCCACGTGTTTTTCTTCAGCATTATAATTTTTAACACATTCATTCACATTTGTAAATATTTTTAGTTCTTTTGCTATACATTTCTTCTCCATAATTCCAGTTTTCTACAAAAGTTTTCACTTTATCACTCGTATCCGCCATATGTCTCCTTGGAGTTGGAGATTCAAGGTATTTAATTTCTCGAATATGTCGACCAAGTATATCAATTTCATTACAAACAAATCATCTCGAAACTTCACGGTTTCCGGTCGGTTTTCCTCTTCCAGAAAAATCGCAATTTTATCTCTTAATTCATAAACAAGTTATAAAAATTTTCCACGTAATAACCAGCTTGCCTCGCAATAAAATATTTCGCTGAATGTACTGCACCCATGTCTTTACAAAGTGCAAGAAAGATTCTTGATTGTAGGGGTCCTATTAATATATGATCTCCTACGGTTACCACCGTCGTTAGCACAATATTCAGACTAGGACTCATTTCTTTGGAAGCCAGAGCTTCTCTATGGATCATGCAAAATGTCCAGATACACTGTGGAGATTTTTGTTTCACAAGTGCTTGTACACTTTGGAAACTTTCAGACATTGTACGAGCACCATCGATGCATATTCCTACTTAATTCCTTCACTCTATATTTGCGTTGTTCAGAAAATCATTGAAGATAGCAAAGAGTGCAAGTACTGCTTTAAGTTCTATTGGATTGCAGAATAGTAGTTCTTTTACTGCTAACATACCATCACAAAATCGAACATATTAAAAACTATTTTGTACTCACCGCCTGTAAAGTGACATTTGGCACATGTGTAGCTCGAATGGGAAGTACGTTTTCCCGGTCGAGGCGACTGTAAAAATTGAAAAAACACTTGCACTTTGGGACATTTAAAAAAAAATCCAACTTGGTAGTAATAAAATTTAGTCTATAAAATACTACTTCCCTCCACTATTCTTCACTAAAAGTTGGGGAAATAGGAGTAATAATTAAAAATTCTTCCAAAAAAATTGTGGCGCCATCTATTTGACGACATTTTAAGTGACATCTTAAGCAAGATTCAAGCGCCATCTATTTGAACCACATCGATATTCATATTGGCTGTTCGGAATTGTTTGTATTTAAACCAAAAAACGCAATAAATGTACTATAAATTTATAAATATAAGAAATATACCTCATGTTTGCCATGTGTAAGAATATAATAACTTAATTTTAGGGAAATGTGAGTAATAGTTACGTACATGAAATGCTTAAATTAATTAGGTAATCTATTTTAGGTTAGGTATGATACTAATAACATTAATCAATAATATTTCTTTAATTTAATGTTCGTACAAAAAATATTGTACAAACCACTTGCGTGAAAACATCTTCCACGCATTCGCGCATTTAAAAGCACTCGCTTTCTGCGGTCGCTCGTACTTACAATGTGCGCTCATGCGGGAAAACAGTCTTCCCCCACTTGGTTCGTAAATAACTATTAAATGAGCATCTTTTTGCTATGCATTTATTTATTTTGAATATTGATAAGTAGAATTGATATGATAATTGACGCTTATTGCAATAGATGTCAGTACAAAACTAATTTGTAAGTCATCTTTAAGTTTTGTTATCAAGGTCCTAGTGTAGCTTTAGGGGATAGAAACTGTGATTGAAAAATTGAGTCGCAAATACTAAAAGGTTGAGAACCCCTGCTTTACGTCCATAATAAATATTATCATGTGGCTTTATCTTTTTAGTAGTACTCATTACGAATTATATATACCGTATTCACAGTTCACACATTAACAAAATAGTAGAATAATATGAATAATAACAGAGCGTTAATTATACAAATTTTAAATGTTTATTCTACTATATCGTACAGAATCTATCATTCGACTATCAATTGGTAATTAATAACATTATGTTACAATTTATTTCGCATTACAAATAGAGACTTAATTATTCAGTTTGTCGTTTAACCTTTGCACGGACATAAATTAAAGAAACACGACACAAGCACTGCGACTTAATGAAGCAGCACTACGTTCAGCGAGTGTATCATCCGATGACAATATTAATTTCAAGCACGGAACTAATTGAAAGATCAATTAAACTAATTTCACGACGGGCAATATTTCAACCTGCCTGTCAATACATCCATATGCAAATAAAGCAGTGTATAGGTATATAGTAAAAGTTCTTGCAATTAGTCTTGAGATCTGTAACAGGGTCGGAATAGAACTGATAACGAAGTAACGGAATAGCTGGTATTTGCCAACTTAAGAAATCAAGTCTACTAGAAGAATATTGCAAAATAAGTGCATGTGAGAGCGTATGTTGTATACTTATTTGAAGTTTTTAGTTTATAACTTGCCAATTATCATTGAGCTAAAGTATTAAAAAAATCTGTATAAATATAATAATAAACCATATGTAAAAAATCTAGTCTGACATTCAATGAACAATAAAGCGAAAACATTACTTTTAGGTATTTCGACAATGTCTATAATTAAATTACGTTTGATACGTGTTTTATTTTCAATGATTATTATTATTGTTTACTTTAAATTCATTACAAAAAAGACTTGTAGACCTAAAACAACAAGTGATAGACATACATAACTATATGAATGAATAAAGTGCACATTTTCATTTTGTATGATATTCCTTGTGCAAAACAGAAGCGCGATCAAAATCAACTATATGCAGAGTGTTTCTTCATAGCTGGAGGTACTATTTTTCGAATATTTGTGTGCTTTGACCCTTTCTTTCAGGTACTGTTTTGTTTGGCCTGTCTTCACATGGAATTTTATATACAACATGCTTTTTCACCGTGTTTTCGGTAGTTTGGAGTAAATGTTCATACTTTTAATTTTTTTTTATATTTTCGGTATTGTTGTGATGGTTAATTTTAATGTTTTCAAAAATGTAAAAAAATATTAAATCTTCTAATGTATGTCGTATGTAGATTTTGTGATTTAATTTAGGACATTGTTTAGAGTGACTATACTTCTGACGAAGACCCAAAAATGATCTCGAAAACTTAAATTAAACATCATGAAAAACCATTAAGTATGTCTATTTTTTCCGAAAATTCCCACCAAACTCCCCAAGAGCTTTTATGCAAGATAATGACTCTCACAACAATAAAGAATACTTGTATATATATATGTGTATATATTAACAGTACACTGTCATCGGTATTAGGATAATTGTAAAAAAATTTGTATATATACATATTTATATTTACGATAATTCCTTATCATTATAATAATTTTATTTGATAATAAGTCACATGTAAAGTTTACCTCGTATATTACAGTTGATCATACAGAGAACTTCGAATTTCTACACAATGGCTATTTGTTTCACTGGTGGGGGCAGATAAATCTCAGAAGAGATGTGAAATCTGATAGTTCCCTGCAATTATTTATCAGCCCAGACCCGAAGACAATCAACAGCGGTTCTAAAACAATAGTGGGCGTGGCCGGCAATCAATTGTGAATACGGCTATTATTAAGAGTGCAACAGGTATCAAAAAATATGTACAGAATGTTTTTGTTATTCCATAATACATTATTCGAGTGTTCTATTGTGTTATACTGTCGGTCGATTTTTCTTGTTGCATTGTGAAATTTGCATTCCTCCTTTTGTTATCATAAACGTTGATGGATATGATCAATTTAGTACTTTTTGCAAATTCTTTTTTTTTATAGGTAAACCCCACAATAGAATTAAATAAGAAATAGGAACATTTAATTAAATCCTATCATTTTTTTGATAAAAGTTTATTTTATGCGTTTTTTGTGTATTGCTATTTTAATCCCTTAATTCATCGACATCTTTCTTATCATTTCACGTACCTAATTAAGTTTCTAAGGCTGTAAAAAAACATTAATAATATCCTTTGTAAACCACTTGTATGTGATTGTAGGTTACGTACATATAGAAACTTCTAGCGTACTGGGATGGTAGTACTATACCGGGTGGTGCAATAGTGTGTCGGCGGAGCTTAGTGTGAAAACTAATAACGCTGCAGCAATGAGACTTTACGTACGTATGTAGTATGCGACTGTGCATTTTCTAATTTTATTTACAAATATACAGGGTGTTCCAAATTTTCGCAACCACATTCAACTTTTTTATTTTAAATACATTGCTATACTTTCTAGATATTATAATGATAGCCATTCAAATTATCTTTGCAATGATATATGGATATGTGCACTTCAGACTGTTCGTTTTGATTTTATTGATAATATTGTTAAAATCTTGACAGTTGCAGCATCTAACATTTTAAGCTGTAGTCTGTAAATGGGTAGAATGCCTCACGTAACTCTTGTGTTACTAATTTATGGACTAACACGTTATTTGTTTTGAGGTTGAACAAAGTGAATAAATATACAGGGTGTTAAATATGTCGTGTCTAAGTTATAGATCTTTATTGGTTATTTTCTCGTTTTTTTTAAATCTAACCTATAATATTTTTATAAGTCAGCATATTCCTTGTAAAATCGCCTTTAAAATGGTACCAATAACATAGTACTTATTTCTAGTATTTTCAAAGTTATAACCCTTTAATGGGATATACTCATGTTTATAATATGCAATATGTGGGGCATCTAATAGTTGGTTGGCCTTGGTTTAAAAAAAAATGGCTGTACAACAAAACGTCAAATCTCTCCTTCAAAAGTCCATAAAAAGTCGTTTTCTGTATTTTCTCTTTTCTGTAATTGCGTTTTGTTGTTATAAATTAAGTTCGGCTAGTGAATTATTAATTTCCGTTTGTTTGTTAGTAGTTGTTACGTGTTGTATTTACCTTGTTATCAGTTATATCGCTTTATTGACATTATTTCTCATTTAGATACCATAATAGTTTATTGTTGTTTTTGCTTTAAAATGAATTTTTCGAAAGAGGAGCTCATAGACATGGCATTTGCTCTTGGCGCTAGCAACAGAAATCCATTTTTAGCATCAAGAACATATGCGATGGAATATCCCGACCGAAGAGCACCGGATAGTAAAACGTTTGAAAATTTGTTAATAAGGTTTCTTCGAACGGGTTCAGTGAATTACGTCGAACATGAAAGAAGTAAGACTATGATTACAGAAGATAATGAAGTGATAGTCGTCCAGTCCATTGTGGAAAATCCGCACGTATCTACAAGGATAATTTCGAAACAACACGGGATAGAAGTCACTGCTGTAAAAAGGATTTTAAAAAAACATAAGTTTTACCCTTACAAAATTCAAAATCATCAAGGCTTATTACAAACGGACTTTGAAAGGAGACTAGTGTACTGTGAATGGCTACTTTTACAATTACGACACGATATAACTTTTCTAGATCATGTGCTTTTCACAGATGAAGCAACATTTGCTAATTGTGGAACCACAAACAGAAAAAATACCCATTATTATGACACTACAAACCCACATTTTGTTCAGCCCATTTTATATCAACAAAAATGGAGTGTTAACACATGGGGAGGCATCATAGGAAACACTATTATTGGTCCATTCTTTTTTGATAATACTTTAAATTGTGCAATTTACACAAATTTCCTACAAAATAATTTACCATTGCTATTAGAAGGCCTCCCGGATAACGTCATCAGGAGATTGTGGCACCAACATGATGGTGCACCAGCACATTATGGTGCTGCTGCAAGAGCACATTTAGATAGGGTATTCACCAATAAGAGGATTGGGAGAGGAAGTTTGATAAGCTGGCCACCACGATCACCAGATCTCACACCTTGTGATTTCTTTCTGTGGCCAACTGTAAAAAACATTGTTTACGCAACACCTCCTACAACGGCAGAGAACATGCAGCAACGAATAAGAAACGCTTTTCTTCAATTAAGTGAGAATAACGTGTAAGTCTGTCGATACAGAGACGGTTGAGAGCATGTGTAGAGCAGAATGGAAATAGATTTGAACACATTTTAAATTAAGATTGTTTTATTATCGAAAATTTTCAAAATGTATTTCTAAAACTAATGATAAAGCATTTAAAAAACAGGTGTTTGTTAAAATTACTTTGTTTTATTTTCATGGCCAACCAACTATTAGATGCCCCGCATTTTGCATGTTATAAACATGTGTATATCCCATTAAAGGGTTATAACTTTGAAAATACTAGAAATAAGTACTATGTTATTGGTACCATTTTAAAGGCGATTTTACAAGGAATATGCTGACTTATAAAAATATTATAGGTTAGATTTAAAAAAAACGAGAAGATAACCAATAAAAATCTATAATTTAGACACGACATATTTAACACCTTGTATATTTATTCACTTTGTTCAACCTCAAAACAAATAACGTGTTAGTCCATAAATTAGAGACACAAGAGTTACGTGAGGCATTCTACCTATTTACAGACTACAGCTTAAAATGTTAGATGCTGCAACTGTCAAGATTTTAACAATATTATCAATAAAATCAAAACGAACAGTCTGAAGTGCACATATCCATATATCATTGCAAAGATAATTTGAATGGCTATCATTATAATATCTAGAAAGTATAGCAATGTATTTAAAATAAAAAAGTTGAATGTGGTTGCGAAAATTTGGAACACCCTGTATATTTGTAAATAAAATTAGAAAATGCACAGTCGCATACTACATACGGACGTAAAGTCTCATTGCTCCAGCGTTATTAGTTTTCACACTAGCTCCGCCGACACACTATTGCACCACCCGGTATACCGATCGCTTATTTTTTGCTCCAGAGTTCGACGTTTATGTATTTATTTTCAGCAGCCTGAGTGAGAAAAGCAAAGTTCACAAAAAATGCTATAGACCTACCTAAATGTTTTACACACTAGATAATTAGTATTTTCTCATTTCTGTTGCTCAGTAACCTTCAAATAAGCATTTAAGTATTTCCTAATAGGATATACAGCGTGAGGCATTCCTCCTTTCTATGATGTGATAACCATCTTTTTGCAGATATTATAGTATAGTTTAGTTTAATATCCCAGACTTTTGTCATGCTTTTTCTTTAGTCTACAAAACTGGTAAGCTAACAGATTTGATGAGTCAAAGTCCAACTACAAACCAACAGCTCAAATTTTAAAAAAGATGATGGGATAGGCGTTATGTAGGATATAGTTCCTCGGAAATACAATAGATTACGAGACGCTAGTCCTCTAAGTACCTAGAACTATTGTTTGCCGGTCTTGCAAAAGGGGTTTCTATTCAATAACTATCAATTTACATTTATATACTTATTGATAGTATTTACAGTAGACATAGCTTTCTCTGAATCTGTATTATCATGAGCATCTTTAGCTAAATGCCATTTACTGTATATAAACATTAAATTGCCATTTATTAGTTATGCAATTTCTCCGATTTTTTACATTCATTTTTTGCGCGGGAGTTAAATGGGTTTTATAAAATGAAGGTTGGAGGCATTTTCTTTGACTTGAGTAAGGCTTTCGACATTTTGGATTACCCTATCTTATTGAATAAATTATATATGCTTTGGGTATTCGAGGTGTTACATTTGACTTATTTATAGTCCAAATGAATTGATTTTCCGCTGTATTCATAAGTAATTCCGATATAGTCTTTAAAAAGTTCGGTCGTCAACATGACATCTCTAATCTCCAAATGAAAGTTCTATTATTCAAAATAAAGTCGGCTATGATCAAAAGAAAGTTCGGTTTACCTAAATACATAAGGAAATGAATTTGTTGAGTAACATTTTATTTTACATATTGCAGTGATCTTGAGTTTGGTGGTAAATTGTAAATAAGCATAATCAAGATCACTTCTTCATTTAATTTAATTAATTACTATTTTGTTTATTTTATCATGATGTGTATATATAGATATTCATTAAGTTAATATTTTGGCAAATTTAATATTTATTTACGTAAAATAATATTAGAATAAGCATAAAATATTAAGTGAATTATGGCAAGAAAGTGTTTCCCGCACGAAAAATACTGTGACCGGGAGAAATCGACAGATTGGCTCGGCGAAAACAATATTCTTCGCTAGATGCGTTGGACAAATCATGAATGTGTAAACAAGTTGATATTTACATATTTGTTTACCTTTTTGAAAAATCAGTAATGCGCTGCTTTCCCGGGTGGTGCAGCACTGCAGCTATGTATTTCTGGAGGTGGAATTGGAATCGTACCGAAGATAACCGGACGTTTTTGTGAAGAAAAATATCCATATAAGTCGACACACGATCAGAAAATGGGAGATGCTTGGTGTAGACCGCGCTCAAAAGGAAAATAGAAGTAGGTGGAAACCTCTTCTTCCTTTTAAACACCAAAATGTTATATTAACTTAGAAGTTTATTCATGAATGGGAACTTAGAATAATTTTTCAAAAAGATTTTACGACACATAAAAATTTTAACAAAAATTAGGACTTGTAATATTTTATAGATTAAACGTTATTCTAACATAGAAATTTATGCTATGATCAAAAGAAAGGACGGTCGCTGTCAGCTCGTTTCATTTTGCTGACACTAGTATATTTAAAAAGTATGGTTTACAATAAAATCAGTAACGAAGAAAACGTTTAATAATAGAAACGTTTGACAGAGGTCAAACTTTGAAAAATTTAAGTATACAACGTTTGATGTTAAATACGATACGGTTCGAAAAATTGATAAGGTATACAAAAATGAAGACAGAATGAATAAAAAACCCAAAGGACATCGTCCACAAATATTAACGATTGAGGAAAAATAACTAATATGTGTCTGGGTGGATGAAAACTGTATTAACGAAAACTTTGCGCTCCAAATCTTTGGAGGTATTTGGAAAAAATGTTAGCTGCTCGACCATAGACAGGCAAGTAGTCTATATTACAGTATTCAGAATTGAAACACTCCAGAATGTATGTAATACTTTCAGATGTTTACGCTATTTTCACTATACTGTAAAAAATACTCATGTAGTTCCAGAAAAACGAAATTGCGAAAATACGATAGAAAGGAGATACCGTTATGCTTTAAGATTTACAGAGATGATGGGTTATCCTGAAAAAATGTTTGTCCTCGATGAATGTGGAATCCAAATATATTCAAGAGTGACTAGGGGAAGAGCTGTTGTTGGCATAAATGTGCGTAAACAAACGCGGCAAATTCGTAGCAAAAATATATCAATCTGTGCGGCAATCCGCAACACCGAGGTATACATTTTTGATAAAAAGGACTCAGCATACAATGCAGAGAAATTTTTAACAAGTTTCCTTCAGAAGCTTTCGGACAATAATATCGATCATGCCTTTATAATTATGGACAATATTCCATTTCATCTTACTGAACATGCAAGAAATTCAAAAAAAAAAGTATTCTCCATTTTTGAATCCGATTGAAAATTTATTTCATCAGTGGAAAACTTTAATAAACCGACAAGAACCTAACAACTTCGAAGACCTTTACACAGCTATTGAAAATGCTGTTGTAGACATAAGCAATGAAAACTGTTTAAATTATTTTAATCATATGCAAACGTATATATAAAAATTCTTAAGACGCGAAGTAATAGAAGATTAATCTTGTTATTTGGTAGAACATTTGTATTTATTATTTATGTATCTGTTATCTTAACATATTGCTGTGACTCTTGCAAATTGAGGTTTATATAAAAATAATTTACACCATTCAATCAGTAAGTAAGTAAGAATCAAGCATACATCTTAGTGCTAGCCTTATGCTAGACCAAGATTTAATGAATTTTCTACAAAATAGTAGGTTAGGCAATTTTACATTTAACTAGCTCAGTTTGAATGCTCTTTAGTTATTACCAGGTCAGGTAAAGAAAATAAAATGCAAAATAAACCTTATAATATAGTTTATTAAGGATATTAAAGAAAATTTTCAAATTATACAAATATATTTACAAAATTAAATATTTTAAATATTACATAAAATTATGCATGTCATGATCAAATAGTCAAAACAAATTATAATTAATAAATGGAGTAACATCGAATACAAATTTATATTTTTGAAATAAATATAATTACCATTTTCTTTATTCGTCAAAAATACATGTAAACAATCAATATTTAAACAAAATGTTTTATTGTATTTTGTGAGTTATACTGGAATATAAATTAATTTAAAAAAAATGTAGCCGCTCGTTTACAAGTATATAAACATTAATGTAATGGCTCTGCCCTAATTAGTTCTACCTGGCGCCTTTGCTCGCTCCCAAAACAGTACCACCAAGACCAATTCGTGCTTTAAGGATTCACCAAGGCTCCATGCTATGAATTAAACATCCACTTAATTCATTGCACACATCCCTGATCTATTACCCAACACGTCAATATCAAATACACAAACACGATAAAGTATAATTAATATAAAGAAAAAATAAAATTTTACCTCGTTCTAGGATTCCAGTATAAAACACCACATAAGAAATTTGTACAACACTATATACACATTTATAATAAACATTAATAAACCACCTTAATTCTTCATATAATCTCTCAAATTCATCCATCACAAAATAATTTTTTTACACAGTCTAAATATCCTACAGGTTCATAAAACAAAAAAAATCATCAAACTATGAATCTTCTAATCTTGTAAATAAAATAATAAAGAAACTTTAATTAAAACGTAGAGTGTTATATTTACTTAAAAAAATTAATATTATTAAGCTATTTAATTTTTTATCGTTACAAACACTAAAATGCTTTACCATAACACATGGTGTAATAACCCTGCATATAAAAATAAAACATGCTAGTAAAAAAAAAATTCAAATTACTAATTAAATAAAACTGTTCCAAACATAAATAATTATTTCCGAAAAATAATTACAAGTCCCAATGTAAACCAAACTCCGGATTAAAATGATATCTAATTCATAAAATTATTCTAAGTCCGACTTCGGTCTTTAAAACTTATAAGTACAATAAAATTATTACGAAAATATTATAAGTTCTAATACATGAATAAATTTCTATGTTAGAATAACGTTTAATCTATAAAATATTACAAGTCCTAATTTTTGTTAAAATTTTTATGTGTCGTAAAATCTTTTTGAAAAATTATTCTAAGTTCCCATTCATGAATAAACTTTTAAGTTAATATAACATGTTGGTGTTTAAAAGGAAGAAGAGGTTTCCACCTACTTCTATTTTCCTTTTGAGCTCGGTTTACACCAAGCATCTCCCGTTTTCTGACCGTGTGTCGACTTATATGGATATTTTTCTTCACAAAAACGTCCGGTTATCTTCGGTACGATTCCGATTCCACCTCCAGAAATACATAGCCTCAGTGCTGCACCACCCGGGAAAGCAGCGCATTACTAATATTTCAAAAAGGTAAACAAATATGTAAATATCAACTTGTTTACACATTCATGATTTGCCCAATGCATCTAGCGAAGAATATTGTTTTCGCCGAGCCAATCTGTCGATTTCTCCCGGTCACAGTATTTTTCGTGCGGGAAACACTTTCTTGCCATAATTCACTTAATATTTTATGCTTATTCTAATATTATTTTACGTAAATAAATATTAAATTTGCCAAAATATTAACTTAATGAATATCTATATATACACATCATGATAAAATAAACAAAATAGTAATTAATTAAATTAAATCAAGAAGTGATCTTGATTATGCTTGTTTACAATTTACCACCAAACTCAACATCACTGCAATATGTAAAATAAAGTGTTACTCAACAAATTCATTTTCTTATGTATTTAGGTAAACCGAACTTTCTTTTGATCATAGCCGACTTTATTTTGAATAATAGAACTTTCATTTGGAGATTAGAAATGTCCTGTTGACAACCGAACTTTCTATTGACGATATCGGAATTACTTATGAATACAGCGGAAATCAATTGATTTGGACTGTAAATCTTTTCTGACTATGTGAACGTCTACTGTGCATGTGACAGTCTACTGCGCATGTAACCGGCCAGATAGATAGATAATGTGGGATCATTCAATTCATCGCCTATGAACATATTTTGTGGAGTGCCTCAGGGTTCCGTTCTCGGGCCAACTCTCTTCATAATATATGTATGTAGGAGATTAAGGGTTCTATTAATTTGTTAAACCTTACTATTTCACAGAATATAAATAAAAAACATGAATTTGCAATTTACTTCAAGCCTACACATACTGATACAACTATACATTCTTCTTCCTTTCACCATTTAAAACATAAATTAGCCGCTTATGAGTCAATGATACATAGACTAGTGAATACGCCACTTAATAAAACTAACTAGAATTAGATAGAATATACACTATTGCTACAAATAATGGCCATACTAAAGATATGATCAATAATATCCTTCGAAACAAACAAATAGCCATACCCGTTCTTTAATTTACCCTAAACTTTCTAGTGAAAATGCAGTACATTATTCTACTCTTACGTATATTGGTAATCCCTTCAGACAAAATTAGGAATTTTTTTAAAAAAGCCACTAAAAACAATAAGGACAAAACAGACAAAAAATCAAACTCTAGGGTATATAAGTTAACTTGTGATTGTAACATGTCTTATATTGGCCAAACTGGAAGATCCTTTGCCCAGAGAGTGTCCCAACATAATAGAAGTTACCGGGATAAAAAAGCTGATTCTACATTTTCGAACCATTGTTTAGAATATAAACATACTTTTAACAATAATTTTAAAATACTTCATATCCGAGAAAAAAGTAAAAGCTTGATCTCCTAGAATCATTAGAAATTTCTAGAATTACAAAGTTAGGGTTAGCGTTAAATGATCAAACTAACCTATGTCACTCCCCACTTTTGTCCTTAAATTTGTAATATGTTTGTCTAGTATATAATTTCTCGCACTAATGTAAATTCTTTATTATTCATCTACCTGATGAAACAACGTTGTAGTGGTTTACTATAATTAGAATTTTGAAACTTTCAAATCAGTGTTTTATTATTATTAATAATTTTCAAGAGAGAGAATTTTTTTGCATGCAGATTTGCATTATGCAACAGCTGAAGCAATATGTACATTCTGAACTTTAGAAATTATTTCAAAATAAACATTTCTACTGTTTAATATATCCTTTGGGTGATTACTTTTTGTATATTTTTCTTATATGTATTAGCATATCTATGAATGATCTTTGTTTAATGTGATGTTTTGCTAGGAAAAAAAAAAGAAAGGAATTTGAGAAACATTTGGCTTCGTCAATGTCAATGACCAGTTTGCGTCAAACGTAAATAAAATATTCAAAATACTTTCATAATCAATAATTTTATCCGCTAATGTTAAAGGAAACCTTATGTATAATAGGCGATTAACATATAATAAATGGTAATAAAATTGGAATGTGCAAATAAAAAAATTCAGCACAAGAAAAATATTACAGCGATGAATCAGTTTCAAAGTCAAGGTGTGACGTACGCCTCTGTTCATCCGCACAACAGATCTTAACTCACTGAAAATCTATTGTGTGTATGTGTGCATGGATGTATGTATGTAAGAAGAGATGAGAGGAAAAGAAAATGCTCCGGGCAAGCCAACATCCGTTCACGTGCTATATGCCTCTTCTCGGCAACAACAACAACAATTTCATGTCTGAGAATACTCATCATATCTTTGCTGTTAATTACCGGCCACGAATTATGTGATGTAACCCGAGTCTCGTTACAACGGTTATATTTTATGTTGATAGAGGGCGCATTCAATAATTCTTTTATCACGCGATGTCACGGCGGCGGCGAATATTAATTGTTATTATTATAGTTTATTCGAGATGTATTATATTATTTGGAAATGCGTACACATTAATTACTTCTTCGTTAAGTATTATTATATGAGATGTTAGTTTGTAAAAGTATCTAGAAATGTAAGATACCTTGTAATAGAAGATGTTGGATTTCTTCTATTATCTGGATAAATTTAGATGTTTGATTTTTTCAAGAATGATATTAGTTTATTCAGGAAATTTCAGCAACGTTTCTGAATTTATATTAATCTCTTCCTCAGATAATAATAATATAATAATAATAATAATAACTTTAT
The DNA here is from genome assembly GCA_963170755.1 of Amphimallon solstitiale. NCBI lineage: Eukaryota > Metazoa > Arthropoda > Insecta > Coleoptera > Scarabaeidae > Amphimallon > Amphimallon solstitiale. The sequence continues at coordinate 84,585,125 of OY720681.1, read as the reverse complement.
TTGCGTATTTCATACAGTTCAGTGCATTACACACTTCATGTATTGATACATTATATATACTAAAAGCGAGCGGCCGTTTCGTGTTAATTTCTTGAGAAAAGACGGCTTAACCGAATCACCATGGTAACCGATCGGACGGCTCAAAATGGACGAAAATTGGACGCACGGGGCGCAGTACTCGTCCCTGGATTCGCGAAATTAAAAGTTGTCCCTTTGCCTAGGCATAGGAGCATCTTTAAATTTCCGGTCGACGGAGAGATTTTCCTTTTTTTCGGTGCGCGTGCGGAGATATCCGGCGTCAAAGAGGAGCGTGCAAATATTTTGTAACATAAAAATGGCTTACGTTATTGAGATATATTGGTGAACACGAAAAAGTGACTTTTCGCTAATCTGACAGGTACACCGAGAAATTTGGCAGGTGTGACTTTAAGCGTGAAATTCCGATTTTTGAAGGTTTCAAGGACACGACAACATTCAGAAATGCAAAATACACACATTTTTCGGCAATTTGCATTCCTATTCCGACTTCATCGACGTTCGATATCGATAGGACGAGTGATTTAAATTCCTCATGCAGACGGACACGGTAGAAAAATGGTCGCAATATGTCACAAATACATGTAAACAATAAGTCGTCTGCAATGACAATGTCATTATGTACACGTACGTTCACGTGCAATGTCTCTTGATGATTATAAATTTGATTATTATTAAAATGCAATAATTCCGATACGCTTACGCCCTTTACTCGGGGGGAAAAGGATTGCTTTTAACATTTACGTGCCCCGACGAGATAATTATTTGAATTATTACGCACCGCAGAGTGGGCGGAGCCAAAATCACCTTTTTCTTACTCTGCGATAAATACAAAAGCATCTTCAAACAGTTCGTATCATCACTTAATGTCTATAGGTATTTAATCTTTCAGGAATATTTTTAAAACACAATTTACCATCTTAGATGACAAATTTCTTTCCGTAATATCAAAACTTTTTTCTCATATTACCTACTACAAGTATCAGCTGATCGGTCATATATGTTTGTGTGGATGTACTTGTGATGTATTCTAGGTTATAGGACGTCTCATTTTAGTCAAGACGTTTCGAATTGCACACAAACAATTAGATTAAAATGTCTAATTGGTCTAGCAAAAAACAGACTCTCTTTGCAGACTGGTAACCGATCATGCTGAAAATCAAAAATGAACGATAAATATTGTAGAGAACGGAGCAGTTACAGAAACAAGGTATAATAATTGTATGTATTTCTATCTGCAAGTTAATAACGTAAATTCTATTATGTATATTATGATGAAGGTACATAGAAAACTAAAAATTGGATGGGAAAATATCAAACATGTATTTAAGACGAACGGTAATATAACATCTTATATGCATTGAAGCAGGTTTTTATTGTGGTAACGAATTTAAAACTGTTGTAGGTTCTTAAACAAACAATAATGTTTCAAGATTTGTTCCAAAGAAGATTCTACATTCATGCTGTAGAAATCATATTAGATATCAATACATACATACACATGTAATACATATTTTATGAGGATCGGATAGAAATCGGTTAAAACAAAATCAGGAATTTCATTCAAAACAGGTATTGCAAATGCACTTTACAGATAAAGTAATAAAGTAAGAATAATAGTATTGTAGGGATGGGTATGTGATACGGTGGAATTTAAAGAACGGTGAATGAAAATATAGAATTTAGATTTTGCTAAATTTCAATGTGTCTACTTGGTAAATGTTACTTCAGACATGTGAGAATCTTTAAATTGCTGAAAGAACATTTGTCTACTGGTACTTTAAGAACGGACGGAAGAAAGGAAAATTAGATCTACAGTTCAAATAGAATCCTCGATTAAAATATCATTCACATTTATATCAAGTTATTGATGAGATGGTGTTTAAGTGTAGCCTATTCTTCATGTACGAACTTAATTTAAGCCAGTTGATATTCTTGAAGGTAACAATTATTGTTTTTACATATACATATAAGTACTAATAAAAATATATCATCAGTAGGTATAATTAGTAAAGCCGTTGCTCTGGAAAAATCTGAATTATATACATTTAGATCTAATAAATATGTATCATTTCATTTATAATTTGCAAATTAGTACTTTTTAAGGGTAAATAGTTTTTTTTAAGTATATATTGTAGTCCTCAAAAACATTAAATCATTGACATAGCGAGGCTTGAGTAATTTATGCTATTATATTGTTAAATGGGAATTATACACAAATTACATATGATTGGAGCTTAACTTCTTAAACTCTTCTTGTGTACCTGGCTATTTAATCAGAAGAAATAAGAATCGCAAAAAAAGATATTAATTATAGACTGCTTTTTTGCCATATTAGTACAATTTTGGCACAAATCTTTCCATGTCAGTCAACATTCCTCTTCGTTACTTTTTTCATGGATACACACCTTTCCAGATTTATTCTAGCATCATACAATGCTGCTAAGTATTAGTAAAAAGGGAAATGATGTTCCTGAAAGACTTAAATAATGAACTGTAAACTTCTAATTTTATTACAGAAAGCTTGAGAGCTTTAATAATAAATGACACATGCAAAGCATGTCTGTTATGTTCGCATTTAGATTATTGTGTCGAAAGCTTTAACCGTTAAAAGTTATTGCATTAATTTTTTTATTGGGAAGAGTGAAAATTCTTTTTAAGTCTGAAGAATACAGCTTGACAATATTTATATTTCAAACTGTAAGTCTGCAAAAAGCCAATGATTAAGTATTAAAAATTCAGCCAGGAGATGCTTCCACCACAACCAGCTTAAAATATTAATTCTTAAGACATATCTCAGTCTCGATATACAACACCTACGTTGTATAAATTAAATATTGATAGGCTTAGATTATTATTATTACATATAGTTTTTTTCAAAATTCACCGTTTCACTATAATATGGTGTATCATATTAAGTACAGGTTAAGTTTAACAATTGGTCGCATTCAGCAGACACAACGGTTGCCTAACAGTTCACTGCCGACCATGCGATCATTCTTTCGAATACGTAATCAAAAAATATATAAAGGTCTATTATGCTTGAGTTTGCGTAAGGTTTTCTCAATCAACCTTCTTTGATTTAAGAAATTTCCACAAAAAAACTGTTAAAACGTATTGGTTTTAGTACACAGTTGATATATGATCTTTCAGTAAAAGTTTCTGGCCTTTTACATCCTCCACAAATTTGGTGCAAGTTGAATTGCCTCAAATACGGCACTTGAAAGTGCAATATCTTATACTGTTAGAATAATAATTCATTAATGTTTGTAAGAAGTGCAAAAATTTAGTACTTGCTTGAAACGGAGGGAATAACTTTGTAAAATTTTTTAAGTAGGCAAGTCAGCGTTACTTTTAAATTTATATATCAAAATTGATTAGTTTATGTTGTTATGTGCTCATGTGGGATTCTTATGTCAAATTTGACAATTATAAAAATAGGAGAATACATTAATATTCTCATCCGAGTGAATGAAGAGTGGGAACATGAAATGACAAGTACCTAGGTCATTTAGAAAAATAATATCAAGCAGTTTAGTAAGTGTCAATATGGAGAAAAAAATAAGCGAGATGTGTATCAAAACAGACGATAGAGTTTCAGTCAAATGAAATGCGCTCATTTCGAACTTACTAATTTATGGATCAGACCACTTCAGTCAACTATTAAATAGAAAATTGATGAAGTTTGGGAACCTATTGAATAAATATATTTGAATGAAGTAAGTAAAGATGTGTAGAAGAGTTAGTAAAGGGGATACATCTTCACAATTCCATAATGATGAATTATATAAAAGCGCGTCCTACCGTCCATGTAGTAATTTTTCTGAAAAATTCAATGTTTGTATAAAATTATATTTCTGAAAAACGGCGTATTAGATGGACAAAATTTTTTGCAGTATTGTTTACAATAAGAGGTCCTACTAGAAGAACGTTTTATTTTTTTACAGTTACTAACTGCATGTGCAGGAAACTGGATTAAAATTACATGACACGTTTTAGAATAAAAGTCAATTTTTTTAAATGGAACACCCTGGATATCTGTTCATTTTTGAATTGTTTATTAAATTTCATGTCAGAAACATGTTAGACGTTAATACTTTAAATGCCACTATTACTGAGCTACTGTCGTTTTTTGATATAATTTTGTTAGTTTTTGCAAAAAAGTCAATTTTTTCAAATGGAACATCCTGTATATTATTTAATTTTTGAATTTCTTATTAAATTTCACATCAAAAACATGTAAGACGTTAATACTTTAAAAGTGACTACTACTGAGCTATTGTCGCTTTTTGATATAATTTTGTCAGTACTATACTATATTAATTAAAACCACAAAACTGAAAAAATTATATCAAAAAGAGACAATAGCTCAGTAATAGTCACGTTTAAAGTATTAACGTCTTACATGTTTTTGATGTGAAATTTAATAAGAAATTCAAAAATTAAATAATATACAGGGTGTTCCATTTGAAAAAATTGACTTTTTTGCAAAAACTAACAAAATTATATCAAAAAACGACAGTAGCTCGGTAATAGTCAAAGATAATATAACGAGATCTTGACAAATAGTCGACTATTTCATTGTGATCAATTTTTCGAGTGTGCGCTACGGCCAATTTGACGAGACCAAAATTGGCATTAATAATTTGACTTGAGAACGAGAGCTTTAGCTCGAGGGCTTTAGTCTTTAATTATTAATGCCAATTTTGGTTAAGTCAAATTAGGAGGCACACGAGAAAAATTGAAACAATGTAATAGTCGACTACTTATCAAGCTCGAGCTATATTTGTTAAGATTATTTCCTAAACCAGTTGTCAAATCGATGTGATTATCAATAATTTGATCCGAAATATCGCTAAATCTCTTTTTGTCGGACATTTTCATCTATTTGACACGTTTGCCACTTAATGAAAAAATACATACTTGATTTGTTACCTACATTTGAATAGTCGATTTGTAATAGTCGCTGATATCAAGAACCGGTACCGTTCATTGGTTAATTTCAACTTCAGTTTTGATTGTGATTTGACAAAATTTAAATTTGACAGGTGAAGGAAATAATCACATTTAAAGTATTAACGTCTTACATGTTTCTGACATGAAATTTAATAAACAATTCAAAAATGAACTGATATACAGGGTGTTCCATTTAAAAATTATGTGATTTCTAACATATGTCAGTAGTGCAAAGTACCACAAATGGAAGGTGATCACATAAAGGTGAACGGTTCTGTACAGCGAACATTCAACTGTTGGAGTTGGACGGTTCCCGATCCATCTGCTGAATGTGACCATTGTTCAAGTTTCTTGCACAATTCTTTTATTTCGGTTGAGGTATTTGCATTTTAATTCACACAATTTTCCACTTTCCTTCTGTTTACTAAATAATAACTAATTAATTACTATAGTAGGCTAATTAAATAAAATTAAAAAATAATTACACTTCACAAAGTCTAAAATTTGGCAACAAATTTACTGGTTATTTGATGCGTCATCTCTAGAAATGAACATAAAATGTAATATATTGAAAACTCTAATACCGATCTGGACAAAGTAAAATGACCCAGAAATTTGACAGGTTATGTTCAAGTGTTGTCAAAAAATGGATGAGAAATTTATAAACACTGTAACTCAATTTTCGTTTTTATACGAGAAGTCCAATAAGTTGTTTAAGGATACAGAAAAAAAAAGTTTCGACTTGGGAAGAAATCGGGACGCAATTTAATATTTCAGGTACATATATAATAGGTACTATCAATTTGTCGCAATGATTAGAAACTACTGTATTTTTACTTCTAGGTGTAGCTGCTCAAAAATATTTCAAATCTATGCGTGAAATGTATATACACCTCGAAAGAGAACAAGAAAAACATGAAAGGAGTGGAGCTGGGGCTAACTTCAAAAACAAGTGGCATTTGTTCGAAGTGCTAAAATTTTTAGAAGAAGTGTGTCGACCAAGAAAGTAATTTTATATAAATATATACTTCATTATTTACATGAGTGTTACATATCGTTTTATGTATCTAATAAGTTGTGATATTTCTAAGAAGTTTTAGCACTATCCTCCAAACTTCATTGACAAGCCATTTAGATGAAAACATTTTGACACGGATTGTTTGATAGTGGCAACGTATCACCAAAAACATGTAAATACAACCTACCTGATGATGATGAAGTGTCATGTGATTTTAATGAAGAACACCCGATCAATGTTCAGAGCCCAATAAGGTTTGTCTAATAGTTTATTTAACATTTCCGTACCTACTCAATATTTTTTTGTGGTAGTTCAAATGAAGGTCCAATTGAATTTCTACCAAAAACACCAACAAATAGAAACTCTCAACCAGACCCAGAGTCGTCACTGGTCACTTTAAGTGGATCTAAGCGTAGCACAAGTTCTCTTGCAAATTCACAATGGCTGGTAATATGTATATATTTTTTTAATCAAAATACACACACCATTCTTGCAGCTTAAAAAAAAAACATGAAACTGGATGAAAAGCACATTGGATAACACAGCAGAGAAATACGCCTCCATCCCAAAGAACCAGTAAATATGTACATCCACTCATTTTGTTAGCAAATAAAGCAAGAAATGTTGCGACTTATAGAAACCATTATGGCGGAATTTAAGACAAAGAAAACAGAAGATATGCATATGCATTTGTACTAGATAATAAGAAATAAAAATTTTAAAAGCATATTTTTTTTATTATTATATACAGGGTGAGTCATTAGTAGCTGCTTCTTCGATTGCTCTTTTTAAATAAAAGAAAAAACAATTAGTGGAGGATCCATGGTTGCCTGTGGCGCATATTGTAAAAATACTTTAAGCTCTAATGCACTATCGGTTTCACCGGAAATGCATGGAACTTATTTCTTTTAAATGACACCCTATATATTTTTGGATTTTCTTGTACTACTCTAAATTGTCTGTTCAACTGTTTTTTCTTTTTCAAAATTGAGCCAATAGTTTTTGAGTTATTAATTTTTTTTGAAAATATTTGACCAAAACATTTGTTCAGAAAAAAAACATTTTCACATTGTTTTTAAAAGTAAAAACATTAACTTTGGTGGTGCTTGTACCCAAGAAATTCTGCATCATTTGGTTAAGTTGCACTCGACAATACCTCAAAAAAAATTTGTTTTTTCAAAGCCTACTTCCTGAAATTTTCAAATACCAAAACCTTTTTTTAAATGGAACACACAGTATTTTATTGGGGCATTTTGTTCTTATTTTTATTCCCTTTCATTTTTGTTAAAAGTCATATACCTATATTTTGTAATTTCTGAGATAATCACTATAGGAGCAATAGCGGTCAATTAAAGAACTACGAGCGCTATTGTTCTATGCACCAAAATATTCGTTCAACCAATGGAAGGGAGAAAATCCGAAGAGATATTCTCCTCCATTAACATTTTTATCAAAGAAATAAGGTCCACTTATATAACTACCCACTATTCCTCCCCACAGTTTTAATGACCAACGATTTTGAAAGTTAACAGGTGTGATAAAGTGGGGAGTTTTATGTGTTATAATAACGGAAATTGTGACGATGAACGTATTTACTTTAATAGAAGGTGGCTTCGTTGGTAAACAACAAAAAATTGAGAAAGCTATCATAATTTATCTGCTGCCAATTGACAAAAATGTAAGCGATTCTAAAAATTTCATCTAACCCTGTGTATGAATATGGTACGGGTGAATTACGTATCTCTTAATTATTCTGGATTCTCAAATTTGACTTACATCTAACTGACGACTAATTTTCGTAGTACAAGTATAGGTGTGTTCGATTACACTCGCAAGTACCATAAACGTCTTATCCTCACCAGTTATTGCCTTTTCCGCTCTTTCCTTCATATTCAATATTTTCTGTTCACTCAAACCGGCTCTTTCTACTTTCGAAGGTTTCTGGCTTCGGTTGACTTCTACCAGGAATCGCTGTGCATAAAGTCTGGATACTAGCAAAGAGTTTCTTTTAGATTCGCCCAAAACGTCAATTATATCTTAACTCTTCATAAGAATAATTCATTTGGATGATAACTAATAGCGATGCTTTTATAAGTTTGACATAAATGTATACCGACTTTCTTTAACAGTTGATCAGGCAGTCAGCCGCATTCTAGCCTTTATTGGACGAATATTTGGGTGCATAGAACAACGCCCTTACTTCTTTAATTGACCGCTAATTGCTCCTATAATGATTATCTCAAAAATTACAAAAGATAGGTATAGGACATTGCTAACAAAAATGAAAGAGAATAAAAAAGGAACAAAATGCCTCAATAAAATACTGGGTGTTCCATTTAAAAAAAAAAGTTTTTGGTATGTAAAAATTTCAGGAAGTAGGCTTTGAAAAAACAAAGTTTTTTGAGGTATTGTCGAGTGCAACTTTACCAATCTATCTCATTGTGTCTTTGGATACCTTAACATGACTTATGTTTAACATTAAATTACCTTTCTCGCTCTTGAGTGTGTACCGGTGTGGGTTAAAAACAGTACGAGAAGAATTTTAAATAAAACGTTCTATTGGCTTAACAAAATATATGTATATACAGGGGTGCTATAAAGGTGTATAAAAGTGAACATTCTAAAAAGCGTCATGCCAGTGGTCGCTTTTTACAGGAAAGGCGCTTCAATTGAAAACTTGGGCTTTTTACTTTTATTATTATTTTGTGCTCCTTTATTAACGATAATAGATTTCAAAAAGGTTGACAGGCTTTTACACTTTCACATCAAAATAGTATTGTACATTGTCTTAATAAAAATGTTGCGCTTTTTGATCTCATTGTGTCTTTGGATACTTTAACATTAAATTACCTTTCTCGCTCTTGAGTGTGTACTGGTTTATGTCAAAAATAGTTCGAGAAGAATTTTAAATAAAACATCCTATTGGCTTAACAAAATAAATGTATATACTGGGGTGCTTCAAAAGTTTATAAAAGTGGACATTCTAAAAAGCGTTTTTTACAGGAAAGGCGCTTCAATAGGGCTTAAAAATAAAACTTGGGCTTTTTACTTTTATTATTATTTTGTACTTTTTTCTTAACGAGAGTAGACTTTGAAAAGGTTGTCTCGAGGTCTCGATGAAAATATTGTGCTCTTTAAGCTCATTTTTTCTTTGGATACTTTAACATGACTTATGCTTAACATTAATTTACCTTTCTCGCTCTTGAGTGTGTAAAATATACTATTGGCTTCACGAAATATATGTATATACAGGGGTGCGTCAAAAGTTAATAAAATCGGACATTCTAAAAGGCGTCATGACAGTGATTGCTTTCTACAGGAAACTATGAAGAAGCTGTAAGCGGACGCGATAAAAGCGATTCAAACTAAAAGAGATTGACGGACCTGCTGGAAGCGGAGAACCCGCTGTAAGCGGACGTTAGAGCTATTATATATACTAAAAGCGCACAGGACCCTTTACCATTCTCACGGATTTAGTAGAGGAGGGGAAACGGGGTCAAAATGGGAAAACGACAGGCGAAGGATTTCTTAAAGTGGGCGTTTTAGGGGAGTTTTGCGAGTTTTACGTGGTCGGGTGTGCATTTCTACGTTGTATAGGCGTATTTTTATCGCTTCCAAACGGTGGTAAGGCGGCGAAAAGAATTTTTGAAAATTTTAGCACGTGTAGGAAATCACGCTGCATCAATTTTTTTTCCCCATAAGGAGTACGTGGGAAACAAAAATTCCTCTGGAGCCTTTTATACTGAAACTCCCGACAAACGTCAAAGTGACAGGCGATTCGAAATGTATGCAAACTTTCACTTTTAGGCCTGAAATTCCAAAGGTTTCGAGGACACAACAAGATACAAAATCATAAAGTACTGACATTTCAGGACCCTTTACTTTCATATACCCAGTTTATAGTGGTACAGATACAAAGGTACGAACACTTTAAAGTTCATCTGCAGACGGATACAGTTTAGCGAAATGGATAAAAAATCCCGACAAACGTCAAACTGACAGGCGGTCTCATACGCATTCACATTTTCACTTTTTAAGATTCAGAAACGTAAAGAAGTGACATTTCGGAAACGTTTACTTGCATATTCCCAGTCTATAGAGGTACCTAGACGAAGGTACGAGTAAATCCAAGTCCGTTTGCAGAGGGATTTGGTCAGAAAAAGGGCCGATTCAATGTGCACTGATATCAATGTATTCCGGACAGGCGAAAAATCAATATCAAATTCATGTGCACTGCCGATCAATGTATTACGGTCCGGCGAATATTCGGCATCTCCAGAATACATAATGGTCTCCCACTTGATTTAATATTTTTATCTATACAGGGGTTAAATTTGAATTAAAATACGATAATACCAGAACGCGTATTTCCTCAAAGGGGAAAAAGAGGAGGATTGCTTTCGGCATTTATGTGCCCTACTACGAAATAATTTTATTTAAACTATTATGCAAACGTGCACTGTGGGCGGAGCTGGCTGAAATCAATTTCTCTCTCTCCTGATTAAAAGTAAAACTGGGCACTCGGGAGTTTCTAATTCAAATGTCGAAAAAAACCAAATTGGCCGAAGGATTTCTTAAAAATTGACGTATGAATGTGAAATATTAGATACGGGGGTATCTTAGGTTGCCGATCACTAATCCAAAGTCAAAATGTCAAAAAAAAAACAAAATGGCAGACGGGTTTTTTGAAAATTGACGTATGAATGTGAAATTTTAGATACGAGGGTATGTGCGGACGCCGATCACCAATCCATAATCAAAATGTCAAAAAAAAACAAAATGGCGGAAGAATTTGTTGAACATTGACGTATGAATGTGAAATTTTAGATACGGGGGTGTTGCGGTCGCCGATCACAAATCCAAAGTCAAAATGTCAAAAAAAAACAAAATGGCGGAAGGGTTTTTTGAAAATTGACGTATGAATGTGAAATTTTAGATACGGGGGTGTTTGCGGTCGCCGATCACAAATCCAAAGTCAAAATGTCAACAAAAAAATGGCGGACGGGATTTTTGAGAATTGACGTATGAATGTGAAATTTTAGATACGGGAGTGTTTGCAGTCGCCGATCACGAATCCATAGTCAAAATGTCAAAAAAAAATGGCGGACGGGTTTTTTGAAAATTGACGTATGAATGTGAAATTTTAGATACGGGGTGTGTGCGGACGCCGATCACCAATCCATAATCAAAATGTCAAAAAAGAACAAAATGGCGGAAGAATTTGTTGAACATTGACGTATGAATGTGAAATTTTAGATACGGGGGTGTTGCGGTCGCCGATCACAAATCCAAAGCCAAATGTCAAAAAAAAAAAAAATGGCGGAAGGGTTTTTTGAAAATTGACGTATGAATGTGAAATTTTAGATACGGGGGTGTTTGCGGTCGCCGATCACAAATCCAAAGTCAAAATGTCAAAAAAAAAATGGCGCACGGGATTTTTGAAAATTGACGTATGAATGTGAAATTTTAGATACGGGGGTGTTTGCAGTCGCCCATCACGAATCCATAGTCAAAATGTAAAAAAAAAATGGCGAACAAATTTTTTGAAAATTGACGTATAAATGTTAAATTATAGATACCGGGGGTGTCATAGGTCGCCGATCACGAATTCATAGCCAAATTTCAAAAAAAAAATGGCGCAAGAGTTTTTTGAAAATGAATGTGAAATTTTAGATACGGGGGTGTTGCGGTCGCCGATCACAAATCCAAAGTCAAAATGTCAAAAAAAAACAAAATGGCGGAAGGGTTTTTTGAAAATTGACGTATGAATGTGAAATTTTAGATACGGGGGTGTTTGCGGTCGCCGATCACAAATCCAAAGTCAAAATGTCAACAAAAAAATGGCGGACGGGATTTTTGAGAATTGACGTATGAATGTGAAATTTTAGATACGGGAGTGTTTGCAGTCGCCGATCACGAATCCATAGTCAAAATGTCAAAAAAAATGGCGGACGGGTTTTTTGAAAATTGACGTATGAATGTGAAATTTTAGATACGGGGGTGTGTGCGGACGCCGATCACCAATCCATAATCAAAATGTCAAAAAAGAACAAAATGGCGGAAGAATTTGTTGAACATTGACGTATGAATGTGAAATTTTAGATACGGGGGTGTTGCGGTCGCCGATCACAAATCCAAAGCCAAATGTCAAAAAAAAAAACAAAATGGCGGAAGGGTTTTTTGAAAATTGACGTATGAATGTGAAATTTTAGATACGGGGGTGTTTGCGGTCGCCGATCACAAATCCAAAGTCAAAATGTCAAAAAAAAAATGGCGGACGGGATTTTTGAAAATTGACGTATGAATGTGAAATTTTAGATACGGGGGTGTTTGCAGTCGCCCATCACGAATCCATAGTCAAAATGTAAAAAAAAAAATGGCGAACAAATTTTTTGAAAATTGACGTATAAATGTTAAATTATAGATACCGGGGGTGTCGTAGGTCGCCGATCACGAATTCATAGCCAAATTTCAAAAAAAAATGGCGCAAGAGTTTTTTGAAAATGAATGTGAAATTTTAGATACGGGGGTGTCTGCCGACGCCGATCACCAATCCATAGTCAAAATATCAAAAAAAACAAAATAGCGGAAGAATTTTTTGAAAATTGACGTATGAATGTGAAATTTTAGATACGGGGGTGTGTGCGGATGCCGATCACCAATCCAAAGTCAAAACAAACAAAATGGCGGCAGCATTTTTTGAAAATTGACGTATGAATGTAAAATTGATGAATGTCTGTGAAATTCTGGATACGGGGTGCTTGTGGTCGCTTATTGCGTCTTCAATTTGGCGATTCTTCGAAACGTGATTGAACAGGGCTTAAATTAATACTTCATTTTTTCTTAACGATAGTAGATTCGAAAACATCAGAATGGTATTGTACACTGTCTCAATGAAAATGTTGCGCTCTTGGAGCTCATTGGTTCTTTCGATACTTTAACATGACTCATGTTTAACATTAAATTACCTTTCTCGCTCTTGAGTGTGTACCAGTTTGTGTAAAAAACAGTTCGATAAGAATTTTAAATAAAATATCCTATTGGCTTAACAAAATATATGTATATGTGGGGGTGCGTCAAAAGTTAATAAAATCGGACATTCTAAAAGGTGTCATGACAGTGATTGCTTTTTACAGGAAATTATGAAAAAGCTGTAAGCAGACGCGATAAAAGCGATTCAAACTAAAAGAGATTTACGGACCTGCTGGAAGCGGAGGACCCTCTGTAAGCGGAGGACCTGCTGTAAGCGGAGGACCCGCTGTAAGCGGACGTTAGAGCTAGTTATACTCTATAAAAGCGCACGGCCGTTTCGTGTTAATTTCTTGAGAAAAGACGGCTTAACCGAATCACCATGGTAACCGATCGGACGGCTCAAAATGGACGAAAATTGGACGCACGGGGCGCAGTACTCGTCCCTGGATTCGCGAAATTAAAAGTTGTCTCTTTGTTTGGCCGTTCGGGGCATCTTTAAATTTCCGGTCGACGGAGAGATTTTCCTTTTTTTTAGTGCGCGTGCAGAGATATTGGCCGTCAAGGAGGACCGTGCAAAAGTCGGCATTCCGGCGTGGCGAACAAATTCCGACAAACGGCGCTGGCGGATGGAAAATTCACGTGAAATACGTTGAAAATCGCTAGAAACGTCAAACTGACAGGCAACTGAGTGGTATCCGCATATTCACATTTAAGCGTGAAATACGAAATTTTGAAGGTCGCGAGGGTCCAACAGGACCCGGGGATTTAAGGAACCGACTTCTGGGGACCTTCTGCATTCCTATTGCGAGTCGACGGTCGCACGCAACCAAGGGCATGAACAGTTTGAAGTTCGTTTGCGGGTGGATTTTTTCAGAAAAATGGCCGATTCAACATGTACTTATATCAATGTATTCCGGACGGGCGAAAAATAATAACAGATTCTCATGTGCAATGCCGATCAATGTATTACGGTCCGGTGAATGTTCGGCATGTTCACACAATACATAGCGGTCCCGCTTGATTTAATACCTTTCATCTATACAGGTGTTGTCGAGCAATATTTTGAATTAAAATACGTAAATTTCAGAACGCGTATTTCCTCAAAGGGGAAAAGCAGCAGGATTGACATTTATGTGCCCCTACGAAATAATTTTATTGAAACGATTACGCAAACGTGCACGGTGGGCGGAGTTGGCTGAAATCAATTTCTCTCTATTCTGATTAAAAGTAAAACTGGGAGTTTTTACGGTCGCCTGTCACTAATTCTAAATTGACGTACGAATGTGAAATTTCAGATACGGGGGTGTCTTATGTCGCCGATCACTAATCCAAAGACAAAATGTCAAAAAAAAAGAATGGCCGAAGATTTTTTGAAAATTGACGTATGAATGCGAAATTTTAGATACGGGTGTGTCTGGGGACGCCGATCACCAATCCATAGTCAAAATGTTAAAAAAAAAACAAAATGGCAGAAGATATTTTTAAAATTGACGTACGAATGTGAAATTTTAGATACGGGGGTGTCTTAGGTAGCCGATCACGAATCCAAAGTCAAAATGTCAAAAAAAAAACAAAATGGAGGAAGATTTTTTGAAAATTGACGTATGAATGTGAAATTTTAGATACGGCGCTGTGTGCGGATGCCGATCACAAATTCAAAGTCAAAATGTCAAAAAAAAAACAAAATGGCGGAGTTTTTTTGAAAATTGACGTATGAATGTGAAATTTTAGATACGGGGGTGTCTTAGGTCGCCGATCACGAATCCAAAGTCAAAATGTCAAAAAAAAACAAAATGTCGGAAGTTTTTTTGAAAATTGACGTATGAATGTGAAATTTTAGATACGGGGGTGTCTTAGGTCGCCGATCACGAATCCAAAGTCAAAATGTCAAAAAAAAACAAAATGGCGGAAGTTTTTTTGAAAATTGACGTATGAATGTGAAATTTTAGATACGGGGGTGTCTTAGGTCGCCGATCACGAATCCAAAGTCAAAATGTCAAAAAAAACAAAATGGCGGAAGTTTTTTTGAAAATTGACGTATGAATGTGAAATTTTAGATACGGGGGTGCCTCAGGTCGCCGATCACGAATCCACAGTCAAAATGTCAAAAAAAAACAAAATGGCGGAAGTTTTTTTGAAAATTGACGTAGGAATGTGAAATTTTAGATACGGGGGTGTTTCAGGTCGCCGATCACGAATCCAAAGTCAAAATGTCAAAAAAACAACATGGCAAATGTAATATGGCGGAAAGGTTCATCGAAAAGTGCTTGGATCTGAGCACATTCTTCCTTGGTAACTTTAACATGATTTATGTTTAACATTAAATTATCCTTCTCGCTCTTCAGTGTTCTAAATAATATATACGATTGGCACCACTAAATTTATGTATATACAGGACTGGTTCAAAAGTTTATAGAATCGGACTTTCTAAAAAGCGTCATGACAGTGATCGCGTTCTACGGGAAACGGTAATTGCAGACAAATTTGTGTTGCTTGAATGACAAACTTCAAAAGGTTATTATGATTAATGTCAAAAGGTGTATTTATAAGTCTCGAAATGGCATGTGTAGGTAGGATACTTGACAGGTAAAATTTTGCAATATCTCAAATTTAATGTCCTCAAAATTATTGGCGCATGTTTCTTTAAAGTTGACATAATATTTGAATGTAACCTTCCAC
Source organism: Amphimallon solstitiale (assembly GCA_963170755.1). Taxonomy (NCBI): domain Eukaryota; kingdom Metazoa; phylum Arthropoda; class Insecta; order Coleoptera; family Scarabaeidae; genus Amphimallon; species Amphimallon solstitiale. The sequence goes on along the minus strand of OY720681.1, from coordinate 84,569,464 downwards.
ATTAAAACGCCCTACCAACTACAACGGCAAATTTAGACGTATTTTTAATTATTTATATTATTGCACTGTATTAGTTGATTAAGTTCAATTGAGGGCCGGTTTTTTCAATTCCGATTAAAATGCCGATTAGCGTACTCATTAAATAAAATACGGGATAGTACGTTTTTGCAAAAACCGGTTGGCGCTAATCATTGATTAAGAACGTTATTACATGAAGATATTTAACCGGTGTTTTACCAAACCTGATAAAATATTAAACAGTAATTGGGATTACTTACACGTGCGCATAACTTAGGAGATTTGGATTTTTATTTGTAATTGCGTTTAACAGCACCTTATTAAAACTTAATTTTAGATGAATATATTTTAGACTCACTCTGATATGTCATTAACATATTAAAACTACATTTAAAAGTTACATGTGAAATTGAAAACATTGAAGAAATTCTACAGAAGCTGGCAGGTCCTTATGCAGATACAATATTAAGTACTCCTGATTTAATTGGGTTTGAATGAATAGTGTGTTCGTTAACGTGTAGTTAAATTTTAAAATAATAATTATAATTGGCACTACAAAGATCGAACCGATTCCTTCAGAACATAACTTTTTGTAAGTCAAAATTATGGAAACACGGTTTTCTCAATCAACCCTCTTTGATTTAGGAAATTTAGACAAAGAACCCGTTAAAACGTATAGTTTTTAGTAAACAGTTGGGATATGATTTTTCAATCAAAGTTTCTGGCCTTATTCATGCTACAGAAATTTGGTGCAAGTTAAATTGTCTGAAATATGGCAGTTGAAATTGCAATATCTTATACTGTTACAATATAATTGATAATACATTTTATGACCGCAGATGCAAGTCTTTTGTTTTTCAACAAACTGTTCCTATAGTTGAGTCGCTCTCGCAACCGACATGCGCCACTAAATTAAAATGACGGCAAATATTAGATGTTGCAAAATTTTACCTGTCATGTTATATAACCTACAAAATACATTTCAGGACTGTCATAAATAATAATATTTGTACACCTTTTGACATTTGTTATAATTATTTGTTAACGTTTGTTATAATTGTCATCTAAAATTTTAAAACAGTACAGCCAAATGGTATGTAAAATATAGGTGTAGGAAAGTAATATTTAATACCTTTATTTATAATATTTAATTTGTAACTGGCTTTCATGTAATAGTATTTTACTATGGGAAGGTATACATCCAGAAATATTGATTAATTACTTTAAATTTATCATTTTGAAATTGTTCCGGCTAATCGAAATTTGTAGTAGTATTCAATCGTCGTCTTTAGTTCGTACTTTTACCGAGTCTGTTGCCAAGACGACTCGAATGTATTTTTATAACTTTTTTTCTGTGACGGGAAAAGTTTGACATTTTATCTTTCTTAACAGGTATTAGTATATTACATATCGAGGTGGAAAGTGTTTCATTACTGTCGAGAGATTAGGTAGTTAACCGAGACGCGAAGCGTCGAGGTTAACTTTATCTCGAGACAGGAATGAAACTTTTCACCGAGGTTTGTATACTATTTTATTTACAACCATAATTATATTTATTTGTGATAAAAATTCCGGTAAAAGTTTTGACATATTGAGTTGTCAGATTTGTGATGATCTAGCGTAAACGTCAAATAAATATACGCCACTTTTTTTCGGTGAATAGATTATAAAAGAAATGTTGAGTAGTAAAGCCTTCAAGGTCTGCACTCCACTTGGACTGAGGGAAACTGTCCTCCCGTAGCAATCCAGATATCTTGGCTCGAATGGAGAAGGACAAGAAACCACTATTTCTTCATATCAGCAATAGCAGGGCGGCCTATCTACATGTATTCAAGCTTCCAATAATTCTAATGTAACAATTAATTTTATTTACAACCATATAATTAATAATTATTTGTGATAAAAATTCCGATAAGGTTTTGACATATCGAGTTGACAGTTTTAAATTGTGATTGACATTGAGGTTAAGAAACGAGGGCAGTAATAGAGGGCGGGAAGTAAATGAGGGCAGTAATAAAAGGGCGGGAAGTAAACGTGAACAAAGTCACACTTCCCAACTTTTAAAAAGTCAGAAATGCCAACATTACGCGTATGGTTGTAAATAAAGTATATTACATACCGAGGTGGAAAGTGTTTCATTACTGTCGAGAGCTTAAGTAGTTAACCGAGACGCGAAGCGTCGAGGTTCATTTTATCTCGAGACAGGAATGAAACTTTTCACCGAGGTTTGTATACTATTTTATTTACAACCATAATTATTATATTTATTTGTAATAAAAATTCCGGTGAAAGTTTTGACGTATTGAATTGTCAGATTTGTGATGTTCTAGCGTAAACGTTAAATAAATGTACGTCGGTTTTTTTGGTGAATAGATTATAAAAATATGTTGAGTAGTAAAGTCTTCAAGGACTGCATTCCACTGGAACTGAGGGAAACTGTCCTCCCGTAGCAATCCGTATATCTTAGCTCGAATGGAGAGGGACATGAAATCACTATATCTTCATATCAGCAATAGCAGGGCGGTCGATCTGCATGGGTTCAAGCTTCCAATAATTCTAATGTAACAATTAATTTTATTTACAACCATACAATTAATAATTATTTGTGATAAAAATTCCGATAAGGTTTTGACATATCGAGTTGACAGTTTTGTGATTGTCATTGAGGTTAAGAAATGAGGGCAGTAATAGAGGGCGGGAAGTAAATGAGGGTAGTAATAAGAGGGCGGGAAGTAAACGTGAACAAAGTCACACTTCCCAACTTTTAAAAAGTCAGAAATGCCAACATTACGCGTATGGTTGTAAATAAACAAAATGTCACTTTATAAGCCAAGAAAAAAGTACTCATTTTTTCCCCGGGAAAAAAATTAGTACTTTTCTTCCGGATATGTAAGAACACGGACATTTAATTTTAATATATTTTATTATACAAAAAGTTGCATTTACTTATGTATGCCAATAGCACCGTCTCCGAGAAAGAACTGCATTTCTTTTTCACCTTCCAATCAAATTAACTAAAAATCAACCTAAGTTCCCAACCAAACACAAAATTAAATTGACAAATATTTTAATACTTTACAGATTTCCTTAGCAACGCAGGTGTAATGCTGCTATAAGTACAACAGCCTACCAATTTAAAACTTCAAATGTCACATCGATTGATTTTCTGAGTCTATTTTATCATTATTAAATCGTCTTTTTTCCTGTCACAGAAAAAAATAGTGTATTATACACGGGAAAAAACATTAGATTTTAGCTCTCGGTATTTTGTCATTATCTCGAGCTAAAATCTAATACTTCTTTCCCTTGTATAATAAATAACTTTTTTTACAGGTCATATGTAATAATAGAAAATATAAGGAACGTATATAAATGCAATGTTATGGGACTCAAAGTAACTTTTGCCGTTTACACGTCCTTGCTTGAATTTCTTCAGGTTGACATTTTCGAATTTTGGAGATAGGAAATACCAATAATTTGTGTATCACGCAGCCTTCCTTGATCACTAATGCTACATGCTCACGTACAATATGTCTTAATTTTAATGTGTCAGTCAGTCACTTGATTTCTAATCACAGCAGAACTAGACACATTAATATCTCACGTCACGACCACCAAAATAATCTCTGCCCAAAATCACTAAAAATTTATTTGGTGCTAAATTAAAAAAACATTCATATGTCATAGTACGACCACCAATATAAACTCTTTACATGCCATTCAAGCGGGTTCAATCTACCCCTAAGGCACTAAAGAAATGATTACTGTTAAACTGCTTTATTTATCGAATTATAGCCACAGCTTAGTTGAGAAACATTTATATCTCACATCAAAAACCCAAAATAATCTCTTGCACGCTGTTCAACAGGGTGCAATCTACCCGTAAGCACTAAAAAATCGTTTGGTGCTAAATAAAAATGTTAATCAATTTTTAACTATATATAACATATAACATATTAATATCTCACATCACAGTCACCAAAATAATCGCCTACACACCACCTTATTTCACTAAAACTTATATTAGGGGTTATTTAAAATGCTTATCTACTACTAACCATAGCAGAAGTGGAGAAACATTTATATTTCAAGTTCAAGGGGTTGCAATCTACCCCTAAGCACTACAAAAATTATTATCGATAAACTAATATGTTTATTGTATTTTAACCATAGCTGAAATAGGCATATGGGGGTTATTGGGGTCGTTGATCACAAATTTAAATTCAACATTTCAAAAATCAAAATGACGGATCTCTTATGGCGGCGGCAAGGTTCTTCAAAACGTCCTCAGATTTGGGTAAAATTTGGTTGGTATAAGGAGGGTTTTGGGGTCGCTGTACACAAATCCGAAGTCGAAATTACAAAAAGAAATGTTGAGTTAAATATGGACAACATCTATAGAAATATAAATTCATTCCGATTGACAATACTAACACTGATCTGTTTACATCTTAATAAAGGGTGACTGCTATGTACACAGCGAAATATCTAATAGTTATCGTTTGCTAAAAATACTACAGGGCCTAGGAAGTGTGCATCCATTAGGTAATTTAAAGGGCATTGCATACAGGTATTTTACTAACTAGAATTACTACTAGCATATACTACGTCAATTTTATTTTGCTAATCATTACTGCATTTAGGAATCCAAACAAATACTATGGATAAGCAGAGCAACTGAAACTCTTACGTCGCTGACAAGCATAAAGTATACCTGATTAGGTCTGCATGTTAAATTTCATTCAATTTCCAATAAATTATATATTGTAATACCTACCACTAATATTATTGACTGGTCACCTTCTTCATAAATTGCTATAAAAACTGTGGGTATTTTTTTTATTACTGCAATTAAAAGAGCAAACTACTGTTGGTATTTCACAATCACTTATCTACGACGCTATAATTAAAATAAAATATACAATTGGCTTCACAAAATTTATGTATGTACAAAGGTGTTTCAAAAGTTTAGAAAAGTGGACATTCTCAAAAGCGTCATGCCAGTGATCGCCTTTTACAGGAAAGGCGCTTCAATAGGGTATCAATTTAAAACATGGGCTACTTTATTACTATTTTGTGCTCTTTTATTGACGATAGTGGATTTCGAAAAGGTTGAAAGGCTTTTACACTTTCGCATCAAAATAGTATTGTAAACTGTCTTAATAAAAATGTTGCGCTTTTTGAGGTCATTGTGTCTTTGGATACTTTAAAATGACTTATGTTTAACATTAAATTTCCTTTCTCGCTCTTGAGTGTGTACCGGTTTGTGTATAAAACAATTCGAGAAGAATTTTAAATAAAATATACAATTGGCTTCACAAAATTTATGTATGTACAGGGGTGTTTCAAAAGTTTATAAAAGTGGACATTCTAAAAAGGGTCATGCCAGTGATCGCCTTTTACAGGAGAGGCGCTTTAATAGGGCTTACATTTAAAACTTGGGCTTTCTACTTTTATTATTGTTTTGTGCTCTTTTATTAACGATAGTGGATTTCGAAAAGGTTGCAAAGCTTTTACGCTTTCGCATCACAATAGTATTGTAAACTGTCTTAATAAAAATGTTGCGCTTTTTCATCTTATTGTGTGTTTGGATATTTTAACATAAACTACCTTTCTCGCTCTTGAGTGTGTACCGGTCTGTGTAAAAAGCAATTCGAAAAGAGTTTTAAATAAAATATACAATTGGCTTCACAAAATTAATGTATGTTCAGGGGTGCTTCAAAAGTTTATAAAAGTGGACATTCTAAAAATCGTCATGCCAGTGCTCGCTTTTTACAGGAAAGGCGCTTCAATAGGGCTTCAATTTAAAAAAAAGGGCTTAAATTTAAAGCTTGGGCTTTTTACTTTTATTATTATTTCGTGCTCCTTTATTAACGATAGTGGATTTTGAAAAGGTTGACAGTCTTTACACTTTCACATCAAAATAGTATTGTACACTGTCTTAATAAAAATGTTGCGCTTTTTGATCTCATTGTGTCTTTGGATAATTTAACATGATTTATGTTTAACATTAAATTAACTTTCTCGCTCTTGAGTGTGTACCGATTTATGTCAAAAACAGTTCGAGAAACATTCTAAATAAAATATCCTATTGGCTTAACAAAATATATGTATATACATGGGTGCTTCAAAAGTTTATAAAAGTGGACATTTTAAAAAGCGTCTTTTACAGGAATGGCGCTTCAATAGGGCTTAAATTTAAAAATTGGGCTTCTTACTTTTATTATCATTTTGTGCTTTTTTCTTAACGACAGTAGACTTCGAAAAGGTTGACATACTTTTCCACTATCACATCAAAATAGTATTGTAAACTGTCTCGATGAAAATGTTGTGCTCTTTGAGCTCATTGTTTCTTTGGATACATTAACATGACTTATGTTTAACATAAATTTACCTTTCTCGCTCTTGAGCGTGTACCGGTTTGTGTAAAAAACCGTTCGAGAAGAATTTTGAAGAAAATATACTATTGGCCTCACGAAATATATGTATATACAGGGGTGCGTCAAAATTTAATAAGATCGGACATTCTAAAAGGCGTCATGACAGTGATTGCTTTTTACAGGAAACTATGAAAAAGCTGTAAGCGGACGCGAGAAAGCGATTCAAACTAAAAGAGATTGCCGGACCCGCTGTAAGTGGAGGACCCGCTGTAAGCGGAGGACCCGTTGTAAGCGGAGGACCCGCTGTAAGCGGACGTTAGAGCTAGTTATACATACTAAAAGCGCACGGCCGTTTCGTGTTAATTTCTTGGGAAAAGACGGCTTAACCGAATCACCATGGTAACCGAGCGGACGGCTCAAAATGGACGAAAATTGGACGCACGGGGCGCAGTACTCGTCCCTGGATTCGCGAAATTAAAAGTTGTCCCTTTGCCTAGGCATAGGGGCATCTTTAAATTTCGGGTCGACGGAGAGATTTTCCTTTTTTTCGGTGCGCGTGCGGAGATATCCGGCGTCAAAGAGGAGCGTGCAAATATTTTGTAACATAAAAATGGCTTACGTTATTGAGATATATTGGTGAACACGAAAAAGTGACTTTTCGCTAATCTGACAGGTACACCGAGAAATTTGGCAGGTGTGACTTTAAGCGTGAAATTCCGATTTTTGAAGGTTTCAAGGACACGACAACATTCAGAAATGCAAAGTACAGACTTTTCTGCGTAGTTTGCATTCCTATTCCGACTTCATCGACGTTCGATATCGATAGGACGAGTGATTTAAATTCCTCATGCAGACGGACACGGTAGAAAAATGGTCGCAATATGTCACAAATACATGTAAACAATAAGTCGTCTGCAATGACAATGTCATTATGTACACGTACGTTCACGTGCAATGTCTCTTGATGATTATAAATTTGATTATTATTAAAATGCAATAATTCCGATACGCTTACGCCCTTTCCTCGGGGGGAAAAGGATTGCTTTTAACATTTACGTGCCCCGACGAGATAATTATTTGAATTATTACGCACCGCAGAGTGGGCGGAGCCAAAATCACCTTTTTCTTTCTCTCCGATAAATACAAAAGCATCTTCAAACAGTTCGTATCATCACTTAATGTCTATAGGTATTTAATCTTTCAGGAATATTTTTAAAACACAATTTACCATCTTAGATGACAAATTTCTTTCCGTAATATCAAAACTTTTTTCTCATATTACCTACTACAAGTATCAGCTGATCGGTCATATATTGTACTAGGTAATATCTCATTCATATCAATTCAACTCTCGACATAATCATTAACTCCTATTACAGTTTAAATGTCATAAATTGAACCGTATATAAAATGAGACAACACTCTAGACATGTTTTGAAAAATTACTATTATTTAATGAACAACCCTCGTATGTGCTAGTTTTATAATCTCTTTATATATCTCCTAATATTCCATTCATTATACGAAGGTGTTTTATTTTTATGCCCGACTAGCTTTATATTTTATCTTTATATAAATTATTTTACTCTATCCTAACTCTTTATTTCATTTACAGTATTTAACTCTGCCTACAATTATATACTTTTATTAATCTCAATAATCCTTTTTGAATTACTTATTTTTTTCTCTAAACTAACATTTTATAAATTACTGATTTCTGTAATATTTTTATACATTCTATACTATAAATAATCCAGTTTACTAACAAGTGTTCAATAAAACACCTAGATGTCACCACTACTCATTCCATTTCAATATATCAAATGACATTTATTTCTTTGAGGTTATAAATTAACCAAAATATTTCTTATAGTTGAGAATTTGACTATGATAAAATAAAACAATATTCTACTAATAAATAATATGTTTATATTCAAACTTCGTGTGTTTTTTTTTATACGGGACAATGGTTAACAATATTTTAATATGGAAACTGAATATTTGACGTTTAGAAAATATTTACTCCAAGGTGTATAGTTCCAAATCCAACTAAATAATTCAGGTACGTACTCTGATCTTATTTATTATTGATATTCAAAAATTAAGTAATTCTTTCTATTACTTACTTTCTCAAATTAATTTAAACTATTATTATAATGTGTTCAAAACTATTTACTGGCTTGATAACTCCATAAATTTGTATATAAATGAAAATTATTCATATCTTGACATATTACTGGATAGTAGAGAATTAAAATAACTTATGTTGTTTATAACAGATGTACTTGTTGTAATAACTATTAGTTCAGTCTATTTCAATACAGACTTATATTGCAAATAATTAAATCTTTTCCAACATTCACAAAATGTTATCTTTCTTTAATACTGACACAAATAAAATTACTAAAATGGTAATACTTAATTGCTTTCTTCTTTTAGATGAGTACTATCCACTTCTTGATGGCGTTTTTGGACGAATACCACTTCTCTGATGTTGATAAACTACAATCTAGTTCAAATTCTTGAAGGAAAAATACCAACTATCCTGTACAGGAACTTGCTCGATGTGGGAATAAATTGTCCTTTCGAAATTAAGCCAAATCTCTTCGTGCACAGCAAATTCTCCTATTCACCCGGAAACTTGTGAAATTCACCAACCTTTATGGATCTCTTGTGATAACCTGCCTCTTTTGAACACCAGTACTTCTGGAATCTGCTACCTTTTATAATAACCGGATCTTGAAGATTTCTTCACCCTTTATGGATCTCTTGTGATAACCTGCCTCTTAAAAACACCAGTACTTCTGGAATCTGCTACCTATTATAATAACCGGATCTTGAAGATTTCTTCACCCTTTATGGAATTTCAAAACTCTGGTACTAAATAGCCTTCTGAAAACTTATATGATCCCGGAGATATCAACCCTATTTCGGATATACCTGGATCTTGTACAAAATTGTAAGTACAATTATTTTTTTTATATTAATTTATTTGTAGTTAACGAAGTTCACTCAAGACACACTTTTCTCATTAATAAATATCTATTTTCGCGTTAATATCAGAAAAGATATTCTCTTTTCCAAAAACACGTCTACCGCTTTTTAGAATTCGAAAAATTCTCTCGTTTTATTTATTCATTTCCCTAGTAATCCTTTCTCATTTTTCATTCTCCAATCAAAGTTTTACAACAGCCATAACAATCAACAACATAGCTTTTAAATTCTCTAATATACCTAGAATACTTCTTAAAATTGTATTATCTAATTATCTAAATTCTTTTCATAATTTTATCAACCCTTCTTTTCATATTCATATCCCAATACCTCTCTACATTTATATTTCTGAACACATGTCAAATAATGACAGTTCCTGTATTTCAAATTATTCCCGGGAACTGTTCTACAATACAATCTATACACCTTTCAAAATAAGATTCTAAATATTTTTATCACCTCATAAACGTCAATTACCCAAGTTTTTACAAATTTATAATACATTTTACAAAATAACAACTAATATTCAACTCTCTTCTTTCCAGAATATTTTGAACTTCTAAGAACAATAAACATGGTCAACCTTTCCATATACAGGTGGTTATTTATAAAATTCGAATACTTGTTAAATGCGATAAACCTCTTTTATGATTAACTCAATAAATCTTATTTTAAACACATCATAATAAATTTTTCTACGTTTATTTAATTAAATTTGGTAACTTTTATAACTTTCCATATTATATTGTTAACGTATGCCTTTATACTATAACATATGCCCCTTTTAATAAATGTAAATTTAAACCTCAAATAAACTAATTTGCATTTATTAAACTAATATAACTTCAATAATTACACTTTCAGTAATTCCTATCTTGTAAACAAAGTTATTACAATAAACTATTCATATTCAAATCCAATGTACAAACATTTCACAATTCTCAACAATTAACAAATATGTTTAAGCAAATTTTTTTTTTTTATATATAGTTTATCCAAAGTAATATAAGTACCAATTATTTTAATTCATCATAAGAAAATTTTACATACATAATAACTATGCCCTGTATATTCTATTCATATTTTAGCAAATATTCTCTACATATAAATCTTTAGCCTCTATACAATTTTTATAATATCATAGTAACTGTATTACTCTTAACATTTCTTTTAGGTGATAGTTTCAATTTTTTTTTATTCAACTCTTTCTCGTAAAGATTATTGCCTCTATAAAATATTTTACTTATGCTCACTTATACATTTATATTATATTTATTATTTCTATTCCCTTTGCGCATGTATCCCATAATATTCCTATAGACATATCCGTCTTCCCCATACTTTCTACTTATGAAAGTCTATACTTATATTTACGTTTTATTGGCGTACGTTACCTTAATCTCTCATTAGACATTTTAGTCCTATATAAATCATCATATTAGGTTACTTTTAACCCATTCTCTATCATTTATATTATAATTCCATATTTTAATGGTACATTTTATATTTATTTATTATTGCAAGCATATTTCCTACAATTAAAATATTATATCATAAAGGCTTTTACTATCTTTTTATAATTAGCTTTATAACATCACCTACTTTATTAATCTGCAAATCACTTTTACTGCTTCAATTATTTTACAATTTTAAGGCTTTAGATAATTCTTTCTTTTCCTCAACTACTAAATATATTCCTTCTAAGTTTTATATTTGGGTATATTATTACACATTTAATTCCAAATAGATTTTCTTATAGTACTTTGGTTTTATTTTTCTTTTTTTTTTATATATAAAATATGTAGGAATGAGAGTAACATTTGATACAACTCTTAAAACAACATTCTTCAAATATCTCTAATATTCTAAATTCTATATTCTATATTTAGATTCTGAACCTCTTTCTATATATCCATTTTTATACTATGCTTTATTCACCCTACTTATGAACTTTAACATGTCCCTTTCTCAACAAATCAAATAAGCTAACATTTTTTTTATATCCGATTATGTTCTTGTTATAAAAAATACTCCTACTATGCCCCTAACTTCTATACAATATAAAAATTTGAACTCTTGTATATAAAAAGATTTCCTATATGGTTTGATGATTCTTCAAAAACAACATGTGAATGAATTAACAATATTTGGATACGGAAGTGACGTTAACCACTTATATAACACAATCAATTCTAATGTAATGTCCTGCCTATAACTTGAGATCTAATTAATACTTGGATTAGCAGGTGTCGTAAATACCTTCAGAAGTTGACCTCTTTTCTTCTGTCCTGACTATAATTTTCTGTTCATATTTCTATTTTTAATCTAACTCTATTCTTCCATGTACCCAATTTTTCTACTTGTACCAACTTTTCTAAATACCATGTATCCTCTAGTTCCATTACATAAGTAATCTTATTAATCATTTTCATAATCTTATTAAATACTCTTCCAAAATTAATATGATTTAATGTGAATGTGTACGAAACTTTCTGACACTCAATATCACATTCAAATGATACTTTACAAATTATATCCAATATCAATGTCTCCTGATAAACATTACGTGACACATATCTTTCTAAATACACTCTTCTCTTCTCAATAAAATTATTACCATTTACAATACCTTCAAATTTACTGTCCATATTAATTTTTTCACTTCTTAAGCTATTTCTCATATATGTTAGTATTCTATTACGTCCAACATTAAATATATTTCCAATAAACTTTCCGTCTCCTATAAATATCCCTTTTGTCTGCCTTGAGGTGAATAAGTATAACTTTTTGTCATCTTCTTCTTCTAATAAAATTGATTCTAATTGAGTTCTTAAAATACTTCTGCCTGAATCCATATATTTTGTTTTCTTTTGTAATGGCACAATTGTATTCATTTTCGTAATTACATCTGTGTTTTGTTCAAAGTCGATACAGTTAATAACTTCCTTCTCAAAATTTTCTATTTCCTTTTCTTCGACTGTATCTGGTTTACATACCAAAGATTCTTTAAATTCTTCAATATCCCTTTTATATTCGACTCTAATATCTTCATACGTTTTGTCTATCTTTCCACATAATTCTACCTTCACATCCATAAAATTCTTCTTATTCTCTTCAATCATCTTGTCAAATTTATTACTTAATTCTTTTTTATCCTCTTCTCTAATTTCCTCGCTTCTCTTAATATCTTCTTCCCTCATATGTCTTCTTTCTTCTTTATCTTCCTCTCTTTGTCGTCTACTTTCTTCAATCATCTTGTCAAATTTACCACAAAGTTCTTCCTTAATCTGTTTTAACATTTGATAAATTACCAACAAGTCTGCTGATGTACATGACGTCTTTGTCTGTACCTGCGATTTATCACCCCTATCTTTTGAAATTCCTTCCTGTCTAACCTCCACCTCATCATCACTAGATGAATCTACTCTATTCATTCTTGAACTACTTTTAGATCTAGTATTCATTTTTAATAACTATTATGTGACAACAATACACATATAATTTCCAAAATTATCAATATAAATTTTACTATGGTAATCCCTTTCGTAAAATATTTATTTATGTTCACACATATAATAATGTAAATAAAATATTGAAAATACTATATTGCGAGTCTTATTTTACGTGCCCCACGTTGATGCGTCATATAATGTACTAGGTAATATCTCATTCATATCAATTCAACTCTCGACATAATCATTAACTCCTATTACAGTTTAAATGTCATAAATTGAACCGTATATAAAATGAGACAACACTCTAGACATGTTTTGAAAAATTACTATTATTTAATGAACAACCCTCGTATGTGCTAGTTTTATAATCTCTTTATATATCTCCTAATATTCCATTCATTATACGAAGGTGTTTTATTTTTATGCCCGACTAGCTTTATATTTTATCTTTATATAAATTATTTTACTCTATCCTAACTCTTTATTTCATTTACAGTATTTAACTCTGCCTACAATTATATACTTTTATTAATCTCAATAATCCTTTTTGAATTACTTATTTTTTTCTCTAAACTAACATTTTATAAATTACTGATTTCTGTAATATTTTTATACATTCTATACTATAAATAATCCAGTTTACTAACAAGTGTTCAATAAAACACCTAGATGTCACCACTACTCATTCCATTTCAATATATCAAATGACATTTATTTCTTTGAGGTTATAAATTAACCAAAATATTTCTTATAGTTGAGAATTTGACTATGATAAAATAAAACAATATTCTACTAATAAATAATATGTTTATATTCAAACTTCGTGTGTTTTTTTTTATACGGGACAATGGTTAACAATATTTTAATATGGAAACTGAATATTTGACGTTTAGAAAATATTTACTCCAAGGTGTATAGTTCCAAATCCAACTAAATAATTCAGGTACGTACTCTGATCTTATTTATTATTGATATTCAAAAATTAAGTAATTCTTTCTATTACTTACTTTCTCAAATTAATTTAAACTATTATTATAATGTGTTCAAAACTATTTACTGGCTTGATAACTCCATAAATTTGTATATAAATGAAAATTATTCATATCTTGACATATTACTGGATAGTAGAGAATTAAAATAACTTATGTTGTTTATAACAGATGTACTTGTTGTAATAACTATTAGTTCAGTCTATTTCAATACAGACTTATATTGCAAATAATTAAATCTTTTCCAACATTCACAAAATGTTATCTTTCTTTAATACTGACACAAATAAAATTACTAAAATGGTAATACTTAATTGCTTTCTTCTTTTAGATGAGTACTATCCACTTCTTGATGACGTTTTTGGACGAATACCACTTCTCTGATGTTGATAAACTACAATCTAGTTCAAATTCTTGAAGGAAAAATACCAACTATCCTGTACAGGAACTTGCTCGATGTGGGAATAAATTGTCCTTTCGAAATTAAGCCAAATCTCTTCGTGCACAGCAAATTCTCCTATTCACCCGGAAACTTGTGAAATTCACCAACCTTTATGGATCTCTTGTGATAACCTGCCTCTTTTGAACACCAGTACTTCTGGAATCTGCTACCTTTTATAATAACCGGATCTTGAAGATTTCTTCACCCTTTATGGATCTCTTGTGATAACCTGCCTCTTAAAAACACCAGTACTTCTGGAATCTGCTACCTATTATAATAACCGGATCTTGAAGATTTCTTCACCCTTTATGGAATTTCAAAACTCTGGTACTAAATAGCCTTCTGAAAACTTATATGATCCCGGAGATATCAACCCTATTTCGGATATACCTGGATCTTGTACAAAATTGTAAGTACAATTATTTTTTTTATATTAATTTATTTGTAGTTAACGAAGTTCACTCAAGACACACTTTTCTCATTAATAAATATCTATTTTCGCGTTAATATCAGAAAAGATATTCTCTTTTCCAAAAACACGTCTACCGCTTTTTAGAATTCGAAAAATTCTCTCGTTTTATTTATTCATTTCCCTAGTAATCCTTTCTCATTTTTCATTCTCCAATCAAAGTTTTACAACAGCCATAACAATCAACAACATAGCTTTTAAATTCTCTAATATACCTAGAATACTTCTTAAAATTGTATTATCTAATTATCTAAATTCTTTTCATAATTTTATCAACCCTTCTTTTCATATTCATATCCCAATACCTCTCTACATTTATATTTCTGAACACATGTCAAATAATGACAGTTCCTGTATTTCAAATTATTCCCGGGAACTGTTCTACAATACAATCTATACACCTTTCAAAATAAGATTCTAAATATTTTTATCACCTCATAAACGTCAATTACCCAAGTTTTTACAAATTTATAATACATTTTACAAAATAACAACTAATATTCAACTCTCTTCTTTCCAGAATATTTTGAACTTCTAAGAACAATAAACATGGTCAACCTTTCCATATACAGGTGGTTATTTATAAAATTCGAATACTTGTTAAATGCGATAAACCTCTTTTATGATTAACTCAATAAATCTTATTTTAAACACATCATAATAAATTTTTCTACGTTTATTTAATTAAATTTGGTAACTTTTATAACTTTCCATATTATATTGTTAACGTATGCCTTTATACTATAACAATATGTTTGTGTGGATGTACTTGTGATGTATTCTAGGTTATAGGACGTCTCATTTTAGTCAAGACGTTTCGAATTGCACACAAACAATTAGATTAAAATGTCTAATTGGTCTAGCAAAAAACAGACTCTCTTTGCAGACTGGTAACCGATCATGCTGAAAATCAAAAATGAACGATAAATATTGTAGAGAACGGAGCAGTTACAGAAACAAGGTATAATAATTGTATGTATTTCTATCTGCAAGTTAATAACGTAAATTCTATTATGTATATTATGATGAAGGTACATAGAAAACTAAAAATTGGATGGGAAAATATCAAACATGTATTTAAGACGAACGGTAATATAACATCTTATATGCATTGAAGGAGGTTTTTATTGTGGTAACGAATTTAAAACTGTTGTAGGTTCTTAAACAAACAATAATGTTTCAAGATTTGTTCCAAAGAAGATTCTACATTCATGCTGTAGAAATCATATTAGATATCAATACATACATACAGATGTAATACATATTTTATGAGGATCGGATAGAAATCGGTTAAAACAAAATCAGGAATTTCATTCAAATGAGGTATTGCAAATGCACTTTACAGATAAAGCAATAAAGTAAGAATAATAGTATTGTAGGGATGGGTATGTGATACGGTGGAATTTAAAGAACGGTGAATAAAAATATAGAATTTAGATTTTGCTAAATTTCAATGTGTCTACTTGGTAAATGTTACTTCAGACATGTGAGAATCTTTAAATTGCTGAAAGAACATTTGTCTACTGGTACTTTAAGAACGGACGGAAGAAAGGAAAATTAGATCTACAGTTCAAATAGAATCCTCGATTAAAATATCATTCACATTTATATCAAGTTATTGATGAGATGGTGTTTAAGTGTAGCCTATTCTTCATGTTCGAACTTAATTTAAGCCAGTTGATATTCTTGAAGGTAACAATTATTGTTTTTACATATACATATAAGTACTAATAAAAATATATCATCAGTAGGTATAATTAGTAAAGCCGTTGCTCTGGAAAAATCTGAATTATATACATTTAGATCTAATAAATATGTATCATTTCATTTATAATTTGCAAATTAGTACTTTTTAAGGGTAAATAGTTTTTTTTAAGTATATATTGTAGTCCTCAAAAACATTAAATCATTGACATAGCGAGGCTTGAGTAATTTATGCTATTATATTGTTAAATGGGAATTATACACAAATTACATATGATTGGAGCTTAACTTCTTAAACTCTTCTTGTGTACCTGGCTATTTAATCAGAAGAAATAAGAATCGCAAAAAAAGATATTAATTATAGACTGCTTTTTTGCCATATTAGTACAATTTTGGCACAAATCTTTCCATGTCAGTCAACATTCCTCTTCGTTACTTTTTTCATGGATACACACCTTTCCAGATTTATTCTAGCATCATACAATGCTGCTAAGTATTAGTAAAAAGGGAAATGATGTTCCTGAAAGACTTAAATAATGAACTGTAAACTTCTAATTTTATTACAGAAAGCTTGAGAGCTTTAATAATAAATGACACATGCAAAGCATGTCTGTTATGTTCGCATTTAGATTATTGTGTCGAAAGCTTTAACCGTTAAAAGTTATTGCATTAATTTTTTTATTGGGAAGAGTGAACATTCTTTTTAAGTCTGAAGAATACAGCTTGACAATATTTATATTTCAAACTGTAAGTCTGCAAAAAGCCAATGATTAAGTATTAAAAATTCAGCCAGGAGATGCTTCCACCACAACCAGCTTAAAATATTAATTCTTAAGACATATCTCAGTCTAGATATACAACACCTACGTTGTATAAATTAAATATTGGTAGGCTTAGATTATTATTATTACATATATATTATTGGTATTACAAAGCTTGCGTCGATTCCTCCAGGACATAACATTTTGTAAGTCAAAATTATGGAAACAAGGTTTTCTCAATCAACCTTCTTTGATTTAAGAAATTTCCACAAAAAAACTGTTAAAACGTATTGGTTTTAGTACACAGTTGATATATGATCTTTCAGTAAAAGTTTCTGGCCTTTTACATCCTCCACAAATTTGGTGCAAGTTGAATTGCCTCAAATACGGCACTTGAAAGTGCAATATCTTATACTGTTAGAATAATAATTCATTAATGTTGGTAAGAAGTGCAAACATTTAGTACTTGCTTGAAACGGAGGGAATAACTTTGTAAAATTTTTTAAGTAGGCAAGTCAGCGTTACTTTTAAATTTATATATCAAAATTGATTAGTTTATGTTGTTATGTGCTCATGTGGGATTCTTATGTCAAATTTGACAATTATAAAAATAGGAGAATACATTAATATTCTCATCTGAGTGAATGAAGAGTGGGAACATGAAATGACAAGTACCTAGGTCATTTAGAAAATTAATATCAAGCAGTTTAGTAAGTGTCAATATGGAGAAAAAAATAAGCGAGATGTGTATCAAAACAGACGATAGAGTTTCAGTCAAATGAAATGCGCTCATTTCGAACTTACTAATTTATGGATCAGACCACTTCGGTCAACTATTAAATAGAAAATTGATGGAAGTTTGGGAACCTATTGAATAAATATATTTGAATAAAGTAAGTAAAGATGTGTAGAAGAGTTAGTAAAGGGGATACATCTTCACAATTCCATAATGATGAATTATATAAAAGCGCGTCCTACCGTCCATGTAGTAATTTTTCTGAAAAATTCAGTGTTTGTATAAAATTATATTTCTGAAAAACGGCGTATTAGATGGACAAAATTTTTTGCAGTATTGTTTACAATAAGAGGTCCTACTAGAAGAACGTTTTATTTTTTTACAGTTACTAACTGCATGTGCAGGAAACTGGATTAAAATTACATGACACGTTTTAGAATAAAAGTCAATTTTTTTAAATGGAACACCCTGTATATCTGTTCATTTTTGAATTGTTTATTAAATTTCATGTCAGAAACATGTTAGACGTTAATACTTTAAATGCCACTATTACTGAGCTACTGTCGTTCTTTGATATAATTTTGTTAGTGTTTGCAAAAAAGTCAATTTTTTCAAATGGAACATCCTGTATATTATTTAATTTTTGAATTTCTTATTAAATTTCACATCAAAAACATGTAAGACGTTAATACTTTAAAAGTGACTACTACTGAGCTATTGTCGCTTTTTGATATAATTTTGTCAGTACTATACTATATTAATTAAAACCACAAAACTGAAAAAATTATATCAAAAAGAGACAATAGCTCAGTAATAGTCACGTTTAAAGTATTAACGTCTTACATGTTTTTGATGTGAAATTTAATAAGAAATTCAAAAATTAAATAATATACAGGCTGTTCCATTTGAAAAAATTGACTTTTTTGCAAAAACTAACAAAATTATATCAAAAAACGACAGTAGCTCGGTAATAGTCAAAGATAATATAACGAGATCTTGACAAATAGTCGACTATTTCATTGTGATCAATTTTTCGAGTGTGCGCTACGGCCAATTTGACGAGACCAAAATTGGCATTAATAATTTGACTAGAGCACGAGAGCTTTAGCTCGAGGGCTTTAGTCTTTAATTATTAATGCCAATTTTGGTTAAGTCAAATTAGGAGGCACACGAGAAAAATTGAAACAATGTAATAGTCGACTACTTATCAAGCTCGAGCTATATTTGTTAAGATTATTTCCTAAACCAGTTGTCAAATCGATGTGATTATCAATAATTTGATCCGAAATATCGCTAAATCTCTTTTTGTCGGACATTTTCATCTATTTGACACGTTTGCCACTTAATGAAAAAATACATACTTGATTTGTTACCTACATTTGAATAGTCGATTTGTAATAGTCGCTGATATCAAGAACCGGTACCGTTCATTGGTTAATTTCAACTTCAGTTTTGATTGTGATTTGACAAAATTTAAATTTGACAGGTGAAGGAAATAATCACATTTAAAGTATTAACGCCTTACATGTTTCTGACATGAAATTTAATAAACAATTCAAAAATGAACTGATATACAGGGTGTTCCATTTAAAAATTACGTGATTTCTAACATATGTCAGTAGTGCAAAGTACCACAAATGGAAGGTGATCACATAAAGGTGAACGGTTCTGTACAGCGAACATTCAACTGTTGGAGTTGGACGGTTCCCGATCCATCTGCTGAATGTGACCATAGTTTCTTGCACAATTCTTTTATTTCGGTTGAGGTATTTGCATTTTAATTCACACAATTTTCCACTTTCCTTCTGTTTACTAAATAATAACTAATTAATTACTATAGTAGGCTAATTAAATAAAATTAAAAAATAATTACACTTCACAAAGTCTAAAATTTGGCAACAAATTTACTGGTTATTTGATGCGTCATCTCTAGAAATGAACATAAAATGTAATATATTGAAAACTCTAATACCGATCTGGACAAAGTAAAATGACCCAGAAATTTGACAGGTTATGTTCAAGTGTTGTCAAAAAATGGATGAGAAATTTATAAACACTGTAACTCAATTTTCGTTTTTATACGAGAAGTCCAATAAGTTGTTTAAGGATACAGAAAAAAAAAGTTTCGACTTGGGAAGAAATCGGGACGCAATTTAATATTTCAGGTACATATATAATAGGTACTATCAATTTGTCGCAATGATTAGAAACTACTGTATTTTTACTTCTAGGTGTAGCTGCTCAAAAATATTTCAAATCTATGCGTGAAATGTATATACACCTCGAAAGAGAACAAGAAAAACATGAAAGGAGTGGAGCTGGGGCTAACTTCAAAAACAAGTGGCATTTGTTCGAAGTGCTAAAATTTTTAGATGAAGTGTGTCGACCAAGAAAGTAATTTTATATAAATATATACTTCATTATTTACATGAGTGTTACATATCGTTTTATGTATCTAATAAGTTGTGATATTTCTAAGAAGTTTTAGCACTATCCTCCAAACTTCATTGACAAGCCATTTAGATGAAAACATTTTGACACGGATTGTTTGATAGTGGCAACGTATCACCAAAAACATGTAAATACAACCTACCTGATGATGATGAAGTGTCATGTGATTTTAATGAAGAACACCCGATCAATGTTCAGAGCCCAATAAGGTTTGTCTAATAGTTTATTTAACATTTCCATACCTACTCAATATTTTTTTGTGGTAGTTCAAATGAAGGTCCAATTGAATTTCTACCAAAAACACCAACAAATAGAAACTCAACCAGACCCAGAGTCGTCACTGGTCACTTTAAGTGGATCTAAGCGTAGCACAAGTTCTCTTGCAAATTCACAATGGCTGGTAATATGTATAAATTTTTTTAATCAAAATACACACACCATTCTTGCAGCTTAAAAAAAAACATGAAACTGGATGAAAAGCACATTGGATAACACAGTAGAGAAATACGCCTCCATCCCAAAGAACCAGTAAATATGTACATCCACTCATTTTGTTAGCAAATAAAGCAAGAAATGTTGCGACTTATAGAAACCATTATGGCGGAATTTAAGACAAAGAAAACAGAAGATATGCATGTGCATTTGTACTAGATAATAAGAAATAAAATTTTTAAAAGCATATTTTTTTATTATTATATACAGGGTGAGTCATTAGTAGCTGCTTCTTCGATTGCTCTTTTGTGTTTTAAATAAAAGAAAAAACAATTAGTGGAGGATCCATGGTTGCCTGTGGCGCATATTGTAAAAATACTTTAAGCTCTAATGCACTATCGGTTTCACCGGAAATGCATGGAACTTATTTCTTTTAAATGACACCCTATATATTTTTGGATTTTCTTGTACTACTTTAAATTTTCTGTTCAACTGTTTTTTCTTTTTCAAAATTGAGCCAATAGTTTTTGAGTTATTAATTTTTTTTGAAAATATTTGACCAAAACATTTGTTCAGAAAAAAAACATTTTCACATTGTTTTTAAAAGTAAAAACATTAACTTTGGTGGTGCTTGTACCCAAGAAATTCTGCATCATTTGGTTAAGTTGCACTCGACAATACCTCAAAAAAAATTTGTTTTTTCAAAGCCTACTTCCTGAAATTTTCAAATACCAAAACCTTTTTTTAAATGGAACACACAGTATTTTATTGGGGCATTTTGTTCCTATTTTTATTCCCTTTCATTTTTGTTAAAAGTCATATACCTATATTTTGTAATTTCTGAGATAATCACTATAGGAGCAATAGCGGTCAATTAAAGAACTACGAGCGCTATTGTTCTATGCACCAAAATATTCGTTCAACCAATGGAAGGGAGAAAATCCGAAAAGATATTCTCCTCCATTAACATTTTTATCAAAGAAATAAGGTCCACTTATATAACTACCCACTATTCCTCCCCACAGTTTTAATGACCAACGATTTTGAAAGTTAACAGGTGTGATAAAGTGGGGAGTTTTATGTGTTATAATAACGGAAATTGTGACGATGAACGTATTTACTTTAATAGAAGGTGGCTTCGTTGGTAAACAACAAAAAATTGAGAAAGCTATCATAATTTATCTGCTGCCAATTGACAAAAATGTAAGCGATTCTAAAAATTTCATCTAACCCTGTGTATGAATATGGTACGGGTGAATTACGTATCTCTTAATTATTCTGGATTCTCAAATTTGACTTACATCTAACTGACGACTAATTTTCGTAGTACAAGTATAGGTGTGTTCGATTACACTCGCAAGTACCATAAACATCTTATCCTCACCAGTTATTGCCTTTTCCGCTCTTTCCTTCATATTCAATATTTTCTGTTCACTCAAACCGGCTCTTTCTACTTTCGAAGGTTTCTGGCTTCGGTTGACTTCTACCAGGAATCGCTGTGCATAAAGTCTGGATACTAGCAAAGAGTTTCTTTCAGATTCGCCCAAAACGTCAATTATATCTATTAACTCTTCATAAGAATAATTCATTTGGATGATAACTAATAGCGATGCTTTTATAAGTTTGACATAAATGTATACCGACTTTCTTTAACAGTTGATCAGGCAGTCAGCCGCATTCTAGCCTTTATTGGACGAATATTTGGGTGCATAGAACAACGCCCTTACTTCTTTAATTGACCGCTAATTGCTCCTATAATGATTATCTCAAAAATTACAAAAGATAGGTATAGGACATTGCTAACAAAAATGAAAGAGAATAAAAGAGGAGCAAAATGCCTCAATAAAATACTGGGTGTTCCATTTAAAAAAAAAAAGTTTTTGGTATGTAAAAATTTCAGGAAGTAGGCTTTGAAAAAACAAAGTTTTTTGAGGTATTGTCGAGTGCAACTTTACCAATCTATCTCATTGTGTCTTTGGATACCTTAACATGACTTATGTTTAACATTAAATTACCTTTCTCGCTCTTGAGTGTGTACCGGTGTGGGTTAAAAACAGTACGAGAAGAATTTTAAATAAAACGTTCTATTGGCTTAACAAAATATATGTATATACAGGGGTGCTATAAAGGTGTATAAAAGTGAACATTCTAAAAAGCGTCATGCCAGTGGTCGCTTTTTACAGGAAAGGCGCTTCAATTGAAAACTTGGGCTTTTTACTTTTATTATTATTTTGTGCTCCTTTATTAACGATAATGGATTTCAAAAAGGTTGACAGGCTTTTACACTTTCACATCAAAATAGTATTGTACATTGTCTTAATAAAAATGTTGCGCTTTTTGATCTCATTGTGTCTTTGGATACTTTAACATTAAATTACCTTTCTCGCTCTTGAGTGTGTACCGGTTTATGTCAAAAATAGTTCGAGAAGAATTTTAAATAAAATATCCTATTGGCTTAACAAAATAAATGTATATACTGGGGTGCTTCAAAAGTTTATAAAAGTGGACATTCTAAAAATCGTTTTTTACAGGAAAGGCGCTTCAATAGGGCTTAAAAATAAAACTTGGGCTTTTTACTTTTATTATTATTTTGTACTTTTTTCTTAACGAGAGTAGACTTTGAAAAGGTTGTCTCGAGGTCTCGATGAAAATATTGTGCTCTTTAAGCTCATTTTTTCTTTGGATACTTTAACATGACTTATGCTTAACATTAATTTACCTTTCTCGCTCTTGAGTGTGTAAAATATACTATTGGCTTCACGAAATATATGTATATACAGGGGTGCGTCAAAAGTTAATAAAATCGGACATTCTAAAAGGCGTCATGACAGTGATTGCTTTCTACAGGAAACTATGAAGAAGCTGTAAGCGGACGCGATAAAAGCGATTCAAACTAAAAGAGATTGACGGACCTGCTGGAAGCGGAGAACCCGCTGTAAGCGGAGGACCCGCTGTAAGCGGACGTTAGAGCTATTATATATACTAAAAGCGCACAGGACCCTTTACCATTCTCACGGATTTAGTAGAGGAGGGGAAACGGGGTCAAAATGGGAAAACGACAGGAGAAGGATTTCTTAAAGTGGGCGTTTTAGGGGAGTTTTGCGAGTTTTACGTGGTCGGGTGTGCATTTCTACGTTGTATAGGCGTATTTTTATCGCTTCCAAACGGTGGTAAGGCGGCGAAAAGAATTTTTGAAAATTTTAGCACGTGTAGGAAATCACGCTGCATCAATTTTTTTCCCCATAAGGAGTACGTGGGAAACAAAAAATCCTCTGGAGCCTTTTATACTGAAACTCCCGACAAACGTCAAAGTGACAGGCGATTCGAAATGTATGCAAACTTTCACTTTTAGGCCTGAAATTCCAAAGGTTTCGAGGACACAACAAGATACAAAATCATAAAGTACTGACATTTCAGGACCCTTTACTTTCATATACCCAGTTTATAGTGGTACAGATACAAAGGTACGAACACTTTAAAGTTCATCTGCAGACGGATACAGTTTAGCGAAATGGATAAAAAATCCCGACAAACGTCAAACTGACAGGCGGTCTCATACGCATTCACATTTTCACTTTTTAAGATTCAGAAACGTAAAGAAGTGACATTTCGGAAACGTTTACTTGCATATTCCCAGTCTATAGAGGTACCTAGACGAAGGTACGAGTAAATCCAAGTCCGTTTGCAGAGGGATTTGGTCAGAAAAAGGGCCGATTCAATGTGCACTGATATCAATGTATTCCGGACAGGCGAAAAATCAATATCAAATTCATGTGCACTGCCGATCAATGTATTACGGTCCGGCGAATATTCGGCATCTCCACAATACATAATGGTCTCCCACTTGATTTAATATTTTTATCTATACAGGGGTTAAATTTGAATTAAAATACGATAATACCAGAACGCGTATTTCCTCAAAGGGGAAAAAGAGGAGGATTGCTTTCGGCATTTATGTGCCCTACTACGAAATAATTTTATTTAAACTATTATGCAAACGTGCACTGTGGGCGGAGCTGGCTGAAATCAATTTCTCTCTCTCCTGATTAAAAGTAAAACTGGGCACTCGGGAGTTTCTAATTCAAATGTCGAAAAAAACCAAATTGGCCGAAGGATTTCTTAAAAATTGACGTATGAATGTGAAATATTAGATACGGGGGTATCTTAGGTTGCCGATCACTAATCCAAAGTCAAAATGTAAAAAAAAAAAAAAATGGCGGACGGGTTTTTTGAAAATTGACGTATGAATGTGAAATTTTAGATACGAGGGTATGTGCGGACGCCGATCACCAATCCATAATCAAAATGTCAAAAAAAAACAAAATGGCGGAAGAATTTGTTGAACATTGACGTATGAATGTGAAATTTTAGATACGGGGGTGTTGCGGTCGCCGATCACAAATCCAAAGTCAAAATGTCAAAAAAAAACAAAATGGTGGAAGGGTTTTTTGAAAATTGACGTATGAATGTGAAATTTTAGATACGGGGGTGTTTGCGGTCGCCGATCACAAATCCAAAGTCAAAATGTCAACAACAAAAATGGCGGACGGGATTTTTGAGAATTGACGTATTGATATGAAATTTTAGATACGGGAGTGTTTGCAGTCGCCGATCACGAATCCATAGTCAAAATGTCA
This sequence comes from Amphimallon solstitiale, assembly GCA_963170755.1. NCBI lineage: Eukaryota > Metazoa > Arthropoda > Insecta > Coleoptera > Scarabaeidae > Amphimallon > Amphimallon solstitiale. Next base: position 84,543,996 of record OY720681.1, on the reverse strand, counting down.
AAAAAAAATGGCGGACGGGTTTTTTGAAAATTGACGTATGAATGTGAAATTTTAGATACGGGGGTGTGTGCGGACGCCGATCACCAATCCATAATCAAAATGTCAAAAAAGAACAAAATGGCGGAAGAATTTGTTGAACATTGACGTATGAATGTGAAATTTTAGATACGGGGGTGTTGCGGTCGCCGATCACAAATCCAAAGCCAAATGTCAAAAAAAAAACAAAATGGCGGAAGGGTTTTTTGAAAATTGACGTATGAATGTGAAATTTTAGATACGGGGGTGTTTGCGGTCGCCGATCACAAATCCAAAGTCAAAATGTCAAAAAAAAATGGCGGACGGGATTTTTGAAAATTGACGTATGAATGTGAAATTTTAGATACGGGGGTGTTTGCAGTCGCCCATCACGAATCCATAGTCAAAATGTAAAAAAAAAAATGGCGAACAAATTTTTTGAAAATTGACGTATAAATGTTAAATTATAGATACCGGGGGTGTCGTAGGTCGCCGATCACGAATTCATAGCCAAATTTGAAAAAAAAATGGCGCAAGAGTTTTTTGAAAATGAATGTGAAATTTTAGATACGGGGGTGTCTGCCGACGCCGATCACCAATCCATAGTCAAAATATCAAAAAAAAACAAAATAGCGGAAGAATTTTTTGAAAATTGACGTATGAATGTGAAATTTTAGATACGGGGGTGTGTGCGGATGCCGATCACCAATCCATAATCAAAATATCAAAAAAAACAAAATAGCGGAAGAATTTTTTGAAAATTGACGTATGACTGTGAAATTTTAGATACGGGGGTGTGTGCGGACGCCGATCACAAATCCAAAGTCAAAACAAACAAAATGGCGGCAGCATTTTTTGAAAATTGACGTGTGAATGTAAAATTGATGAATGTTTGTGAAATTCTGGATACGGGGTGCTTGTGGTCGCTTATTGCGTCTTCAATTTGGCGATTCTTCGAAACGTGATTGAACAGGGCTTAAATTAATACTTCATTTTTTCTTAACGATAGTAGATTCGAAAACATCAGAATGGTATTGTACACTGTCTCAATGAAAATGTTGCGCTCTTTGAGCTCATTGTTTCTTTCGATACTTTAACATGACTCATGTTTAACATTAAATTACCTTTCTCGCTCTTGAATGTGTACCAGTTTGTGTAAAAAACAGTACGATAAGAATTTTAAATAAAATATCCTATTGGCTTAACAATATATATGTATATATGGGGGTGCATCAAAAGTTTATAAAAGTGGACATTCTAAAAAGCGTTTTTTACAGGAAAGGTGCTTCAATAGGGCTTAAAATTAAAACTTGGGCTTATTACTTTTATTATTATTTTGTGCTTTTTTCTTAACGAGAGTAGACTTCGAAAAGATTGACATGCTTTTCCACTATGACATCAAAATAGTATTGTAAACTGTCTCGATGAAAATGTTGTGCTCTTTGAGCTTATTGTTTCTCTGGATACTTTAACATGACTTATGTTTAACATTAATATACCTTTCTCGCTCTTGAGTGTGTACCGGTTTGTGTAAAAAACCGTTCGAAAAGAATTTTAAATAAAATATACTATTGGCTTCACGAAATATATGTATATACAGGGGTGCGTCAAAAGTTAATAAAATCGGACATTCTAAAAGGTGTCATGACAGTGATTGCTTTTTACAGGAAATTATGAAAAAGCTGTAAGCAGACGCGATAAAAGCGATTCAAACTAAAAGAGATTGACGGACCTGCTGGAAGCGGAGGACCCTCTGTAAGCGGAGGACCTGCTGTAAGCGGAGGACCCGCTGTAAGCGGACGTTAGAGCTAGTTATATATACTAAAAGCGGAGTAGCCCATGGCAACCAAACGACCCGAAAATCGTCTAAAAACGGCAAAACTGTGCAAAGAACTCCTCTCTGGAGACGCGAAATTAAGGGCTGTCTTTTGGCATGTTGGTAGGGGCGACATTGAATTTCCGGTCGACGGGGAGTTTTTCTTCCCAAGTGGAGCGTGTGCAGAGATATGGGCTTTTAAAGAGGAGCGTGCACTCGGTGTTTTAACAGAAAAATGGCTTACGTCATCATGACGATTCACGTGACAAGCAAAATAAATCTCGGGAAACGTCAATCTGACAGGCAAACTCAGTTGTAGCTACAGATTCACTTTTAAGACTGAAATACGAAATGTTGAAGGTTGCGAAGGTCCAACAAGACCCGAGGTGTTAAAGAATGGCATTCTCTGGATCTCTTACATGCTTATTTGGAGTCGACAGACGCACGCACTGTAGGGCACGACACTTTCAAATTCGTTTGCAGAAGGATTTCGTAAGAAAAATGGCCGTTTAAACGTGCACTGATCTCAATGCATTCCGAACGGGTGAAAAATATAATCAGATTCTCATGTGCCCTGCCGATCAATGCATAATGGCGGGACCGACGTGATTTAATATTTTTATCTACACAGGGGTCGATTAATATTTTTTGCACAGAACTGTACATACATAATAACAACAATTCTGGCATTTCATTAGAGAAATAAGTTTTTGTGTGACTAGCATATAAATCAAAGAAACAGATTAATTTATTGCTATTAATAAACGACTCAAACGTTCCTACAAGTGGGTAGTAGGAAGGAATTGGAATTTGAACACGACAATTTGTGTACAGAAGGTTCAACACTTTTCTACACTAACAATTATTGATCCTGTTTAGATTATAGTGTCTTAATTTTAGGTTAAACTGTAAAGCGAAATTGTCTTCTGGGAACAACATGGTTTTCGAATAATTAAATGCCAAAGATGAAAGTAACCTTTTACAGAATCTGCCCATTCATTACACACTGCAGACAAGTCAATAGCAAAATCAACTACATCATTTTTATTAATGAAATTGAACATAAACGAATTAAATCTACAAGTGATTGTACGAAAGAAGCAGAATTCAAGCACACTGAACGATTAATATATCTGTATGTTAACAATTTAATCTGTTCGTTTTATAATGTAATTATTTTAGGTTAAATGTGATATTGTTGAGTGAAATTTTATACATGGTTCTTACAATAATAAATGCAAATGATTAAAATATCATTAGATATGGAAAGAGAACAGAATCTGTCTATTCTTTGCACACAGACAATACAGTGTATATACATAATAACAACAATTTTGTCATTTCATTGGAGAAATAAGTTTTTGTGTGACTAGCATATAAATCAAAGAATCAGATTAATTTATTGCTATTAATAAACGACTCAAACGTTCCTACAAGTGGGTAGTAGGAAGGAATTGGAATTTGAACACAACAATTTGTGTACAGAGGTTCAACACTTTTCTACACTAACAATTATTGATCCTGTTTAGATTATAGTGTCTTAATTTTAAGTTAAACTGTAAAGCGAAATTGTCTTCTGGGTACAACATGGTTTTCGAATAATTAAATGCCAAAGATGAAAGTAACCTTTTACAGAATCTGCCCATTCATTACACATTACAGACAAATTAATAGCAAAATCAACTACATCATTTTTATTAATGAAATTGAACATAAACGAATTAATCCACAAGTGATTGTACGAAAGAAGCAGAATTCAAGCACTCTGATCGTTTAATATATCTGTATGTTAACAATTGATCCTGTTCACTTTATAATGTGATTATTTTAGGTTAAACGTGATATTGTTGAGCGAAATTTGTATAGATGGTTCTTACAATATTAAATGCAAATGATTAAAATATTAGATATGGAGGGAGAACAGAATCTGTCTATTCTTTGCACACAGCCAATACAGTGTGCATACATAATAACAACAATAATGTCATTTTATTAGAGAAATAAGCTTTTGTGTGACTGGCATATAAATCAAAGAAACAGATTAATTTATTGCTATTAATAAACGACTCAAACGTTCCTACAAGTGGGTAGTAGGAAGGAATTGGAATTTGAACACGACAATTTGTGTACAGAAGGTTCAACACTTTTCTACACTAACAATTATTGATCCTGTTTAGATTATAGTGTCTTAATTTTAGGTTAAACTGTAAAGCGAAATTGTCTTCTGCGAACAACATGGTTTTCGAATAATTATGTGCCAATGATGAAAGTAACCTTTTACAGAATCTGCCCATTCATTACACACTACAGACAAGTCAATAGCAAAATCAACTACATCATTTTTATTAATGAAATTGAACATAAACGAATTAAATCTACAAGTGATTGTACGAAAGAAGCAGAATTCAAGCACACTGAACGTTTAATATATCTGTATGTTAATGATTTAATCTGTTCATTTTATAATGTAATTATTTTAGGTTAAATGTGATATTGTTGAGCGAAAATTCTATAGATGGTTCTTACAATATTAAATGCAAATGATTAAAATATCATTAGATATGGAAAGAGAACAGAATCTGTCTATTCTTTGCACACAGCCAATACAGTGTATATACATAATAACAACAATTTTGTCATTTCATTGGAGAAATAAGTTTTTGTGTGACTAGCATATAAATCAAAGAATCAGATTAATTTATTGCAATTAATAAACCACTCAAACGTTCCTACAAGTGGATAGTAGGAAGGAATTGGAATTTGAACACGACAATTTGTGTACAGAGGTTCAATACTTTTCTACACTAACAATTATTGATCCTCTTTAGATTATAGTGTCCTAATTTTAGGTTAAACTGTAAAGCGAAATTGTCTTCTGGGAACAACATGATTTTCGAATAATTAAATGCCAAAGATGAAAGTAACCTTTTACAGAATCTGCCCATTCATTACACATTACAGACAAGTTAATAGGAAAATCAACTACATCATTTTTATTAATGAAATTGAACATAAACGAATTAAATCTACAAGTGATTGTATGACAGAAGCTGAATTCAAGCACACTGAACGTTTAATATCTGTATGTTAACAATTGATCCTGTTCGCTTTATAATGTACTTATTTTAGGTTAAACGTGATATTGTTGAGTGAAATTTTATACACGGTTCTTACGATAATAGATGCAAATGATTAAAATATCATTAGATATGGAAAAAGAACAGAATCTGTCTATTCTTTGCACACAACCAATACAGTGTACATACATAATAACAACAATTCTGTCATTTTATTAGTGAAATAAGTTTTTGTATGACCAGCATATAAATCAAAGAATCAGATTAAGTTTTGAATAATCTTGCTAAGGATTATTACATTAATTGATTATTTTCACGTACAACGGTAAATTGGAGCAGAAACAGACTCGAAAGTATTAAAAATATACAACTCGACTAGAAGCAATGTTTTTGCCTCGATGACACAATAACATTAACAGTGTAAACAACAATTCAAAAGCAAATAGTTTAGGTTCATTTAATAAAGTGTATTTCATGATAAGGCAAAATGCTAATTGTTAAAGACATAGTTGCAACTCAACTAAAAACAAGTTTCCTGCCTCGATGATACAATAAAATTAAAAGCGTAAACAACAATTCAAAAACAAATAATAGGCATAAAGGCCGAATTGAACAGATCTGAGAATGTCAGAAATGTACTTATTACATTGATAATTTAATAACATCACTACTCAACAGAAGCAAGCAAAAAAAATAAAAGAGTCTATGATATAAGTAAATTCACTCATTTCTATTTCAGAAAAATTTAATTCTTGCATATTAATTTGCAATTAACATTACATTTCTCACCAATTCATAGGACATCAATTATAGCAATGCAACACAGATACCTGCAATTATTCAACAAGCTCCCAAAAGCAATTACAACATGAATTACTATATTAAACTTAAATATTGAATTTTTTTAAATAAAAATATATGTTTGTATCTTAATATAATTTTTGAAAAATACATTATTATCATATTATATCTCTAGATTAAAAAAAAACATTACATTTTAATTATGCATTGATTGTCTTAAAAGTCATAGTGATGTAAAATATTGTTAAAGTTTTGTATATATGCAATTGGTTTATTGCCAATATTGATTAAATTAAATAATAACACTTTCTTTTTAAAAAATAACTTTACTAATCTAAATATATTATTACATTATTACAATTACATAGGGTAAACGATACAATTGTTGGCCCCTGTGGTGTTATTGGCCACTTGCCCATTTTATTACGAAAAATAAGGAAACGACAGATATTAGAAATTTTTCCATAGTTGTGATGGTATGTTTGTTTCGTTTAGCATGTGTTGGTAAAATTTTGGTTTCAACAGTTACATCACTGACAAATTAGGCGCCAACAAAGTTGAAGTGCACATGTGCTCCAACGACCTGCAGCGTCAGAGTCGTTTTTCGGTAAGAAACTTCTAACTTTATTTATCTGATTGGAGATTAGTTCGTACAATTTAAGAGATTTTTTTCAAATGTACTTACTGTAAATACTGCATAGATACTCTAAATTGATTGCGAAATCACAAAATATGATAATGAAATAAAAAAAGTTGGGGGCCAACAACTATACAATCAATTTAAGCTATTTTATAATTATTGGCCCCCTCGGCCAATAATTGGGAAGCATGTTTTTAATTTTGTTTTTGCTTTCTTATTTAATAGGGGTATAAAACCTCAAAAATAATCTTATTTTTTAATCATTTTCATAATTGTAAGTATTATAACAATTGTTGGCCCCGGCCAATGATTGTATCTGTAAGGGGCCAATAACTGTAATTACGTACTTTCATTGATCAAAATATAAACAAAATTCTATTATTTTTTAAAGAAAAATGCCAAAACCTGAAAAAAATTAAAAGCATTACAAAAAATACACCGAAGTGAATATACATGAAGCTATTTCCGCGATAAAAGGAGGAATGCCAAAATGAGTGGCAGCAAGACTTTTTAAAATTCTCCGTGCCACATTACAATTTAGGCTAGGTTTGAATTTTGATAAAACCAGACACGGACCCTCAACTCCCTCAGATGAATAAGATGTATTGGTGGAATGGATACATGAGTGTCAGTGGAAAGGCTTATAGTTCTCCTCGCGATAATCCGTTTCAAAATAATTTTCCGTTATATATACTAATAGCGGAGTAACCCATGGCAACCAACCGACCCGAAAATCGTCTAAAAACTGCAAAACTGTGCAAAGAACTCCTCTCTGGAGACGCGAAATTAAGGGCTGTCTTTTGGCATGTTGGTAGGGGCGACATTGAATTTCCGGTCGACGGAGAGTTTTTCTTCCCCAGTGGAGCGTGTGCAGAGATATCGCCCGTTGAAGAGGAGCCTGCACTCGGTGTTTTAACAGAAAAATGGCTTACGTCATGACGATGCACGTGACAATCAAAATAAATCTCGGGAAACGTCAATCTGACAGGCAAACTCAGTTGTAGCTACAGATTCACTTTTAAGACTGAAATACGATATGTTGAAGGTTGCGAAGGTCCAACAAGACCCGAGGTGTTAAAGAACGGCCTTCTCTAGATCTCTTACATGCTTATTTGGAGTCGACAGACGCACGCAATGTAGGGCACGAGCACTTTCAAATTCGTTTGCAGAAGGATTTCGTAAGAAAAATGGCCGAAATACGTCACAGATTCAATGTGCATAAGATTCAATGTACTACGATCGGGCGAAAAATATCAGTCTATCCGGTCCGACAAGTTCGGCATCTCAATTTCGACATAATACATCCGCTTGACTTAACATTTTTATAGATATACAGGTTGATTGTACTTTTAATGATTACATATTTGAATTATTAAAATACGTTAATTCCAGAACGCGTACGCCTTAATGGGGAAAAGGATTGCTTTTAACATTTATGTGCCCTTATGACAACGATTACGCATACTTGCAGAGTGGGCGGAGCTACCTGAAATTAATTTCGCTCTTCTGATTAAAGTAAAATTCGGCACTTGGGAGTCTTTGTGGTATCATTGATCGCGTATCCAAAGTCGAAATGTCAAAAAAAAACAAAATTGACGAAGAATTTTTTGAAAATTGACGTATAAATGTGAAATTTTAGATACGAGTGTGTCTTAAGTCGCCGATCACAAATCCAAAATCAAAATGTCATAAAAAAATCAAAATGGCGTAAGAATTTTTTGAAAATTGACGTATGAATGTAAAATTTTAGATACGGGGGTTTTGGGGGTCGCCGATCACGATTCCAAAGTCAAAATGTCAAAAAAAAACAAAATGGCGGAAGATTTTTTGAAAATTGACGTATGAATGTAAAATTTTAGATACGGGGGTTTTGGGGGTCGCCGATCACGATTCCAAAGTCGAAATGTCAAAAAAAACAAAATGGCGGAAGATTTTTTGAAAATTGACGTATGAATGTAAAATTTTAGATATGGAGTTTTGGGGGTCGCCGATCACGATTCCAAAGTCAAAATGTCAAAAGAAAACAAAATGGCAAAAGATTTTTTGAAAATTGACGTATGAATGTAAAATTTTAGATACGGGAGTTTTGGGGGTCGCAGATCACGATTCCAAAATCAAAATGTCATAAAAAACACAATGGCGGAAGATTTTTTGAAAATTGACGTATGAATGTAAAATTTTAGATACGAGGGTGCCTTAAGTCGCCGATCACAAATCCAAAATCAAAATGTCATAAAAAAACAAAATGGCGTAAGAATTTTTTGAAAATTGACGTATGAATGTAAAATTTTAGATACGGGGGTTTTGGGGGTGGCCGATCACGATTCCAAAGTCAAAATGTCAAAAACAAACAAAATGGAAGATTTTTTTGAAAATTGACGTATGAATGTGAAATTTTAGATACGGGGGTTTTGGGGGTCGCCGATCACGATTCCAAAGTCAAAATGTCAAAAGAAAACAAAATGGCAAAAGATTTTTTGAAAATTGACGTATGAATGTAAAATTTTAGATACGGGAGTTTTGGGGGTCGCCGATCACGATTCCAAAATCAAAATGTCATAAAAAACACAATGGCAGGTGATTTTTTTGAAAATTAAGGTATGAATGTAAAATTTTATATACGGGGGTTTTGGGGATGGCCGATAACGAGTCCAAAGTCAAAATGTCAAGAAAAACAAAATTGCCGAAGGATTTTTTGAAAATTGACGAATAAATGTGAAATTTTAGATACGAGGGTGCCTTAAGTCGCCGATCACAAATCCAAAATCAAAATGTCATAAAAAACCTAATGGCGGGTGATTTTTTTGAAAATTGACGTATGAATGTAAAATTTTAGATACGGGGGGTTTGAGGGTCGCCGATCACGTTTCCAAAGTCAAAATGTCAAAAGAAAACAAAATGACGAAAGATTTTTTGAAAATTGACGTATGAATGTAAAATTTTAGATACGGGGGTTTTGGGGGTCGCCGATCACGACTCCGAAGTCAAAATGTCAAAACAAAAACAACATGGCGGAAGATTTTTTGAAAATTGACGTATGAATGTAAAATTTTAGATACGGGGGTTTTGGGGGTCGCCGATCACGATTCCAAAGTCAAAATGTCAAAAAAAAACAAAATGGTGGAAGATTTTTTGAAAATTGACGTATGAATGTAAAATTTTAGATACGGGGGTTTTGGGGGTCGCCGATCACGATTCCAAAGTCAAAATGTCATAAAAAACACAATGGCGGAAGATTTTTTGAAAATTGACGTATGAATGTAAGATTTTAGATACGGGGGTTTTGGGGGTGGCCGATCACGATTCCAAAGTCAAAATGTCAAAAAAAACAAAATGGAAGATTTTTTTGAAAATTGACGTATGAATGTGAAATTTAAGATACGGGGGTTTTGGGGGTCGCCAATCACGATTCCAAAGTCAAAATGTCAAAAGAAAACAAAATGGCAAAAGATTTTTTGAAAATTGACGTATGAATGTAAAATTTTAGATACGGGAGTTTTGGGGGTCGCCGATCACGATTCCAAAATCAAAATGTCATAAAAAACACAATGGCAGGTGATTTTTTTGAAAATTAAGGTATGAATGTAAAATTTTATATACGGGGGTTTTGGGGATGGCCGATAACGAGTCCAAAGTCAAAATGTCAAGAAAAACAAAATTGCCGAAGGATTTTTTGAAAATTGACGAATAAATGTGAAATTTTAGATACGAGGGTGCCTTAAGTCGCCGATCACAAATCCAAAATCAAAATGTCATAAAAAACCTAATGGCGGGTGATTTTTTTGAAAATTGACGTATGAATGTAAAATTTTAGATACGGGGGGTTTGAGGGTCGCCGATCACGTTTCCAAAGTCAAAATGTCAAAAGAAAACAAAATGACGAAAGATTTTTTTGAAAATTGACGTATGAATGTAAAATTTTAGATACGGGGGTTTTGGGGGTCGCCGATCACGACTCCGAAGTCAAAATGTCAAAACAAAAACAACATGGCGGAAGATTTTTTGAAAATTGACGTATGAATGTAAAATTTTAGATACGGGGGTTTTGGGGGTCGCCGATCACGATTCCAAAGTCAAAATGTCAAAAAAAAACAAAATGGTGGAAGATTTTTTGAAAATTGACGTATGAATGTAAAATTTTAGATACGGGGATTTTGGGGGTCGCCGATCACGATTCCAAAGTCAAAATGTCATAAAAAACACAATGGCGGAAGATTTTTTGAAAATTGACGTATGAATGTAAGATTTTAGATACGGGGGTTTTGGGGGTGGCCGATCACGATTCCAAAGTCAAAATGTCAAAAAAAACAAAATGGAAGATTTTTTTGAAAATTGACGTATGAATGTGAAATTTAAGATACGGGGGTTTTGGGGGTCGCCAATCACGATTCCAAAGTCAAAATGTCAAAAGAAAACAAAATGGCAAAAGATTTTTTGAAAATTGACGTATGAATGTAAAATTTTAGATACGGGAGTTTTGGGGGTCGCCGATCACGATTCCAAAATCAAAATGTCATAAAAAACACAATGGCAGGTGATTTTTTTGAAAATTAAGGTATGAATGTAAAATTTTATATACGGGGGTTTTGGGGGTGGCCGATCACGATTCCAAAGTCAAAATGTCAAAAAAAGCAAAATTGCCGAAGGATTTTTTGAAAATTGACGTATAAATGTGAAATTTTAGATACGAGGGTGCCTTAAGTCGCCGATCACAAATCCAAAATCAAAATGTCATAAAAAACACAATGGCGGGTGAATTTTTTGAAAATTGACGTATGAATGTAAAATTTTAGATACGGGGGTCGCCGATCACGTTTCCAAAGTCAAAATGTCAAAAGAAAACAAAATGACGAAAGATTTTTTGAAAATTGACGTATGAATGTAAAATTTTAGATACGGGGGTTTTGGGGGTCGCCGATCACGACTCCGAAGTCAAAATGTCAAAAAAAAACAAAATGGTGGAAGATTTTTTGAAAATTGACGTATGAATGTAAAATTTTAGATACGGGGGTTTTGGGGGTCGCCGATCACAATTCCAAAGTCAAAATGTCATAAAAAACACAATGGCGGAAGATTTTTTGAAAATTGACGTATGAATGTAAAATTTTAGATAAGGGGGTTTTGGGGGTCGCCGATCACGATTCCAAAGTCAAAATGTCATAAAAAACACAATGGCGGAAATTTTTTTGAAAATTGACGTATGAATGTAAAATTTTAGATACGGGGGTTTTGGGGGTGGCCGATCACGATTCCAAAGTCAAAATGTCGAAAAAAAACAAATTGGCGGAAGATTTTTTGAATATTGACGTATGAATGTAAAATTTTAGATACGGGGGTTTTGGGGGTTGCCGATCACGATTCCAAAGTCAAAATGTCATAAAAAACATAATGGCGGAAGATTTTTTGGAAATTGACGTACGAATGTAAAACTTTAGATACGGGGGTTTTGGGGGCGGTCGATCACGATTCCAAAGTCAAAATGTCAAAAAAAATTAAATGGCGGAAGATTTTTTGAAAATTGACGTACGAATGTAAAATTTTAGATACGGGGGTTTTGGGGGTCGCCGATCACGATTCCAAAGTCAAAATGTCAAAAAAAAGAAATGGCGGAAGATTTTTTGAAAATTGACGTATGAATGTAAAATTTTAGATACGGGGGTTTTGGGGGTCGCCGATCACAATTCCAAAGTCAAAATGTCGAAAAAAACAAATTGGCGGAAGATTTTTTTGAAAATTGACGTATGAATGTGAAATTTTAGGTACGGGGGTTTTGGGGGTCGCCGATCACGATTCCAAAGTCAAAATGTCAAAAAAAGCAAAATGGCGGAAGATTTTTTTGAAAATTGACGTGTCAATGTGAAATTTTAGATACGGACCCTTTGGGGGTCGCCGATCACGATTCCAAAGTCAAAATGTCAAAAAAACAAAATGGCGGAAGATTTTTTGAAAATTGATGAATGTTTGTGGATTTGTGGATACGGGGGTGTTTGTGGTCGCTTATTACGTCTTCAATTTGGCGATTCTTCGAAACGTGATTGAACAGGGCTTAAATTTAATACTTCATTTTTTCTTAATGATAGTAGATTCGCAAACATCAGAATCGTATTGTACACTATCTCAATGAAAATGTTGCGCTCATTGAGCTCATTGTTTCTTTCGATACTTTAACATGACTTATGTTTAACATTAAGTTACCTTCCCCGCTCTTGAGTGTGTACCAGTTTGTGTAAAAAACAGTTCGAGAAGAATTTTAAATAAAATATACCATTGGCTCAACAAAATATATGAAGGGGTGCTTAAAAAGTGGATATTCTAAAAAAGCGTCATGCCAGTGATCGCTTTTTACAGGAAAGGCGTTTCAATAGGGCTTCAATTTAAAACTCGGGCTTTTTACTTTTATTATTATTTCGTGCTCCTTTATTAACAATAGTGGTTTTTGAAAAGGTTGACGGGCTTTTACACTTTCACATCAAAATAGTATTGTAAACTGTCTTAATGAACATGTTGGGTTTTTTGATCTCATTGTGTCTTTGGATACCTTAACACGACTTATGTTTAACATTAAATTAGCTTTCTCGCTCTTGAGTGTGTACCGGTTTGTGTCAAAAACAGCTCGAGAAGATTTTTAAATAAAATATCCTATTGGCTTAACAAAATATATGTATGTACAGGGTGTTTATAATAGTGGATATTCTAAAAAGCGTCATGCCAGTGATCGCCTTTTATTAACTATAATGGATTTCAAAAGGTTGACAGGCTTTTACACTTTCACATCAAAATAGTATTGTACACTGTCTTAATAAAAATGTTGCGCTTTTTAATCTCATTGTGTCTTTGCATACTTTATCACGACTTATGTTTAACATTAGATTACCTTTCTCGCTCTTGAGTGTGTATCGGTTTGTGTTAAAAACAGTTCGAGAAGAATTTTAAATAAAACATCCTATTGGGTTAACAAAATATATGTATATACAGGAGTGCTTCAAAGGTGTATAAAAGTGGACATTCTAAAAAGCGTCATGCCAGTGATCGCTTTTTACAGGAAAAGGGCTTCAATTTAAAACTTGGGCTTTTTATTTTTATTATTATTATGTGCTCCTTTATTAACGATAGTGGATTTCAATAAGGTTGACAGGCTTTCACACTTTCGCATCAAAATAGTATTGTACATTGTATTAATAAAAATGTAGCGCTTCTTGATCTCATTGTGTCTTTGCATACTTTAACACGTCTTATGTTTAACATTAAATTACCTTTCTCGCTCTTGAGTGTGTACCGCTTTGTGTAAAAAACAATTCCAGAAATATTTTAAATAAAATATACAATTGGCTTCACAAAATATATGTATATACCGGGATGCTTTAAAAGTTTATAAAACTGGACATTCTAAAAAGCGTTTTTTATTGGAAAGACGCTTCAATTGGGCTTAAATCTAAAACTTGGGCTTTTTACTTTTATTATTATTTTGTGCTTTTTTCTTAACGAGAGTAGACTTCGAAAAGATTGACAGGCTCTTACACGTTCACATCAAAATAGTATTGTAAACTGTCTTAATGAAAAGGTTGCGCTTTTTGAGAGCTCATTGTTTCTTTGGATATTTTAACATGACTTATGTTTAACATTAAATTACCTTTCTCGCTCTTGAGTGTGTACCAATTTATGTCAAAAACAGTTCGAGAAGAATTTTAAATAAAATATCCTATTGGTTTAACAAAATATATGTATATACAGGGGCGCTTCAAAAGTTAATAGAATCGGACATTCTAAAAAGCCATGCCAGTTATCGCTTTTTACAGGAAAAGCGCTTCAATAAGGCTTAAATTTAAAACTTTAGCTTTTTACTTTTATTATTATTTTGTACTTTTTCATTAACGATAGTGGATTTCGAAAATATTGATAGGCTATTACACGTTCATATCAAAATAGTATTGTAAACTGTCTTAATGAAAATGTTGCGTCTTTTTGTCTTTGAATACTTTAACATGACTTATGTTTAACATTAAATTACCTTTCTCGCTCTTGAGTGTGTACCGATTTGTGTCAAAAACAGTTCGAGAGGAATTTTAAATAAAATATCCTATTGGCTTAACAAAATATATGTATATACAGGAGTGCTTCAAAAGTTTATAAAAGTGGACATTCTTAAAAGCGTTTTTTACAGGAATAGCACTTCAATAGGGCTTCAATTTAAAACTTGGGCTTTTTACGGTTATTATTATTTTGTGCTTTTTTCTTAACGAGAGTAGACTTCGAAAAGATTGACAGGCTTTTACACGTTCACATGAAAATAGTATTGTAAACTGTCTTAATAAAAATGCTGCGCTTTTTAATCTCATTGTGTCTTTGGATACTTTAACACGACTTATGTTTAACATTAAATTATCTTTCTCACTCTTGAGTGTGTACCGATTTGTGTAAAAAACAATTCGAGAAAATTTTCAAAGAGATATCCTATTGGCTTAACAAAATATATGTATATACAGGGGTGCTTCAAAAATTTATAAAAATGGACATTCTAGAAAGCGCTGTTTACAGAAAAGGCGCATGAAAAGGGCTTAAATTTAAAACTTGGGTTTCTTACTTTTATTATTATTTTGTGCTCCTTTATTAATGATAGTGGATTTCAAAAGGGCCATACTTTACATCAAAATAGTATTGTAAACTGTTTTAATAAAAATGTTGCGCTTTTTGAACTCATTGTGTCTTTGGATACTTTAACATGGCTTATGATTAACATTAAATTACCTTTCTCGCTCTTGAGTGTGTACCGATTTGTGTCAAAAACAGAAGGAGAATAATTTTAGATAAAATATACTCTGCTTTTTTATTAACGATAGTGGACTTCGAAAAGGTAGTAAGAAAGTAACATACTTTATAAATTAAATTTACTTTACCCATTCGCATACATATGTTTGCGAGCTATATGTTCGAAGTTCATCAGCATTCATTAGCATTCTATAAGAATGTTTGAAAGCGATGCCCATTTACCAAACAAAATTTGTTGTAAACATATTAAACACTATGGAGATACTACGTATATTTGACTATGTCAATTAAAATGACGAGCCCGCGATAGCGGGCGAGTAGTATATATGTAATTCATTGAATATTTAAAATGTTATTCAATACAAGTCCTTCATTTTTAATTGGCGTGCGAACTAATTTTGAGTATGTGACAGACGAATATTTCAATTATACTGACCAAAATTTCATAATGAAAGCGCTGTTCCACTTCAAATAATTTGGGTGAAAATATCTCAGTGTCAAACTGATTATTAGGTTCTTTTTTATTAATATTGTGCATGCCTGTCTTAAATTGTTTCTGAGCAATTGGCATACTTTTTGTTAATATACTAAATTTTTCCACTGTTATTTCAATAGCGTATTATCCCGATTGTCTCAAGAAAAATGATGCACTTATTGAGCATATTGTTTCATCGGATACTTTAACATCATTCTTATGTTTAACATTAAATTATCTTTCTCGCTTTTCATTGTGTAACAGTTTGTGTAAAAAAAATTCTAGAAGAATTCTGAATGAAATATACAATTGGCTTTACAAAATATATGTATATACAGAGTGTGCCACAAGTCTATAAAATCTTACATTCTAAAAACCACCACGAGAGTGATCGCGTTTTACAGGAAACTGTAAAAGGCTGTAAGCGGACGCGAAAAAGGCGAATTCAAGCTCGAAAAGATTGTAGCATTAGCTCACAAACATTCAACACAATAAATATTGCAATATATAATAATTGGCCCAATGATAATAGTATATAGGTAAAAAAATTATAAATTCGATTCCTTATTTGTTTATAAATACTTTCTACTCATTTTTTCATCCATGAATTAAGTTGTAAAATTACTTCAAAATATTATAAGATATTGTAAATAGAAAAAAGAAACTAAAATATATTCCTACCAGATTAAACAAGCACTTAATCATGTTGTTACTGTGTCAGGCAAATTGAGAAGTAATATCATACGTATTCAAAAAAGATTGTTTAATTATCATTGATGAAAATGAACGTCTCGCGACATCGTCAATTACAATAATTAGAAATAGAAATTCTATAAGGATGTTTTACAGTATTTTCGAATATAACAATAAGTAATCAATATTACCATAATACATACATATATTATATCTATATATTCCTTAAATTGTAGGTGTACAATGTAAAAGAAAATAATTATGTACAGTGTGAACAAGGCTTTACCAACATTATTAAGCATCATATATAACTGACAGTTGTAATACAATTTACCACAAAGAAACACTGCAAATTATAAAAGTATAGGAATGGAAATCATAAAAAATGCCAATGAAATAAATATTATTTGTTATAGAACAATAATTAAATGAATTATTTAAAAGTATACATTCGCGTCAACAAAACATAATTCTAATAAAGCTATCTACAAGTTTGTATAAAATAAAATGTTTTTTTTTAAATTCTAATGAATTTTCATTTAAACCAAAAAGACCAATGGAATCGACATATGTATATAGACTGAAACACTATTAACAAAAACTATCAAATCACATTTTCCAACTGATGCAAAAAACACAGATTTCGAGATTATTCTAATTTTATACCCACAAACAAAATTCAAACTATAGACAAATTAGGCAAACGTGAAATAAATCATCGGCAAGTCAAGGCACAAAAGCCAATAATAGCAAAAAAATTATAAATAGAGTGAAAACTACCGTCTGTGAGGCACAGGAAAAGTATGTGAAAAATGTCAATAAAACTTTAAACGATAAAGTACATCTTATTTCATGGACAGCCGTTAAACATTTTCAATTTAAAAACTGCTATTATCACTACATCTATTATTAATCATTTCATCCGATAAGCATTCTGAATAAAATATTGCATAGTTGTAAACTATATACAGGGGTGTATAAAAGCAACTAAGCGATATTGAACATCTAAAACACAATTATATTTAGTTATTCGCTATATATCGGAATTGGTGTTTCAAAAACTGAAACGCAATAAAGACAAAATCCGCAATAAATTTAGAAGAATAAGGGGGAGCGGTACCTCAACTGTAAGCGGAATAAGAGGCGATAGCGGGCCTTCAAGGCCTGCCGTATTAGCTAGTATAAACAAATAATTACAAATAATTACATAGCGAAGCATACAAATAAACAAACAATGCTGTACAAGAATTATAAACACATACGTTCATAAAATGTTTAAAAGTAGTTAAAAAGAGAGAGAATATGCGCTTCATTCTGCCACAAATTTTCATATCAATATTCTTGGACGGAATAAAATTCACCATCCATCAGCATTTTGCGCAGCACAATAATTGCTTTTGATTACTGCAAATCATTGACTTTGTGGTGCACTTTATTATATATTCTAATGACTGTGTATTTCGTGCTCCCCCGTGCGCACTTTAATCGGTGATGTGTTACTGACAAATTGTTTTTGTTTCTAGTGTTCTATGTGTGATAATCACTATGTTCGCTATACACACACCGATTTTCCTGTACATGCTTTACACAGGTAAGTATATACAGGTTCGGTCTGTTTTTACCTTGCATGTGTCGTTTTATTTCTTTAACAGAATATAAAAGAACAATATATAAGAATTTATATGAAATATATTACAATTCTTTGCCAAATATACAAATGTATTGAAAAATTGAAAATCTTCTTGGTAGTAGTGGCATACAATGAAATAAAAGTAATAACAATATGACAACTGGTTGTCAATTAGAAAACAATGACAAATATAAAATGTAAATCAAAATGTATAAATGAAAATGTGATCAAATAAGCATAGGACAGTCGGGATTACTTATATAGTCACATCAAAAGGCTTGGGGTCTACCACAAACTGTTCAGTCAATGCAATTATACAAATAACAACGACGTAACTATGTAATGAAAAATTATGAGTAGAACTGTTGATATTATAACAATATAGAATGTAAAATCAGTCATGTATAAATGTAAATGAAAGCAAATAAGCATAGGACAATCGATATTACCTATGTAATCCTATCAAAATGGCTTAGGTTTACCTAAGCATGTACAATTTGATTGAAATACATAAACAATCAACGATGCAACTATATATATATATATATATATATATATATACAGGGTGTAGATAAAGTCTGGAACAAAATTAATATTTGTGTTATCTTCGGTTTGATGGAAAAACCCTGAAACAGGTCGATTTTGTTTTTATCCCGTGCACTTTATAACATCGTGAATTTAATTCTGTCGTCATCTGGTTGCGCGCGGGCGTGACGTTATTAGTTTTTTCAAATGGTAACCCGCCACATTTATTACCCCTTGTCGTTAGGTATTCCATTGTGCATGCAACGGTATAAAAAGTTTGGTACCTTACATAACAATTTTTGGGAGAAAAATGCTTTCGAATTTCAAAAAATTAAAATTTTATTTCTAATGAAAAACTAATCAAAAATTATTTTAAAAAATCTGATAAATTATAATCCGAGGTTTATCTTGGATTGTCGTCAAACAAGACACCAAAAAAATGTCAACGGAAGTGTTCAAATTGTCCGCCATTGGCCATTTGACACTGGCCGAGACGGACGTACACGCTTTCTACGACACGTCATATTGACAGTTCATTACTTGGTGTTTGAACTTATCCATTCACAATACTTGCTCCATTGGTAGTGTTAAACGTGCATTGCGAAAATTGCGAATTTGAGCGAAAAAGAGCGGATTCAAATTCTCATTATTGTTGGTTGTGGTGATAAAATACGTAGCCATTAAGAAGCCTGTCAGTTTTTCAATGCAGAAAATCCAAACCGCGCACCGATTTCGCAGTCAACGGTGAGCAAAATTGTCGCAAAATTTGCTGAAACTGGTAGTGTAAAAGACAGGGCTCGTCAAGGTCGACCAACAATTGAGGAAGATAGAAGGGTCAATATTCTCATGGAACTTCAGGACAACCCCCACACTTCGACAAGGAACATTGTCAGGGATCATGCAGTCGATTTTACCACAGTAGCCAAATTGCTGAAGAAGGAAAAACTTCATCCGTACAAAATCAATCGGGTTCAGGAACTGAATGAAGATGACTTCGACCGCCGACTCGAGTTCTGTGAACAAATCATGCTACGGTGCGATGAGAATCCCGGATTTGTCGACAATGTGGTTTTTAGTGACGAAGCAACTTTTACCTTGAACGGTGAAGTGAATCGCCACAATTGTAGGTACTGGTCGGGCGAAAATCCTCGATGGGTTCGAGAGGAGCACACCCAACACCGGCAAAAAGTTAATGTATGGGCGGGAATAGTGGGAGATCGCATTGTGGGGCCTTTCTTTCTGGACAGAAATTTAAACGCCGAA
This sequence comes from Amphimallon solstitiale, assembly GCA_963170755.1. Lineage (NCBI taxonomy): Eukaryota > Metazoa > Arthropoda > Insecta > Coleoptera > Scarabaeidae > Amphimallon > Amphimallon solstitiale. Next base: position 84,524,295 of record OY720681.1, on the reverse strand, counting down.
ACATACTTACATTTCCTAAGATTTACGCTAGTGCCAACATTGGTAGAATTATTTCCGGATGAAAACACTCCCGACAAGCCTCACCCCAGAATCTGGTTTCAACAAGATGGAGCACCTCCACATTTTGGCTGGCGTGTTCGGAGTTACCTCGACGAAATTTTCCCCGGGAGATGGATCGGACGAAGGGGAACAATTGAATGGCCTGCCTGTTCGCCAGATCTCACACCACTTGATTTTTTTCTATGGGGTCATGTGAAATCAAAGGTGTACACCAATAAGCCAAATAACTTGGATGATCTGAAACGTCGTATCCGCGAGGAAATGCGAAATATTGGTGCAGAGACAATACGACGTGTCGTAGAAAGCGTGTACGTCCGTCTCGGCCAGTGTCAAATGGCCAATGGCGGACAATTTGAACACTTCCGTTGACATTTTTTTGGTGTCTTATTTGACGACAATCCAAGATAAACCTCGGATTATAATTTATCTGATTTTTTAAAATAATTTTTGATTAGTTTTTCATTAGAAATAAAATTTTAATTTTTTGAAATTCGAAAGCATTTTTCTCCCAAAAATTGTTATGTAAGGTACCAAACTTTTTATACCGTTGCATGCACAATGGAATACCTAACGACAAGGGATAATAAATGTGGCGAGTTACCATTTGAAAAAACTAATGACGTCACGCCCGTGCGCAACCAGATGACGACAGAATTAAATTCACGATGTTATAAAGTGCACGGGATAAAAACAAAATCGACCTATTTCAGGGTTTTTCCATCAAACCGAAGATAACAGAAATATTAATTTTGTTCCAGACTTTATCTACACCCTGTATGTATATATGTCTGTAGCTACAAATACATCTTAACACATACATAGTTGCATCGTTGATTGTTTATGTATTTCAATCAAATTGTACATGTTTAGGTAAACCTAAGCCATTTTGATAGGATTACATAGGTAATACCGATTGTCCTATGCTTATTTTCTTTCATTTACATTTATACATGACTGATTTTACATTCTATATTGTTATAATATCAACAGCTCTACTCTTAATTTTTCACTACATAGTTGCGTCGTTGTTATTTGTATAATTGCATTGACTGAACAGTTTTTGTGGTAGACTCCAAGCCTTTTGATGTGACTATATAAGTAATCCCGACTGTCCCATGCTTAATTGATTACATTTTCATTTATACATTTTGATTTACATTTTATATTTGTCATTCTTTTCTAATTGACAACCAGTTGTCATATTGTTATTACTTTTATTTCATTGTATGCCACTACTACCAAGAAGATTTTCAATTTTCAAGAATTTATATGTATATATATAAACTTTAGTTAATCTACTATGAAATTTAAATTGCTACTCATGATTATTTTACATCTAAATATTTTACATTGACAGTAATTTTCCCCTAATTTATTATATAATTTAATTAACTAACCTTATAGTGTGAATTTTGTGTATTATATATATGTAATTGCTCTCCTAGGTTCCTCTTTCAACTGTTGAGATTACGATGCCTTCCTTTCATGAAATTTCTAATTCAATGATCTTCACTGAATAATAATTTAAAACGTTGTATATTCCAAATTCTCAATCTTCTATTCTTTCCAAATAACTGTGATTTTCTTTTATCAAACTGTTAATACATCGTTGCTCCTTTCTAAGTTGTGACTGCTCCTTCCTTAGTACTCTCTTTAATGTGATATTTATTTTTTAACACTTTAATTCATTCAATTTACTTTACGTTTTTAAATTTTTCTCTTGACATTTTTCTATCCTCAAAATCAATGAATATCTATCTGTTCTCGTTTTCAAAGCGATTGAACCAAAATATCTGACATATCATTTTCTTTGGAGTAGGCCTTTCTTATTACAGTTTAAATATGCATATATTATGTAAAATTTCATCCATATAGAGATCTACGTTTATATATTGAGTATGTGTTTAACTTGACATCTTAAATAAGCATTAATAATCATGAATATATTTTACTGTTGTTCATTCTTTTTATTATGTTACTACTAATGGCGTTGACAAAACTTTATACGTATATATATAGAAAATGTATTGGTATCACCAGTATGTATACAACTAACAAAGAAACGAAGTTAGATACAACAGAAATAGCTAATATCATCCTAAAAAATCACATAAAATAACTGTGACCAAAATATAAGAATTATTACCTGAACATATGGAAAATGGATACCACTAAGTACCTGTAAAATCACACCTATGTGCTAACATTGCTAATGTTTAATCTAAGCAATAACAAACACAACATTACACATGCGAGCTAAAAGTCCGTGTATTGAAACGAGCGTTGTTGCCAATATTTATACACATGTGGGCAAGTACTGTTCGACGCTAGACGACAGGCCGATACGATCATAAGTTTCCAATATAATGCATTGTGCATGTTGCAGGGGTTGTTATCTTCATTATTAGGTATTATTCCCATTCGTAATATTCTTAAAAATGTATCTTAAGTTAATATTATAAGAATTCCTTCAGATTTATTATTTTTATGATTGAATTTAATTTGGTTTCGCTGAAGGTCTACTTGTCGGCTCTCGTATGTATATCTGTTAGCTAGGTATGGTTTGGCAACTCCTTTCGTGTTATGTGCGGGAAGCCGCATGCAAGATAATCGTAGACCAAGCGTGTATACGCTTGGATGGGTAAGTTCCATGGAATACTTACAATTTGAATTATAGAAAGGAAGAACGTAATAATAACGACGAGGAAAATGATAATATAGCAAATATGGATGTGAGTGTACAAACTGACAAGCCAAATATTAACACCGAAATTCCAGACACAAAAGGTGAAAGTGAGCAAGTAGTAAGCAACTATGCAGATTATGAAGATAATATAAACGAAGTTATCTAAAAACAATTAGAATAGTTTTTGTATGGTATTCTACCCTTAAACTGTATGGTAGTACCCTCATATTATACCTTGTTGAAGTTACTTTGTTAAACTTTTTGGTGCAATAGCACTGTAAATATATGTTTTCATTTGCTAATGTTACACTTGTTACAGTAATAGTTACTCATCAAAGAATAAATTTTTATTTTTGAGTTATTTAGTCTTTTTGTTTTGCCTAGTTTTTAAGCAACAAATCTACAAAGTATGTAGTAACGGTATAAAAATTACAGTTTTTTCATTTTACACCACTACCACCAATTTACACTTTACTTCATTCAAAATTCAAACCATACACTCTGGCAGTATTTTCTTGACAGTTTGATGAATAAATGTTCGAATATATTGATTGTATTGGTGCATGAAAATAATCAGTTTTTAATTTCAAACTTTATCCATACATAGTTATCACACCGTTCTGGAGCATTGCGTTCTTCATACACACAATTTCGTCCTCTATTATTAAGAACCATCTGTCTTTTTCATACGCGCTTAATACATAATACCTTGTTTCATCTTAAAGAAAAAAATTATATTTGCCTGTGTCGAAAAGTCAGAAAATAATATTTTCTATAAATTTTGACTCATATCATACTGTTTATTAATTTATTAAATAATAATAAGAGTTATAGTTGTTATTATAGTGAATCTAAGCTCCAGTATATCAATATTGACCAACAATTGACTGTTTTCTACTATCTACAGTAGGCTGCGTAATTTATGGAACTAGTTATTACTCTGATATTTTGATTTAAGTATTACGTGTATTAAACCTCCACAGTTTCCCCTAAATTTAATAAAAATGGACATCGAATTTGCAACTACTCTTTAACACAAGATATCTTTAAAACTGTAAACATATACACTTTCAATCTTTATTATGGAACAAAATAATATCCTAAGCTACCTAGGTTCTTAAATAGATGGCGATAAACAGTGTATTCAGTTCAACACTAATAGCTTGATAAATGAAGTATTACGACCGACATAATGTTAAAGTGAGGAAGTTTTTATGCCTGAAATTATTACAATTGTTTATGGGCAATTTAGAAACCAAAGCAAGCATAAGTAGAGGAAAACTAATGTGTGTCGTAAAAAAGATTTTTTTATCTCAAAGAGAAGGTGACGTCTATCGGAAATGAGTCAACGGTAATACGTTCTTCCACATCATCATCAGAAGAGCTGGAGAACTTTGAAAGTAATGTTGATGATTCAGATTGGAGCCGTAATTACATCCAGCCAGACACTGATTCTACTTCAGTTACGAGTGAATATAGCCAAGAAAATTTAAGGTTAAACGATTTGATTGTCAACAAAGAAAGAGAAGCAAAGGAAAAATATTTGGAAATTTATATTTCTGTAGTTCCGACGTCGATTACGATAACGCAAATCAGCAACAAGGGTGTGAAATGAGAGCACTTACTTTCGCAATATTATATGTTTACTTCTATCTTTACATTCTTATCGCTGCTGCTATTTATATACTGTACATCCAACCATTTTAATATATTTAATGCATAATAAATAAATACATAAATCCTTGTTTATAAATAGAATACAAACCTAAATTCCAAATTTGTTTACCTAAAACATTTGTAACAACTTAAACCTTATTTATCACACTGCAATTAGAACAGAAATATTTTTTAAAAAAAATTTGTTTCGCAATTTTATATTTGTTTATTCAATAAAAATTTAAATAGAACATATATTCAAGGAGAAAATACCAAGCAAACCAACCAAACAATTACGTTATGACCAACCAATGCCGAGTGCAAACATGCCCCTTTTGGTTTCACTTTTTGTCATGAATTCCCTCCCTCCTGCCCTTTTCTATTCCCTTGTCTGTTACATAATATTTATATTATAGATCTGTGAAAATTGCTACTAAGTACCCCACATATGCATATCAATTATGCTGATGATAATTCACTGTTAATAGTTGCTAAAAAAAATTCAACACAAGATTAAACTTTGGACAATGCAAAACAGCCAAGTCCTAAACACCGACAAAACTGCAATTGTTCTTTTAAAAACAAAAAAATTGAGTTTAGTATTGAATAATATAACTATTGATAACAACCTTTGCACTTTAAATTATTATGTTAGAATTTTGCTTGATGAAAGGATGAGCTGGAGCTCGTATTTTAATGTATTAATAAAGAAATTAAATAAAGTCAGTTACTGTATTAAAGTCCTAAAAAGTTATTACAAAAAAAAACAATTCTCATGACTATTTATGATGGGGTATTTATTTCGAAACTAAAATACGGTATACTTTTTTGGTGAAACTTCCTAAATTTGGACCGGATTTTTGTAATTCAAAAGCAAATCTTTGGAGTAATTTTGGCTTTCCCTTTAGAGAATCATGTCGTGGAAAATTCCTGTCAGCCGGACTTCTTACTGTCGCAGCTTTGTATGTTTTTTAATGTTTAATTTTTAATTTTAAAAACAAGGAGAAATTCGATCATTTCCTACCCAATCACGATTACGAAACTCGATCTCAAATTACATATAATTATCCAATATACAGACTTAGCATGTTGAAGAAAGGTCCGTCCTATTCCTGCATAAAATTATTCAATAAACTTCTTCAACAAATCAAAGGTATGCCAACTTTTGAAAACCTCAAAAGGGGTTCTCTTAATCTGCCGGTCAATTTAGAGCCCTATACTATTGGTGAATTTTTAGGAAGCTAATTTTCTTACAACAATTTTTCTTCAACAGTTTTACATTTTTTAAGGGATTATTTCAGTCTGAGAATATTATTAATTTGTAATTATAATTTGAATTTATATAATAATATGTAATATAATATGTATGGATTATCTGTCTTGACATGTTTCAACTCACATATATATGCCGTGGTCCCTTGCATATTTAAAAATAAGAATAGTATTAAGAACTAGTTTAAGTGTTAAAGAAAATATTAAGTTTAAGTTTAAAGAATGTATACTAAAAATTTCGACATCATGCAATACTAATAACACAAGTGTATGATGGGTTGCATATATTTAAATATGAAGAATTCAAATACAAAATGATTTTATTATTACATTATAGGTTAGATAAGTATTAAAATTAAGTATTACATAAGTACAAAATAAAGATAAAAGGGTACTTACACCTAATAAAAGAGAGTGAGTCATTTAAACATTATAAAACTGTATGAGTAGGTTCACATTCGCTTTACACGAGACGAGAATATTGCAAAATAAATAATTTAAATTTAAAACGTGCATAATGTAATAAATTTTATAAGAGGGATTCTTATAAATCATGTTTAAAAATTGTAAAAGTTACCTCAAACTTATGACTATAAATAAAAAAGGATACAAGTTAAAATATTCTAACACGATATGGTCAGCAATAATGTTTTATATAAACACCAGCTGAATGAATAAAAATCTACATTCATGAATTAGTACGTGTAAACTCAGAAGTTTCATAGACTGTGGAAGACTTGTATGGTTTGGAGATCTACAAAGCGAAATATAGTATAAAATTTGTTTATAGTTTCTTGCAGATAAATGTATTACTCTAGGAAAAGTCCTAGGTAAAAATGGAACTTACTAATCGTGTAATATAAGTGATATGGGAAGAAGAATTCTTGTTATCTGCAATGTGTTTTCGAGTTTACCAGGTCCAGACATTTCTAAAAGAAAAACAAGGATTATGTTAGCGAATGGGAGAAGAAAGTATCTAACAAATAATAAGAAAGGCAACAAGTTTATAAACAAATACAAGGAGGGACTGTATTAAGAAAAAGATACCTACCGTTGGAGATACAGAGCAATTTAGGGAAAGATTTTTAAATAAGAAAACGGCTTAAAGTGCTGACGTTTAGTGAATGAACTGTCAAAGACAATATGTGTGTGTGTGTTAGTGTAACAGCGACAACTTGCAGAAAATGAAGGGCAGAGATTTCACCAATGATGCATAATGCCAACCTAAAGTTTAGTTCAAAGGAGGGCGTATTCAACAGGCGTTATTCTTTTGTTTCGGGTATAACTTCAAAGAACAGGAATGAACAAGAATGAATTTTTATTTCGACTTCAAAGGAAAAAGACAATTTTTTGAAAGCTAATAAAGAATTATAACGTAGGGTTGAATACACTACGATTCAACGTATAAGCATTTAGTTTGTATTAGAATATAATTTCAATTTTCATTTTCATTTTTATTTTGAATAATTTTATTTTTGATAATTTTATATTTAAATATGGAGATGCCTAAGGCAGAGTTTGAATCGATGTTTGATGAAACAAAGTAAGTCGTTCAATTTGTAAAGAATTATTAATGCTGCATGTGTTTCTTAGGATACAACGTGAAAATGTTTAATTCTAGTATAACGTTGAACAGTATGAATAAATAGATATTATCCTCATTAGTTTTATTTATAATACAGAAACGATCATTAATAGTGTTGGGTGTTTGGGAGAATACAACGTGCGAATGTTTATTCTCGAATACATTATCAGGCATTATTAATTTTTCGCATTTTATCATTAATTTAAAATTTCAAAAACATAATATTTAAAAAGGGAAATCTTTCTGTGTGGCAGATATTGAAGCGCTAGCAACAATACGTGTGAATGGTTGCGGCTAGTGATCAATTGATGCTAATCTTTGAACATTAACCATTGCGAACTTCTAGATTATCAGGGCATTACGTGCAAATATAATGTTTCTGGTAAAATAGAATTAGCTCAATATTAATAGATTACCTATTGAGAATCGAGTTTTTCATCATTTATAACAGGATAATTTTCTTATGACTACAATCATAAATATATATTCTAGAAAACATTACAACCGAAAGATGGTAGAAATGTTTTCTTTCTATTACATGTATTGCAAATTTTAATGTGGTTATAGTATAGCGATGCTATCTATAGTTGATATTTGAATAAAAATATACAGATATGATTTTTATATGAACTAAGACTTTTCTTTAACAACAAATTATAACCTTATCCCAGAATAATACTAAGCAAGAGATTTACCAGGAGAAAGAGGGGCTGAATACACTGCTAGATCTCACGCGTACTTACAAAATACGTGCTGTTAAGAAATAAGTTAATACATCGAATATAATAAAAAATTATCATTATTTTAATAAATTATGTTGCTGGTACAGCACACAGCAATATGTGTATGTATATGTATATATCTAGCTATATATGTATTGGCTTGTGACTGCTTGAAATAAAATAAATTATTATTATTATTGGACGAGATATTACAACATTTAATTTTGTCACTGAAGAAAACTTGAAAAAAATAATCGATTCTCGATTTTGTAGCATTTTAGACATTAAAATAAATATTTATGAGTGCTACATACATGCAAACTAAATCCTATTTAAATTTCTAAACGCTATCATCCACAATATAACAGCGTGCGGTCTGAACACGTGCCGTTTAAAATTGAAGATTATCATTCGGCGAGGATCCGTAGCAAGCTGTCATATCGTGAAATGTTTTGACGCTGTTGATGATGATATTTGTAGTTCGTCTATGGGCGCTCCCTGGCCGATGACAACGCATTTTTCCACAAAGCAAACACAATCGCAGCCTGTCGACTAGATTCTCTTTTGTACGAATAGATGATGCGAGGCGTCCGAGAGCCGATGTGTCTTCATTGAACGTTGAAGTCTCTCGCAGGTCGAGATGATAGAATAGCGTCTTAAGGGATTATTTCAATAACGGCACGAATAAAAACCCGAACAGATCTGAAATTAAATCTAAACGTATTGAATTACTTCCACACGATATGTGACACACTAGTTAATAAGTAATAATAGAAAGAAATATATAAAACCGAATACATATTATGTTCTCTAACATTCATGTATGATGATAGAACGCCATCTATTTCACATTTGATTTAGAAAGGCATTGTTGGTCGCCTGAATGAAGAACGGTAAATAGAGATGTAATCTTTTGAAGTGAATAATTTTTGCATTTAGCACACAAAGATATAAGACAAATCTATTATCGAATGTATTAAAGTATAGTCCAAGAGAATCTACAGGTGTCTACCTACATAGTGCATGGCTTTTCACACATCAGGATTTCTAACAACGAGGCCAAATCAAATTTGAGCGAGCTTTGTTTTTAAACGAATATTTACAATATTTGTTGCCCAACGTTTAAGTATATTTTTCATCACATTATCAGAAAAAGAAGCCAGGCATGTGCTCAACAATTTGGGCAGAAACCAGTGGCGGCCCGTGATTTTGTAGGAAGGGATGGCACCGGGGGGGGGGGGGGGTCTGAGTATTTAATATCAAAAATTAAGTACAGACAAAAAAATAAACTCAATATGTTATTTATTTAACTTGTTTGAAAATAAAATCCATCCGCCGTTCCTTACGATCAGCAAAATGATTAATAACTAATTCATTCATGTTTAGTGTTGATGTCAGTAATTGTTTTTCAATGGAACACATTGAAAAGCAATTAATGTTACACATGTTCGTAGTATCAGGAAAGCAGAAAAGGGAGGAGGTATATCAAATGTATTAGGAGTAGATACTGCTGTGAATATAGAATTCTATATTCACGATATAGTGTGGCTACTACTTTGAAGATGGCGCCACATTTATTGTGTTTTACTCCTAATACATTTGATATACCTCCTCGCTTTTCTGCTACCCTGATACTACGGACGAAATTTCACATGAATGTGCAGTGAGTGTTTCGGTTTCAGTTTCTTGAAATATTCTTTCTTGACAGAGTAAAAAAGTCTGTCTAGAAAGAATTTAAGACATTATCTGCCGCCCCGATTCCGTTTATAATTTAAAATTATCTTAAATGCAGAGAATAATTTTTTTTAATTTAATTCTTTTAAATTTATCTGGGTAAGTAAGTCTACATTTGAAATTTCTTCCGTAGTATCAGGGAAGCAGAAAAGCGAAGAGGTATATCAAATGTATCAGGAGTAAAATAAAATATATTATCTGTTGGCTCCTCTGCTTTCCTTGATAATACGGACGAAATTTCATATGTGCAGTTTTGCTAATTGGTCATGCTTAATGACCATTATTATAATAATAAAGAGTTAATTATATACACGTTTTATCAGTGCTTCATTTAATCCCAATACAATTATAAATTACTATGACTATTTTCATAAATTACGCTTTTTTAAAAGAATGTGAATTTGAAAAATAATTATACTCGACATTTAAAGTAATTTTAAATTATAAACTGAATCGCCAGTGATAATATGTCTTAATTTTGTGTAGACAGGCATTTTTTAATCTGTCAAGATAAAAATGCAACCGGACATCCTTTGTATTTGAAATTTCGTCCGTAGTACCAGGGCAGCAGAAAAGCGAGGAGGTTTATCAAATATATCAGGAGTAAAATTAAATATATTGGCGCCATCTGCACAATAGTAGCTGGACTATATCCTAAATATAGCTACTATTGTGAATATAGAATTCTATATTGTTTTACTCCTAATACATGTGACTACAGAATTCTATATTCACGGTATAGTGTGGCTACTACTTTGAAGATGGCACCACATTTATTTTGTTTTACTCCTAATACATTTGATATACCTCCTCGCTTTTCTACTACCCTGATACTACGGACGAAATTTCAAATAAAGTGCAGTGTTTCGGCTTCAATTACTTGAAATATTCTATCTTGACAGACTACAAAAAGTCTGTCTAGACAAAATTTAGACATTATCTGCCGCCCCGATTCCGTTTATAATTAAAATTACCTTAAATGCAGAGAATATTTTTTTTAAAATGTAATTCTTTTAAGAGAGTTAATTTACGAAAATACCCTCAGTTAATACTTTAACAATATATGTATAATTGTAATAAAAATAAAAATATTTTAAAGTTACTATAACCACCTTGTATGATATCTCAGCATTTAACAGGTGAAATTTCGTCCCTAGCATCAGGTAAGCTGAAAACGAGGTGGTATATCAAATGTATCAGGGGTAAAATAAAATGTATTATCTCCTCGCTCTTTTTCTTGCTAAATAAAATCTGTCTAAACATACTTAAGGAAGGCATTATCAGCCGCGATTCCGTTCATAATTAAAAATTACCTTAAATGCAGAGAATAATTATTTTTCAAATTTAAATTCTTTTACGAAACTGTAATTTACGAAATTTATCTCCGTAATTACTACATTTGAAATTTCGTCCGTAGTATCAGGGAAGCAGACAAGCGAGGAGGTATATCAAATGTATTAGGAGTAGATACTACTGTGAATATAGAATTCTATATTCACCATATAGTGAGGCTACTTTGAAGATGGAGCCACATTTATTTGTTTTACTCCTAATATGTTTGATCAGTGGCGGCCCGTGATTTTTTGGGACGGGAGGGCACCGGGGGTCTGAGTGTTTAATATCAAAAATTAAGTACAGACAAAAAATAAACTCAATATGCTATTTAATTAACTTGTTTGAAAATAAAATCCATCCGCCGTTCCTTACGATCAGCAGAATGATTAATAACTCATTCATTGAAGTTTGGTGTTGATGTCAGTAATTGTTTTTCAATGGAACACATTGTTAAGGCACAGTAGTCTGCTTTCCCGCATGGTATTTCTATAAAATGTTTTTATTCTCTTCAAAGTAGAAAAACACCGTTCACTTGATTTTTTCTATTTTGCACGCCCCCAGAGATTCGCAAAATAGCAGAGGACAATTTAGAAAATCTTTCGCCAACATAGTCTCTACATATTATCAATAACAAGCTTTTATAACAGTTGTACTATTCAACCTTGGAAGTAAATTACAATAGTAATAGCAAAAAACTACTAAATCTCTGTTTACCTACTGCTGTAAAGCAATCGGCCCACTCCATTATGATCAAGTAATGTAATAATCTGACAATCCTTCAATTTGCCTGTTTTGTCGTTGATATATTTTAAAAATTTCTTTACTATATTGCTAGTAGAATTCAGTCTATTATATAAATGGGTAATCTTTCTTTACTATTGCAATCCTACTCACGTGATATTTTTTTTCAATTAAATATTGTTTTCTATAGATATAATTACCTGTTTCTCGCACTATTTGATGCATAAACCTAAGATTTTCTTAATGTTTGATTAATCTATGACATTCGATGGATACATTTTTGTTTACATTTAACCATGGGACACGTTGTACTGAAGTTATGACCAAAATAAGCCAGAGCTCACTCTATATTACTAGTTTGACTAAAATCTTAATAAATGAATGTATATAGTGTTCTCTAGTAAGGTAAGAAATTAAGAGTAGTCAAATTAATATCTTTATTTTTGCATCAAGTTTCGCAGAAATACAGAATACTATATTCTTCATTATACCGGAATATGAAAATGTCGTTAATTTTATTCATTATGTGTCCTCCATTGCATGGCCTTTTTTAATATATTCTGTATTTGTAGCTCTCCCTGTTGTTAGAATTGCTTTCTCTTGCTGGTCATCATGATTACTAAACCCCAAATTATTCCTTGAAAGTTGATTGATGTTCTGCTGATTTTCAAAATAACTTAAAACTTTGGACTAAAATACTCTGTGGAGATACGCTATGTTAGTTAATACTGTCAAACATATTAAATTCAAAGCTAACTTTTATTTTCCGCGGGTATTTTATAATAATTGTTTTCCTACTTATCATGTAATTATTAGTTAGCATTTTTTTCTATCAAAAATGCCTTTTCGTTATGATGACAGGTTAGTTATATTTATACATTCCTACACCTACATGTTTAGGTTTATAATTTTAAATTTTACATTTTCCCGCTTTCATCTTCTATGTTTTCGTCACTCGGTTATCATTTATCGCCTAGGTCAGTATTGCTTGAAATATGCATTGAATTTTGGCCATGCATAAACAAAATCAAGAATCAGAGTATATCTGCTAGGGCATCTGAAATTATTGAGAATAAGAAACACGGTTAATATTTTTTAGGATTCTGATTTAAATATGCTCAAAGTCAGTTCAGCAATGATACACTTGACCATTCGTTCTCTCCACTGTTTAAAAGCTCCCTACCAATCTTTTTTCAGAATGTCTTCAAAATAAACGTGAATTGCTGTATTAATCGTTTCTTCCGACGAAAACCTTCTACCCCGCAAATTGCCTTTAAACCCAAAAAATAACCAAAAGTCACACATTGCTAAATCGGATGTTCTATTACTTTTGTATTTTTTTTTCAGTCAAAAATTGGAGAGTTAAAACTGCCCTTCTTATGGGACGATGCATTATCATGATGGGGCATAATTCCCTTGTCTGGAACTCTATTGAACACTTCAGGCAAACATTTGTTAGTGTACTACTTTGCTGTAACTGTCTTTTGTCCATCTAGCTTAATTGCATTTACTAAGCCAGTACTTCTGCGGAATACCGTATACATAACCTTTTTCATAGCTAGCTGCTTCTTAGTTATTGTAGTAGTTTTCTCATCTTCGTGAATCCATACACGACTATCTTGCTGGGTAGGAAAGTTGAAAAAGGGAATATATTTTGGAAAAAATTTGGTGCATTATTCATGGCAAATTCTGCTATTTGGAAGTCAGAAGAAAGGTGATGCGGTACAAGACAAATTATCACTTTTTTTAAATGCAGTTGATCGTGTAATGATTCTTTTAACAGCTGAAGGTCCAATCTTGAGTTGATGGTCTATTACTGCATAAGTGGCTCTATTGTCCTCTTCAATTATTTTCTTAACAGCAGCAATATCTTTGTCGGTAACAGCCGTAGGAGAAAGCCTTGCTCCTTTTTGATGCTGAACAAAACTCCTTTCGCGTTCAAATTCTTTATACCATCGGTATATTTTAGCCAAAGAAGATGCTTGTTCACTAAAAACTAAATCTAAACTCTCTTTGCACTCATAAACGGTTTAAGTAAATTAAAATGCAAAAGTGCTCACTGGTTAATTCCATTTTCCTTTACTTTTAAAAAATATGTAGCTGACTTATAACGAACATAACTCCAACAACTGAACCTCAAATAACAGATAAAGAGTTGCTCTAAATAAACACTGTATGAATGTTTTTCACAGTCTACTAGATTTTCTTATTCTCAATAAATTCAGGTTTTCCCTTGTATTATAAGTTGTGTTTTCAAACTCTATTTGTATTCCTAAGGACAACCCAATGGAACGCCATCTTTACATTTCAAATACATCGGGAAGTACGAAATAAAAAGGGGAAACATCCAGCTCTCTACTTAAAGCCAGCGGATTGGTCGAGCTGTCATAATTGCGAATGGCTTCATGTATAAACTTTTTTATACAGGACATTTAGGGGGAATGCACACTTTAGAGATCATCTTTTCTATATGGTATCAGTACGAATATCAACAACAAAGAGGGATAAGATGAGTGTTTTTACAAATATTCATTGTAAAAGGTAATTGAGTAATAATATTGCATATTAAAAATTTACTTTGCTAATTGCACTTTGACAAACATTTTGTACAACAGTTGCTAGGAGCTAAAATTTGATTTAAATATTCAACAAAGCCTTAATAGAATATTTATTACATATTTAAGTAGATTTATTTTAATTTATAGGCATCTTCTTTTTTCAGAAACAGAACTATACGCAATGCCTGGAGCCTATAGTATAATAAATTACTACATAATATGCTACAGTAGTAGTAGTACATATTACCATATATTTATCTGTGTAACAATGCTTGGGGGCTCATATTTTTCAGTGCCTATGTAGGAAAATATTATAATGTTTTAATCCAAGTTCATGTTTTCTTTGAGAAAATGCAAATTAGTTGCGGATTGCAAGCTGTAATGTGGCAATAATAACACAATAATTGGCATGAGGTCTGCTTTGGTTCTTTTCGGCTATATTTTACTAATGGAGTCCCAAACATAAAAGAATACACCAATATATTGTAACACAACAAAGGATAATTTATACTTATTTATGGATAGTAAATTTAAAATACGTGTCCTAACCGATAATTACATAAACAAACTCCCGCAGATTATGAACCACGTGAAATTTTGTTCTTATATCTTGCCCGTGTTCTCTTCTCCGTGCCTTCCGCTCCGTCACATTTCGTTTCTCTTTCTTTTTCTTTTTTTCTAATGACCACCACGAAGCCAGCGTGCATAGGTTCTACAACTTTATGACTTTACTTTTGGTAATTGAATATAAATTTGATGGTAATAAAACGGTAAACTGGATAATTTATGGTAGGTCATTGTAGTCCTCCGTTTCATTGTTGTGTTGTGAAATAAAGTTAGGCTTTGCCTGTCGCTTTCGGTGTACATTTCTAGATTGCGCGCTCTCAGAGTTCTATATGTTAATTTCTCTATATTCTGATGCGTCTCACAATAAAGAAATCTAACAACATAATACTGTTCGGAGAGAAGGTTGTACGGCGGCTCAAATAAAATCGGACCCCGAGCAGCATATAATTATTTTATTCCATAATAAATTTCTTTATATGTTTGGTGGAGGAGAGTACCCATACTGCGACATAAAATTTATCAAGTTTGATATGAGATTTTTATTATCCGCTTTTTTACTTTGGAAGCCTGGAATATTAATGGTTTTTGGGAGTCTTTTCAAATTGTTTGGGATTTTCTGAAGTTTAACTCCAAAGCGTATTTGTTTTATATCTAATCCACGAGTACACTTTTTCAACGGAACAATAAGTAATGGTAGTATTATTATTCTATTAAAGATATCACTGCATAACAAAGGCAAGAATAATTAATAATTCAATAGATAATTAATAAACAATTGAATCATCCATTTCAAAAACTACGCAAGTCAAAATAGTTAATTTTCCAACTGTTTTCTATAGAAAGTATCTTTTTAAAAATTAAAAAAAAACTGCTTTCTTTAATATAAACGATTGACTACAACAAATGTTGTAAAAATATTAATGGTTTTTTGGTAATTTTTTTTTTTATAAAACGACCTGTGATGTTTATACACGTATATGCCGCATGACATGGAAAGTGCAACACCAAGAATGGGTGCGAATTTTTTGACCAAACTTGGTAGAAACGTATAACTAGTCAAAAGCAATAATTGATTTAAATTTTGTTGCGATAGATCAAGTGGTCATGACACATCTGACACTTCATTCAGTTTTCGCTGACATTAATGTGTGGTGTATTAATTGTTTGTTTGAAATTGATTTCAACGGTTTTGTCTTATTATACCTTTGTTTAACGTGTTTAAAGAGTTTTATTATGCCTAGAGTGCGGCAACGTGGAAATTATCGCCAATTAAGCGAATTCGACAGAGGTCGAATTGTTGGTTTGCGAGAAGGTGGTTTTTCATACAGGGAAATTGCAAATCGCCTTAACCGGAACCAATCCACCATTATGCGCTGTTATCAATCATGGACTAGGGAAGGTCAGGAAAGACGCCAAAGAGGAACCGGAGGCCGAAGAAGAACTAATGAGATACAGGACCGCCGCCTTCGCTTAATGGCACTAAGAGACAGGTTTTCCAGTACCAGATCAATTGCTGACGTGTGGTTAGGTAATATTAGTCGTCCTGTAACCCTTCGAACCGTTTATAGTCGAATTAGGGGTTTCGGCTTACAATCTTATCATCCACATCTTGTGTTACCACTTACGGCTCAACACCGACACCAACGTTTGGAGTGGTGTAGATTGCGACTGCACTGGAACGTGGAGTGGCACAGGGTGGTATTCAGTGATGAATCTCGATTTTGTCTAGGGATGCATGATGGCCGTATGAGGGTCAGACGAAGACGTGGGGAACGTCGTGATATTCAGTTTTCCGTTGAAAGGCATGTGCATCGAACAGTGGGTGTTATGGTATGGGGTGCTATAGCATATGGGAGTAGGTCTCAATTGGTGTTCATCCAAACCACCATGAACGCCCAGCGTTACATTGATGAGGTGGTAGAACCCCATATTCTACCATATCTTCAAACGCTCGAAGACCCACTTTTCCAGCAGGATAATGCCCCTTCCCACGTAGCGTGAATTTCTATAAATCGCTTGGAAGAGGCTCATGTCAATATCTTGCCATGGCCACCCAAATCCCCCGACCTCTCGCCAATAGAACATGTGTGGGACATTATGGGACGAAAACTTATGAATTTAGCCAATCCCCCGCAGACACTAATAGCTCTCCGGCATGAATTACAGGTTGCTTGGGACACCATACCCCAAGAGGATATCGGTCACCTAGTCGAATCAATGCCACGAAGAGTGAGGGAGTGTGACACTAATAGGGGCGGTTCAACACATTATTAATAAAAATTATGTTAAATTGTGTTAGTCTTTTGTTTTTTTTCTTTGAAATTTTAATCAATTATTGCCTTTGACTAGTTATACGTTTCTACCAAGTTTGGTCAAAAAATCCGCACCCCTTCTTGGTGTTGCAGTTTCCATGTCATACTATATGCATATTGTGACATTAAATTTGAATTTGAAAAATCAAGAATAGAAAAATATTAAAGTAAAAGGTTTATTTGAGTTATGCATGATATACGAAAAGATTTGGAGGAAATTGTGGACAAAAGATACTTAGTCTATTCTAAAGGTAATGTTTACATTTTTTGTAGTGAAAAGGTTGTGCTTGTATATAAATTTCTATAAACATTATTTTTATAGTACTATTTTCACATGAAAGTGGGAATCCAAAGTAAGTTTAATAAAATATTTGTCCATATTTCGTCTTGCTTCAAAATAAATTTTTGAAATGACATAAAACAAGAAAATGGGTGTGCTTAAAACCACACGGCAGAAGTGGAAACTTCATTAAGGCGAGGTTAATAATACGAAATCCAACATTTTTTCCGTTCTATATTACATTAGGGTCATCCTGCATCAACAAATTCAGTTGCTGAGATTTAGTGTTCTTCTTTTGACTATATTTCTTCACTCGCGCATAAGACAATTCCCTTTTTCGTTTTAATTTGTCATCGATTTGATTTTCTTCATCCATCCTGTGTAACAGAAAAGAATTAAATGCTTATAAATTCGTATAATCAGCAATTAAAGCAATGCTCTATTCTCAACGTTTCTGTTTTGCATCGGTATACAAATTACAGTAAATGCATGTGGACGTTATTTAACACCCGGAATATACTGATCAGTTTCCGAGTCATCCATATCATTTTAATAAACATGCTAAAACTTACCTGAGCGCGAAATATTATATTATATTATTATAGAGATAATGTCTCATACACACACAACAAATTTTTTGGTTAACCGTCCGCGAAGTTACCAATTAGCGAACGCAACACAGTCCGCGAAATACATTTTCCGCTGCCATAGAAACGGCCGCGATATATAATCGCGTGGGTGTACGGACAACTTCAAAGGGTTCCTCGACGGAGAGATTTTTCCGATACGCTTCTGGATCGGTTCGGACGCATGTATATATATATACAAATAGACAATATGAATATTCGCTTACGAGTTCCGCGCTGGTCTGATGCGAACGTGCCAGCTTCTCACCCGTGCGGCACGGGATCGAATCTGCTCGGGGACACGAATTTATTTATTCATTTAAATTGCAATTATAAATATGATGTATTTCTTTCGTTCCCTTAGTCGACTCGAGCCGACTTTACCCGAACGAGCGTTACATAGCCGAGCGTGACGGCTCAGTCTTGTTCAGTGCCCATAATCAACGCAACGCGCCCAAATTAATTTACACTTCAAAAATGATTGAAAATAATTTATTTGCAGGTTATATAAATTGTAAAAGTCTAAATAATTCCAAAGTCAAACTACTTTTAATCGAAATCATCAAATTTTTTATCTGATGACTTGAAAACACATCTACCTCACTCTCTACTAACAATTTAACAATCTCAGTAGGGTATTGTTTTAACTTTTTACATCCCACTGTTTTCATACTGCTGATGAAGGGATCTGAACAAATCAGTAGATTATGAAAAGTGTCTTCCATATTCTGTGTTGCCTGGAAAATTTCCTTGAAAAACTTTCCCTTGACATCTTTATTGCGGACTTCTTGGGCTTCTTCGCCGAGTTGGCCAATTGGAAGTACTGCGTAATCCAATATATCTGCACTATGTCTGCAGATGTCCAAATGTGAATGCAAAAAATTAGCTTTGAGCGACATTCGGCGCCCAAGATTTTTATAGTTTTCTAACAAATTATCCACGATATCTTGGTAGTTTTCACTCTTTTGATTTCCCAAAAAATATTTGCAAATCTACTGCCAGCTTTCTAACTTGTGGACCAACAACTATTCCTACGCGAACTTTCGCATCAGACAGCTTTGGAAACGTACCCCTTAAGTATTTAAAACAGTTGCCTTTGGTGATTATGCCTCTCTGGGTATAATCACCAAATTAGAATCCACTAACCGCTCAAATTTAATATTAAATTCTCCAAGAACAATTCTGGTCCGTGGCAGCCATTCTTTTATTTGGTAATTATGCTGAACTGCTCGGCTATCCACAGGCACAAAAAATAAAAATAAACCCTCTTTGCTGTCCACGTAATAAGGAAATAACCTTAAGGTCACCACAGATTTGCCAAAGATGATTTGACTATTGAATGAGATTTAACATAGTTGACATACTGTCATACGTTTCTTTTGTGTTTGTAGAATGAGCCATTGGAATGGATGGTTTCGATTTACCATTATAAAGTAAAACGGCTTTGAGACTTGTTTTCGACGGGTCGATAAACAATCGCCATTCTGCAGGGTTATATTCAATACTCATTTCTTCCAACTTTGTAAAATGAATTCAATACAGGGATTCTTGTAGTGAAATGTACAAGATTCCATTCTTTTAATCGACATCCCAAAATTTGTGATTTTCCTTTGGTGAAACCCAAATCCCGTATCAAATCATTCAGATCTGATTGCGTAATGAGATGTGGTTCGTCAGAAGGAACATACGTCAGATTACTTGAAAATAACACACTCAAAACATCGTTTATATCTTCCCCGTTCGTGGAATTTGCAGAAGAATTTGAATGCATTGGAGTTGGAAGCCCACAACCAATTCTTTTCAACGGTTTGCTTACAGATGGAATGTTTGGATACATTAGTTTGTGTTTATTTCTTAGTTAATTTAACATAACACGAAATACAGCATATATATGATACCCATGTTTTGTTGTTATTTTTAATTTAGAAGCAAAAATATTGTTCATAACATTAATTCACTTCAAGGCTTCTTTTGCGATTTTGTAACATATAATCCACAAACAAAACAAAAACTGTCCGGAGAATTTATACAGCCTCTTGCACGGTTTTCAATTCCTCAGAATCAGAAGCAACACAACTTGTGGAACACTGTTTCAAACTTGCTTAACTAAGTGACAATTCAGTGACATTTCCTTTGTCTCTTGCCAGACTGCGTCAACAATTAAACAATATATGAATCACCACGCTCTGGAATGCGTGACGTCGTATCCTTTGCATTTGCCGCTCCCCTTCACGGTATAGCTGGCGCTTGTTACAATACCTTTATAATTTTAAATTTATGTCTTAGTGAAAATAGATAGAAATTCTATTATGAAAATGTTACGTGATACCCCATCGTGCTGCTAGTGAATTAATATTATGCTTTCCAAAGAGTTTTCTGTTTTCTTGAGATTACAATATTTCCTTACTTTTTTTTAAATAAATACTTTACCAACCGATAGCTAATATTTGCTCTTTAGTTAATGTTTCAAAAAATCGCGAATTTCTATTTACAGATCTTTAGTTGCTAGGTCACGCTGCTGACGTGTTTCTCCAATCTTACGAAAGTCTAAAGCCTTTCGAGGACAACGCATAGTGTAGCAGAGGAAATGTGCTCTAAAACGCATGTTACCATTATTTAATTTTATTTGTTTAGACTAAAATTAACATATCTAGATATATGAAATATGATATACTGAAGCTTTATTTGCCTCATGATATTTATGTCTTTGTACATTTAACCCGTTGCGTTCTTTTTTATTCGTTTACACGGACGCACTTATATATTCGCAACCATGCAGAAGATAAATTTCGCTCATGTTCGCACAAGTTATGCCGTCTGTCATTCTCGTTACAGTTCGATATAAGTTTTAATAATTTAAAATCCGTCGGCGGTTCCTCGTGCCATTCGTGCAGATCTCCATTCCGAGATAACAACACCGGCGACGAAAATTTCGTTCGACCAGTTTCGGACGTGACAATACGTCTCGTACCACGGACGATACTCTTGAAACAAAACGGAACGAGGCAAAACGAAAACACGTTAAAATATTTAATAATAACGTATGCGAGCCGTCGGTTTCGAGAATTCGGCAGTGTTGACAACACGGTACAGTGATAGGAATCTGTGTTTGGAATACTCGGAATGCCACCGCACACATTCCCGGAGCGAGTAACGCGTGATAGCAGTTCAGAAGCAATGCGGTGAAAGAACGAGTTGCGGACGCGCTCTCTGCAGCGCTATACGGACAACGGCAGTGGTCGTACTCGTGCACACTAAATCAATCATCAGGTAAATTGATACAGGCACGCTGTAGATATTCCCGGATTTACATAATGGACGGGAGTTGAAGCAGTAGCACCACGAGAACAGTATTCTCTCGCTTGACCAATGTCATGTGCCTTTCATTTGCCTATCTGTCGTGTTTTAATCTATCCAGGGAATGGACAGCGCTATTCTTATAGAATGTTTCACTATTATCGCATATACCTGAATATACGTATTTTAAAAAATGAAAATTCTCGTATGATATGGTACATAAAATGACATTATGCATATTTTTAAAATAGTTGTTGCTATCTCAATACTGAAAAATATTTACAAATTCATCCAGCCTTGGCATATAAAAATAGGTTATTCCATATTAGTTTTTGCAAAACACGCATAATGCTGTGAACTTAATGACATTAATTACAAGCATAATGCGCGTGAGAGTATGGATTTTGCAAATCTTAGGTTTATATTTAGAAAACAAAATTCAATTTTGATTATTTTGTATCTATGTATACCTTGTCTCAGAATAAGAAGGAGTGATTCAAATATCGCGCTAAAATGGCGTATGTTTTTAAAGTATTTCATTGGTTCTTGCGTAGGCAAGTTTAACATGGGAAAATAAGTTTGACAAAACGTCATTTTATGTTTATAGCCAAGCCATAACCTAGAATCTTACAATTTTACTTTGGTTTATTATACTTTATTGTGTTATTAAATAAAATCCATACTTGTATGTACAACATGAGCATGCGTTGATCAGACGGCTTAATACCTTAGGAACAAGTGATCATGCATTTGAAACTATGAATTTGATGATATGTCAAAAATATTGTACGTCAGTGCAAAAATCAAACATTCAACAATTAATATTATTGCAAAAATAACTATAGATGAGTTCATACCATAAATGAACTAGACAACTCACACATATTCTAGAATTGACTCATTAATTTCAAGTAAGTGCTAATTAAATACTAATTATATTACCACATGTTCATATACATGTTATATTTCAGATATATCAAATGTAAAGAATCCTGTACTAATAGAAAGAGGTGAAAATATCTGCTGGAGAATATGGGAAAAAGTTTGGATTGCCATAAGTATAATGAGTGCACGACAAGCTTTGTTGAAAACCTGTAGGATTAAATCGCCATACCGATAAAGCTAGGCAATTAAGAATACTTCATATAGGATCTGAATTGATAAATAAGGTGAAGTTGCTTCAAAAAATCCCCTTTCAGAATAACACTTATATGAGAACGTTTGACAGAAGCAATTACAAATGTTACAATAAGTATATGGAAAAATTGTGCCGACCATGTAAATTTTTAATCTTTTTAACATGATGTGAACACTAAATTATTGTTAATTTCCAATATATAGTAGAAATAAATATTTGTTATACTTTATATATTTTCATAATAACTAAATTTGAATAGGGAATAATAATTAGTAATGTGTAGGTATATGTAATTATCTTTGCAGTTCGTGTAAACAACTTCAGCCGATGTAAATTTTTCTATTTATTACTGTTGTATGTAAATTCAAATTTCCAAGACTAGTTGCTTGAATTTACCTCCTCAAGGTTTGTAGCAGTAACACGAATGATTTATCTGTCAGTTCTTTATTGATATTTAAAATAGAAAATAATAAACAAAACCTGTTCTGCAAGTTCTTAAGGACATTTTGATAAAAGATAAAAGGTTTGATTCATTCTTGCTCTCTGATACAAATATATAATAAATAGACTTGATTCACAATTTTCATGATGATATAGCACATTCACTAAAATGTGCAGTAATTATATATTTATAACGGCAATCCTTCTCAAAACGCTCAGAACAAAGTCTATGCTTTCATTTGTAAATTGGGCCTATATCTTTATCCATAGATTCTTCTAATTTTTTTTGCAAAACTAGAATGAACAGATTTGAATGTTAAGAGATTTGTATTCATCAAATTATAGATGTATGCACCTACTTGTGTTTATAAATTTACTCCCCTGTTCCCAATTGCCGTGCACTCGTATTGCTGCTTCGATTGGTAGAATGAAAAGCGACACATCCATCTATTTTAACGAAAGTAGTAAATGAAACACAAAACAGCTAAATCCTTAGTTAGAATTAATACAGTTCTTCTAACTTCAATTGTCATATCAAATTGTCCACTAAATTTTAAGCTATGTGTTCCCTATTTTGGCGAGATATTTGAATCACTCCTTCTTATTCTGAGACAGGGTATTATATATTTATACCGTATGTGTCAATTTTCATTAGGTATAGGGATTCATTGTTTACGTGCGATTTATACGTATACAAATAATACGTGGCAACGTGTCACCCCTACTGTCCGTCACCAATCCCGGCAACAATCGACATCACAACGATTTTCTCCGATCTCCCCACCAGATTTTACATTCAATCTTTAGCTGCGAACATGTTGCGATCTAGTCTGCAATAAAAGCCGTCTTATTACTGGAACGGGAAACATCAAATGGCCGCCGCGATCTCCTGATCTAGTAGTTTATTATTATTTTCAGAATCCTTTTTTATTTACCTTATTTTTAATATTATTAGAATTACGTTTTTGTTTGTGTCATCTAGTGTGAACGCAGCTTAATAATTCTTTGCATTTACTGAAAGGAAAAAGAAAAAGAAATCCTTGCAACGCGTAAATATTATTTCTGAACGCATTACAAACACTCAAGTCAGTGGTCCAACAGTTACTGCTAACTTCAGCTTGTATCGGTCGTGCTGGCATTGGAGAGGAAAGTAGGGATGCCATGTTGTCACGTATTGCATGAATTAATCGCCTATGGCTAATGAAAATTGACACATGCTGTATATATTGGTGTGTAATTTGAGAACACTCAATATATGCTTTTATTTCATTTAATTTATAACAGTATGTTATACAGTATGTATTCTTATTTTTGATTTTACATTAAAATGTTAAGAGAAATACATTTTATGCTTCATTTCAAATGATCAAATCTGTAATTAGAATTGTAATTCCACTTATGTATGTTTCAAAAACTTTTTGTTTTTATTTTTTTCATCGCGTTTTATCTATTATTTTTTGTGGTGGAAGGTTTTGACTTCAAAACGTCAAACACTAATTTACGTGTCAAAAATAACTTCAAACTGTAATTCTATAATTTTTTGTGAAAATGTTAACGTTATCACAAAACATATATTTAATACAATGTTATGGTATTGGGGAAAAGACCTACAGTCGCGTTGCGGAAAAATGTAATGAAAAATTTCCCGGAGTAACTGTTTCCCGTATGGGTATAAGGAAGATGGTCAAAAAATTGTTGGGAACTGATTCTGTTCTGAATTAAAAAAAAAAAGAAAATAGTACGTGATAAAGATTATGTTTCTACAGTTTTAATATTGGATTAGGTGAAAGATAATCCTAAACTTTCATTACGGAGATGGGCGCTTCAACTAAATATGAGCAAATCCCATACTCAAAGAGTTTTGAAGAAACGTAAATTATACCTCCATAACCCTATTTTTAATCATACGTTAGAACAAGGAAGTGATGAAAACCGGCTTTATTTTTGCATGTGGATGGGAGATAAAATAATGGAGAACCAAAATTTTCACAAAAGCATTGCATTTTCCAATGAAGCAACTTTTACTAGCAATGGTACCGCTTCGTCACAACATGTTCGTTATTGGAGTGATACTAGTCCTCACTTTAGAATTGCATCAAAACGTCAATATTTTGTTAAGGTAGACGTGTGGTGTGGTGTGCTGTTTCTTAGCATGGAATAATAGGCCCATATTTTTTTGATGCTAATGTAAATCAGCACAATTATTTGGAAATGTTAAGCAACTTTTTCTGGGATGGTTTAAGTGAACTCCCACTTGCTTATCGGCAAAGGATGTATTTTCAACATGATGATTGTCCGGCCCACAGTTCGCGCATTGTCGCTGCCTGGCTCTATTAAAAATTCGAGAATTGTTGGATTGGCTTGAATGGTCCTGTTTTGTGGCCTCCAAGAAGCCCTTACTTAACTATTTTAGATTTTTATTTGTGGGGTGCTTAAAGTAATTAGTCTACATGGAAAACTTGCCTAACAATGTGGAAGTATTAAAAAATAGTATAAGCTGTTGTTGCCTCCTTGACACTTGAAGAAATTCGCAACAGTTATAAGGAACTGCGGCTTAGAGTCGAATTGTGTGCTGAAAGTGGTGACGACTTAATAGAATAGTTTTAAACATTATTGTTTCTAGTCTACTTCTTTTTTTAATGTTATGATTGAAAAAAGAGAAAATAAAAATTTGTAATTCTAAATAGAGGTTTGACAGTTTGTTGCCTATATGATCGGTGTACTGATGTTTTGTGTACAATTTCGTTTATTCTTAATAATATAAATCATAATAATATAAATCAAAATTGAAAATACTTACACATTCTTCCATGTCATTTACTGGATGCCCCACCGAAAACGAAACAGATTGAAATCTCGAAGGAGAAAACTTTTTTGAAAAAACGCAAAAACAGGTCGATTTTTGATCCAAGAGGACATCATATCTTCAACTGTGATACGTCATTCCCCTCCCCTCCATCACTCTAACCATTACAATTTAAATAGGGAAAGTGCTAAATACAATACATCATTGAAAAGGTAATTGTACGGAGAATTCAGCAAAGTGATTGTTGGTTGCGCGATTTTTGATTTTAGCGCCCCCTAGCGGGAAAAAAACGGTTACTTATTCCATAATGTGACACATCATTTCAAGGATAATTTTATTAGCAACTAAATACGTAATCTTTTTGACATTTATTTGTCATCATTGTCAAGTATAGACTGTCAGCGTCTTTTGTAAACTAATAAGTTCGTAGTTTCTAATATTAGAGCTATGCAAGATTTTTCAATTATTTAATTTTTTTTCAATTGTGCATTAAATTGCTAATAAAATTAGCTTTGAAATGATGTGTCACATTGTGGAATACGTAACCTTTTTTTCCCGCTAGAGGGCGCTAAAGTCAAAAATAGCGCAACCAAAAATCACTTTACTGAATTCTCCGTACAATTACCTTTTCAATGATGTATCGTATTTAGTACTTTCCCTATTTAAATTGTAATGGTTAGAGTGATGGAGGGGAGGGGAATGACGTATCACAGTTGAAGATATGACGGAAGGGTGTCCCCCTTGGATCAAAAATCGACCTGTTTTTTCAAAAAAGTTTCTCCTTCGAGATATTCAATCTGTTTCGTTTTTTGTGGGGCACCCTGCATATTACATGCAATATTTGTTTTTGGAATGTTTATTAAACACATCTAAATTTATCTCCTCTTATTTAAATGGAAATGTGTTCTATAGTCGGGTCGTTTTCGCAACCGACACGGCAAAAGTACGAACTAAAAACGCTGATTCAATACCACTACAAATTCCAATCAACCGGAAAAATTTTAGAACAATAAAATTCAACCAACTAATTAATATTTTAAGATAAATAGCTACGGCTAGTAAAATACTATTACATGAAAGTCAGTTAGATATTAAATATTATAGATAAAATTATTAAATATGACTTTTCTATATCAATATTTTATTTGATACATGGCTATTCTGAGCATTGTTGTCAGATTTTTATTTTCACGGAGCGTATGACACTTGACAAGCGTAGCGTTTGACAAGCAGGTGACTAGTATTCAGTACAGCGTTTTTCGAACAATTACACATGAAACTTGGGCTACCATCACTCATATTGAACAAGAAATAAAGACGTCGTGGGATAGGGAAATAGAAATTGATAAAACAGATATTAATCCAGTAATATTTTGTATTAATGATAGCGGTAGTAGCGACTGTGAAAGTTATTAAAGTCAAATATATTGATCTAAACCAAATTATATACGAGAAGGTAAGTTTTATTCAACAGAAATGCTTGGTTTTACTTGTAATTACTTTATGTTATTTAGAATAATCACGTACCTGATAAAACGAATGTAGCTTATAAAGGATTGGAGACGGATTAAATTCAGTATCTATATCAAAAGTCAAAGACAGATTTTGGAACCTGTTAATATATTTGTTCATAATGCTTCGGCAGAAGATTACGATAGTTAAAATAATTTGTACTTATATTGCTCAGTTGAAGAAAGAACTCTGTCTAATCGAGGAAGTAGATGACTCTAACTAAAATAACAATTGTTTGAAGATCACATAAGTAATACTGTTTAGAAAATTTTCAAATTTAAGAAGGTATAACCATGTTGAATGTAATAGAGGAATGGTGGATGATTGATTTCAGAATAAAATAATGATCGAGTTTATTAATGTGATAACAAGATAAGCGTTTGCATAGGGGGATGCAGTTAAAACATATTTATGTTAATATTATTTTTATAGTTTTTCTAAAATAACCTTTGTATATTTTCTGTAGGACTTTAATTTTGTAATTATTTATTGTTATTAATGGAATTAAGAATATATAATTTCAAAAATATGTGATAGTATTGTAATAATATTAATGTAGTACATTATAAATTAGGATAGTAAAAATACTTGTTCATTATTGTATTATAATTTAAAGTTGCTTGGTAAGTTAAATTCTGATCAGTAGCAAAGATTCAGCTTTCGAATACTCAACATTTGAAATACTTTAAAATACGTTTGAATTGTTTAATTCTGCATTAAATATAATCTTTAACAACAACAAATTTATATTAGTTTAAAGCTTAAGTAAATAATAATGATGTGTTTAGCTTAATCAAAAATGTTTGATTAGCATGCAAAAATTATGTTGTAATCAATGATATACCTACGAGAAATGTTTCAAACAAGTTGCTTTTAGTACAGCAGTGATAATGGTAATAATCATAGTGTACAGTAAGAATCTGGCAAACAAATGTTTTTATAATTAGTGTAATACTTTTCTTACCTTCTAGCTGTTGCATGTAAAAATACTTTAATTTTGATGCATTTAATGGAAAAGCAATATAGCACTATTAGTAAGGATACTGCTGTACAACTGTCTTTGCTACTAAATATCCTTATTGTCTGTAGTAAAACTAACTCGAACATACTTATTAAATACATTCCTGAATGTTTAAATGAATTTCAAAAGTTCAATTTTCTCTGAAAATCTAACCTTTTTTATATTTATATCTAATTACTAACAGCAGACAAGTTCATACAAATATAAAATAATCATTATATTCTTCTTTTCAATAGTACTTAAGCAAAATTATTATCAAATTAATAGTTACATATTAGAATTATTGTCGGTAGTGCTAAAACCACAAGTCTAATTCATCATTTAGGGTTATAGTGTCAAAATTAATATTACTTGACACATCAAATTTTGCAACGTCTCAAATTTGACGCCATTTTAATTTTGGTGGCGCATGTCGGTTGCGAGAGCGATTCTAGTATATATGTACTTACATATATATATATATGTAAGTATATTGCAGTATGCAACTATATGCAACAATATCTCCAGATACGTTGAACGGCTTTGAAACAGCTGTTAATGTAACATGAATAATCCTTTCCTTCATGCATGTAAAATTTAGGTTATTATTAATTTAAATCCATGTAAGAACGTTGAAAAGGCCATTTGAGTTTAAGAAATACTTCTCTGATGTTAATACCGGGTGTTTAAGCTCAGCCACCGACCATAACTCGGCAACCGTTTATCGTACAATCTGACGGAAAATACCTTGGCGATAAAACGGACAACGGAAATTTCAACAAAAATTTTTTAAGTTTCCAAAATGATCGCACGAGGGCGCAATTCTCAAGCTGATTTAAAAATTCGATAATTTTTTATTAAAATCACGATTAAGATGGGTTAAAATCGTTACTAGCAACATTTTCACACGTTTTTATACAATTTTCATTTGATACTTTTTGATATAAGTTCCATACGAAGGGGAGGGTGGAGGGGGGTATGTCTGCGTACAAAAGTAGGTATAATTTTGGTTTGCCTTAACGGATTTTAATGTTTCTAGGCTCTTTAGATAGATAATTTTACATGTAATTGAAGGGTATGTAGTACGTACTTGCGTGGTTGTCAAAAAAATAACAGAACGCGCTGTTCTTAATTTATGTATATTACTTGTTCTTTCTTTAAAATTTTAAATGGAACTATATATTTTTAATATTGTAATTTTGAAGAACATAAAAAACTGAAGAGAATTATGAAAACCGGAAGTTGCTACCTTCTTTCTTGACGAATATATAGTCATACGAAGATAATCCAGAAAAATAAACTTTTTAAATACAAATTTATTTATTTATTACGAGTAATAACTTTACTTTTATTTGAGATTTTATCATACTCTTCCATAAATGTATTCATTTCAATCTTTTCACCAATTTTTTGATTCATTGCATATGTTACGTTAGATGCACCTTTCTAAATGTTTTCAAATTCCCTAGCTATTATTTTTTAAATTTCATTTCTTGTCTTTTCCAATACTGAAATAAAATAATAATGATAATAATACACTGCTCAACAATTGAAGTGGATATTGTAATAATATCTAAAATTTTGATGTTTAAATGATGCTACAGATGTACAATTTGCATAGTTTGTTTATTATGACACAATGATATCAAGTTTACAAACACAACAACGATAAAAGTAACTAAAACAATAAAATTTCTCAAATTACCAATAAAGAACTATAGTAATAAACTAGCTGTAGTAAAATAAAGGTTATGCCGACTGTTGAAAACTAATTTTAGTATGTTGTTGGACCACCTCTGCCTCGCCTTAATGCCCTTATTCTAGTAGGCATACTTTTTTTATTAAATTATCGATGATGGGCTGAGATTTGTTACGCCAAATACGACGCAAAGCAGTGGCAAGTTGTTCTAAAATCTGGGGCGCCTCTGCGAGTAGGTTGATTTACTTAGCTCTGGCCAATCCATTCTCTCTATAACATGGAGTTCTATCCGTTTATTTACAATCCTAACACGATAAGGGCGAACATTGTCATCAATTAGAAAGAATATTTTACCAATTGCAGCAGCAAATGGACAATGATTTGGCTCTACAACCATGTTGCGATACCTTACGGATATCAGTGATGCATTCATTAATACTAACTAATAAGTCAGTGCGCACACCCAAACATATTCCACCCCAGACACAAATAGATCCCGACTCGAGCGTACCAGATTCCAGTCACTGTGTTGAATCGCCCAATGATTTCTGCGTGCACGCTGCTCCCTCGTCAGCCGGGGACGTGCAGCATGTCTTCTTGCCCTTAAACTACATGCATGTAACCTTCTTCTAACCGTTTGTCCATAAATAACACGGCTTGTCGGAAAAAGCTGTTAATCCTTGAAGCCGTGTATGTCGGATTTCTTCTTACAGTGAATACCATGAAACGGTCTTCAGCTGGAATTGTAGCGCGTTCCCGCCCTCGACCATGCGTGTATGCTGCGGACGCAGTAGATTATGAACCTATTCCATGCACGAATTATGACACATTGTGAAACATTTAATCATTTGGCGACTTCTTGCTGTGATAAGCCTTAACCTAACGACTAATTGATCGAGTTGTACGGTTTCTAACCGTCTAAAAGACATTGTAGTAATGCTCTCACGTGATGTTTCTCTAACAACTACTGTAATTAAACTAACACGAACACGTTTATTTGTTTCAGACAATTGCTTATTGATATCGTGTTTATCAACAGCCTATTCATACAGACAGACACGTTGACAAACATGGGAGTAAACAAAAAGCTGTCGCTAAGCATTATAGCAGTTCATATGTTCAAAAACATATGTTGTAAAATTATTTTCAAATGTACATTTTCGAAATTATTGTGATATCCACTTCAGTTGTTGAGCAGTGTATATCTTTATTACCCGACACATATAAAAATTGATATCTAATTCATCCCCGCGTATAACATGAAATAAAGTAAAAGAACAGATTATTATATCTAAACATAAATAAGAAAATATATTGACCAAGCAATATAAACGAAACAAACAAAATATATTTAAATAAGGACGTACAAAAAAATAAAATAAAAAAACTTCAACTTGACAAATGTTCAAAGTGTCCACCATTATTTTCAATACACACGTTTACTCGTCGATTAGTAGAGAGAACAGCTACTTCAATTTCGGAGGCAGTAATTGTTGTAGTCGATTTTTTGGGATAAACTGTCTTTTATTCTGACCCATAAACAAGAATCATGAACATCTCGCAAGACGAATAAAAACTACGCAGATGAGACCTGGGTCAAATCGAGAATCAATACAGTTGATAAGGCATCTAGCCCTCCCAAGAAGTTTAAAGTCACCCCTTTTGCAGGAAAAATAATGGCAAAGATTTTTTGTGATTCTCAAGGAATACTAATGATTGATTATCTACGTAAGAATAGTGCGGTAACACGAGAGTATTACGCAAGCTTAATACATCGCCTAAGAGATTCTATTAAAGTAAAAAGGCACGGAAAACTGACGCAACGTGTCCTGTTGCTTCACAATAATGCACCAGTCCACAAATCAAGACTTGCAAAAGCTGCCGCTGCCGAATGTGGTTTCGCAGAAATAGTTTCCTAATCTCAAAAGAACTCTAAGGGGAACAAAATGTGTGGGCGATGACAGACTTATAGCGGCTGTTCAAAGGTAGTTTGGAGACAAACCAAAGGATTTTTTTTTATAATAGGTTAAAGATGTTATTAAAACGATGTAATACTTGAATATAAAAGAAAGGCTAAAATAAATTTTTATTGCTGTTGGAAACTTTTTTTTCATGCCTAGTCCAGTAATATAATAGCGACCTCTAGTAAGATCAATGATATAGATGGTTTTCTTCTTTATATAAATATACAACTAATGAAAGACAATCTTTTAAAAAAAAAGTGAAACTATTGATTGCATCATCACCAATGCCGAGAGTAACAAATATGCAATTATAGTAAAGAATGTATCCGTAGAAAAAATATTCAGAGATTTACGTTTAATTATATTTTCGTTTATTGAACAGAATATTTGCTTTGAATATGTACGAATTCAACGTAACAATGGCAAAACACGTGCATAAATTCAAATCTCCTGGAACTTTACTCCTTAGTGTAATAACATCGAACCTAATAATTCTTTGGCCCCGTGCATCTGGCGTTTCACCGAAGCAACTAGATATATCCTCCCTCACCTGCCCAGACCACAAATCGCGCTCGTGAATGTGCCACCGGACTCTCCGGTATCACTAGGTGACGGTTTTATTGTCTGGCCGTGCGTTCTTATCTGATGGACGACCCCGACTTCATTCTTTAAAATGTATCGGAATAACTCCAGAGTGTTGGAACACCACTGCCATCACCAAGAACGGAATGTACACCATTATCTTCTTTTATCAAATGAATTACCCTGACCCGGCCTTAATTAAATAGAAGCTTGTTTTCGAAAGGTGTACATGTAAGGATACAACGTAATTATTAATCCTATTCTGTCGTTTCCATTTCACTTCACTCTATTATAGCGCAATTAGATAGAATTTCCAAAGGCATGTTTTTAAAATTATCCTCAAGTTTTTATTTCATGGCAATGCAGAAATTAAATTTGGGTTTTGTCACGTTCCGTGTATTATCTTTACGATGACTGTAATAAAACTTACTATTTGTATATCAAAATATATAATTTTAAATGTATGTTGAATTTCTAGATGTTAAGTCAGTAAAATGCACCATTAAATGTTATTGGCATTTTAGAAAAGCTCTAGGAGTATGGTGTCTTTTTTTCGCGTTTTTAATGTCAAATTTTATTACTGCACCAAGAAAAAGGCCATCATCATTTGACCTAAATTTGTAATCATCTTTTTCGATTTTTCTCTAATATCAGCGCACTTCGAGTGTTCAGTTCTTGAAAGGTTTTCAACTGAACAACATTGAAATTCCTTGTAGAAATTGGTATAAAGAATTAGTTTAATTATATTTTTGTGAGTTAACTGTGGTTATATCTACATATCCAACATTTACCACAAAGATTTCAATTATAATTTAAAACTAAATGACAGGAAAAAAACGTTTGAAGAAAATATGTTGAGGAAAATAAAATCTCAAGAAATTAGAAAAATAAACCCATTATAATAATAAGATAATAGAAATATTACACTTGTATATTATATCACAATTAATATATGGAGCCCAATAACAGCAACTATTACAATGATAGTGATAATTCAATGCATGTGTAAAAAAAAACCCATAAGACGGAGTTGTTTTGTCACTTTGAGAACGAAAAAGCTTACTTTAACTTTTAAATCGCCAAGAAATTTGTTTACCTTTGGACACGACAACGATTTGTTTACTTTATCATCAAAGCATTCGATGTGAAACGTTGTTATGACATAAAATCTTCAATCTCATTGTAAGTAATCTTTACAAAGTGTATAGGAACTGTGTTTTTAATAACTGTATTCTTAAATAACATAATTACTATATGTAATAAATGTTTCAGTAATTGTTTACACATTGAGTAAATTATTTTTATTTCCAGATAAATTTTCCATTTTCAAACTCAAATTTAGTTGCTAAATGGTAACATGACTCAACAAATTTCTTCCTCGTCACCAAGCAACAAAAATTGCTATATATCCACACAAATAACTCTTTATTTTATACAAGACAGCGCAGGAGCAATAAAATTGCAGTTTACTCCTTAAATATGCCTACTTCATTTCATATTTAATTTTACAATAAGAAAAATTACGTGTGGGCACCACACAACTTTTTTTATACGAATATATGAATTTTGAATACAAGAAATTTTCAAAACTAGGTTTTCAGTAAAATAAAAATTAATTGCAAATAGTAATTATCATTTCCTCACGATACTTTTCAATGTTATATAATTGCCCAAATGTGATTAAATTTATTTCTGAGTTGATTTTTTAATAGCTCTGTCTTATGTTAACCAATTATTTGATTATAGAAAAAAGTATACTATTTACATATATACGTAAAGCATCTATGTATGTGTTCGTCCTTTAAGGCCTCATCGGTGTACGTGCGTCTATCGGTAATGACTTTTAAACTAGGATCGCTACTTATGTCGATTTACGTGGCAAATAACCGTGAGAATATCACAGCGACATCTGCCATTCAAAAGCCACACCGAAAGCGATGGTTTCTAGTTGCACTCGCATGCCATAAAGAAACCTAATTAATCGTTAAAAAATGCGCTATTTCATGTAATTTCACATAATACATACAATAAATAATAAATATAAACATGTTAAAACTCATAGACATCGACTTAAATTTATACTATCTTAAAGTATGGTATTATAATAATCTTTGCTTAGGATTATAATTTATGTAACGGAACTGAAGATCTTTTTCTCTATTTCTTACAAATATAACATCTTAAATATAAATTTCTAAATGAAATGTGTCAGCACATGGCGAGTAGTTCTGCAACATTAAAGACGCCGGTGAAGAAACGATACATGGTTAACGCGGGCACGCAAACACATTCACAGGCTCATTAATGTCTCAAGTGTCGGCGAAAACCGAATTTTTCGCTAGCCGTCCAGGCCACTCGGAAGATTTAAAGGGCAATTAAAAAACTTTAATTGATATTATCTCAGTGCGGCAATTATTTAGTAAAATACATGTTTTTCAATTAAATTTTTAACATTATTAAGACTATAAAATACTACGGGTCCTTTATAATCTACTCAGTCAGTAACATTTTAAATCAGTTATATGAGCGTCGTTATGATCAACGTAACGGTCGTTAATTCGATGTTATTTAGTAGAGGACGACGGAAAACAAGGACATGTTTTCATATCTTTTATGTGTCTAAAAGTGTTTCTAAATTTAATTATTCACACTACGTGTTGAGGTTTATATTAATATTATTCTTTATAACAAAAACATCTAAAAATGGTAGTTGATTATTCTTTTCCTCTTCTGTTGTGAAATTAATTCTAGTGAATTTCGAGTTTAATTCAAATAAGAAGCCATCCAAATCACAAATGTTAGTATTAAAAATCGCGAAAATATCATCAACGCACCTAATCCATACTTTAGGGAAATTTTAGAGTTCTTTTTAAATTCGGTTTCAAAGTGACTCATGAATAAATTCGCTATAAATAGAGACAAGCTCTTGTCCATTGCTGATACCTGTCACTGTTCATAGACGTTGCCTTCAAACTGAAAGCAATTCTGGGACATGCAAAGAGTTGTCGACTTTAAGAATTCATCTATTTTTACTCGTTGAATTTTATTCGTAATCAACAAATTCTGAAAATATGTCAATGAAACAATGAAACTAAAATTTCACTCTGTTTTAGCTTATTATCTTTGACTTTTTGAATAAATTCTAATTAATTTTCAACTGAGAAACTATCTGGTTTTCCGTGTAAGATGCTTTGGTTATAAAGATTAATAATAACATAGAAATAGATATCTTGCGAAAAGAAACTAACGTCTACAAGTTTATAGCAGCGGATTCAAATCATAGTTCTTAATTTTCTTATTCATCGGTTGTTAAATTTTCCGCGTATAAAAGATAGATATGAAAAAGAACTTTAGTTTAATTAAAAAGAAAGCGAAGTACAATGGTTTCGATGCAGAAATAGTAACTAAGCTTATTTGGAGACATAAATTTAAGAAACAAATTCAGGCTACTACATGTTTGCTATCTCAAAAAACTCGGAAAAATCAAGTGTTGCTCGACATATATTCGACACAGGCTACGGCATGCGTACATACCGTATGTGTCAATTTTCATTAGGTATATGGATTCAATGTTTACATGCGATTTATACGTATACAAATAATATGTGGCAACGTGTGTCACCCCTACTATCCGTCACCAATCTCGACAACAATCGACATCACAACGACTTTCGCCATCTTCCCACTTCTACATTAAATGTTTAGTTGCGAAGACGTTGCGATATAGTCTGCAATAAAAGCCGTCATCATCAAGTGGCCGCCGCGATCTAGTAGTTTATTATTATTTTCAGAATCGTTTTTTATTTACCTTATTTTTAATTTTATTAGAATTACGCTTTTGTTTGTGACATGCAGCGTGAACGCAGCTAAATAATTCTCTGCATTTACAGAAAAATCCTTGCAATGCGTAAATATTATTTCTGAGCGCAGTACAAACACCCTAGTCAATAGTCCAACAGCTACTGCTAACTTGAGCTTGTAACACAAGCGAGACCGATACAAGCCTTGTATCGGTCTCGCGCTCGCATTGAAGAGGAAAGGTGGGGTGCGATGTTGTCACGTATTGCATGAATTAATCGCCTATGGCTAATGAAAATTAACACGTGCTGTATAGTCTTAAGTTAGTTAAAACTGTAAATAATTTTAGAGAATTAGACAGTTACGAAAGTATTTATATACGTAGAAATTGCTGTAAGTTAATGAATTCTGACAATGGATTATTGTAATTTTAGGTGATTACTCTGTCACGCTTCATGGTCCCGTTATGGTCCCGTTAGATTTAGGATGTGTATATAGGGATGTCGTTTATTAAGAAATCAGTGTTATCCCATTGGTGATTTGGTGAACAGCATATCTTCTAAGGTTACATCTTAGACAGAAATAATACGTTTAACATTCTTTTTTGTTTTATGCAAATTGCTACTGAAGGTGGCAACTTAGTTGCCGAAATACGATAATAGATTTTTTTAGATATGTATAAGAGGAAACATTTATTAACCAATAATAAAACAATTCTGAACTATGGTGTATAATGAGAAAGAAATTTGAGAAAAGACAAAACAGATGCCTGATTTTGGCTTTTCTTTGATTCTCTATGCTAGTGTTACTCGTTCAAAAATCTGGACATAATCTTATTTTGCAAGAACTTGTACTTAATATCTTAATACTTAATATTAGCTCAGACTTAAATTACGTACGAAATCTTTCAAATACTTTGATTTACCGTGATAGTATTATATACCTGCACAGTGTATTAGATGTTATCTATTTAAGCAACTCCAAAATCTCGTAAAATTTTATGGTTTCACGATAAAAATAGTATAATATTGACTCACTATAATACCACAATATAGTTAACAAAAATAAATTGCACGTCAGGCCTAAATCATCCGACGGCAGTATGCAAAAGGAACGGCGACGATCCGCGCATAACAGAGCGACGTCTCGCACCTTAACACGAACAACCGGTGAATGTTGCGCCACAATTCACATTCGATATCTCATAAATAAAGTTTTTAATGTAACGTTTACGACCCCCTTCATTTAATTCAGAACCGGTTAAGTAAACCAATAAATACGGGGAGAGCGAGGTACGACGTTCCGATCGGCATACGTTAAATCCTGAATATCCTAATTTGGCCGGCCGACACTATACGGCGATGATGTTCTATTTCGCATACTTTATTTTATTGTTTCTGCACGGAATGTTAAAATAATCTCCACTGATTGCTCTAATAAATAAGATAAAAAGTTGCCGAGATAGTATCAGATACCAGATGTCTTTAGTATCGATTCCAGATTCTACCAACTCTATCTAATGGGATTTTTTTTATTATTTTTACAAATAACTTCCGGCGGTAATTGAAACAAAAACAATAATCTGCTGCTCAACAAATTATCGCTTTTTATATATCTAATAATAATAATAATAATAATGAAAGTAATTTCTTCTAATATATCAAGTTTAGGAAAAAATAAATTATATATACAATATACAGGGTGAGTCATCTCCTAGGGGAAGATCCTATATATTCTTATAATATAGGACTTATGCCTATGTATATTATCACATATTATTTTTGGAAAGAGACGATTTATCGCCATTAAAGCATGGGTAGCTTATTCAATGGCGCCTTCAAGAATTTAAATTCAAAAGTGTAAAATTACCATGAGATTTATAATTAGTAGCGTATATGTATGTTTATTAATTATGAATTTGCCAATAACGAGGTCTTTTACTGGAGTTCCTTCAAACATTTCCAAATAATTGAATTGAACGCTTACGCACTTTAAACTTTGAAAATCAAATTTATTTGTATTATGCGTATGCATCTATTAGACTGTTGAACGTTAACACGCACAGAAGGCAAAATTTAGATGAATCGTATATTATTTTCTTCTTTAATGTTTTACTCCAATTAAATTAAAGTAAAATACGAAGTTTTGAGATTTGAACTAATTTATTATAACACACTACAGCTGTTATTTATATTAGTTCATAGTTATCGCTTGATTTGTGTAGCGTCACAATAGCTTTTTCAAGCGATAACTATAAACTAATATTTCATACAAACTTCTACATTTATATCAGGTGTTACCCCCATATTGGATTACTGAGATATATTACCTTAATTGCTATTTGTGATCTTTAACAATACCAAATTTGTGGAAAGTACAAATTTATTAAAGTGACCATAAACACTTAGGGAAAACCTTTATTTTTATTGTCTAAACAGATTCAACAAATTAAGGTCTAATTTATCATTTAATAATAATTCTGAATGTTTTAATTTGTTAATTTCCAAAGACTCTAAGAGATTTAATTTTTTGCTTTTATTTTCTATTCGTGGTCATTTTCTAATAAATAAATGATTCGTTGAGTCGCTTTCTTGATTAATATAGGAATAATGATAATTTCTAATTCGTTTCTTAAAAGTTCTTCCTGTTTCACCTATATATGATTAAGTGCATGACCCACACTTTATACATTCCTGAGTTGTTGTCTTCAATCGTTTTTTCTTTATTGTTTTTGATAAACTTGGCTAAGTTGTTACTCGTTTTGTATGCTATGTTAACGTTTTCTTTTTTGAGGATTTTGAGAGTATTTCTTGTTCTTGACCTAATATGTAAATGAATTGAATTTTGTAACTAATTTCTCATTAATAATAGGATTAAGAAAGATTTATTTCAAATTAATTGATCTATTAATTTCGGGTCGTAGCCGTTGTTGTAAGCAATTTGTTTTATGATATTATATTCCTTATTGAAATATTCACTGGACATCTCTATATTAATTAATCGATGGGTCATTTTATAAGGGTTGTTTGATTTATTTATAGTAGTGTCTGTGTGAGAGAGACTCTTTGTGGTAAATAAAGAAACATACCTTGTTATTTACACGTTTTAGTGTAAGATTTGAAAAGTTAGTACTATTTATTATTAAGGGGCAATAGAATTAATAAGGTTAAAAAGAGTGTTCAACTGTCTATCTGTTCCTGTGTAACTTATCAAAATATCGTCCACGTATCTACACCAAAACAAAATATTCTTAGTGCCTTTTTTCTTAATAAAAATTGTTTTTTCTAAATTGTCCATTAATATGTCCGCTAATAAAGACGAAAGAGGATTTCCCATGATGATGATTCGAAGTGTTTTAGTCCTTTCGTTGTATAAAATTTGTAATTCCAACTCTTTTTGTGTCAAGTTTTACAGTACGTATCGGTCAAACAATGAAGTATCAGACAGATATTATAGTACCTAACCAAATTTTTTTATAATTGTCATCATGAAAGCAGTTCAGATGTCATGATGTTTAACCAGATTGTCGTACGATTGTCATTGCAGCAGCAGCAGTTTGTTGACTGTTTCTTTTTGTTTACTAGGAGAAAAAAAGGAAAATTTAAATAAATTTCGCATACTAAGCAAGCGAATAGTATCAATTGAAACACCCTGTTGTAAAAATATCTTTATAAACGTAATCGAGAACTTTATGGTAAACATTAATTTAATGTATAGGTACTTCTTTTTTATTCAATGTACATACATACATTTAAGTAGAAAAGATGGAATAAATAGTACAGCAATTTCTCCTCTGGCTCAAGGCTCTTCCAAGGGACCATTTATGTCCGCTCTATAATTATTATAATTATTAACCATCCTATTCTTGTTTTGAAAATTTGAATACAAATCGGCGAATATTGTCTCAGTCATTACAAATAAGCATTTAGAGAGTTACCATGGCCAATCAAAAATTACTCGTAATTTAACGTAATACGTATATCTACAGTGCAGACACTTTCGAGAATTTGATGTCTGTGCCACGGGATTGATGGCAGTTTGTGTTGTGTTGTTGTGTGCGTGTTAGTATGTGTCCTTTGTGTTAAACGTTATGTCCATTATATTCAAATTTGTGTGTCGTAATGTCGGGCAATAATGTCCGAACATGGAAACTAATGACATAATTAGGTATTGTGATCTCGTCGGAAAGTTTTTCAGTTAAATTGAAGCGACGCAAACTGATGTATAGACGTTTCCTATTTCTGTTGTTGAAATGTTTATTGTACATCAATCAACGTGAAATGAGGGATGAGTAACTATCAATCTTTCACATACGGATCGTGAATTTGGTTTCCTTTATTTCATCAATGAGTTCTTATGTATGTACTTTAAAATTGTCTTAGCTTATTCTGAAGATGGTGTTAGTTCTGTGGTCACCAGCAATAAGGGACTATGTTAAAATGGCTCATTTCTCAGAAGACAGGTTTTTGTGTATGTGATCATAATTTTGAGAATATTATCGCTTTTGAAGGCTCTATTACATTCTAGTATTGTTTTCAAAACAAATTAGTTAATGCAGCATTATTGTGAAAAAGAAGTAAATCTTCTTAGATTATGATTGCATTTTAACTTATCTCCTTAGTGCACAAAAAGTGACAAGATGTTTCAGCAATACGGAGTCAAGTACACTCATACCCTTTTTGCACACTTTATTAAATACTATTCTTCAAAAAATGTGGTCAATAATAATTTCAAAATAAGCATCGATAACATATTGGAACCTTTATTTTAAACAGAAAATAAAATGTTGAACTTGAACAATGTTTGAAAAAAAACTTTAAAACATAAGTGACAAAAAAGAACTTCAATTATGCAATTTGTTTTTTTGGCAACAATATCAGGTTTTCTTCTTTATTTGCCTTCATGTAGTAAGTAAGGCGATTGATTCGGTGGATCATGAAATCTTCCTGCAGAAAGCCATTAGACCTTATCAAATCCTATTTAACAAATAGAGTTCAGTTAGTGGAATGGAGGGGTGAGAAGTCTAAAATGTATCCAGTATGCTGTGGAGTTCCCCAAGGTTTAATTCTGGGACCATTATTATTTATCATATTTATAAATGATATTCCGGAATGTCTTGTGCTGAAATATGCCTCTACTCAGATGACACTTCCATTTTAACAAATGGAATGACCCAAATTTATGCTCAACAAAGATCATTTATCAGCAATAAGATGATCAAAGGAATGGTTCACAGCGAACAAACTTAAATTAAACCCAGAAAAAAGTCAGGAACTTGTCATTAGAACTAAACCAAGCAGTGAAACCCATACAGCAAAATTCCTTGGATTATAAATGTTTATATTTGGATGATTGCCTGAAATGGACACAGCACATCGAGTAGTTATAAAAAAGACTGACATCGGGTATTTTTGCTATCAAGCGAATAAAATCTATTGCAACTCACCACTCAGCAAAACTAACTTACCATGCAGCCTTTCATTCCCATCTGGCTTTTCTGGGGAGTATCAGCAGGTGCAACTAGGGTCTTCCTGCTTCAGAAGCGAGCTAGAAGATCTCTATGTAATCTGAGACCAGGGGAAACTTGTAGGGGATATTTTAGGAGAGAGGGTATACTTACCATGGTGTCGATGTATATCTTGCAAGAGTTGAAATATTTCCACACACACCACTCCTATAATACTGGGCACAGGAACGAATTTGGTGTTCCACATCACCGTTTGGTGCCGACGCAGCAAGATGTGAGTCACTGGGGACCGAAGAATGTGGACCTCTTCAGTAGGCTGGTGAATGGCATGTTGCTGGAGGAGGAATGCTTCATGGAAAAGTATCTTGTTCAACCATGATACAGTATGTGTGTTCCGTGTATACATTATGTATGTGATGATCTTTTATTATTCATGTCTATGTTTTTTTATATACGAGGTGTGATCAATATATAACCGTTATTTTCAAATTTCGTGAGTTACGTATGTTCGATTTTCGCATTTTTGTTTCTGTTATGTTGGTACACATGTCTGTTATATATGTTGGCAATATCAGCCATTTTGGATTGTCAGTTTGTTTTTGACAGATAAAAAGGTTAGTCGTGTTTTGGTGTGCTCTTCGATTTTTTACTATTCGAAAAAATGGATCAAAGAAATTGTATTAAGTTTTGTGTAAAAAATGAAATTAAATGCGCAAGGACATTTGAAATGTTGACTGTGGCGTTTGGCGAGTCTACTGTGAGCAGAACACAAGTTCAATTGTGGTATAACCGGTTTAAGGAAGGCCGAGAAGATGTCAATGACGATGCTCGTCCGGGTCGCCCGAGCACGTCAACAACCGATGAAAACATTGAAGCAGTGAAGAAAATGATTTTGGATAATCGTGGAATCACTATCAGAGAGGTTGCTGATGATGTTGGCATATCGTTCGGCTCATGTCAAGCAATTTTTACGGATGTTTTAGGCATGAACCGTGCGGCAGCGAAGATTGTTCCAAAATTGCTAAATTTTGAGCAAAAACAACGACGCATGGACATCGCTCAGGAGCTGTTGAACATCGTCAACGACGATCCAGATTTCCTCAAAAAGGTCATAACTGGTGACGAATCATGGGTGTATGGCTATGACATTGAAACCAAAGCCCAATCATCCCAATGGAAGCGTCCAGAAGAGCCAAGACCGAAAAAAGCACGTCAAGTTCGGTCAAATGTTAAGGTTTTGCTCACTGTTTTCTTCGACTGCAATGGCGTGGTGCATCATGAATTCTTGCCACAAGGTCGTACGGTCAATAAGGAATACTACCTTGAAGTTATGCGCCGTTTGCGAGAAGCAATTCGTCAGAAACGCACAGAATTGTGGAAAAAACAATCATGGATCTTGCATCATGATAACGCACCAGCTCACACATCGATGCTTGTGCGTGAGTTTTTGGCCAAAAACAAAACCGTTATCATGCCTCAACCACCGTATTCACCGGACTTGGCCCCCGCTGACTTTTTCCTCTTCCCAAAACTGAAGACACCGATGAAAGGAAAGCGTTTTGCTACGATTGAGGAGATAAAAGAAAAATCGAAAAAGGAGCTGTTGGCGATACCAAAAAGCGCGTTTCAGAAGTGTTTCGAGGATTTGAAAAAACGCTGGCATAAGTGTATTATATCTGAGGGGGATTACTTTGAAGAGGACAAGATTGTTATTGATGAATAAATAAATACTTTTTGAAAAAATTGAAAACAACGGTTATATATTGATCACACCTCGTATTTTCATTTATTTATATTTATATTTGACTAGGCTGTATTCAGCTATTTTATATAAGACAAAAGATTTTATCAATAAATGTTTATTATTATTATTATTTATAACCTGTATATTTCTGGGTCAACATCAGCTATATTCTGTGTAGGCAGGTTCGCATAAAATTCTCTAGCGTCGGAATCAATTTTATCAAAAAGAGATACCAAATTTTCCTTTTTCTTGATGTGATTGGTACTGGTTGCTTGTAAGGACGCGGTATTTCATAATTTACTGGAATGTCTAAATGTTATTTCTTTGGTAGCTTAAAATCCGTTAAATTGTCAAGAGCAGTTTTGTATTGAAACAAACCAAAATTTTTACCAAATCGTAGCCATTTTTTTCTTGAAACAATCAACTTTTTTCTTTTGTAAATATTTCTTGAACAAATCTGGAAACTCGAGAAAATGATCTTCCGTCATTACTTTTACCTCAAACATCTTCTTTTGAACTAAGCTCCCGATAATTCATTTTACATGCCTTCAAGTCTCCCTGTTTCCTTTCTTTTCGTATACCCCCTTTTACTGTAGTATATTGCATACCATTATTTCTATTCCAGTCTGTTCTCTTCTTAAGTGACCAAGTGCTATTTGCTATATTTCTTTTTCATTTTCTTCAATATTCATCTGATGCGAGTCAGGAACGTAGGGCACATCAAAAGTATTCTAGTCACTATTTCTTGCCAATCCGTTGTCTTTAGTTTATAAATCTAAATCTGTGAGAATAGATTTTTTATCATGCTTATGTTCATCGAGTTCTTGTTCTTCGTCTTCATTTTCGACATATATTCGCACTTCTGTTGAATTAGTAGATACAATATTTTCAGTTTCGATAATCACATTACCATGAACATGAGGTTCTTTGTTTATATTGTCAATATCACTAATGTCTTTGTTTGTAAAAAAGGCGTTTTGTAGATTTAGACCATCCGCTATAAAAACCTCTAAAGAATTAACATCTATGTCCATGTGGTTTCACAAGAAGAATAATACAAATGCGACGTCAACAATACCGCAATAGCTGGAATTCCCGTTAAACGCTTTTTGCTAAACTGATATAAGAATACTTAATTCTTGCATTCCATTTGCAAAAGGATATACAGGGTGTTCCTTAATATCATGTAAAGAAGGAAGGGGGTAACTATTTGGTTTATTTTGTGCCTAAAATTTCATATAAACATAGGTCTGCAAACGCTTCGTTACCAATATGCAGGGTGTTGAAATTTCAAGAATTTTTCACTTTTTACTGTATAGCTCCTGCAGTTTTTTTACGATTTCTAATGTCAATTGTCAAATTAATAAACCCAAGTGA
This sequence comes from Amphimallon solstitiale, assembly GCA_963170755.1. NCBI lineage: Eukaryota > Metazoa > Arthropoda > Insecta > Coleoptera > Scarabaeidae > Amphimallon > Amphimallon solstitiale. The sequence continues at coordinate 84,479,336 of OY720681.1, read as the reverse complement.
TTATTTGAATAAAGCCAGAGCCTGCTAGACCATTTTAAAAAAAATAATTTTCTCTGGCGAATTACAGAAAATTGTTTTCTATTTTTTTTCTCGATAACGGTCAGAGATAAGAAAAAAATACAAGAGATCAAAAAGTTTCTAAACAAGACAGAAAATTTATTGCGTATTTTAGAATCTAGCAGTGGCGCATCGCAAAAAAGTTCAGGGTGAGAAAAGAGGGCAAGACCCCGAAAAAATTATTACCCTGTAGATTTACATAATCATTTGGCATGGCTAATGATGCAGGCCTTATAGCGTAACCTACCTTCCAAATTTGAACAAAATATCTCAAAAACTGCAGGAGCTATACAGTAAAAAGTGAAAAATTCTTGAAATTTCAACACCCTGCATATTGGTAACGAAGCGTTTGCAGACCTATGTTTATATGAAATTTTAGGCACAAAATAAACCAAATAGTTACCCCCTTCCTTATGTACATGATATTTAGGAACAGCCTGTATGTACACTTACATCTTTTCAGCTCATCAACTGATTTAAATCTTAGAAATTTTTTGAATGCCAAAAAGGATCTAAGTATACATATATCTTTTTTGCAGGAGTTATTTGGCATAAATTCGAGAAGAAGTCTACATATTCGTTTACAGTTGGTTGAAATCTTACAAATCCACAACATTCTTCAAGATTTTAGGGTATAAGTTCACATATTCCTTATCAAAATCCTCTGTTTTCCCCCTTCTAATCCACGCAGACTTATTTCCTTATGTGAGATCATGCATTTGCACTTTAGGAATATGATTTCCACGAAAAAAGAATTTGGAGATAAGTCGACTTAATCCCTTATTCCCTGTGACCACAAAATTGTCAATGCATATTCACATATGCTATAGCTGCTTATGCTACGTGCATCCTTAGTAGTAGAAAATTAAATAAAGTAACAGAGAAAGAGTTGTTCATTTTGTTACGTCCCTTCTAATTAATAGGGCGAAGAAATGACGCGACAAAACTAAAGTCTATCTGTTTGCTTAACTCTTTTAGAACAATTCAGTAATCGAATTTCAGGGTAATATTACCTTTTACATAATTACACTATACGTGACTCAATACAAAATATTTATTGTCCTATCAGTAACCTCTCTTCTGCCCTTTGGTCAATAACGCAGAGTATTCTTTCGCCGCTTTGCTCAGTGTAGAAAGGCGTAGGTCTAACAGGTCAAATTAAACGATGAATTAAATAAGTACTACTCCTTAATTAATAAGTTAGTACTAATACTATAGACAATGATTATAGAAATATAAGTTACAAAATCAGTTCAACAAGGTTGTACATTTACAATCAAGGAGATAAAACATAACATTAGCCGACAATTTTAATTTTTTGTTAACAACTGTTGTAAAAATGGATGTGTAGTTCTTACAGTCTTTAATTGAAGGCATAATCAAATCTTTCCACCACGTCTAGTTTTAGACTTATAATCATATTCCGCTAGTAGATAAACCATAATATTGTATTTATTATAATTTTGTTATACAGGAGTTATAAAAAGAAATAGATAAGTACAAAAATCTTGACATAACAAATACTTCAATGTTTAATTAGTATCAAGAATATAAAAACACTTAAGTTTTGCATAATTTTTTTCTTCATTGCCTGCTGCCTGTTGCCTTCTCTAATGAGGACCAGCAAAAATGTCCCATCATGACGGGCTCCCATCAACCTTGATATCATTTCTCCACTTTTGCAATCTCTTGATGGAACCTTTCCCCCTGTTCATCACATGTCTCTCCTAGGAGATGAGGGCCGCTGATAAGCAGAAGGCAATTTGGAAAGTTATTAATGCAGAAAGTGGAAAAAAGCCAGAAAACTCATTTGATACCAATACAATTTCTTTGACAAGCAATGAGTTCAACGAATACTTTACCAATATCGGTATGCACGAAGATGGCGAATTATGTCTAGACAATGAGGAGATGGTAGAAATGTATACAACATGCAGCTGATATTATTAACAGGTGCCTCTTGGAGGGGATATTTCCTAGAGAACTAAAACTCGCTAAAGTCATTCCTATTCACAAAAAAGGATCTAAGACATCCTTGGAAAACTATCGACCTATATCGATCTTACCTGTAATATGCAAAATTCTCGAGACTGCAGTAAAAAACAGAATATTACCCTTTTTAGAAAAACACGACCTTTTAGCAGAACAACAGCATGGTTACCGGTCAGATCGATCAACAATGACAGCAATGATTGAATTGGTGAATGATATTTTAACAGCAAGGGATAATAAAGAGAGTAGTGAGTTAATAATGTGTGACCTGAGTAAAGCTTTTGACAGCGTTCCTCATGATAGATTGTTGGACAAGCTTTATGCTTACGGGATTAGGGGTGTGGCCTATGAGTCACTTCGATCATATCTCCAGGATCAACGTCAAACGGTATGGTGGCAGAGCAACACTTCCGAATGGCGGAATGTGAATTGTGGAGTGCCTCAGGACTCCATACTTGGACCCATACTATTTATTATTTATATAAATGATTTACCTTCTAAATTAATCTGCGATGCCTACTTGTATGCTGATGATACATCTCTATTGATTAAGGGAAATACCAACAACTTAAGTGACATAAGAGAAACTGAAATGGAAAAAGTAAAAACATGGTTTGCCAGTAACAAATTAAAATTAAATAACGAAAAGACTAACATACTTGCTTTCCCAATGCGTCAATATCAGACTGGGGACGGAGCAACCTTTTTGGGGATACACATAAGCGATGGGCTAAAATGGACTGATCATATAAATATACTGTGTAGCATATTGAGCACAGCAATATATACAATAAGAAAAATGAGGAACGTTGTTTCCATTCAAGCTGCAAAATTGGCCTATTTTTCAAATTTCCAGAGTCCTGCATCCTATGGTATAGTCGTGTGGGGAAGTAGCTCGTGTATCCAAACTGTTTTACTACTGCAGGAGAGAGCTATTAGTGTATTGTGCGGCCTACAGTATGGAGACAGTTGTAGAAAGTATTTTAAACACCAGCGAATACTTACCATCATAAGTGTATACATTCTCGAGTGTGTGAAATTTGTGCATAAGAACATCCACCGTTTTGAAAAAAACTCCATGTACCATGAACACGACACCAGACACAAAGACGAATTAGCGATTCCACACCATCGACTTGCTACAATCCAACAAGGGATCGGCTATTGGGGACCGAAGCTGTACAATCGTCTACCTGGGGAGATAAAGACTTTGGGCGTCACTGGATTTTCCAGACAGGTCAAAGAGTTGCTGCTTCTGCATTCGTTCTATACTGTTGATGAATACCTGGAGCAGGTTTTTTGATTTTGATTTTAATTCTGATTTTATGTTAGTAAGTTAATTATGTTCTGTGTCATTTTGTTAGGAGTTGACTTGTTCATACTATTGTATTGAATTTTATCTTATTTATGTACATGTGTGCACTTTCATGTATATGTAATGACGTGTCATGTGATTTATATTATTATGACTAATTAAGACTGATTACTGATTACTGAAGTTAGCAAGGAAAGAAATCCAAATGAGAATGCTAAAGATGAACATTCAGCGACATTCGGCACCCTAATTTTTTATAGTTTTCTAGAAAATTAACCACGATATCTTGATAGTTTTCACTATTTTGATTTCCTAGAAAATATTTGCACACATTTTTAAAAGAAATTCATGCTGCCAGCTCTGAATCGTTTATGGTAGGTTCAAAATTATCATCTTTGAACAGCTTCCTAACTGTGGACCAATATTACTTCGCAAACTTTTGCACCAGGTAGCTTTGGAAACTTATCCCGTAAGTATTAAAACAGTTGCCTTCTTTTTCTAATGCTTTGACAAACTGTTTAATCAATACTACTATCACCAAATTAGAATCCCCTAACTGCTAAAATTTTGTATTAAATTCTCCAGGAACAATGCTGGTCCGTGGTTGCCATTCCTTTATTTGGTAATGATGCTGAATAACTCAGCTATCCCACAGACACAAAAAAAACAATAATTGGTAAACCCTCCTTGCAGTTTAAGTGATAAGGAAATAACTTTAAGGTCTTCACAAATATAGTTTGTGTTTGTAGAATGAGCCATTGGAATTGATGGTTTTGAGTTACCATTATAAAGGTAAAACGACTTTGACACTTGTTTTCGAGGAGCCGATAAACAATCACCATTCTGCAGAGTTATATTCAATACTCATTTCATACAAAAGTTGATTTACATCAGTACAACAACAAAAATTTCTTTCAACTTTATAAAATAAACTGAATTTTTTGTCACGATTCTTCAGTACAGAGATTCCTCTATTGAAATCTTAACAGACTCCATTCTTTTAATAGAGATTCCAAAATTTGTGATTTTTCTTTGGTTAAACCCGAATCCCGTATCATCTGATTGACTAATGGGATGTGGTTCTTCAGAAGGAACATACATCAGATCACTCAAGCTCAAAATCAGTTCTTTTCAACGGATTGCTTACAGAATGTATACATTACTGAATGTGTTTATATTGTTTTGAAAATCCTTCAGCTTTTACAAGATAGAAATAATAATCCGTGACGTGAATTCAGAAGAATTCTTGGTTTTGTTCCACCGAGTTAATTTGACATAACACAAGATATAGCACATATGTGGTACCCATGTTTCGTCTTGATTTTTAATTTTAAAGCCAAAATATTGTTCGTAATATCTTTGAATTAATACACTTAAAGTCTTCTTTTGCGATTTTAACATATAATCGACAAACATTGACACAAAAAAATCGTCGTCCAGAGAATTTCTACAGCCTCTTGCACGGTTTTCCATTCTTGAAATTCACGCGCAATTAGGGATGCAAACGATAATCGATGTTTCTGTCAAAAAACATCGATGTTTACCATCGATGTATAGAGCTGTCAAACATCGATGTATCGAATATGTTTTGAAGCGATATTTTACATCGATATTTTTGTGGCACAGCAATGGGCAAACTATTTTAAATTCTAAGTAAATTTTAAATTGCGATACCGAATGAGTTAGTTTTCTAGGTAGTTAAGAAATTTGTTAACAGATGGTAGCATGGCTTTGATCGCAACACAAACACCTGCTTTGGGAATAATGAATATAGCAAAGAAGAAAAGTGTCAATCATTTCACAAGTTTTACATTTTATATACATATTGCTGTGACCTTTAATTTAGGGTACAATATAAATGCCCTACAAGTTGAGCCAAATAAATGTATGCTGTGCCCTTTAATTATTTTAAATTAGTGAATTTAATTAATTATTTTTAAAGATAAATGATCACAGATATATTGTGAAACTACATGTAAATGGGTTTACAGCGATTTACACACATATTTTGTCTCTCTTACCTTTCCAAGAACACTTCCCAAAAACCAGCTCTCTTTCTCTCAGGGTGTAGTTTTTTTATTTTTATATATATATATTTAAATCAATTATAATATTCTAATTTTGATATGGTATGGCAAGGATTAATTTAAAAACAAATAATACATCTCAGAACAAATATATTTATATATAGTTTTATCTGTATTCATAAAAAACTATTATTTTACCGAATATCTATTCAATCGGTGTCAAACTTACTGAAGCACAATTTTTTTACACAAACAATTACCAATGTTCATCATTTCTGTGTCACAATTACACAGTGTGCACTTTACAGAACTATTTTATCTTTTATATCTATTATTAAACAATTGTAACTTTTACATTCTATTTAAACCTTTCCAAAACTAAAATATCAACATCATATCTAAACTGTCGCTTTCGTGCGAATCGAATTTTTTAACAACTCTCTCGTATTTATCTATTACTTTTTAGTCATATGCTTTTTTATTAATATAGAAAAAGTATAAAACACATCTGCAAGCAAAGCACGTACAGAAATTATGAGTATATATACATTTGCTTAAAGTGTTCTCTATACGTCTATATATAACTCGACGAATTATCGGTATTTTTAAAGTATACTGAGTGTTCTTTGACAACACACCAGCAAAAATTAACAATTATTTTACATAACAATCATAATGTTAAGATATTGTAACGAAACCAGCAGACGAAATGAGTTACATTAAATAAAAGAATCAGATCTCTCGGCGCGATAAAAACGAAATTGTCACACGCACAAAAAAGACCATAAATCTCTCTCGGCTGGTAAATATCGTAAAGCGGTGAGTCATACACTTACGCATAGTACTGTATCGGAAGCGGAGACAAATGTCTGGGAATATTCTACAAATATTCTAGAGGGAGACAGAGTTTACGAGAGAAGTATGGAATTTAGAGGAATGCTCTAGTAATCTTCACATATGTATATAAGGCGACGGGGTCACCGGGATTCATTCATTACGGGATTCATTCATTGCGGGCGGAGTAGTTCGGGATAAAGAAAGTCCTTACGTAGTGGTAGCGTAGAAATAAATATAGTAGCGCCGTTTTATATAAATAGTGTGATATAAATAAATACGGACAGAGATATAAATTATAGTAGTAGTAAATAAATACAAGTGTTAATTTTAATTTATTAATAGTAGTTTAAGTGTGTGAAGTTAGTTTTTATGTTTCTATATTGTTAAATAATTTTAAGTATATAAATATACAGACTGTTTTAAATAAATAATTGCACGAGTTGTTTATTGGAACCCGAAAACGTTGCAATTGGTGTCAGAAGTGGGATAAACAATATAAAAGTGCAAATAAATAAATAAATAAATAAATAAATAAATAAATAAATAAATGGCTACCAAACGTTTGGAAGAATTAAAGGTCTCCGAGTTGAGGGCAGAATTGGAGGAAAGGGACGCAGATGCGTCTGGAAAAAAACAATTCTCCAGGACCGGCTTCGTGACCTTTTAATAAATGAAGGTGAGGATCCCGAGCAATATTTGTTTCAAGTACAGCCTGATGTAAGCGTAATAGTGGAAGAAATTAAAAATTCTTCAAAACAATTCGAGACTAGTATGAAGACTCTAAGAGATGAAGTTGCAAAACATTTCGAGAGTAATATGAAGACTCTGGAAAAAATTGGAAGTAATTTGGAAGCTTTAAATAATAAAATTGCAAATGATTCAGAAGCTTTGAAGGATGAAATTGCAAATAATTCAAAGGCTTTGGGAAATGAGGTTGCAAATGATTCAAAAGCTTTGAAAGATGAAATTGCAAATAATTCAAAAGCTTTGGGAGATGAAATTGCAAGTGGTTCGAAACAACTTGAGGAAGACATTCAAAAGAATTCATCGAATGGGAGGCAGGAATTTTCTGAGGCCATCGAAGCCATGGAACAGAAAGTTGAGGAGCGCGTGTTCGGAATGGGGGACGAGTTTGGGGTTCAGCTTCAGTTGCCAGCGATGAACGACTGCGGTCCCCATGATATCTCAAGCGGAAGCCTGGAGATTGCCCGAACAGCGAAGGTAAAGGTAAAACCTCCCACCTTCGATGGAAAGACGTCATGGATGTCGTACCGGAATCAATTCGAAGCCGCTGCAGGAGCAAATGGGTGGACGTCCCCGAAGAAAGCTACTGGTCTGATTGTGTCATTAAGAGGACAGGCCAGTGATGTTCTGCAGACCGTACTTCCGGAAGAGTGTCAAGACTACCTTAAATTGATCAAGCGTCTTGAGATGAAGTATGGGCATGCGCACCTGGGACAGGTAGTCCGACGATTGGTGAATAAGGTGCAACCTAAGAGAAGAACGCTCCGATGTTGGAATTGGAAATGGAGATGGAAATGGAAATGGAGATGGAAATGGGCCATGCGCATAGTAAATGCGCGAAGAAGCCCTAGAAAACCATAGCGGAGCAGCGAAAAATGAAACGGGTCGATGAGAAGAGGCAATCGTCGACCCAGTATCGTGGAGCCTCAAAATAAATAGCGCAAAGTGCATCTGTGCAACACCAAATTGCTGATGCTGTTGCAAGAAGACCACGTCTAGAAGACTGCAGGCATAGTAACCGCCTAGAAGAAAAATCGGCCAACACATTCGGAACAACCGTGGTTGACGATCAGTGGCATCCTGACAATTTGCGGATTGGTCAGGAAGCTGATGAAGGCCTTGGTTCATTGATGGTTTGGAAGGTACTGGTCGCGGACCGGCTTGGCAAGAAGTGGCTCCTCGCTCACAGGGACTGGAATCCTACTGGGCTCAATGGGACTCTCTGAAAGTAGATGATGGATCTACTCAAGTGTGTTGTGGAGAACCCAAATGGAGAAGACTGCGTCAGTGGATCCTGGCGAAGGTTGAAGGATGTCCACGAGCGAGTACGCCATCACTCTCAGGATGTCAGCGACAGGACGAAGAATCGTTACCACGCGCAAGCCGAGAGAGATGGTTACGGAGAAGGAGACCTTGTTTGGTTGTATGATCCTCAACGTCGCCGATGCCTGTCCCCAAAGCTCCAAGAATACTGGGAGGGACCATACGAAATACTGGAGCAAATAGATGACGTCGTTTATCGCATGAGACTAACACCTCATAGTCAGCCAGGGATGGTGTGTTTCAACCAATTGCCCCATACCATGGACGTGACGGCGGTGAAGTGGCGGATGTGCGACAATTTGCTGGAAAACCTAGAGAGCCAGCTTATGGGAATCCCTTGTCGATCTACGAGGACGTGCACACGAACAGGATGTGGGGAGGCTGGCAATTCCGAGGATGGGCTGCGGATTAGACCGTTTGGTATGGAAAATCGCAGGAAACATGCTGGAGGCAGTGTTTCGGCGTGCTGGTACGGAAATGGTCGTGTGCGGCTGTCGGCCCGATCAGCCCGTTGTGCAGCCTGGGACGGTGGATTGCCATTGCCACAAGACGACTGGGTGCACCCGTGGGTCCCGGTGTGGATTTCGTCATCCGCCAGCGTCAAGAACATGGAATAGTGTGTTTCGGGGCGAAACGCAGTTTTTAAGAAGGGGGCAATGTAACGAAACCAGCAGACGAAATGAGTTACATTAAATAAAAGAATCAGATCTCTCGGCGCGATAAAAACGAAATTGTCACACGCACAAAAAAGACCATAAATCTCTCTCGGCTGGTAAATATCATAAAGCGGTGAGTCATACACTTACGCATAGTACTGTATCGGAAGCGGAGACAAATGTCTGGGAATATTCTACAAATATTCTAGAGGGAGACAGAGTTTACGAGAGAAGTATGGAATTTAGAGGAATGCTCTAGTAATCTTCACATATGTATATAAGGCGACGGGGTCACCGGGATTCATTCATTGCGGGCGGAGTAGTTCGGGATAAAGAAAGTCCTTACGTAGTGGTAGCGTAGAAATAAATATAGTAGTGCCGTTTTATATAAATAGTGTGATATAAATAAATACGGACAGAGATATAAATTATAGTAGTAGTAAATAAATACAAGTGTTAATTTTAATTTATTAATAGTAGTTTAAGTGTGTGAAGTTAGTTTTTATGTTTCTATATTGTTAAATAATTTTAGGTATATAAATATACAGACTGTTTTAAATAAATAATTGCACGAGTTGTTTATTGGAACCCGAAAACGTTGCAATATCAACAATATCTTGATTTTTAAATTATACTAAATATACAAAACATAAATTTTATAATGTTGCGAACCACAGCAATATATACTTCTCGAAGTTTTTGATCAAATAGTAAACTAATCTTTTCTTGATTATTAGCGTTAGACGAGGTTGAATGCATTTTGAGTTTTATTTTTCAGTTTAATGTTGTAAGCGTAAAACTTTTGTTCCGGTTTGCCGGAAATGCTATTTAATCAAGTAATTTTAGTATTATCTCTTTTGTTTTGGATGCACCTGTATTATTCGCATCTATTTTAGTGGTGTTATTACAACTCTAAAACCTTTACCATTGCAGGCTTATTGTATTTAAATAATGTAATTTAAAACATATAAATACTTTTCTATATTTAAATTACTTCACCTATAACACAATTCTCCAAAGGTAATTATCCCTCACATTAGAGATTTTGCAGAATTCTATTAACAACCTTTGGAAAATCCAAACTGTATATCAAGTATTATTCGCATCTATTTTAGTGGTATTATAACTCTAAAATCTTTAGATATAGTCATATTAAAAAAGTGAAAGAAACATCGAAGTTTCGATATATCGAAGTTTTCAGGGGCGATGTTTTTGACATCGATGTTTTTTTTTTGTTAAACATCGATACATTGAACATCGATGTTTTTCTTTACGATGTTTGCATCCCTACGCGCAACACAACTTGTGGAACATTGCTTCAAACTTTCTTAACTATGTGACAATTCAGTGACATTTCGTTTGTCTCTTGCAAGACCGCGTCAACAACTAAGCAATAAATGAATCACTACGCGGGCTACAACCTTCACATATGCACGTATCGATTCCAGAAGTTTCCATTTCGGTATATTCCGCGATGAATAATATATTAAAATTCTTTACTTCTCTCTGGAACACACGAAGTCTTATCCTTTATAGTTGCCGCTGCCCTTCATGGTATAGCCACGAACATACTCGAGCTATTTACAATAACCTTTTAATTTTGAATAAGTGACGTGATACCCTATGTTAGAATACAGTTTTTATATTTAAAACAATGCAAAATTCTTAAATTTTAGACTGTTATGTCAGTTATAAAAATCGTGTCAGCTAGTGAATTAGTGGATAATATATTAGTTTAGTATTTAATAATACGGTCTTGTCTGTATTGCAGATTGTATGTGAATTTTAATAATGACTGAGAATCTTCAATACTCATTTCATAGTATAACTTTTATTTTCCTTTACTTAAACAAATATTATATAAAACTTCTGTGATATTAATAAACACATTAAGCTTTGCATGTCCAATCATTCTTCTACACGTAGGTACATGTACACTACCATTTTCAAGTTAATTATAAGCCGTACCCTCGGAAATACACCACCACAAAAGCGTATCGAAGGCAAAATATTATAATTTCGTAAATAAGAGGTCCGACCGCGCAGAATAAATTGCATATAGTGCAAATTAAGTACATGGCAGTATCCTGAACGTAACCCGCTGAGCTTGTTATTATAGGCGGGCACTGGCTACCGGATTGCTGCCCCGGATTACACGCTAAATTACCAATTAGACGTACCCGGTAATTATCTACTAAATACATACGATACGCCGTGTTACGAACTCGCTACTGCGTGTCCAATTGCTTTGTGTATTCTTTATAATCTACCGAACCCATCGACGGATCCATTTAATTCAATTTTAAACACTATCGTCTCAATATTCGAAGGAAGACGATTACTTTACAATCCATGATTTATAAATACATACAATGCGGCTACGATAAAATATTCTAATTCGATTTCGCAGTTAGAATATTATTAATTACGGCCGTAATTATGAATTAATTATTACACTCGAAAGACTACCACCGATTGAAATTGCTTTAATACATAATTTCTAGTAATTAAAATGAAGTATGTCGTCATGTTAACTCAAGTAAACTTTATTGAATTCATAATATAAATAGATTCTGAACGAATGGCGTATTTAATTGGTATTTATAATTATTATCGGTAGCGTTTTAAATAATTATATAATTCAACGATAATGCTCATAAATAAAATAAGGACATAAGCGAAGTAGGCACCAATGAAACAGATTCGCGCTCATACTATAGGCAAAATTAGGCACCAACATATACATATATAAATAAGACATACATAAATATATTCAGTAAGACACATCTCTGGAAGAAATTTTGCATCTTCATCGATGTATGTTGTAATATTATAATCCCTGGATGATGATGGAATGATGTGGTGCCCACTTTGCCTACAGGGTTATCCAGTGTCATTAGTAGGAGGCGGACATGACCGGTTTAAACTACGACGAAGTTACAGCGGAGTAAAGAAATAAAGTAAACAACACCCATTTACTGAATAGCACTAATTCATATGGTGAACTGCAACATCTGTTTCCGCCCGAGAAGTGCCCGAGAATGAGAGCAAAAAATGCCCATAAAATAAGGAATTTATGAGTAAAATCCTTTTTTCATCGGCGTAGATGGGAGCGTGAGGGGTTTTTAAAATTTATTATATTTACCATATATTTCGCAAGAGAAATAATGTAAATATGTAAATACTTACTGTTATTTAGTTTCAATAACATACGAGTACATTTTTAGTTATCATTTATTTAGATCTAGAATGTTGCTTATGTTACTTTTTCTGATATGAAAATGAATTGTCAGTGATTCCGAAATTTATTACAAAGTCTGTAAAATATCGTTACAGAATGCCAAAATATCGCACGTTCGTCACTAAGCTTTGCTGAAACATACACAGATATAGTTTTTATGCAGAGAATTTCGATAGTTTACAAAATTTCGTTAAATTTTTAAATGACGATGCTCGAAGTATTTCTGAGTGCAAGGAACTAACACAAATCCCAAATTTAAAAAATCAGTTGTTATTCCTCCAGGAACACTTTGGAAATTTGCCTAAACTAATCACAAATTTTGAAAATCGAATCTCAAATTAAAAAATGGATTAACCACAATAGATGTGGCTATTGATAATTTCAAAAGTATTCCAAGTGACTTCGGATGTGGCCTTCGGCAAAAGTTAGACGCAGTTTTTAATAGAAATTCAGATTTAATAACATTGCGGCAATTGTGTATGCTAAATACGCTGAAATAAAAGAATATTTCCAGTACGCACCTATAACCAGTTGCGATATAGAAAGGACGTTTTCTATCTACAAGGATGTACTTAATTCAAAGAGAACAAGCCTTACAGAAGAGAAAATGAACAAATAATAAGGTATTTTGTATTTTATAGATCACCAGCCACTATCCTCTTTAAAAATACAACATTTCAACAGTGCGCCCATGGGCGATGAGTCATCAACCGCTCGTATCCGCCCCCTAGTCATTAGATATCGGGCAGAAGAAATGTCCGCCGTAAAATAATATTGAGTAATTGAAATAAACGCCGAAAATACACAAGCACTGAACTTGGATTTCTCAATATGTTAATAACTACATAAAAATTTTGCCCAGATTAACAAGACATGCATAAATCCTTAATAAATTTTATATTACGTTGGGTGCACATCATCAGAGGTAGCGCGGAAATAGTTAGAAGCAAAAGCGAGGCTGTGGAATATACATTGTTTCTTGAAAATATTTTTCCAAGTTATGAGACTATAGCACAATACAGCAGTGAAATTCTCTTCTTAATGTGCTGATGAAAATAACACTTGTATACAGCTTTTTGTGCTTGTACACTTATTTTTCATATTAGGGACCTTAAGCATATTCACCTTTTTTCTGCCCCCTTCTGGGCATTTTCTTCATTCGTTAGTATATACCTCTTCAGTTGCAATTAAAGCCTTACCTCAAATAACATCAATGTAATATAATGCAAATAATGTCGTACCATTGAAATGAAAAATTTAAATGCAATATAACAAATGCCAAAATGTGAAAACCTTCTGAACCTGACAAACAATTTATTTGAAGCCATTACGAACACAAATTTGTCAAATTAGAAGTTGTTGTAAACAAAACATATGTAAGACTAAATTATGCATTCACTTGACATTTATAATTAATTTCCAATATCTTTATTAATTAAGAATTTGCCAAAAATGTGCTTAAAATGTTTGCAAAGATATATACAGACTGTCTCCAAAAAAAAAACGATCTCATAACTCCCTCAAATCAAGTGGTTGCGAATAGGCTACTAAATGGCCTAATAAAATCAAGTATGAAAAATGAAATAAAAAAACAACTATCGTCTATGCTCAAACAGGGCTGCATTTTTTGCTAAACATTGGAAAGATCTTTGCACAACCCCATATGTTTGCGTTGGGCAAGATTTCAGCAGGAGGTATTCCACAAGTCTCGATAATTTTACCTCGTAATTGAACCTAATTTTCTAGAGGCGGCACATAAACTTAATTTTGAAGTTATGTCTAAAAGAAAAAACCATTGGGGTAATATTTGGGGAGCGTGTCGGCCAAGGTATTGGTTTAGTCCAAGTTCCAGTCCCAGACTTTTCGAACCTTCTGGTTAAAAACCCCCTATTCAAAATGACGTTATGAAGGGTAGCGCCAACCTGTTGAAATATCACTTTTCGAAACTCACTGAGCGGTAGCCAGTAAAAAAAATCAACGCCTTCACAAAGAATTGTGTTCTCGAGTATTTAGGTATAACTAAATTTCTCTCATGTATATAATAGATACTCATAAGCAGTTGCAAAGGTTTGAGTCACAATTTACAAAAAAATATCGGGTTACTATATCGTTGAAAGAAATATACGGCATTTCTTCGCGACTCTTTGCCGTATCCGCCCGATGTATTGCCCGGATTTATGCACGCAAGTACAATACGTATCGGTCGATATCATTAGTAACTTGTTAATAATCCCCGTTTATTTACAATCCCTTTAGATAATAAGTTTGCCTCAGTTAAATTATTATTGCTTTCTTTTATTCGTAATCTTCATTTAATTCGTTAGTTATTTTATTAAATGAAAAGTTTATAGACAACTCTGTTTGTTTTTTTTATTAATACCTTCTTTTACAACAGCAACACTCTCTTGGACCTGTGATGATTAATATTAATTTTTCTATAAATCAATCATTGTTTACCTTATAAACAATTTACAAACAACGTCATATCAAATATAACAATTTGGCACCCATAGTGGAGCCCTTTTGTAATAAATGGCGCTCAGCGTGGGGCCTTTCATAACACTTTCAAGGTTATTTCTTTTTTGTAAATAAGCCCAAAACTGCGAATATGTACTGCGTTTCGTACCTTATTCATCAGATTGGAACTCTATTTAGTAGAGAAAGCTTGAATGCTGCTAGAAAACCTGCAAATCCTTAAATAAATTCGAGATACGCTGATCTCAGTAAAGCCATCCTACCTCCACTTCACATCATGCTGAAACAATTTGTTAAGGCTTAATCAAAAGAAGGAGAGCGCTATAAATATCTTGCCCACAAGTTTCCAGGATAGACGAAATGAAATGAAAATGTTTGAATGTAAAATGGTAATGAATGGATAGTAGTTAAGGAAATCGAAAACAGATACCTCAGAAACTTTAAGGACCCAAACTATAAATTTATTGTGGAAAATATGTTAACGATATTCAAAGACTTGGTTTGTTCGATAAGTTTGGAAGTTCGTTTCTTAAATTCTCGTTTGGACATGTATCACAAATATTTTAGTGCTGTTTGTGAAGACCGGAGAGAAACATTTCACCAAGATATCAAGCAAATACACTCTTTAATTATTCAATTTTATAGGCTTGTGCTATTCATGAATATACTGTAATGTTAATAGAGTGGTTAATCCCTATATGGCTGCCATATGTCGCTTTTTGCGTTACATGCAATCAACCAGCTTGTGTAAATAACTATTAAAAAAAATTAGTTATATTGTAAATCAAAAGCAATTACAAAACAAGTTTAGTTATTAAAACAAATAAAGAAAATTGATTTTATAAATCCCATATAGCCGACAGGTGAATTTATTAAGAATTTCATTGTCTAGTAACTAAACTTTGTATGTAAGAAAATTTATGTAGACGCAGATTATATAGCAGCAGTATGTCAATATGTTTACTATACTAGTAGGCATACAATATGTCGCTTTGTTGTTTATATAGGAGTGTAACAACTTCCAATTACGTTGATAAAGCACGATCACTTCTTTGGAAATTGAAACCTTAAATACGAATATAAAAATGGCAAATTGTTTCTGCGCACCGTATAAGTTGGGATCCGGCGTAAGAGATAAAATAACAACAATAATTTATAAGAACGTCTGAGATGCTTTAACCATCTAGAGTTGTTGTATAGTGAGAAATTGTATTCTGATAATATATCCACGAGGAAAATATGTGCGGAGCTTGAGGTTGTAGGTACCATTTTTGGCAAAGTTAAGTATGCACATATCGGGTGAAGTTATTATGCTTATTTTCTTTGCGCGCTAAGTGTGATTTAAAGGCAAGCGCCCGAAGAGTATTATACAAGCTAAGAAACTAGTTTTGTGCAGATTTCGTACTTATTTTTTTTGATGAATTATTACCGAGAGTAAAGTTTCTGAATACAGTGAGTTATTTCTAGATTGAAAAGATATTATTTATGTTATTAAATACTGTTAGCGCATAAATAACAATAATGTACACATTTAAAAAAAGTCGTTTTAATTACATGTATGTCTAGCAGTCTTCTCCATATACTTCATTATAAACAATATTTTATGATGTATTGATTAAGTGTACTATAATTACCCAAGCTTGTGTAATATTCTTAATATATTCGCATTTCCTTTTCGTAGATTGTAAATACTAAAATGACTCATATACCTGGTTTATAGAAAAAGTTGGGCAGGCCATACATAGACGTGATTCTCTCATTATCATAAACAATAAAATTCCTATAAAGCATCCTCCTTAAATGCTTAGTTAAGGCATTATGTGCGGCAATAAAATGTTAGGTTAAGGTAACAGTAATTGTTTATTTAATAGAATTTGTAATTTCCCTATATAATGCAATGGAGTAAAATTACTTACTAGTATTAATTAAGGAACTGCTTATGAATACTTATAAGTTACAAATTGAAACTCCATAATATCTGATAAAAAAATTATACGTATGAGCGTTTCAAATTATACAAAAGTTGTTCTAAATTAAGTTTCAAATATTTTTATCTTCTTAGATAGATAAATCTGTAAGTGTGTCCATATTTTAAGATTTTTTTATACAAAAATTATTCAAAATCCTATTCTAAGTAAGTTAATAAATCTCTATAGAATGCATACTTTGCGAGATATTCCGACATATCTTATCTGAGGTGCGAATTTTGATTTTTTTTTCATACAAAAAATTTTGAAAATTGATCTTTAAACACTTTTATACTCAAAACGTATTTGCTTAGAAAGCATGATTCTCAGATTTACTATTGAGTACATTTGAAATTTTAATAAATTTGTTTGAACTTAGTAGTGGATGAAATATTGGTAAAATTCGATTTTTTCACTGAAGTAAACTTCTACTTCCGGTCTACCGATTTTACTGAAAATCTGATCGGATCTCAAGAGAGAGATTATACTTGCAAATATAATACTTGGAATTGATAGCTATAGCCGTTTGACCGTTATCGTGATCACACACATACGCTGACAGCCACAGACACACTAAAATTTTTTTGAAACCACTTTTTCGGTATCATGGGGACATCTGCAAAAATCTCGAGGTAGAAAATTTTCGTCATCGCAATACTTCCTTATTCTAAGTATAAGAAAGTAAAACCAATTGTTTAGTTTCAAGAGTACATTGTACACACATGTTTCATCACCCTGTGGCTTAATCAGGTGCGTGAAGGATAAAATTTTAAATTACAGATTGGTGCCTATATACATGAAACCAGAAATAATCTCATTCTGAGAGTGGGTGAAAAATTTTTAATTTTAAATTGAAAGGGGAGTAGGTATTATTTAAATCTAACGTGTGGTTTAGTATAATACTTATACTTATCAAATTTGTTAATTTTTAAACTTTCTGATAGTAAGTTTACATAATTATATTAACACTATTCACTCAAATTTACAATAGAAATAGAAAAAAAAACTATTAATATTTTAGATCTAACTATAACTCATCTAGCTAAAAAACATGAACTTTAGATTTTCCACAAACCTGCACATAGAGACACGTCTATACATCCTAGTTCGTTTCATCCTATAACGCAAAAAATATCAATTATTTATAGAATAATTAAGTTTCTTTTAAATAAAATTCAAAGGAACATTAATATAGCGTTAACTAATAGCTTTTCTATAGATTTAATTAATGACATATTAGAAAATCTACAGAAGTCTAAATCTCTATCCCAAATTTTATTTATCCCGTAGTAAAAAACAATAAAACTCCTAGTTATAACGTTATTACGTATGATGGTAAAATTTCATAAAAACTAGGGAACTTAATTAAACCATTTGGGAACGGGATATTTCTTTTAAAACAAAACGACTTTATACAAAAAGTAATCAAGAACAGTAAAGATAAGACAGACAATAGATTAAACTCAGGGCTGTACAGGTTGACATGCGAAGACGGTAAAAAATTGTATGCAGGACAGAGAGAAATATTTTTAAACACTGGACATATTATAGTCATGTTTTTAGTATTCAATTAAAAATTACTAACAAAGGTGCTACAAGTAGCAAAATCCTTCAGCAAGAGACTAGGTACTTGATCGCAACCCGAACTCAGTACATCGTACTAGCAGATGAATATAAAGTGGAAGAGCAAAACACTTCAAGAAAATGTCTCTATAACACATTCACTATTGATCCAGGACTGCTAAAAGAGCAACCATCCCTGTGCATCTGGCCGGGTATCCAAGACTTTGTTTAATGTCTGTAACAAACGTGTAAAACTGCTGAGTTTGGTGACAGTTGAGTAATAGAACCTGTAAAAGCCTCACGTTGTTGAGCCATAATGTAAAGGAACTCCTTAAATTATTATTAATTATTCATAATGGTTCCAAAAATAATGTTGTAGCCCTCTTAATAATGCCCTGTATATTTTAATAATTTTTAAGTAAAATAAAATAAAATAATTGAATTGTTTTACCGGACTAGCTCATTTTCTCAGGACGATACACATTAAGAGATATTAACAATAAATAATATTAGGGCATTAATTGGCACCATTAAATAAAACACAGTCATATTCATTTAAATAATATTTGAATTGTAAAATTTCATAAAAACTGTATTAGAAACCAAAATTCTTTCATCTATTAAGGGGATATTAAAGTCGAATTTGCTAAAATTGGGGTGAGAAGAGAATAAGTGAAATAAAATACTGCAGACTACCGCAAACAGTTCGGAGAGTCCCATAGGCGGGGCCAAGAAGTAGGTAGGAGCTGAAGGCGCTGTTAAAATACAAATAATTCAGTACCGCACCATTCCGGAATTTCTTAATTTAATTACTCAAATTAAACTTTTTTCCGCAATTCAAAAAGCTATATCTCACAAGAAAACATTGGTCTACACGGAAATTACATCCGTTTTGATCAATTTCATTTAATTATTTCAGATTTTGATCGAGAAACACGTACATTTTACTCTAATTTGGAATAAAAAAAAATAGATGGTTGTGACAAAAAATTACATAATCTGACAACCTTTCCGTATACTCATATCTATATTGAAGTTGTACAAAAAATGTCAAATTTCTATCTTGAACAATAGTAAAAAAAACTGATAAATTCGATACCTTGCTTTCTCGACAGCTTTAATATCCCCTTAATACAAATACAAAAAAGCATACATAAAATAACATCAATTTTAATTAGAACAAATACATTAATAAAATATTTCCATAGCGCTTTAAATACTCAAATATTCGTTGTGATTTGTTACTATTATCACTTCTACTAAATAATATATGTGGCAGGTTGTTTGCTTTCCACTGCCGTTTAGTATTTATATTAATACCAACAACGGAAGCAATAGGAAAATAAACTATGCCAAGTTTGATACATATCTACAACGCAAATGATATTTTTTTAAACAACATTGGCAAACAGTTTACAAATAAGTTTTCATTCTCAAATTATTATATTGCCTTATTTACGTCTTTATATTAAGACGAATTTAAAAGTTCTACTTTATTTAACACTTGCACATAAAACTGGTAAATACCTTTAATATTTTCATCTTTCTTCAGATGAAGAGAATCTTCCTGTGGTCGGTGTGCTTAGTGGGAGTCCTCCTTCGACAGTAGAGACACCTGTTGCTTCTTTAAATATTACTCACACGATAATGACTTTTTATAGGAAGATATGCTTAACTTTACAACTGTAGCACTTTGTTGGCGTTCGTTCTTCATGTAAACAAATAACTTATTTATTTACTTTCAAGGTTCTAACCTAAATATATTATTTGGTTCTAATACATAACAAAAAAAAATACAATTCATATTCGTATTTAAAATTTTACAAAAATTATAAATTATGCCGTACCTTTACTAGGAGATGGCACATATTAATGACGTACATTCTATTTAATGTTATACTTGCGCAATATTCATTACACTAGAGCATCGAATAAATCATTTTCTGGACTATATTTTTCTAATTTTCTCAGTCAGATGCACATCCGTATATCATATATCACATGAATAATATTTATATTTAGCGAGTTATTACAAAACGGTGTGATATATGCCCAGACAATAATGTACATCATTGAAACTTACAACTACATATTAGAAACAGCAGGTAGCAGTGGAAGTAAGCATTTCAAATCAATGGAACATGACTGGCTTTATCTGATATGCAGACAACCATACTTCATCACCTGCCCGGCGTGTGATACATCGCACATGTACCAAATATCCTTCACGGCATATACCATTTAACAGTGTGCATCCATCTCACCTCTAGACGAAGAAATGAGTTACGTTCGTGTTGAAATACGGCGATATTTAAAGTTAAATTTAACACCCCCATCTCAAGGAACGTAATATATGAATTAAGAGTTTCGTAATAATGTATTCCTGCATATGAGTGTTGGATAATGTTATATGTTGTTCGTCCGTTTCGTGGAATATTGTGTATATGTAGTTTATTTTGAAGTGTTAAAACGATGAAAAGCGACAGATAACTAAATATAACGTTGAAGACTCTCTTGTGAATATATTCTGCTAATAAGATCGTTCAAGAAACAAGATGTAAATCAAAAGAGTCATGTTTATCGGTTTCTCCACTAACTTAATATATCTAAACTGTATTTTTTACTAGCTGACCCGGCAGACGTTCTTCTGGCCTTTCCGGTAGGTGGCGCTAACTCGAGCACAGCGCCACTTATTGGGTCCAGATTTTGTGGTTTACTTTTTTGGCACTAAACTAACATGTATTGTAAATATGAGCAATTTTGATCCACAAATTTAGAATTTGTTAATAACTTGATTACAGCGTCACCTATCAAATCCTAGCATAAACCATCGTCTCGACAAAACAAATATATTGCGTGCATATGACCTAAATCGGTCAAGCCATTTAGAACACATGATCAATAACGGACGCACCAGTGATTATATAAAGGCTGGCCCAGGAAAAAGTTGCATTTTAAAATTGCTATAAAAAAAAGACGGGTGGATATTTTTCAATTATTTTTTTTTAATGAATAGCCCCAACATTGTGGTTTAATACTGGAAGACCACTTCATTCATATGGCTGCTCCAGCTGGCTTTGCAGTAGCCCATTCTGTTGACCCAATTTTTCATGACATTTTCGATGGTGTGGCCCTCAATGGCTGCAATGGCGACCTCAATCTCGTGCTTTAGGTCGTCAATCGTCTCTGGATGGTTGGCGTAGCACTTATCCTTGACGGCTCCTCACAAAAAATAGTCCAACGGGGTCAAATCGCAGCTGCGAGGCGGCCAGTTGACATCGCCGTTTCGGCTAATTATGCGATTTTCGAAAGTACCGCGCAAAAGTTCGACTGTAACGTTGGCTGTGTGGCACGTGGCGCCGTCCTGCTGGAACAAAATGCCGCCGATGTCTTCCTCTTCCATTCGGGGAAAGAAAAAATCTTCCAACATGCCGCGATAGCGCTCACCATTGACGGTTACGGCGGATCCTGCTTCGTTTTCGAAGAAAAACGGACCAATGATGCCGCCGGACCACATACCGCACCAAACAGTCACCCGTTGTGGGTGCATTGGCTTTTCCATGATTACATGTGGATTTTCTGAGCCCCAAATGCGGCAGTTTTCCTTTTGACATAACCACCGAGGTGGAAATGAGCTTCATCTGAAAAGATGATTTTTCGATAAAAATGCTCATCTTCATCGAGCGTTCTTCGGCCCATTGGGCGAACCGAAATCGCATCGGATGGTCGTGCGGCTTCAGCTCTTGCACCAATTGAATTTTGTACGGCTTCAAACCGACGTCTTTCGTCTAAATTCTTTGAAGGGACGTGCGAGAAATGTTCAATGCCTGCGAACGGTTTCGAGTTGATGTTGATGGATTGTCACTCACACTTTCGGCAACAGCAGCAATATTTTCGATTGAGCGCACTGGACGAGCACGGGAACGCGTTGCTTTGTCCATTAACGAGCCACTTTCACGCACACGCTTCAGAAACTTATCCACAAACTGCCTGGAAGGCGCTTTAATTTTGTGCGCATTTTTCCTGCAGTTTCGGTTGAAGACTCACCATTTTGGAAGTAGTTTTCAATATTTCCCAATTCTCTTCGAGCGTAAACTTAACCATTTCGTAAACCGCAAACCTTTTACTAAATATTTGACACATTGGCAAAGTCATTCGAGCTGTCAAAACCGAAATAATCGATAGTTCAAAAAGCAACCGATAGATGGGCCACCCCTTATACAAAGATTTTTCTCCTGATCTTCCAGATTATATTCAATTGAAAACATCCCGGGAGCATAACGAACGAAACAAAAAAAAGGAATTAACCAAATATATCGTTCCTATCGTTATGATCGAGACTGCATACCAAAATTATGATTTTTATGGTTTATCCGAATTTTCCGACTTTTTTTGTAATTGCCCAGAATTTTTTTTCCTGAAAATTTTTTAGGACCATAACGAACAAAGCAAACAAAGAATTACGCTTATCCATCGTTCGAATAGAAAGTTATGGTCTTGGGCTCATACAAAAATCCTGTAGAAAAAAGCGAAGAAGCGAAGCCACCTGTGCAGGTTCGCCAACCAATTGATAAATGTATAATAGTTTTTATATTTCACAAACACGTTTTGTAATGAAAATCAATTCGTCGCTCCTTTTTTGAGATAAATTCTTCAATGACCAATTCATTAAAATTAAGAATTTCTTGAATCATTTGGTTCTCAATAGATAACATTGCGAGGGCATTGTACTTCTAAGGAAAGTTTTCATTCCGTTTAATGTGGAGAAATAAGGTTCCGCTTCTGCGGTTATCATAGGCATCGTAACAATTGCTTGCACTGTCCGTGTGCGCTGATTACATGTGTGCACGGACGAGCTTAAAACATGGAACGGCACCTGACTGTCGCGGGGAACAAGAGCGCGGGCGGCAAAGTTCCACCAATTAGGTTTAATATTCACATGTGCAATGAGCGATTAGGCGACGCAGTGGACAAAGGCTCGCTTGAATATTAGTTGGAACAATTTACATCTCGTATTTAATTTCTGATCTTTGCGTCTTTGACGAATTGTTTTTAGAAATAATAGGCATGTTATACTGTTATTATAAAATTATGTAAGGAATGATAAAATTTTAATATGTTTTTTTATACACATTAAATTTAGGAGTGCACGTGCACATATTGAGGAACTACCACTGGTTACAGTGAAAGTAGAAGGAACCCACAATCAGTTGGTAACCCTATTACAGTCTCGAAATTTACATAATATACAGGGCAATCCAAATTAAGTGTTCACCATTGGTAACTTTGTTATTATTAAAGATACAAGATTGTTTAAATTAGCAAACTTGTAGTACTTTTAACGCTCTTTAAGATGGAAGAATAAAAAAAACAAATGAGCAACGCGTTTTCGAGTTTTGCCGAAAAATATTTTTTTTTCAAATGGAAACCCCTGTATATTATATCATTTTCTGCTAGAACTTTAATTTTTAAACAAAAAATCTTATAAGAAATTTTTTACTGAGATTAAAAATACTTGAGTTATAATGAATACACAAAAACAGCGACATTTCTATGTATCTATGAAAACGACGATAAGTCTTTCTACCAAACGTCAAATATTAGTACAGTTTTATTAGTTTTTCACTCATAAGTTTCATTGTGCTAGTTATTAATTTGACAAAAAAATTATTTTTACCCATTCAGAAAAGTGTGATATGTTAGAATCTTATTTAGTGTGCAGAAAATCCTCTAGGAGGGCAAAAGAACACTACGCTGAATTATATCCACTCCGAACACAACCACATGAGCAATATTTTCTGAGACTTTACCGAAAATTTAGAGGCAATGAGAGTGTTTTTGCCAAAACAAGGACAAAAAGGACTTTTATAAAAAGCGAGGCCACGGAAATTGCAGTTATCGCATATTTTGAGGCCAACCGTAAGAATTCCATACTAGATATTGTCAATGAATCTGATTTGAGTCACGGTACTGTGCATAGGATTCTGAAGAAACACAAATTCATTCCTTATAAGTACAAACCAGTTCAGGTTTTTTTGCCAGGGGATCCAGAGAGAAGAATGTTTTTTTGCCACTGGTATCTTAACTTTTGTCGCCAAAATGTAAACAACTTTCGTTATATTTTATGGACCGATGAATCGAATTTCTCAAATTCTGGAATGTACAATAAAAAAAATCATCATTACTGGTCAAAGGAAAATCTTCTTTTAGTAAATCCAAGACGTCCACAAATCCGTTTCAGTTTTAATGTTTGGTGCGGTTTAATCGGTTCATGGATTGTTGGTTCTTTCTTTTATGAGGGCACTCTAACTGGTGAAAGGTACATAGAATTTTTGACTGAAATTTTGAATAATTTCTTAGACGATCTGGATCTCATAAGTAGACAGAATCTGCATTTTCAGCAGGATGGCGCACCTGCGCACAACTACAGAGGTACTCATCAACTTCTAAATACTATTTTTAACACTTCATGGATAGGAACAAATGGTCCTATTCAGTGGCCTCCCCGATCGCCAGATTTAACGCCGCTTGATTTTTTTTTATGGCGTTATTTAAAGAACCAGATTTATAAGCAAAGGTACGAAAACGTAAACGCCCTAAAGATTGCAGTTAGTGAAAAGTTAACCAAATAGATGGTAGGACCATACTGAAGGCAGTTTGAGAAGTTCGGAAGCGTGTACAAAAATGTATTGAACTACAAGGTGGTATTTTTGAACATCTTCTATGAAAAAATCAGTGATTTTTATTTTCTTTTAATGATAAGTTTATGTATAAAATAAAGTTTATAAAACTAATTTAGCTGTTTTCGTTTATTCATTATAACTCAAGTATTTTTAATCCCAGTAAAAAAATTCTTATAAGATTTTTTGTTTAAAAATTAAAGTTCTAGCAGAAAATAATATAATATACAGGGGTTTCTATTTGAAAAAAAAATATTTTTCGGCAAAACTCGAAAACGCGTTGCTCATTTGTTTTTTTTTATTCTTCCATCTTAAAGAGCGTTAAAAGTACTACAAGTTTGCTAATTTAAACAATCTTGTATCTTTAATAATAACAAAGTTACCAATGGTGAACACTTAATTTGGATTGCCCTGTATATTCAGTTGGTAGTGTAGTGTACGTAAGGAGCATAGAAGAAATTATGCTCCTTAAATGCAACCAATCTTTTTTATTTATTTTTATATTTCAGTTCTTGAATTCACGCACCTTCAATTCTAAAATATTCCTTAAAGTTAATCGTTGTACATGTCTCTATAGCATGCTTGAAAGTTGATTTTTGACATGTTTAATTTTAATCAATTTCTTCTTTAAACACATCCACACGTTGAACCAAAGACTACTCCAAATACACTTTAGCTTACTTTAAGAATTATAATTTAGAATAATAAATTTTCTAATGAAATTCTTAAAATCATTAACACAACATAACAACCACAAATTTATAATAACTAGTGGTTGCCCAGCAGTCGAAATTCGACCTTAATTCATTAAATTTTAGAACACTTTTTTTATAGAATTTCTGATGAAGACAGATTAAGAATGTCGAAACGTTAACGTTTCAGTATTTATTTCACATCATTTAGAAGCCTCATAACCAAGAAATAGAACCAATACGGATCATTTGTAAAAGGCTAAGGAAATAAGGATATATATATATATTGTTATCCTTTTTTAAGTATATAAATATATATATTTATTATATATTTGTCACGGGATTTCGAGTTCTCTTCCGCGCTTCAACTGCTTGTTCTTTGAAAAGACCGGTGCTGCTTTCTGGGCGACGTTTCCGCACAATCACACATGCCATCTTCAGGTCTGCAATAACTGTCTGCTAGTGATGTAGTGATGTTGGATTAGGTTACTTCTCAGTAATTGTAACTATCCGTTACCTTTTATTCGTTACCGAGTACTCGTTCAAATGTGCGGTGCGGGAATATGTATTTAATATATGGTAGAAACAAATGTTCACTTATATATGTACTAATTTTAATATATTTTACGTTAAATAAATAAAATTCGTAAAAATATTACACAAAACATTCCAACTCAAAATTAAAAGTAAAATGCGAAAGCCTAAAGTATTTTTTAAGTAGTCGCCATTTTATTTACGATTCGCGATATATTCTATCATAAAACCATAAAAATCCCCGACTCCGATATGAAATCACACAAATAAATGTAGAATGTAGTATACGGCACAAAATTTATTTTACATTGCATCAAGACAATAAGTTCAAATAAAACTTTTATAATAAAATCGACCTACGCAAATACAAGTAATACTAATAATTGGTTAATTTCAAATATTTTGTCCAAAGTTATTTACTTTAAATTAAATTTTTTAATAAAATATTTCAGACAAGAATGTATTCTAAAATTTATATATTATGAGAGTAACTGTTGGAAAAAGTAACGAATATTATTTGAAACCAGTATTCGTTATTTCGTATCTTACCGGGTAACGAATACTTTAGTAACGGATAGTTACATTTGCAACACCACTACTGTTTGCGTCCTATTCTTGTTATTCGTACAAACTTTCTAAGAAGCAGAAGAATACGTTTGAGACAACATCGATAAATTTCCAAAAAGTAGCGACACACAATTGTACACAACGCGAAATAAGGATTTCCTAAAAATATCATATCATCGACTGACAACGACCCAGAAATATGTGAACTAGTGCGGTCGAAAATTCTTTAATAAAGTAATATAAATCAATGGCGATATTATGCGGAACAGGAAAAGGGATTACGTTTACAGAATTAGGAATCTTTTGTTAGAAAATTCTTTTTACTATCACTAAAACTATTAAATATTAAATGTCTTTCATTAAATTGTTTTATATTGTACATTTATCTATTTGTTTATGCTTCGTGAATTCTCTTCTAGTTATTTCTATTATTTCTATGTAATTATCTGTTTACATGGATGTGTGTATTTGCTTAATTGCATGCCCTATACAAATAAAATTATTATTTTTATTACTATTTAAGGCATTTATACCAGCATTTACGAGTTCACTGCATGAACAATTGAACATCTACATATTAGTAAAAAAATATATCAAACAATTACATAACACAGCAACGTAAAATGTATAGCAATAAGTACAAATTTATTTTATAAATCGATAAAAGTATGTTTACCTGGCTTCCTTAAGTGATATAACAGAAATATTATTCCAGTTAGTGAAGTACAGATCAAGCACGGCTACACAAGAAACACATACGTATACATAAACGATTTATATTTAGATGTATCTACCCAGTATTCTCTGATATAGTTGTATCAGTGCATTTCTATCGCAAAACATAATTTATACACGATTCTATTGAATTAAATTCGATTTTATCGGCATATAACGTATACGTTCCGAACAAATTGCAATAGAAAACGGTAGAGCTTGTGGAGACGTGACTCAAGAAATTCGTGCAGGTGTTCAACGCTTCCAGGCTTCCAGTTACACGAGCTAGAGAATTAATATTTTATTTGTTTAAGATGGCACTGTCCAAATAAATACGATAAATCCGTTTTAATAATGTCTTATTTATGCTAACGTATCTCAAACAAGAAAGTGCAATCAATACGCACTTATTGTTACTGTTTTTTTATTATTAAGCCAGAACAAATTGGCCATTAACTAAACAAAGTCTAGATATAAATATTCCACGGTTTAGATAGGTATCTTTATTTAAAATAATAACAATCAGAACCTGTAATTACAGGTTAAGTATGATAATAACAGTGTGTCGTTTACCGTTAGGTACATCGTTAAATTATTGTCGATCAACAAGATAAATCCATAAAGAAAAAAGTGGATAGAAGTAGAGGCGCATCATAAACAAATAAAAAGAAACTATACAGTGTATTAATCTTATTGTTATAAAAAGACAAATATTCGAAAATTAGCATTTCATCTTGTTTTTTGATTTGCCTCGAAGAATGTAAGTAGTTTGTATGGTAATTATACGGTAACATGGATAGAAGCACCGTTTTAAATATTAAAATAAGTCTGCTATGACATATTTTGAACGAAGAACTTTGATATATTTAGGTAATTTTCATATTTATTACAATTTATTTAATACAACATATTGCTGTGTGCTGTACCAGCAACATAATTATAAAAATAATGATAATTTTTATCATATTTGATATATTCACTTATTTCTTTACAGCATGTACTTTGTAAGTACGCGTGAGTTCTGGCAGTGTATTCAGCCTTCTTTCCTCGTGGTAAATCCCTTGCTTATTTTTGTTTAGGGATAAGGTTATTATTTGTATTAAAGAAAAAAAAAATCTAAGTCTGTATAAAATCATACTTGTATATTTAATTCAAATATTAATAATAGATAGCATCGCTATACTATATTCACCACAACAGAATTATAAAAAAACACATAATTGAAACAAAACATTTATACCGTATTCGCGGTTGTAATGTTTTATAGAATAAATATATTCATAATGCTAATCAAGAAACAAATATAATATTATCCTGTTTTAATACAAAGAAAATTCAATTAAATGTCGATAATTTGTTAATATTGTGCTAATTCTATTTTATCAGAAACATTATATTTGCACGTAATGCCCTGATAATTTTAGAACGTAGGAATGGTCAATGTTCATAAATAAGCATGAATTGATCACTGGCAACAACCATTCGCACGTATTGCAACCAGCGTCTCAAAACCCGCCACACAGAAACATCTCCCTTTGTAAATGTATATTTTATTTTAAATTTGAAATCAAAAATGAATTGCGAGAATTATTGATGTCTGATAAAGTATTAGAAAATATACATTCGCACGTTATATCTTCTTAACACCCAACACCATTAACAATCCTATTTGTGTTGTATATAAAAAGAAAACTAACGAATTAATATTTGTACAGGACAATATCTATTTTATCCCTACTGCTCAACGTTATACTGAATAAACATTTGCACGTTGTATTCCCATATGCGCATAGCAGCATTGATAATTCTTTATAATTGAAAAACTCACTTTGTTTCATTAAACATTTCTTCAAATTGTGCCTTATGCATCTCCATTTTTGAAATACAAACATATTATCAAAAGAAAAATTTATTATTGTGAATGAAATTGAAATAAAATGAAGTTAATATGCTAATACAAAAAATGAATGAATATACATCTGATCGTGGTATATTTAATCCTACGATTAATTCTTTATTGGCTTTCTAAAAGTCTTTATTTTTCGAAGTCGAAATTATATTTTAATCTTGTTCATTCCTGTTCTTGAATTTATACCCGGGAAAAAAATGTGTAACGCTTGTTACGCCATCCACCGAACTAAAATTTAGGTTGGTTCCCTGCATCTTCTGTGAGATCTCTGCCCT
This sequence comes from Amphimallon solstitiale, assembly GCA_963170755.1. NCBI lineage: Eukaryota > Metazoa > Arthropoda > Insecta > Coleoptera > Scarabaeidae > Amphimallon > Amphimallon solstitiale. Next base: position 84,449,768 of record OY720681.1, on the reverse strand, counting down.
CAAGTTGCCGTCGTGACACTAACACACGCGCACTTATTGTCTTTGACAGTTCCCTTCACTGAATGTAAACACATTGAAAATTGTTTGCTTATTTAAAAGTCTTTTCACTAAACCACTTGGTATCTTCAATGGTAGGTATATTCTTCTTAATATAATTCCTCCTTATATTTGTTTATAAACTCGTTGCCTTTCTCATCATTTGTTAGATACTCCCTTCTTCCATTCGCTAATACAATCCTTACTTTTCTTTCTTTTTTTTTATGTGTATTAGGATTCGGTAAAATTGGAAATGTATTATAAATAACAGGTATTCTTCTCCCAACGTTATTCGTACTACAACGATCCGTTTGGCCTGCTATTTTATTTCTGGTTTCCACCCAAGACTTTTCCAATGGTGATATATTTATCTGTAAAAAACTACAAACAAATTTTATATCATATTTTCTTTTTGTAGGTCTTCAAACTATACAAGTCTCTACAGTCTATGAAGCTTTGTGCTACACACACACAAATTCATGAATGTGTATTTTATTTGCTCAGCTGTCGTTTATAAAAACATTACTGCTGATTGTATCATGTCAGAATATTTTAATTTATATCTTTTTTATTTATTTATAGCCATTAGTTAAGGTAAATTTTATCCTTTAAGCATTATTTATTTAAAATCTCTTTTATTGAATTTTATTACATTATGTATGCTTTAAATGCATTATTTTTACGCCTTGGTAAAAGTTAGGTTGTGTTTTATTGTACACAAACCATACATTCTGTTTATCTTTTCTACAAAAGAAATATATCACTTAGACTTATTTTGTCTTTATTTTGTACCTACATGTAATACTTCATTTTTCTTAAATACTTATATATATATCCTATAATTATAACAATAAATTCATTTGATATCAGAATTCTCTATACTTAAATATATGCAACCTATCATACACTTGTGTTATTTGTATTGCAAACATAAATAACCTTGATGTTGAAGTTTTTCAATTATAATAAAGTCCGATTTTTACTGCTTCCTTTATTTTTAATACTTAAGCTAATTCTTAATGCTATTCTTACTTTTAAATACGCAAGGTTCACGGCAATATGTACTGAATATGCAAATATTCGACCCTTTTTTCTATCCCATAATACTTTCGACTATTTTTTTTATATAATTGTTCGGCATATTATAACATAACATAATGGTCTACAATAAGTCAACATAATTTACATATATTCACAATTAGATAGGTAAGAAGACATTCAAACTGATATATAACGATTGCAACAAAACAAAATCCGACTTTCTTCTTATTTTATCAATACGTTTTTATTGTAACAATCCCTATATACTCCGCGAAGAAAGCAGATTGCGCCTTATTTTTATTATGATAGCCACTTATTAGGAGCATCTTTTAAAATGATTTTGTATTATACAGAGTGTTCCATAACTTGGTGGCTAACAAGAGTTATATTTTTTTTTAATGGAACACAATGCATATTATTACACTTTTGTGTTCCCAGTATAATTCTTACTCAAAAAGTTATATCCTAAAATTGAAGGCTTTCGAATTATTCCATTTTTCCGAAAAATGCAATGTTTTTATAAAATCATATTTCTTAGATTATATATTCGATGAACACAACATTTGTAGAGTTGTTCATAATAAAAGGTCCTAAAACAAATATATCTTCTTTTTGCAATTACTAATTGAATTTGCAGAAAACTGCATTAACTTTGCATGACATATTTTTGTCTAAAAGCGACTTTTTCAAGCATAACATCTTATGTATTGGTTCATTTTTGAATTGCTTACTAAATTTCGCACCAAAAACATGTAATACGTTATTATTTTAAAACTATCCATTACTGAGCTATTGTCGTGTTTTGATATAATTTTGCCAACTTTGTGTTTTTTATTTTAACACGGCATTTTTTGTACTGAAGAAATGTCAAATAAATTATTTATTAGCCCAAAGAGCTTAGTACCCTGACAGAAGGTGTCCCAGAACAGATGACATAAGAAGAGTAATGAATACTTTCATTACTACTGGTAGTACTGTTAATTCAAAACCAAGGAAACCTAAATATGTGGTAAATCAATTAAGAATTTTTATGGCAACAACAGAAAATACACATACATTTAAATATTGAGTTAAGCACCCATCATTTTAAAGCTAGAAGAGTCTTCTAACAATAAGGAATAACTAAAATTAATGCCAGGGAAATTCTTTTTGCTAGTCTGTTATTGATCGAGCAGGTTTCCATAGAAAAGGAATAGTTAAAAGAAATTTTCATTACTATTCAATTGAAAAGCCATACTTCACTAATATATAAATCAGCACGTACTGGAGCATAGATGTATGGGGAGCCATTCTTGATGATTGGATGAGAGGCCCGCATTTCTTTTAAGCTAGTATTAACGGAGAAGCTTATGAGTAATTTCTATCAAGCAATTTAGTGAAATTATTGGAAGATGTTCCGCTAAATTTACGAAGAGATGTAAATGCAACAAGACTGCAAATCCCCACATTCTGTCCTACAGACACGAAATATTTCAAATGAAATGTTTCCACGTAAGTGGCTAGCCCGTGGAAATCTTATTGACAAGCTTGCTGGATCTTCGGACATCACAAAATTAGCTTCTTTTTATAGGGATCCGTAAAAGAGTACATACACAGTATACCTGTAACCTCAAAAGAAATTATGACAGAACATATTCAACAAATATTTAAAAATATAAGCATTCAACAATTTATAATTTCGGAAGCATGTTCAAAAACGTTTAAATGTGAATTTGAACACTTTTAAGTTTTACCTATTTTAATGTATCAACTTATTAATTTGTTTGGTTTTTAAGTTTCTTTATTATGCCATATTCTACATATTTTTTTAAATTCTACTGCTGGTATAGAGTGTTTTGTAAATAAGCTATATCCAATTTTTGTTTGTCATTACCCCATTCATTACATACAAACATCATAATTCTAAACTCATTTCTAGACAAATTCATTATAAAAGAATGCTTGTCAACTGAGAGGCAACTTATTAAGTGTCGTCCATTCAATTGTCAATTTCACGGCAAATATTATGGCTCACTAGACCCTATTCAAATAAAAAACAAAAATTATACAAAAAAAAGACAATAGATCAGTAACGGCCACTTTTAAAATAATAACGTCATACAACTTTTTCGTTCGAAATTTAGTAAGCAATTCAAAAATGACACGACATACAGAATGTTCCATTTGAAAAAAAGTGTCATGCAAATTCAATCCGGTTTCCTGTAAATTCAATATATAATTCAATATATATGTATTAGGACCTTTTATTAAACAAGGCTACCGAACATTGTGTTCATCTAACACGTAATCTTCGAGAATATAATTTTATAAAAACATTCAATTTTTCAGAAAAATGGTAATAAGTCAAAAACCTTAGGTTTTAGGCCTATGCTACCTTATCAGTTTTTTTACTAAAAATTATATGGAAAATACAAAAGTGTAAAAATATATAGATATACAGGGTGATTATTAATATATGCGACAAACTTTAGGAGCTGATTCCTGGGGTTATTTTAATCATAAAAGTTCAAAAGAACATATGTCCAACACCGCTTAGTTCAGAAGTTATACAATGTTTAATAGAAAGTTAAAATAATAAATGGTTTTATTATAAATTAACAAAATAATTAGTAAAACAAAATTAACTTATAGTAACTGTTGAAAATGACCGCTTCCAACTGTAATACAAGCTCGTAAACAAGTCTGTGCCTGTTTCTCTAATATGCGTAGTGGTGGCGTTGTCGATGCTAATCAGTTGGTGTTTACCAGTTGCTCAAGAAGCACGTGTTGTGATTATGTACGGTATTTTGGAATTGTTTATTTGTCATTTCAATATTTGTCAATAGTGTCAGAGTATTCATTCAGTTTATTGCCAGTTTCTGTTTTCTATAATGAATTATACGAATACTGAGATGTGTGATATGCATTTCGTTTACGGTCTTGCCAATGGAAATGCGCGTGCTGCTAGACGTCTTTATACAGAACGATACCCGAACCGTATCATACCGCATCATTCCATGTTTGCTCGTCTTCATCAACGGGAAGTTTTAAAAAACGGACGGAAACAGATTTTCCACAAAGATTAGCGTTTTGTCAATGGATGCAACACGAAGTCGTACAAAATCCTAACCATTTGGCTCAAATATTCTTCACCGACGAGGCTACTTTCTCTAGAAACGCGATTATTAATTTTCATAATAATCACATATGGGCCGAAGAAAATCCGCGAGAAATAATGAATGCCCGTCATCAGCATCAATTCTCTGTCAATGTGTGGGCCGGAATTGTTGCAGATTACTTGTTAGGTCCACATTTTTACCGATGCGGTTAAATGGCGAGGTATACCGCAATTTTCGTGAAGAGGAGTTACCACTACTGCTGGAAGAAGTTCCGTTGCAGTTAAGATTACAAATGTATTTTATGCATGACGGTGCTCCAGCGCATTTTAGTTTACTTGCTCGCGAGTTTCTGGACAGTACGTATCCAAATCGGTGGATAGGACGGGGAGGTCCACAACCGTGGCCTCCTCGGTCTCCAGCCTTAAATTCATTGGACTTTTTTCTCTGGGGCCACCTTAAATCATTAGTTTACACGACTCCCATGGAAAATGTCGATGAACTAAGAAATCGTATTATAGCAGCTTTTGAAACAATTCGAAATACCCCTGGTATTTTCGAACGGACTCGCCAGTCAATACGACGTAGGATAGCAGCTTGTAGTACAGTTGGGGGCGGTCAATTTCAACAGTTACTATAAGTTAATTTTGTTTTACTAATTATTTTGTTAATTTATAATAAAACCATTTATTATTTTAACTTTCTATTAAACATTGTATAACTTCTGAACTAAGCGGTTTTGGACATATGTTCTTATGAACTTTTATGATCAAAATAACCCCAGGAATCAGCTCCTAAAGTTTGTCGCATATATTAAGAATCAGCCTGTATAGTGTTCCATTTAAAAAAGTATAACTATGGTTAGTCAACAAGTTATAAAACTCTCTATATAATACAAAATGATTTTAAAAGGTGCTCCTAATATGTGGCTATTATAGAAAAAACACCGCTTCGAAATATATTTTCTCATAAAGTTACATTTGCCATCCCCGCAGAGATGACTCACCTTGTATATGTATATACATAACTACATAGCTTACATGATTACATTCATAAATAAATCGTCTATTATTTAAATTTAATATTAATTACTAAATGCAAAGTTATGAAGTGTTGCTTAAATAGTGACAATAAAATATATCCGCCGTGGATAGTCAATAATTGTTGAGCGTTTCATAATTCACCACCGTAACGAAACTATTTTGCATATAATTTATTCATTTCAATCAGTACATATCTTGTTGTACACAACCTAGCCAATAAACTAACTGCACAGGAGTAACTAGCTCATTATGCGGCCGTGTCTTGCCTCTATCCACCGTATCAATTAAAACTTATAATTTATTGTCCTGGTATATCGAATTCCACTAACCATAACCACTAAATTTATTGAATATGAATATTTATAAAAGCAATGGGAAATAATTGGTTTGTGTTATTGGAAGCGGTGGTCGCTATTAGACCGAGATTTCTTCGATTAAATCGATTATTTTGTCATTTTAATTAGAGAGCTTCTGTGATTTCCGACCGATAAATCCGCCTAATGATTTTTCAAGACTCCGTACGGCCCGAGGCAGTCGTTTCAGATACCTAGCGACAAAGCGTTACCTTTTTGATCTAAAACTCGTGTAATTATATATAGGTGAAAAAAAAGCTTATTTATTATTGTTCGGTATGTTTGTAACTGCTTTAAAGTTTTGATTTACGCGTTTATTTCTGTGATTATTTTGCTGTAAATAATGTACCGATATGCTAACATCAAATCTAAATGGTCGACAGTGCGTGAAATTCATACTTTTGCAATCTGTCATGTAAGCTACAACTTCAGACAAGGTTTAATAAAGTTGTATTTGTTGTACACAAAAGATTTAAGAGTCTTCAATTTTGTTTGGTGTATTTGTCAGAATTTATATCTGAATAATATCCTTCTTTGCTTTTAAAAAATTGCTCTTTTACTGTGAAATAAAACAAACAAATGTTTAATATTTACACTGTTACACAACGACAGCTGTTTCGCTACACTGTAGCTCTTTTACACCAGTCAAGTAATTCTAAAAGTAAAGTAAGTCCAATAATCATTTTTTTTTCGTCTAATAATCGATTTACTGAAATCAAGTGAATAGAATTCTCCTTGAAATTATACATCAAGTTCAGTTTAATGCTCCTTTTACCTAAATTTATCCATTCTTCAGATATTTTTGTTTTTAGTTACACATATGAAATGGAGTCAATAAGCTCCTTATAAATTTGGAATATTTTCACTGGCAACTATCTCTGTTAAGAACTTAACATCTTTTATTTTATTTTATATTATTGTTTCTTGCTTTATATATGAATGTTTTTCTTTATATTTATGTGTTATTATATTTTTGTAATGTATGTTTTATTTTTTAACTTTTAAAATATATTGTCACTTAATGTTTTTTACATACAAATATTGTGAGCATACTGATGCGGAGCTGGCTTCGGGCGTATACAGTCTCAGCGGCTGAGTTTATTGTCTGTCGGCAAGGCTACACGACTGTACACCAACGGCGATGCAAGACCTCCTATGTATACGTACGGACGGCATTGTCTAGCATTTGCGTATACATAGGGCCACATAGCTCCTCGAGCAAATCACATGTATATGTATATGCTGTATATCTTATGTTCGATAAAGAGCGGCCCCGAAATATTGGCGCACACCGAAAATAAATAAATGTGTATTTGAACTGAAATTGAGTTTTTTAAGGAAGTTTCCTTAACAATCTCCAGATCAAAATTTTTATAGTTACCTCCTGTCTCTTAGTATAAGTATTCAATGCAGAATTCAGAAGAGGCTAGTTTAACTCTAAAGTGCAGTCATTTACCTCTTTACTAATTTGAAACATTTCACTCAAAACTAGGTTCCAGATCAACATTTTTATAGTCACGTCGATTTTCTTAGCGTAAGTATTTAAAGCAGAATTCAGAAGAGGCTAGCTTAACTTTTACCTCTTCGTGATATCACGCTCTGATCATGAGCTGCTTGTACATGTTACCAGTTTGCTCCACCAAAATAATAATTATAGGTGTCTATTTTATTGAATTTGAATACTGGCCTAGTTCCAGTCTGCTCAACCAAAATGGAAACTGGATTCAATTTAAAAAAAACGATATGCCTTCTGCCCAAACGCGAAATCTTCTACTCAGCCTTTAGCTCTAGATCATTTAGATGAACCAAGAGTTAGTTATACTATTTTAGCATGTTCGCCATTAAAGTATTCAATAAGTTTGCAATTTCATTACTTTTAATGGGGAGCAAGCTAAAACAGAGCATTTTGCTATTGGACAGATAAGGACTCATTTTCACATTATATAGTTCCTAACGTACTTCTAGATACAGATCAAGCTTTTATTTTGGTGAAAAAAAAAACTGGAACTAGATCAGATATATCCCACATGCAAGATTTAGATGGTAATAGTAATTAGTACTTATAGTAGTTAGTGTCTTACAGTAACTTAAAGCTGCAATAACTTTCTTTATCTGGAGATAATTTCAATTACCCAATAGTAAATGAATTCTGTAATATTAATGTAATTAGGTAAAAGTAATAACTAATCAAAATATAGCTAATTAAATGTAAATACTCAAAGAATCAAGTAACTTGCCAAGCTTTTCACAATATCAGAAATAACATTGATTCGCCTCACAACGGCTTCATCAGACTAAAGAAAACAACTGCAGCAAATGTGCTAATATCTGAATCAGTAGGATTTTAAATTTAGATCATTGGCATTATAAATAGGGCGCGGTATCGAGCGAGCTAAACTCACACAGAGCTACAACCGAGCAAAGAAATAATGTCAACAATTGTGTGTTGTTTACATTATATCTGAATAGCACTAATTCATAGGGCGAACTGCAACATCTGTTTACGCCCGAGAAGTGCCCGAGAATCAGAGGAAAAAACTGCCATAAAATAAGGAATTTATGAGTAAAATTCTTTCTATATCGGCGTAGATCACCTGAGGGGTTTTTAAAATTTATATTTCCCTTATATTTCGCAAGAGAAATAATAAAAATATGTAATATATACTTACTGTTATTTAGTTTCAATAACATACGCGTACATTTTTAGTTATCATTTATTTAGATCTAGAACGTTGTTTATGTTCCTTTTTCTAATATGAAAATGAAATGTCAGTGATTCTGAAATTTATTACAAATTCTGTAAAAATCATTTCAGAATGCCAAAATATCGCACGTTCGTCACTTAGCTTTGCTAAAACATACACATAAATAGTTTTTATGCAGAGAATTTCGTTAGTTTACAAAATTTCGTTACATGTTTGAATAACGATGCTCGAAGTATTTCTGAGTACAAGGAACTAACACAAATCTCAAATTTAAAAAAGGAGGTGTGACCACCACACGACTTTCTTATACGTATGAGCGTTTCAAACTATACAATTTTAAGAATTTTTTTAAACAAAACTTATTAAAAATCCTATTCGAAGTACTTTCATTCTCTTAAATTGCAAATCCAACTCAAAATACTTTTGTACTCTTAATAAATATATATAGAATGCATAATTTACGACATGTTTGCAAAAAATCGCTATTCGGTAAGAGTAAAAGTGGTACTTCCGGTCCGAATATTGAAATTTTTTTAATACAAAAGATATTTATAATTATAATTTAAATACTTTTATACTCGTAATGTACCTGCCTAGAAAGCTTGACTTACGAGGTATTCGCAAAAAACTGATTTTCGATGAGAGTAGACCTACTTCCGGTTGGAATTTCGAACAAAATGTTTAAGACAATTTGTCTCAAATCTAATTTTGAGTAGGTACATTTATATTATTTATAAATTTGTGTAAACTTAGTAATTGACGAAATATTTGCAAAATTCGATTTTTTCACTGAAGTAAACTACTACTTCCGGTCTATCGATTTTACTGAAAAACTAATCAGATCTCAAGAGGGAAATTATACACGTAAATACAAAATTTGGAATAGATATCTACAGCGGTTTGACCGCTATCGTGGTCACAGAAATTTTTTAAAAACCACTTTTTTTTGGTATCAGGGGACTTCAAAACGTGGACATCTGCAAAAATCTCGAGGTCGAAAATTTTCGTCATCACAATACTTCCTTATACTACGTATAAGAAAGTAATAAAAAAACAGTTGTTATTCCTTCAGGAACACTTTGGAAATGTGCTTAAAGTAATCACATATTTTGAAAATCGAATCTCAAATAAAAAAATGGATTAACCACATTAGATGTGGCTATTAATAATTTCAAAAGTATTCCAAGTGACTTCGGATGTGGCCTTCGGCAAAAGTTAGACGCAGTTTTTAATAGAAATCCAGATTTAATAACATTGCGGCAATTGTGTATGCTAAATACGCTGACATAAAAGAATAGATCCAGTACGCACATATAACCAGTTGCGATGTAGAATGGACGTTTTCTATATACAAGGATGTATGTACTTAATTCAAAGAGAACAAGTCTTACAGAAGAGAAAATGAACAAGTATTAAGGTATTTTGTATTTTAAAGATCACCAGTCACTTGTTATCCAATTATATAAATAAAATTAAAACCTATTTAAAAACACAACATTTCAATAGTGCGCCCATGGGCGATGAGTCATGGCTCGCTCGATTCCGCACCCTAATTATAAATAATGGACGAGTAAATTAATTACATGCACCCCCTATTTTCTCTTCGGGAAATATTACAGAGGATATACAAAAAAAGGAAGTAATATTTTTGATACTATCATTTCACAAAAATGCTGTGGGAAAAAAGAAAAAAGGTTGTGATAAATCATAAAAATAATAATAAGTAAAATTCAAATAAAACGTAAAGTGAAATCATACAATCAAATACTGCATAAAGAAAGTTGTTTGAACATTTTCTTAAAAATTGAGGTGTGGTCACCATACGCCGCGATATTCATGTACGTTTCGAGTTTTATTATAAAATGTTTTTCAAATTTTTGTTTTTGATTTATACTCTTTAGAAGTTTGTTTAAACTTAGTTGTTTACGAAATACTGGTGAAATTTTAGTTTTTCCCTGAAGTAAACTAGTAATTCCCATCTATCGATTTTACTGAAAATCTAATCAGAACTTCAGGACAAGACTGTATTCCTAAAATTAAAGTTCGGTATTAATATCTTTTGCCATTATATCGTGGTTACACATACAGAAAGAAAAAGAAGAAGAGAGAATTTAAAAACCACGTTTTCGTTATCATGGAACTTTAAAATATAGACATCATAAAATATCTCCCGGTCGATAATTTTCGTCATCATAATACTACCTTACACCGCGTTTATGAAAGTAAAAAGCATAAATGTACCTATTCAGTTAATTATAAAGTAATAAACAGGAAAGCAGAAGCAGATGTAGTTACAAAAATTACAACCACGTGTTTAATAAAAGTTATATCGAAACATATCCACAACGGTGGACTTTCTTCGTTATGGGTCCGTCGCTGGTGATCAACGGATCGTCTTTACATACATAGGTACATATATTTATACAATTATCATTATGTTACGGCCAAGTATGCAAATTACTCTGTTGCGTCCTGAGTTAGAGAATTAAAGAAAATTATCAAAATACATCCTGTGTAATTAATAGTTATTTTCTATTGTTCCAAATGACAAAATTGAAAGTTGAAGAACTACATTAACCTCTCTAAACATATAATAAGTAGGTATAATTTTATTCGTAAGGATATACACAATAGACAATTAAATGTATGCAAGTTTAAAAAACTTACATACCAACAAACAAAACAAATTCTAATTTTATTGTTTGAGATAATGCTTTCCCGAATTACTTATAATTACTTTAATATCGATAGTAATTGTGGTAAATATTTAGAACATTGTGTGGTATAAATACCTAAAATTGAACACTTTAAGTTCGCAGTAAGAACACATAATTCTAATTCATTTTTTGTTATCTATTCAGAACATAATAATTAAAATAGAAATAAAATTAATTACTCTGGAGAAGAAATTAAAATGACATAATCATCCAGGAAATATTAATTTTATATATTTTTTTACTGCCTTCTTTAAAATCCTATTTTTCGTATATGTTTCTATGATGGTGATTAAACACATTGACAGCTGTGAGTTCGTGCGCATTAGCTGAACTAAGCAACGGACTTCTTAATCACAGGCTGATTATTATATCTAGGCTTTTCAATTGCAAAAATCACTTGAAACTCAATGAAGTTGGTTGACGCTTGTCATCAATCTGTCAAAATAACCCCACATGGTGTGATAATAGACCAGTTATTTTGTATTATTTTGATTATTTGCTGTGGTAGAAAAAATATTAGTAGTATTAGTGAAACGAGTGACTAAAGTACTCGTTTCACTAAAACCTCGCTCCGCCATTTTTCTAGTCATTTGACAGTTGCGTTTTGTATATTTTCCACGCTTTTTTCACTTAGTTTTCTCTTATATTTATACAACAAAAATATTTCTTATTAGAAGTCAGACCATTTATTTAGTGTCGACCATAATATATCGTGGGCCCCAATCTCGAGTAAAAGTAGAAACCTACCTATTTCTCCACCAAAGAAACGCGGTCGTTTTGGCCACTTGCCCTTATTGAAAAGCAAATAATTCTCAATACTTATAAGAGGCTGAGAATTGAAAATACAAAAAAAAAAGTACAAATATCATCACATATAGTGTCGACAACAGGTAATATTGTATTATAATTTATGATATCATAGGAAAATACATTTTTATTTTGAATAAAAAGTACAAACATTGCAACTGGGCGATCACCCGTATATCTGGGTTAGACCGACCACCAACTACGGATAAGATTGACTTCAAATCGTAACAAAACGTATATCTTCGAACAGCATAATAATAATAATAGTACGACTTTTCTTTTTCATTTTTCCGCATAAATCGCAGAAATTCTCAAATTTCGAGCATAAATTATGAAGCCAACGACTGCAATTCACACATTTGATCCAGTCATCGTCTTTAGTGGTTTCACACCCTACGCATTCATTTTCATCATACTCGTCTACTGATGTATTACTTTCCTGCAATACTGGACTTTCACTGTCCGAATCTGAAGATGCTAATTGGTTTTTTTTTGGTTTAACCACATTTCTCTTTTGAATTTGACAGTTTTTTTGTTTCTTTGTATTTTTTTGTTCATCTGAATCTCAATGCGATCTAAACTATTTAGAATGACTGCAAGCTGTCTACCTCGTGTTTTAACCACTACTTTTGCACTAGTGTTAGGAATTGGCGAAATAACGTTCTCCAACAATTTCTCTGGCGTAGGGTCAATATCAACTAATACAGTGTAAAAATTGGCGAAATAACGTTCTCCAACAATTTCTCTGGCGTAGGGTTAATATCAACTATTACAGTGTAAAGATCTTGCGAACAGTCAGGTGACGAAATACGTTTGTTAGTTTCCTAAATGGTGCAGTGCCTGTGGCTCTAAAACCAGACATTCCATTTTCCACAGTTGCGACTTTACCCCAGGCTTTTCCGAAAAGGTTTCCAGATACCACCTTTGTTATTTTCCTATTTGGATTGGTGTTTAAGAAAGTGTTACAAGCCGCGTAGTAATGGTTTTTCAGTGATTTAAAAAAGGAGCTGTCTAGAGGTTGTAGGTAATGAGTCGTGTGACTCGGCAAACAAAGTAGAATGATTTCGTTCGCTACGCATAATTCCAGTACTTCTACAGAATTTCCGACTATTCCTTGAAAATGGTAGCGTTGACATATGCCGATTTAACCGACATAGCAATTTGAAAGTCAGGTGTCATTCCGTATAAAAATTCATTCTTTCTATTTTTTCCTTTAAATATTGCGTAAGGTAGGAGAAACATTCTTTCTGCATTGCAGCAAGCTATGATGGAAATGGTTTCGCCCTTCTCGCCTGATGTAAACGAAAAAATATTCTCTAATAGGGTAAACTAGTTAAGTCAATCATAGACGGCTTTGCCTTTTTCGTTATTGAACGTGTGCTTCAATTTTAGTTGTTCGGCAAGTTGAAAGGTCCATATTCTGACGGACTCCCGATCTGATGTAAATCCAAATGTTTGCATTTTTTTAATATGTCGCATAATTTCAGTTCTGCTTCATCTCCCAACATCGATGACGGACCCAGTCTCTTTCGTTTTATTCCGTCCGACTTCTTAATATAATCTTTTACAGTTGTTTTAGGAATCCCAAACTCTCGGGCGGCCTCATTTACACCCATTGTACCATTTTGTACATATTGAATTGCATTTCTTAAAGAATCATCACACCATTTAGCTCTTCCTTCATTTTTTCTTTTGTAAATTGTGGGCATTTTTGTTAATCTGTAACAATATTATTTTACAATATATTTAACTGCTTAAATTGGGCTTCACTAAATCTCTAATTTTTTTCAAACCAAACTCTACCAACGTCACGGGAGGGATGGACCACCCTATTAACTGGAGAAAAAACGAAGAACGACTACATTTTTGAGGTTATGTTACAGATTTATGCATAATTTTATATTCCAGTATCGAAATAGTTTAAATAAACTTACCCGTCTTTAAAATATCACTAACACAGTAAATGAGTCAGAAAACTTTCAAGTTCGTAAAAAGTTTAAAACTTAAGTTATAAATCCACACTGATGTCACAGCCCGTGTTTACACGTTGGTTGCAAGAAGCTCAACTAATTCCATCGAATATGTGAGACACAGGGCCCTCTCTTGCTTTTTTCTTGAGTTATTCATACTGGTCGGACTGTCCCGGTGGTGGATTTAACAACTATTAAGTATAAAGCCAAAAAACAACCAAAATACCATTTCAACTAGAAATGAGCGGACCAGTTTTACTGGATTTGGTTAAACACCTATTGAGATTACCATCCCAACTAAACCCCATTGAATTGATATGGGTCGAAATAAAAAATTACGTTGCCGCAAATAATAAAAATTTTAAAATGGCAAAAGTCAAACAGTTACAGTGTATAGAACATGTAATTAAAGAGGAAGTGAGTCTATTAGGTGTTAAAATACTGATTAAGGTATGTATAAATATGTTTAAAGTTTATTGTATGTACATTGGAAAATATATTTTACTTTGTGTGTCATTATTTAGCTATACATTTTTCAGGTTGCTCTGTAAACATGAAAAACTTTTAAAATATAAAGTATATCTTTCGTATTATTTTTAGATATCACGTACATAACTAATTAACTTCCTTGACCAAAATGCAAATATTGTTGTCATATTTTAATATAAATATTCCAAAGTATGTAATTGCAGGAATTTTACTGAAAATGTTTGAATACATAAATATTGATATAAAAATATTAAACACGTACATATAGTCTAGGTGCATGGATATTGTAATGAAACAAGCCCACAGGGAGGTAGACATCCGGGAGACGACAAAAGAAAGGCAAATATTCGGCGCGACTGGTAAACAGTCGTAAAGTAATAAATCATCTATTTATATATGTACTGCGAAGAGACAGAATGTCTCTTGCATGTTCTACAAACATCGAGAAGAACACTAGCGTTTATCTGGTGTGTTCCAGATGTTTCGTACATGTATATAAACCGATGAACCGATGGATGGGGAATTCCGGAATAAGAAAGTCCTTAAGTAATCGTCGCGCGGAACAGACCAAAGTAGAAATAAATATAAGAAATAAATAAATAGTTCCTTGCGTGGTACGGTGTTATATAAATAGAAGTTATATAAATACGGTAGTGTTACATAAATATTAGTAATAGAAATAAATACCTGTGTTAAGTTAAATCGTAGTAGTTTAAGTGTGATACATTAGTTTTATATTTTTATATTGTGCTTAATTAATTTTACGTGTGTGAATATACAGACTGTTTTAAATAAATAAATTGCACGAGTTGTTTATTGCGAACCCGAAAACGTTACAATATCAATGCGTATACACATAATATAATGTACGTAACCTTTATCATAAATTTGTCAAAAATAAATGTCACCATGTATGCATCTCTACTTGGTGGTCCGCGGAATTAAAAAACAAAGTATAGGTTTGCCCTAACGTACTAGACTATTAACATAAGAGAAGATTTATCTACAGCTTAATGATGACGCTATTAAGGACTAAAAATTAACTGTAAAAACACATACAAAATATATACAGAGTGAAACGCCAAGAGAAACTATTAAAGTTAATTCCTAGTTAAAACCTGCAGATATACTTTACACTAATTGGAGAATGCATAATGCAAAATGCAAGGCACATTTCAACGTCCAACAACGACTTAATTTGATAAATTACAATAACTCAAATTGCTCTCATTACACTCGTTTACATTCTTATATGTAATAATCTAAATTACAAAGGCTAACTAGCAACGCGTGCCACTCAGATGCTAATCTTCGTTAACACATGTATAAGAGTATGCACGAGTATAAGCACGGCAAGTCGTCAACGTACATACAAAATAAAAGTGGGAGTTCCAATTTTAAACGAAACCACATCAACTGGAACAATAAAAACCAGAGCATGTTCCATAATAATTAACGAATAAACCGCCGCAAATATTCGAAATCGTAATAAACGCACGCAATTAACCCGGTGGATATAATTTTAAGCGTGGTTTAACATATTTAAATATTGCACGTTAACGTTTGTTTATTTTCCTACATCCTTTTGCTGTAGTAACGCATTTGTTCCTTCTTTATCTCGTACGCTTTTATTATAACTTGGATTTCTTATCCCCTTTTACTTATTCTCGTTGTTCTCCTCTTCGCTTTTTCTGACGATGTTGTTAAAGGTTTCTCTTTCCTCACCAACGTGTTCTAAGTGTTTTGTCTCGGAGTCACGACGATAATAAAGCTTCTTAATTTTGCAGGGTCTCTCGGGCTGCATGCATGCATAATTTATTTTCCAGTATCCACGGCCCATTACAATGCAATTATTATCTATAAGGAACTGATGTGTATGTTATAAATCACCAGTGACTTATTGAATACAGTAAAACCGTCCGACTATATCTCTTGGATATGTTAGTGTGTGTATACATACGAACGAATGCCGTGATGTTAATTTACGCCCGGATATTTTCTCGCACGTGGATTTTTCCTTTTCGATTTGTGTTTGCGTTCACGTGTGTGCGTGGTACAACGTGTGTGAATGCATATATGTGTGTTAGATATTGTTGGCGCCATATGTCTTGTTACACAAGTTCGGTATAAATAATAACCGAAACGAAAAAAGATAGGACGTGCCTTATGGAGACTTACATATTCCCAATTGTGATTATTAATTTTTAAATTATGTTTTATAGTTTAAAACGTATACATGTTGACAAAATGAATTATTAAGGGCATTTAGACGACGTTCGTGATTATCAGAACATGCATTGTCTGTACATAATAATAATTATAGGCCGGACGCTAGAGGTTGATGACTCATCGTCCATGGGCGCACTATTGAAATTTTCTATTTTCAGAGTTTTAATTTTATTTATGTAATTAGATAACAAGTGGGTGGTGATTTATAAAATACAAAATACCTATTACTTGTTCATTTTGTAGTTCAAGTCGAGTAAAGAAGTATTAATATTTACCAGCAATACTTTCTCAAAGTTCTCCTCTGCAAGATTTGTTCTCTTTGAATGAAGTACATCCTTGCAGATAGAAAACGTCCGTTCTACATCGCAAATGGTTATAGGTGCGTACTGGCAATATGTTATTAAATCTGGATTTTTATTAAAAACTGCGTCTAACTTTTGCCGAGGGCCACATCCGATGTCACTTGGAATACTTTTGAAATCATTAATAGCCACAACTAATGTGGTTAATCCGTCTTTTAATTTGAGATTTCGATTATCAAAATATGTGATCAGTTTAGGCAAATTTCCAAGTTGTTCCTGAAGAAATTACAACTGATTTTTTAAATTTGGAATTTGTGTTAGCTCCTTGTACTCAGATATACTTCGAGCATCGTCATCTAAACATGTAACGAAATTTTGTAAACTATCGCAATTCTGTGTATAAAAACCAGTAGCTTCCAACCATGTTCCCCATCTAGTTATTACTGTCGAGGGAGGCAGTGACAAATATGGAAGTTTTTCCCTGTAAAGAGCTACTCTTGATGGTGCTTTTCTGAAAACCTTTGAAAAGGGGATACAAGTCTATCAACTTCTAGATAGGTGTCTCTGATATATTCACAGATTCAGTGGATAGTGTGTGGTACACAAATAATATGCAGTAGTCTATAGTTTCCTTTAATAGTCTGCCTTTTCTTAACATATATGCCGCACTATCAGTATTTTTTCCTGTACCTGTCGTCCGAATAAAGCATTTTGTAAATTTTGCAAATTGTCGTTAATAGTTTTAGCAATTGTATCCGCATCAACCGTATTTATAACTTTAGATGGTATTACATACGCGTTATATGGAATAGTTGGATGTAGTACACCAGCTACAACATTTACCACACAGCGTCCTAATATATCGACAGTTTTGTCGACAGGTACTGATTTGAAAGATGTCTTCTAATGCATTCTACTGTTTTCGTGAAGCACTTAGAAACATAATATTTGCGTAAGGTGGATTCATCAGGAACATTTCGACCAGTATATTTTTGAAGAAATGTTTTGAAAATGTGATTGTCATGTTTATTTAATGGGATATTAGCCGCCATTAAAGCTTCACAGTGTTCTTCGTTAAAATTGTCAGCTTTCAACGGGTCCAATTTCTGTGTATGTTTTAGCGATGCTAAGTGACGTTGTAACTCTGTAACGATATTTTACAGACTTTGCAATAAATATCGAAATCACTGACAATGGATATACAATCAGTATGACCCCTAATACAACTCGCCATTGTTTCACGATGCCATTCTCGACGTTCTTCCATATCATATATGAAAAAGTAACATAAACAATGTTCTAGATCTAAATAAATGATAACGAAAAATGTATAAAAAAATTTAACGAAAGACGGTGTCGTCCAACTAAATCAAGAATTACTTTAATCATTCGGATATGATTTAAGACATTTTATTGCTCTACAACACAAACGGCTCATTTGCGAACATATGTTTATTAAACAAAAAGTGTTTGTGTTGACCTCCTCTACCACCCGTTCAAGTTTGTCGGTATGTTTTTGGAACTTGCTGTATATTATCTATACGTACACTGCAAAAAATGCGAGTAGAATTAAATACGAAATTTAATGGTAAACTCTTTTTTTTTTGAGAAGAAAATAATGGAAGCCTCATTTATAATTCTTATTTTACTCCTCAATTCTACTGTGTTTTGTAAATTTACAGAATAGAAATAATTTTGCCTATATTATAATATTGCATTTTTCATTATGTTTCTACCGCGCGATCATTTAAATTCTAAATTATAGCAGGCGGGATTTTTTTATTAGGTTGTCCAGAATGTCAATTATTGATTAATTAACATTATGAAACGTCACTTTGACAATTCAAATTGTAAATTAGTATCTACTTATATACCAACTTAATTTAAATTTCACAGCCTGCTCAAATTTAGAATTTAAATGATCGCGCGGTACTTTTTTCCAACAATTTCTATGATTTGTAATTTTACAGGACTGATAAAAAATTCCGGCAGTAATTACTATTGGTAATTGAACTGTCCGTGATTTGTATCAGAATTATTTTTGACAGTGTACATAACCTTAAAATATCAAAACTAAAAATTGTTATATTACATCTTCTACACAATTTCATATTATTTTCCATTAAAAAATTATTTAACTAGTTTTATTATATACTAGGCTCCCGTGATTATATAGAATTTTTGATTTAGATTGCTTGTAATACTCTAGAGAATAAAACATTGCCTATTTCTTTTTATATATTATACCTATTTATCAATTTTTTATTTTATTAGCTGTAGCATATAGAATAATACAGAAAGCTGCTTGCTCAACTTAGCATTGAAATCTCCAATATTGAACATTATGTCGTACGCCTAAGGTTTGCAAATAGTCAATTATTCTTTTGATTCAATATATTTGTGTAGTCTCCTGGGAGTATTGGTAGCTACTGTAAAATAGTCCTGCTATATTTTACTTTATACGTATCGAAAACTATAATACGGATATTTTACCTATATATTTCAACTGTGCATTTTCCTTTTTTTATATTATAAATTAAGTTACTAGCATTTGCCAATTATAGTATCTGTTATGTTCGTTAATAACACACAGTATGAAAGTCTTACAGATAGAGAAAGGGTAAAGATAACAGAATGAACATAATATAAATTACACAAACACATCAATGTGACTTGGGTTAAATGACAGACTTGAAATGCCACTACACTACTCACATGTTTGTATAATAAAACTGAGAATGATTTTGAGTCGTGGACCTTCAATAATTTACAGCAATTAATATCTTGATGATATTTAAATGCTTTTTCAACTTCTGCCAGGTGGTATTTTACTAAATGTAAATTTATTGGAAAAAAACATAATAATTACTTCAAAATGATATATGTATGTATTCTTATACACTATAAACGCTAACGTATTCTTTTTTATACAGCATTCTAATGTTCATTTAGAAGATCATGTTCACACCATTCATGTTAGTGATGACATTTACTTGTTTTGGTAGATGCAACGAAATATATAGGTATGGTGTTTTTTGACACCTTAGAAACATTCTAAGCTCGATTTAGTTTTAGAATCAGCTACCTATAAAAATTCTAAATTTAAATGACTTTCTAAAGAATATAAATGTAACATAGACGTATTTTTGTGGAATTTATTTAATTTTATACAAAAGGGATTATACAGTGAGGACGCGCGGGTTGGTTTAAATTCATTTAAAATTTTTGGTTTTGTTTTATGGAAAAACGCTCGGATAGGTCGATTTTTATTTTTAGCTGCGGTTTTTCTGATGGTAAATTGATGTACAAAGGCTGGTCCAACAATAAGTTACGACCATCATTTTTTTTTTCAAACAGAAACATATGTTTTTTATTTAATTTATTAATTCTACATCGAATTCTAAGTATGTTTCATGTACCACGTCCTATACCCAAACTCAACAGTTTTCGAGAAATTTACAATTGAACATATCAATAACTGCATGTTCAATTGTAAATTTCTCGATAACTCTTGAGTTTGGGTATAGGACATGGTACATGAAACATACTTAGAATTCGATGCAGAATTAACAAATTAAATAAAAAATATGTTTCCATTTGAAAAAAAAAATGATGGTTGTAACTTATTTTTGTTGTTTTACAATTGAACGTGCAGTGATGTTCAATTGTAAATTTCTGGATAACTGTTGAGTTCGGGTATAGGACATGGTGCATGAAACATACTTAGAATTCGATGTAGAATAACAAATTAAATAAAAAACATGTTTCCATTTGAAAAAAAAAATTGATGGTCGTAACTTATTTTTGGACCCGCCTTTGTACCATCAAAAAAACCGCAGCTAAAAATAAAAGTCGACCTATCCGAGCGTTTTTCCATAAAACATAACCAAAAATTTTAAATGAATTTATTTCAATCCGCGCGTCCTCACTGTATGTTAAAATTACTCAATTTGAGCCGCCGTACATTTCTTTTCGAATATAATTATCTGTTAAATGTTAAATATAAATCGATATAAAAAGTATAAATATCCAATATTTTTAAATAAAGATATTAAAATTATTTATTATAAAATTAAGAAATACGCCGTGAAAAATAAAATGTTCAATCAATACAAAACACTTTCAGTCAACATGTTTCAACGTGTTTATTCACCTATAATCAATACCTCATCTGTTTTGATGGAATGCAAGTGAAGTTGTTGACACTTGCACATCGGCGCAACAGTTTCGTGTGTTGTACAAACAAATATTATTAAACGAATAGACAAATGAAATATATTGCAACAACTACACGTATTTGTTGGCCTAACAATGGCAACTTGTTCTATGAGTCTGAATAATTTCGTGTCAACAACTGGTGCTTGTTAAACGAATAAAATCTTGTCATTCTTTGATATCCTTTTTCAGTTGAATGAACTATTCTAGTCTATTAATGCAAAAAATATGAGGTTTCACTTAAGGGTGTGTTAATTTTCAATCTACAAATTCTTGCATTTGATCATCATGAGTTTAAAATCTATAGATAATTTAAATTTATGTTGAACAGTCACTTTTTAGATAAAGCTAGGACTCTTTTATGCAGTAAGTAACTATATTTAATTTGTTTTTACATAAACTCTCAAACTATGATATATACTAATTACAGACATTACATTCGGTAACATCAAACTACGAAATAAAAGAACCGATAAAGTAAGGCTGTTCTAATTTATCTGCTGCCCAGTGAAAAAACGTAAGCGATTCTCAAAATCTCTTCATCTAACCTCGTGCATGAATATGATATGGATGAATTACCTATTTCCTAATTATTGTTGATTCCCAGAATTTACTTTCATGTAACTGACGACTAATTATCGTAGTAGTAGTATGGGGGTGTTCGACTATATACTCGCAAGTATCATAAACTTATTATCTTCACCAGTTATTGATTTTGTCCGCTCTTTTTTTTTTGTATTCAATACTTTCTGTCATTGCTTTATACTTTCGAAAGTCTCTAGCTTCAGCTGACTTCTATCAGGGTATCGCTGTGCATAAATCTGGATGCTAGCAAAGAGTTTCTTTCAGATTCACCCAAAACGTCAATCAATCTATTAACTCTTCATGCGTGAGGATAATTCACTTCGATAATAACTAATAGCGAAGCTTTTATAAATTTTTACCCACTTCTTTAACAGTTGACTCGGGCAGTCAAGCCCCATTCCAGCCTTTATTGGATGAACGAATATTTGGGTGCATAGAACAACAGCGCTCGTAGTACCTTATTTATCTAGGAAATTACAAAAGATAGGTATATTATGCTGTTTGTTAACGAAAATCAAAGTAACAGAATGCCACAATAAAACTCCATTAAAAAAAATGATTTTGTTATGTAAAAATTTCGGAATTAGACTTTGGAAAAACAAAGTTTTTTGAGATATTGTCGAGTGCAACTTATACCAAATGATGCGGAATTTTTCTTGCTATAGTTAATGTTTTTACTTTCTACTATAGAAAAATGATTTTTTTCCTGAACACTTGTTTTGGTCAAAGATTTACAAAAAAAACATTAATAACTCAAAAAATATTGGCTCAATTTTGAAAAAGAAAAATATACAGGGTGAGTCATTTAAAAAATAAGTGAAGTATTTTTAGATTATGCGCCCCAAGTAACCATGAATTTTCCACTAATTGTTTTCTCTTTTATTTAAAACACATAAGAGCAATCGGAAAATCGGCTACTAATGACTCACCCTGTATATATGCAAGTAATAAATTTACTTTATATGGAGAGTAAATTAATTCAAATATATTATACTTGCTATAATGTTGTCATGAATTTACAAATGCTTTCCTTGCGCGTTTATAATTTTATTTATCTCGAACATTCTATGTACGTTGTTTCGCCTGTCGTTAGTGCATCTGTTTTATTTGAAGATATCTTAGAGTATTCGTGCAAGCATCGGCAAATTACATTCCCTGAAATTGTTGGCTATTGTAAAATTGCTTTGGTAATTCATAACTGTTTATTAAATAAATTAGACAAACAAACATCAACAATTGTTTGCGATTCTTCTTCTTTTAGTCTATTTCAATGGCCTTACCGTGACTTCTTTGAGAAAATCTGCTATACAAAGACGAACAAATTCTATTTACTTAAACAACTAACATGCAATTGAGTAAATGACTATAATAGAACCGAGCCGTTGGCTCTACATATATACAGCTGTGGTTTAAACGGATGGTGTAAAATGAACAAACAAGCGGAAAATAATAAAACTAAAATAGTATTGTTTCATTCTTGAGGTTTTAATAATTTCTTATAATACTTGAACCATAATGCGGGTAACTCGAACGCATTTGCGTGCGAAATCGGGCATTTAAAATACCTTGGTGTTTTAAAGTTGCCTAGGTAACAAACAGATAGTGCTATTTTTTATTCAAATAAACATTAATGCTACAATTATTATTGTTAAAAATTCGAAGAGCAGAACATTCAAAATCTTTATCATTGGCTATTTGCAAAGTAGCAGATTGCATCTTCCGGTTTTCTATGATAACAGAAACGTCGATATCTGATGATGTTGATGCAACACCTGTTTCATTAACAGCACGAGCAATACGTTAGGAAACATGTAATTTGTTTACGGTGAACTCTTCGATGTAACCACTAGCTCCAGTCGAATATTTCCACCCAACCTGACGTTTGAGCTCATCCACACTCATCCCACTATTCGCCATGATCGTAGCATACGACAGCTAAAAGTAAGACCCATATATTTAACAGCATCTGGAAGATCCAAGAAACACGCCACAAAAGCAGGACATCTGCCAAAAGTATTAATTCCTACCGCTTGCTTAATGCAAGATCCATTGTTGTATTTTAAAAACACTCTGCCTGTGAATATCTTATCTGGACGTAGTGTAATATATCTTGATCAAACAACTTCGCTTATAATATATCAGAATCAACAGCAGCAAATTTTCAACCTTATTCTGTTTTAGATGGTCAAATAATAATAATGAAAGCGGAGCCCTCTCTCTTAATGTCCGACAAACTTAAATCACTCATTTCATATCTTCTGCATGAGCCAAATATGCCATAAATAACGACCGACAACCTGAAAAACGAAATGTTGCTTTCAATATTTGTCACAACTGTCAAAATAAGACAGCTCTTACCTTCAAAAACAGGCTTGAACAAAAAATTTACGTATATCTTCTTCTCGAAATGCCAAGGATTTCTTGGTGTCGTAACCTTTGTTTGTTTCCTTCATAAACGCATGTAGCTTATAAAATGAAGCTATGTTCACCCCTTTTTTAATTCTTAGCATTTGTAATTCTGAATGCATGTACCGCAGTGTTGACGATTTATAGACAGCGGAATATTATGAAATACAAGAAATTAGGTTAATTAATGACCCGTTTTAATAATGTCACCTACTACTGTGGTAATTTTTGTTTGTCATCTATCAAGGCAATAATTTCTCATATTCTTTATAATATGCAGTTTTTGATTTTCGTAGAATTAATTCCAATTCGGCTTGCTCAGCTAATCTTCACTCATTTTGTACAATGCAAATTCAGGAAATGTGTGAAAAAATGTACAAGACAACTAAACAACAATATTTGCTAACCGCTTCTATGTTAATTATTAAAAATTAGATACACACGCTACCTTGTCAAATGAACCAATTTCTCTATTCTTTTTCTGATTTTCGTATTGTTGTGCAGGTATAAAAGAAAATAGCATATAATATGCATGTATAAGAGCTTCTAAAGCAGTTTCTACATATAAAAGCATTCCGATATCGCTCTTAAACGTATCGCGCGTGCTTTATACACTTACTTATACACTTATATTGTAATATACTATTAAACTTAAAGTAACATATTTACAAAATATATTTAATCAATTTAACCATAAATTAAAATTTACATTGGAAATGGAGAAAAATAAATGTTTAAATTTCTTAGATATGACATTAATAAAATGTAAAAATAGAATCCTTACAACATGGTACACGAAACCTACATTTTCAGGAAGGTATCTAAGTTTCAACCCTTCTCAACCAATTACACAGAAAAAAAGTGTTGTTATAGCACTTGCTGACAGAGTCATAAAACTCACAAGTGCAGAATTTCGACCAGCAATTATTAAAAAAGTCAATGAAATACTAAATAGTAACAACTACCCCTCAGAGTTTATCACAAAATTTTTAAACAGAGATTAAACCAAATATATAATAGTGAAAATGTTCAAAAAAATTTAAATAAAACACAAAGAAGTTAACAACCAAGAAAAAACCCTCATATATTCCAGTGCTATACATATATTGCAAATTTATCGGAAAAAATCAACAATATTGTGAGACCATATAATTTTAAGTTGACATATCAAAACACCAACAATCTCAAATACCTACACACCCGATTAAAAGACCCAATAGTCCCCAATACCATTAATGAAACAATCAGACGAAACCTACATTTTCAGGAAGGTATCTAAATTTCAACTCTTCTCAACCAATTACACAGAAAAAGATGAGTGTGTCCATCACACGACTTTCTTATACGTATGAAAGTGTTACTTCCGGTCCGAATTTTGAAATTTCATTTATACAATAAATATTCCAAATCCAACTCTAAATACTTTTGTACTCTTCATAAATATATATAGAATGCATAATTTACAACATATTTGCAACAAATCGTTATTCGATAAGAGTAAAAGTGTTACTTCCGGTCCGAATTTTGAAATTTTTTTGTACAAAAAGTATTGAAAATTAAGTTGTAAATACTTTTATACTCGTGACGTACCTGTCTAAAATATGTGTGTTTCTCTTACAGCCCTGTTTTATGATTTTATGTTAATAAAATTTTGATAAAGACATATAATATGTCGAAACGTTAAGTATTGTTTTAATTATTCGTTCTTAAATAAAAAACAAAGAACCCACTAAGAAAATAGGCCGCTACCCCAAGAAAACAAATTTTTAAATTTACATAATTACACGGCCAATAAACGAAAAAGGTTTTTCTTTTTAATTAATAGAAAACCTTATCAAAGAAAGGAATATATATATAGTGTTTCGGAATTGCACGGCACTATTGTAGGTACTTCTTCTCCAACATAAAATAAACAAAAAAGTCCATATAAACATATTGCCGTGGTCTCTTGCATATTAATAAGATAATAAGTAATAGCATTAAGATTTAATTTAAGTATATAAAATATAAAAGAGACAATAATAATAAGTTTTATTGTATTCCAAGATTTAACATGAGTATATTAAGTTGCATACATTTTAAAGGGAGCAAACATAGACATAAAAATGAATTTATATTTACAATTTAGATATGAAACAGGTATAAAATAAAAGACGAGATAAAATTTAAGATATATATATTTCTTTTATAGAAATGAGAAACAAGATGTATGGTTTGTGTATAATGAAAAACAACCTGACTTTATAAAATGCGTGAGAATTGCACTGAACATTTTAAATAATGGACCGTTGTTTAAAAATAAAAAAGAAATGAAAGCGAATAACCGAGAAAGGGTTATGCTTAAGGATGGAAGTGTGATAAGAATTAGTCATCTAAATGCAATAAGATTGTATGAAGAAAACAATATTTGATATGCACGGGAGAAAAATATAATTGAATAAATTATGTAAACTTGAGAACGTGCATAAGGTAATAAAACTTTATTAAATAAATCATGCAAAAAGAATAAAAATTTACCTTAACTTATGACTATATAAGTAAATAAATAAAAAAGGATATAAATAAAGATATTCTGAGACCATACAATCTGAAGTAGTGTTTTTATAAACGACAGCTGGCAATAATAAAATACATTCATGAATTCGTATATGTAGTATTATGTTTCATAAGCTGTAGAGAGGTTTAGTACGGTTTTGATGACCTACAAAAAGAAAATATAATGTAAACTTGGTTTGTAGTTTATTACAGATAAATATATCACCGTTGGAAAAGTCCTGGATAGAGGGAAGCAATGAAGGGGCAAACCAAATGGATCATGGTAGTACAAGTAATCTTATTAAAAGAATACCTGTTATTTACAATGTATTTCCAATATTGCCGAGAGCTGGACATAAAACAAAAATAAGAATTGTGTTAGCCAATGGAAAGAGGAAATATGTGGCAAATAGTAAAGAAGGTAATAAATTCATAAACAGATATAAAGAAGAATTATATTAATACAAATATACCTACGTTGGAGAAATGCTGGACAATTTGTGAGAAACTTTTAAAGTGCAAACAGACAATTCTCGGGGTGTTGACATTTGGAAGTGAGGGAACTGTCAAAAGACAACAAGTGTGTGTGTGTGTTCGAATCACAACGGCAACCTGAAAAGCAAAGAGCTCACTGAAGACGCAGGGTGACAACACAAATGGTAGTTTCTGAGGATGGCGTTGAGAGCGGTCACGTGTTTTCCCGGGGATATAAATTGAAAACAAGAGTCGACAAGATTCATTCATTGATTGATTCACGGATTAGCTGGTTATCTGAAAAGAGAATAACAGTAACTTTAAATCGTAGGGTTAGATACACCACGATTCATATTTATTTCTTTTGTATTAGCGTATTAATTTTTATTTGCATTTAAGTTTCATTCATTTATTTTCTTTGGTTAATTGTCTTTGTATTTTTAAAAATAATGGAGATGCAAATGGCAGAATTTGAGAAGTTTTTCAATGATTCAAAGTAAGTTTGATACAAAGAGTTATCAATGTGGCTATGCGTGTATTGAAATATAACGTGCAAATGTATATTCAATATAACGTTGTGCAACAGGGATAATAAATGTTTTCCTGTAATAGTAATAAGTATTTATTAGTTTCAAGTTTACAAAAATGAAATTATTAATGGTGTTGGGTGTTAAGAGGATATAGCGTGCAAATGTATATTTTCTAGCACTCAATTAAGCATCATTAATGTTTACGATAATTTTTGATTATAAATTAATGACTTAAAAATTAAATTTTTAATAAGGAAAGTGTTTCTGGGTAGCGGACTCTGAGATGCTAGATATAACACGTGCGAATGGTTATAGATAGTAATCAGATTCAAGCTTTTTCTCCGAACATTGACCATTGCGAAGTTCTAAGTTTGTCAGAGCATTACGTGCGAATATAATGTCTCTGATGTAATAGAACTAGCATAAAATGTAAATAGTATACAAAAGTTAATTGAATTTTATTTGTTTTGAAACAGGAAAATATTTTAGATTTCTATTTGATTAAATATAAGAAGAATATATTCGTACCATAAAACGTTACAACCTAGAACAAGGTACAAACGTTTTCTTTTAATTATGTTTCTTTTAAATAAAATGGTGAATATAGTATAGCGATGCTATCTATTATGTAATAAATGTTAAATAAATTATACAATTATGTTTTATATGGTTTCTGGTTTTCATTTAAATAAGCTATAACCTTATTCCAATCAAAAGTAAAACAAGAGATTTGACGAGAGAGGAGAAATATAGATATACTGATAGAATTCACGTATACTTATAAAGTACGTGCTGTTAAGATAAATAAAATATACATTAAGGATAATAAAAATTATCATCATCTTTATTATTTATGTTGCTGGAACAGCACACAACATAATTTATTTGGCAAAGCCTAATGTATGGCAATACTACAATTATCATATTCCGAATAGTCATGTTGCCACAGCAATATGTCGCAAATTAATTTATTACTAAGATATTGGAGCATAAAGATATTTATTTAACAATACAACATCCAAAAGAACTGTTTAAAGTGGCCACCGTTTTGTTGAATACACCATTCAGCACGTCAAAGTCATTCTTCTTTGGCACTTCGTATAGCATCAGGATGATCCTTGATAGTTGCTGAGGCTTCCACGATGCGATTACTAAACCACCGATCTAACGGTGTTAGATCGGGAGATCGGGATTCATCAGAGTTTAGTAATCGCATCGTGGAAGCCGCAGCAACTATCAAAAATGCTGGATTCAATAAAACGGTGCCCACTTTAAACAGTTCTTTTGGATTTTGTATAGTTAAATAAATATCTTTATGCTCCACAATATCTTATTAATAAATTAATTTGAGACATATGTTTATGTGGACTTTTTGTTTATTTTATGCTGGAGAACAAGTACCTACAATAGTGCCGTGCAATTCCGAAACACCCGGTATATATATATATGCCACCACACGACTTTCTTATTTATATATATATATACAGCAAGAGCGCGCGAGGTATGATCACCCGATGGTATACGTAAACTCGCATCTAAACATGGTCCGATAATACATATTAGAGTAACGGCACAACATACTAGCATTGCCTGCTCATATTAGAACTCATAGTGATCTGATTATTTTTTTGCAGATTGACAAAAAGAACAAATTAGATTTTCTCTTTAAGTGATGACGATTGCTTAGATAACTAAGTCGATAATAACGCGAAGATTGTAATACTTATAACGTAATTATGATTATCCTAATGAAATTAAATAATAATGTAGTTGTGTACAAAGTTATAGCAGTACAACTGGGTTTTAGAATGAAATAAAAACAACCCGCCTGAAACATCTGCAGAATAAACTAAGATGTCTAGAGAAAAATAAATAAATAGAAATTTCATGGTAAAAAAAAAACTATAAATAAGTATAACAGGAATACCATAAAATAACATAAAAACGACCCTTGAAATAGAAATTAAAATTAGAGATTCTCTCCAGTAAATATAACGAAATAACAACTCTGGAAAAATAAATCTATATATCTATATCTGGCGAACACAGCTAGCGGAGATCATTTGCCGAATATACGTCCGAAGAATATCGACTAGCATCGGGTGATCATACCCCGCGCGCTCAAGCTGTATATATATATATAGTAATAATAAAAATATCGACCGTACTTAATAACAATAATAAATTATCAGGGTTATCGCTCCGTGTATTCTAGTTAAATAAAACTCAATTCGGTCATTCTTCTCTATATTTCGATAATGTTTATTATCTTCATCGGGAGAGTGCTATCAAAAATCGTAATGAATTTGTTAAAAAGGAAGCATAAGAAATTAAAATGTTACTTACATCAATGAGTTAGCACTGGCAAAGACATCAATATATTTAAAATATTAGTGGAAACACTTTAAAGAAACATTAAAATGGGAATGATGTTTTTAAAAAAATTTAGAATTTTCTGTCAGAAATGACATTTAAAAAAATATATTGATATCATCACAAAATTAGAATACAGTGCCTTGTACTAATATAATATACAAAATTATTTAAATCTCTTTAGATGATCTAAAGTACAAGAATTTTTATGAATTGAAGCAGAAAAATTTAAATATTTTAGGAACAATATAATTTATTCACAAATGCGTAATAGGTTGGAATATATCACACTTAAATTATTTGTATCAGTTTTATAATATATTGTATTAGTCTCTTTGTTAATATAAATCATTTCAAGAACTATTCTGTTTTCATAATTACGTTCTTTACTTAATATTTTAACATTATCATAATCAAAGGTATGTTTGAAATCTAAAAAATTCCCAGCTAATGTTAAAATATTAAGTAAAGAACGTAATTATAAAAACAGAATAGTTCTTGAAAAGATTTATATTAACAAAGAGACTAATACAATAAATTATAAAACTGATACAAATAATTTAAGTGTGATATAAGTATTCCAACCTATTACGCATTTGTGAATAAATTATATTGTTCCTAAAATATTTAAATTTTTCTGCTTCAATTCATAAAAATTCTTGTACTTTAGATCATCTAAAGAGATTTAAATAATTTTGTATATTATATTAGTACAAGGCACTGTATTCTAATTTTGTGATGATATCAATATATTTTTTAAATGTCATTTCTGACAGAAAATTCTAAATTTTTTTTAAAAACATCATTCCCATTTTAATGTTTCTTTAAAGTGTTTCCACTACTATTTTAAATATATTGATGTCCTTGCCAGTGCTAACTCATTGATGTAAGTAACATTTTAATTTCTTATGCTTCCTTTTTAACAAATTCATTACGATTTTTGATAGCACTCTCCCGATGAAGATAATAAACATTATCGAAATATAGAAAAGAATGAACGAATTGAGTTTTATTTAACTAGAATACACGGACCGATAACCCTGATTATTTATTATTGTTATATATAAAATAAGCTGTTATTAATGTTGTTATTAACAACTTATTTGGAATTATAAAAGGTTTCTATTCGTATGAAATTCATGACATTCATGATTAAAGTTGACATATTGCTGTAGCATATAAATATTTTTGTGTGTATTACCACACGTAGGGTATAGTCTTTTGTACACATTATACTCTTTAAATTATTCTTTACACACCAAGAACTTATAATTGGTTTTGTGTTTTATCTTATATTGTTGTGTCATGTACCTTATAACTATTGTGGGTCATGGCAATGTTTGTGGTTGCTTCTTCTTAGCTGATGATTTTTCTCTTGTTCATAATTGGGAAAAGGTAATAGTTTTTAAAAAAAAAAACTTTATGTCTATTCAACATAATCATGTATTTTTTTTTTATTTTGTAATTTAAAGATTCAAAAGTATAGTTTTCTTTATATACACACATTTATGCTCTAAACAAGATACATAATTGAAAAATGCTCATATCATTTATACCTAATGCCGGTTGTAATGTATGTAAATCTTTTGTTTATTTATTTATTCTACCAAACAAAATAAATATTTATCCTGCAAATAAACAAATGTAAACTTTTATTGTACGTTTATGAATATACTCATCGACGTTATAATATTTATGTATAGGCTTCAATTAATTGCTTTAGACAACCATTTGCACTTGTTGTATCTAGCTCTTAATCTATGCCTTGTGAAATTCTAATTTATTATTCGCTTAATTTGAAAGAAATTAATGATGTCTAGACAATACGATGAAGAAAATGCTCATTTTCACGTAACATCTCTCCAACTGACCAACACCATTAATCCTATTTGGTTGTAATTCCAACTATATAAATTTAAAATAAACCTTACAGGATAAATTATTTACTTGTCTATTTTTGTCCAACAATACATTGATTAATCATTCGCACGTAAAAATCAATGTCTGTCCAACAACTCGTATAACTTCATTTTCAAAAGAAATAATAAACTTACTTGTTATCAAAAAATCTATTTTGAATGTCCATTATGAACGCTTCAAATGAATTCAAATGTATTAAATAAAATAAATTACTGTGACTATATGTGTTGAAGAAATAATGAAAAACTACAATATAACAATTAAAAACTTTAAGAGACCTTCCTTTTGTAAGTGTTTTGAGAAGTTCACCTCTCGGAGGTGTTATCAGAAGTCTACCTGTCGAATCTTGTCTTTGTATTTATAGCGGCAAAAATAAACTATGTTGACCATTGCGCCCTCTAGTCCATGTTTAGGTTGGTACTGGAATACACTTTCCCGTAAAATCGCTGCCCATATGTTGCCGCCTTGATACACGCACACATACACATTTTGTTCTGACAGTTCACAATTTTTCTTAAACGTCAACATAACCTTCCAATTCAAAGATCTCCCCTGCTTTGCACATCATTCCCAACGGTAGGTTTATTCTTGTCACTAATACCATCCTTCTTTGTACTCGTCAATGAACCTATTACCTTGTTCATTGTTCGATACATATTTTTTCTTTCCATTTATTAATGTTATTTTTACTTTTCTTTTAGCCAGATTGTGCCTTGGCAAAATGGGAAACATGTTGAAGATAACCATTATTTTTCTTCCCGTACTGCCTGTCCCTGTAGAACACGTCCGCCTCTAGTCCCTGAAGCATTGTGTTACGAACAAATCATGAACACAGATACCTTTTATTTATTTATAATGTCAGCTTTTAAATACAAAAATATGTCACTGCTGATTGCTTCTATGTTTTACATATTTTTATATCCTTTTTATTAGTCTAGTAGTAAGCTAAGGTAAATTTTATTCTTTAATACTATCTAATTCTTAAACTCTCATAAGATTTTCACTGCTTTATGCATATAAATTACAATAATTTACTCATTTATATTTCGTGCATATCGTATTTCATTTTTTTTATATAATTCTATTGCTTTCACATGACTCATTCTCTTAATTGTTCCATCCATTAACATAACTCTTTCTCTATTGTTTGCCTTCATTTCTCTTTTTGACTTAAACAGCGGTCCATTATTTAGAATGTTTAAAGCAATATTTACGCATTGTATAAAATTAGGTTCCTTCTTTTGATATGTAAACCATACTTTTTGTGTATCTTTTCTACAAAAGAAATATATTACTTATATTTATTTTGTCTTTATTTCATATATTTCTTTATTTAATAAATTTTTATTCTACATCTTTTGTTTTTATATTTATTTAATAAACTTTATTTTGCATATTTCATTATTTACTGGAATAATAAAAATTTGACTATGAGTATGCAACTTTGTATACCTTCATGTAGTTCTTGTTGCATAGTTTTACTCAATAATATCTAAATAGGACTTTTTCTTATTTTTATTTTTTATTTCTAAGCTTAAACTAATTCTTAAATCAATCTCTAAAACTATTCTTATTTTACAAGTTTGCGAGGTCACAGCAATATGTATTTGCTGTAAATGAGAAAATTTATAAATAAGTGTCTTATTTATTTGGTATGTAATTGTGAAAGTAGAGAATAGTCATATTTAAAATATGTGTTTTAGAAAGAGAAAGATATATCAAAGTATATTTGACTTGTTAAATAACTATGTATTATAATGATAAACTAACTTGATGTAAAAACTTAGTTACCAATTTGGAGAAAACCTAGGGGATTTTGTTGAAAACAAATAAGAGAGAATTTTAATTTCATTGAAAGAGGGAAAGTAATTTATTTTTCTCTACTAAAACATTATTTTAGTGTTTAAATACAATATAAAAGTATACAGAATTGTAAAATAGTTATAATAGAAAGGTGAAATTAAGTGACTTACTAAAAGTTGAAGAATATTGTTACCGAAAATTCAGCCAAGGAATAGAGGACTTCGGATGAAGATTATAGCTACATAATACATGTAAAAGAAGAGAATACAATTAATAACAAACATTGTACTAATTTAAATGGAGAATGGACTTACCGAATAATTAATTTGGAGCAGAAAGATATTAATTTGTGTATGGAACCAGAATAAGATGATCCAATTTTATGTGTAGCAGAAAGCAGCTCTACATCAATTTTGGGAGGAGTTATTTATAATAATTGCCGAGGATTGAAGATAGGAATCAGTTTTCCGGATCACACTAAGAATTACGAAGCAAATGAGCTCTGAAGAAAGAAAATTATAAGGTAATATTTTGTATAATTTATTTGAATTAACAATAAGTCTTGCAAGCAATGGATCAGATAATCATTGATCTATTATTAGAAAATTATTATTATTCTAATTGAAAATAGCTATAATTAGCTTTTATAAAGACATTTGATTATAAATTCATCATGGAACAAACACAGTTTTAAAAGTTACTTCCATTAGTATTGTTTATATGTCAAAATACTATTATATTAAAATTCAATTTCAACCTATATTTATTATTACTGAATTTCATTTATCTGTTTAGATTTCGTTCAAATACACTTACAGAGTCAATTTTTTAACATACGTATTATATTTGGTAATAGATTTGGAATTACTTACCTTTGATTTATTGAGATGTATCCTTGTGAGATTCACAAATATATGATTATGTTTTTCGTATACACTGTTTGACTTGTCACTGAACTATCTAGGTTATTGTACTAAACAAACCAAACTTATCTAATTCATTTTGTATTAGATCGAAAACAGCATATTAGGATATTGTAGTTATTCGAATATAAACCCACGTGAGAATAGAGTTTAGAATCATGCTTATTAATTTGAAATACCATTTATTTCAACTATAGAAATAGACAGTTATGATATAATAAATGTTAGAACGATTGGACCAATAGAAACACTTTTATAAATCACGTGTTAGTAGTATATGCGTGACATTAGTTGGTATCTGATTTGCCTATGAAGACTATAGATTCATATGAAGTAGTAGATAAAACGATCAAAGCATTGAGTTATAATTATTGAACCCATTAATAGAATTTAAGTAGATTTCTTTAAAATTTCGAATATTATTTATTTTACGAGCATTAAATTAAGAATCTAAATTAAATATACAACAACGTGTTTGACGAGCATTAAAATATATATATATATATATATATATATATATATATATATATATATATAAGAAAGTCGTGTGGTGGCCACGCCTCATTTTTTCATTCTATATTCGTAGAACCGCTTGCATAATATTTATGTTACAGTTAACGACTTTTTCTCACTTTTACTTTATTCTAAATATGTACTTGCAAGAAGTAACTAGATATGAATGTGAGAAATTGCACTTTAGTTATTGGTCGGTATACATGCCACATAATAATTCCAAGAAGGAGTTTGCAACGGCGTCTATCCTCTCGTATTCACGCGAAAGCCTCGGGTCAGATGAACGCCTAATAATTCACAATCTGAACGCACGAACCAACTTTAATTATTAATTACCGCTGAACTCACATCTCCAAATGCAATTAAACGTAGCTGGCCGGTCTATTGGCACTTGTACGTAGGATCCTCGACGGGCGAATGATGGATTGGCCGAGGTCACGACTTGCATCCCGGGGCTAAAAATGTGATTGACATTCACCCACCCGCCGATAGGACATGCATTAATTCTTATAATCACGGCCTCAAAATCTGTTAGCCTAGTCGTTTAATTGGTACCTGTTTTTTTTTGTTATTTTTTTTTTTAATAACTCCAAGCACTTAACTTTAATGTGACGGAAATTACGCAATACCAATGGTAGGTAGTATGCCAGTATTTTGCTAATGGAAAAACCTCGAATCACTTAATACGTCAGATGATATCAATTATCATTCTGATAAATACAAAATGAATAAGAAATACAATTCATGTTGATATCGGATGAATTAATAATAAATTTTAAATCGTAAACTATATGTTTATTGAAAAGTTAAAAATAATAATAATTAAATTAAAAAATTACGACTAGTACCTAGTATCTGATTTTAAATCACACAGTCATTAGATTACTATTATTGGCATTTTTGCTTAAAATCAAGGTCATTCTTTATAGTATTAATTATCTCTTTGTAAAGCTAAGCAGAAACAAGTCAGTCAATATAATTTGTTTTACTTTTAACAGAAGCACTACACTTATAAAATTATATCACTTTTCGAGGGGAACACTGAAAATTTCCGGTACCAGCAATACAGTTGGTACCTGACCCATGATTTATGCAAATTCGGTTAACTTCATATTTATGTAAGCGAAAACACATGACAGAACCAGGAACCACAGACTAAACAAGCCAGACTGGTAACTAAATACCAGATTTTATCCAGATTACGCCTCATTGTTTAGCAAATGAAAATATGAATCCTCTACCATCTTTGTCATTTTAGCTGAATCGGAGATGAGACGGAGCTAGCGTCATTTGAAATTTTTTGTTATGTTGTGGTTATACTGCTGATTGAAGGAATACATATTATTTCTTCAATAAATGTCATATATCATTCCAAACAATATTTCAAATTTGATGTATTATTGCAATCCTTTCTTGTTGTACATCATATTAAGTGTAAGTAAGTTGACACTGATCGCAAGTTTATGATTAAATAAGTACAGAGTGAAAATTAGTGAACTGTGGTGTAATATAAACTCATAGGAATATATAGCGTGATTTCATGTATTATATAGTGTAAGTATAATAAACAGAGATTTCTATCAATAATAAAATCTAAGTATTCGTATGTTTTAAACGTACAAGTTTAAGATATGTGTGATTTGTCCAATATGGATTTTACTAACCTTAACCTATAAGGTATGTTCAAATTTTTTCAAATTGTAACTTTCTCGGGCTTTTCCGGAAAGAGTGCAATAGAAAAAATAGCCTTATTTTAGTGTCTTCTTTACGTTAGTTTTGAAAAATTGGAAAATTTCGTGTCGCACAAGTCCTGCTCTTTAGCCGTGTATTTTTCTATTACATTAATAACGTATTAAATGCACATGTACTAAAAACAAGCTCATTTCAAATTTCGCGCTAATATGCTACTAGCGTCATCAACAAGGATAGATGATTTTTGATATTTTTCTATCAAGTAGTTGCCGGTCTGGATTGTTTAGTCTATGCAAGAAATCTCAGATAGTGCTTTTACGGTGACAATTAGAAGTTAGTGATACAGTAACAAAATGAATTTAACAAGAACAATTTCCTGCGATGATTTATTATGATTTTCGAAGTGATTTAAGTCAACAAGAATGTGTCCAGCGAATGAATTCTGCTTTTGGTAGTGAAGCACTATCTTAAACTACAATATATCGCTGGTTTCAAGAATTTAAACTTGGACATTATAGTCTCCGCGATGAATTGGGTGAAGGTCGACCTTCAACGACTGTTGTTGGGGCAAATGTCGATACCGTTCGTGAAATGATTAAGTTAGATCGACATGTGACGTATGCTGAAATTCGTGCATCCTTAGGCGTTGGCGCGACTGCAAAACAATTTTGTGTGATCATTTCAATGTAAGGAAACTATGTGCGCGGTGGAACGCACATAATCTGTCAGCAGACAAAAAGAAGCGCGTGTGAAGTGGTGCAAAGAAACACTGAAACGCATCCACTCAAATTTTCTTTCTTGGCTCTCTCAATTAGGCTGTGAGTGGAATCCACTTCAATTTGATGACGGCCTGTTTCCAAAAATGTTTGAGTTAATTACTACAAAATGTCATTTAGAGTAGTGACTTTTTATGCAAGGAAATGACTCAATGTGTACTCTTTGTTTATCTACTTTTGGTAAATTATGGTGTGGCCGAAGACATCCTCTTTTTTCTCCACTGACAAAAGGAGATAGCTCATCAAGCTGATTCTTTTTGGCCACAAGAAGGGTTATTTCTCTTATATCAAGAGTTTTTTTAAAAAGCATTTTGGAAATTCATTGTTAGAATTGTTAAAATAATAGATATAAGTAATATTTATTTCCATTTTATTGGCTGTGGCAGCTCTCCTCCTTTTCCCCAAGAAACTATCAGTAGTCAACAAACTGATGATTCATGTGCAATTTTCATGTAAACTACTCAAAAATGAATAGGGAATTAGATCTTTTTTTAACAGATCTAATTAATTCGATTAAATTTAACGTATTTTCTCAAACTATAGATAAATTAGAAGGCCCACAGTCGTTTGTGGACCTTTTATTTGGTAAATGTCTTTTCTGTGTGATAAAATATTGAATCTTGTATTTTAACCTTAAATTAATTTAAAATATAAAATTATAAAAATTGCATTTTTTGACAAATATTATTCATTTTAAACGTCATTTCACATTTTCACGATGCCAAGACGTCTTTTAAATAAAGAAACTTTTGATTTAATTGCGTTATTGCATCAGCGAGGGCTATCTGGAGCAGAAATTGCCGCAATATTTAATGTGTCTCCAAGTGTTGTTAGTAGGGCTCTAACAAGATTCCAACAGACAGGATCTGCAAGGAGAAGGCCCGATAGTGGATCTGCGAGGAAAACAAATCAGAGACAAGACCGCTACATACGAATTCAGACAAGGATGAATGCGTTTAGAAGTGCTGTATGGTTGCAAACACAGTTACGTGCCGCCACTGGAGTTAGAGTGTCGGATTAAACCATCAGAAACCGTCTGAGGGAAATGGATTTTCATAGCTGCAGGCCTGTGAGACGCCCAAAATTAACTAATGCCAACAGAATGGCTAGAAGAGCTTGGGTTAACCAACGACTAGCAGAACATTTTCAATGGGAGCATGGTTTATACACCGATGAATCCAGATTCTGCTTATTTAGTGATAATCGTAGAGTAAGGGTCTGGAGAACTTGAGGAGACCATTATAGATGCGAGTTTACAAAAGCTGTGGTGCCTTTTGGCGGCGGTGGTATCATGGTGTGGGCGAGCATTAGTTTGAATGGACTTACGAACCTCCATATCTTTGAAAACAATGTCAATGGACACATATACAGAGATGACATTATCAGCAATATGTGGTCGACTTTCGTGAGGCTGTGGATGAAAACATTGTTTTTTTATTGATGATAATGCACGACCTCATCGTGCACAAATTGTAATGCAAGCAATAAATGATCTGCATATTAACCATCTACCTTTACCACCAACGTCTCCCGACTTGAATCCAATTGAGCACATTTGGGACAGACTTCAAGAACAGCTCAACGAACATAATCCAACCCCAGTTAACGTGCAACACTTGCGGGAAATTTTACCGCTGTGTTGGAGAAGAGTGTCACAAGAACACATTAATAATTGCATTATGAGTATGCCCCGAAGATGTACAGCTGTGACAGATGTCCGTGGCCATTATACACGATATTAGAATTAATTGTTACAGAAAAATGTTTATTTTAGCTATAGATAAAAAAGTTGCTTATTTCATAATTGATCATTTTTTAGTAATCTAACGATTTTTCTGAATAAATATACTTGAAAATTTTAAATTGTTGTGTACAATTATGTATCTAATATACACTACAAATATTTACCCATATTTTCTAAAAAAAATACAAAAAAATGAAAATTCCTTATTTATTTTTGAGTAGTTTATATGCGTCCAAAACGCAGAAAATGTTACATGCGACTTTCTGCCATTTTGGTAAAGAACTGTTAACTCTGCAGGGGGGGGGGTTAAATTTTCCTCCATTATTTACGTGTGAAAATGGGAGTGTTAGAAATCTCATTGGGTTCAAGGTAGGTCACATACATTGACTGACCAACGTTAACATATTCAATTTAAGCAAAATTCCAGTAAAACGTTATTCTGGGAGAAAAAATTAGAAGGAATTATATTGTTGGTGATTACATCTGCTCGAATGGCATTGTATAAGTTCAAATGTTTGAATAATTGATTGATTCATCAGGTGAAGCCACTGTGTGGTGAAATATATGTCGTGTCTACATTAAATATTTTTTAAACTATGTATGGTTTGTGTTATTTACATATTAATTATTCAAATGTTTGTTTGTTATAGCCAACTAAATGTGTTTACGTATTCAAACCTATATGAATACTATGTGTGCGTTTTATTACACGATTAATTGTTTTTATACTAATCTACTTGTATCTGTTATTGGTATTATATTCGTTTATTAGATATAAAGCTTATAATGCCCAAAAAATAATATCTGTCTGGCCTTTGAATGGTTATACCTCACATAAGCCTGCCCGTACTACAAAATAGCAGACATGTATTACTACGATATTGA
This sequence comes from Amphimallon solstitiale, assembly GCA_963170755.1. NCBI lineage: Eukaryota > Metazoa > Arthropoda > Insecta > Coleoptera > Scarabaeidae > Amphimallon > Amphimallon solstitiale. The sequence continues at coordinate 84,409,607 of OY720681.1, read as the reverse complement.
TCTGAGAAATGATACTGCTTGAGGAGTAAAATGACTACTAAGTAAAAGTAAGTAGTCTGACCTTTTACGATTTTATTTACTTACTGGAAAATACTGGAATCTCTGTGTGTGGGTTGTACTAAAGTTCCTTAATTTCTGTAAACAAACAGAATTTCCGAATAGCAGTGCAATACATTTATGCAAGAGAGATATAGTTTCCCAAATAAGCCTCGGTAAAATTAGCTGCTCTAGAGTAGACTTTGGTATATACCAAAGGTTATATACCAGGAAATTTGCTCGTTCTATATATTGAATGCGTTTTCCAATAATTTATAAGTTGCACGCATCAACGCTGATATTAAATTTTAAAAATCTTTATATTTTTTAAATTAATTGATCTTTTACATGTGCGACAAAGATTATTTTCATATAACCAATTTTTTGTGGATAAGAATGCAGGCGTTTTTCCTCCAGAGCAGTTTTTAATTTTTAATTGTGTTTCCGTAGGCCTGTCCATTTACGGTAGACCCTCTCGGCATATATTCAATAAGCAAAGCTCATTCCAGAAAACAGTTGCCATCAGTTTTTTTCCAGAAAATTGCGTCCTGGCCTTTTTTGGTGGTGGAGAGCCCTTATGAACCCACTGCATAGATTCTTCTTTAGTAGAAGGGTTCCAGTAATATACCCAAGTCTCATCCCCGGTAATAATTCGAGATAAAAATGTTTTGTCCCTCTCCAACATAACCAAATTTTCTTGAGAAACTTCTTTTCTGCAATGTTTTTGTTCAGATGTAAGCAATCTGGGTTTCCACCGTGCGGACACCTTCTTCATAACCAAATCGTCATGCAAAATTTTGAGAACACTTGTTTCGGATATACAGACTTCATTGACAATGACAGAGATCTTTACACGCCGATCTTTCAGTACCTACCAAATTTTCGAGTTTTCGCACAACGTTTTCAGTTCGAGATTCAACGGGTTGTCCGGACTTTGGGTCGTCGCTGATTGACTCTCGGCCCCATCGAAAGAGTTTAGACCAATATTTTACTTGGAAATAAGATGGTGTATCTTCCCCATATACAGCAACCATTCTTTCATGAATTGCTTTTGGACCATTGCCTTCCTTTGTCAGGAACTTTATTATGCTGCGATGTTCAACTTTAGTTTCACTCATTTTATCGAGAAATGGACCGTCTCAAATCTCTATACACAGCATAAACTAAACACAACTTAGCACATGTACTTCTAACAGTGACAGCAATTTTTCAATAATTTGTTTGACATCCTCACTCTTTTGTTTCATGGCTAGGTAGATAACATAAAAATACGCTCTCGTATATGACACAATATTAAAAAAAGCTTTTATGTTTAGCTTCTGCCTGAACAATAGGTACGCATTACTTTATTTTAGTTGCGAAGATGTCAACTTTGCTTTCTTAATTACAAGGTTAATAAAACTGTTATTTGTAGTTCAACATACAATTAAATAAATAAATAAACTTTTGGATATATAATAATATTTCTATCAATATACAACACCGCAATATGAGATAGGTATGAATAATGTAATTGCATGTTATCTATTGCTAAAGGATGTAAAATATGTAATATCTGAAACCATTAAAACTGTATGTATCATAAACTTAGCATGGACATAAATACTGCTACAATAATTAATGTACCAATTTGTCCAATTTAATGCAGTATATATTTGACATGGTTCAAACGTATTTGAATTTGTGTTTATTTACACTATGCAAAGATAACTTATACATATAGTCAGATGGCTTACCAAATTCTACATATTATAAGTGTTTCAAACTCATCTCTTGTCTCTTTCAGGTATTAAATCAAATGTTCACCATTACTATCTCCGTTGTGTGTTGTTCACATCCACTTAACATAAATTAAGGTAGTAGCAAAATTAACAAAAGTTAAAACACATGGCTTCTTATGTATCTAGTCACAATGAAAATTATTGCACTTAACGTAAATTAACATTGTACTAAGATGGTCGAACTTCAATTAAAGGGAACTTCTTAATTTACGTTTTTTAATTCCACCAATCAGCAACCACAAGAAACTGCATAGCTGTATATGCGTACTTATCTTATTTTCTAATCTGCCATTTGAAGAGCATAATCTAAATTTGCGAAATTTGCTGCTCAATTTGCCACAGTTATTTTATTGTTTTGTACGTTTATTATCATGAACGACTGCGTTTTAATTGATCTGGTGCATAACTATCCCCATTTATATGACAAAAAACCGGTTTAGAACCTATCTTATTGGCACTCCAGCTGCTCATACGCCTGCGCACTTAACGTAAATTAAGGCAATGTGAACGACTTCATAAATTTTGTATTAATTTTATGATAAGGTTTAAGTTAAGTTAAGTGGAACGCACGATAGTGGACGAGATAAGAACAAAACAACTGGTATGGTACGGGCATGTGCAGAGAATGGAGAACGAAAGTCTACCTAAACAAATAATACAATGGAATCCAAATGGGCGAAGAAAACGAGGAAGACCACGTAGGAGCTGGAGAGAAGGAATAGACAGCGAAATGAGGTTTAGGGGTCTGGATGACGAGTTATGGGCGAATAGAAACGAGTGGAGATTGGAAATCGGAAGACGACGGACGTTATAAAACCGATTTATATATAGTGGATGAGAACGGGGCTTTATTGTAGGAGCTACGTAGTCGGATAAATTAGAAAAGTGTAGTGTTTTTTCTACTGATTACGATAGTGAAAACAATTGAAAGTGTAAGTTTCCAATTACTTTTAAAAATTCATATTTTTCTACTGGAACACCCAGTATAGTTTTATACCACTCGATGCAAAATCAATTGCTTAACAAATGTATTCGTATATCTTTTGCACAAAAGTTGAGAATAACCGATGTAATTGAAAAACAAAATGAAATTAATTTCCATGAACCTAATTTATTTATACAGTAAAATTGTATTGTAATAAAAAAAATATTCTAAATTAAATTTTCAAGAACATCGCCTCGTACATCAACAAAGTTATGTGCTCTTTCCAAAACACTTCGTTTTCCATAAAAAACAACATTTATAACATGCAATTTTACATTCATGCTTTACTAAAGTTGATTAGGTTATATTGATATTTTGTGAAATAATTGCTAAAAACTTATTTAAACTGCGCTTCTTGTACTATAACGTCAAATTTAACAATTATGTTAAATTCATGCCGAGACAAAAAAATGCCAAATGTAAAATTCGCTAAATTGCAAGTGTCCAATTAATAAATCAATTACAGACTTCCGTTATATGTATAAGGTACATAAAGGATTTGTTCAAAAATAAAAAACAAATTCTTGCTTTAAAGATACGAATACGTCGGTGCCATAGTAATTGTACGTGTTCGTATTCTGAAATCCTTTACATCAATAAATTGAAAAAACATCATCATGTTATCTTAATGACAGGTTTGTGTAATTTTGATCTAAATCTATACACTTCCAAAATATGAATTATGTCTTTACGATACTATTATTGATTAAAATTGATATTTATTACAATTCAAAGAATCTCATGAAATCTCATGACGAAAGTGTACTAATGCGTCTGCGGATAATCAAAATAAAAGTAACACCAACAATTATGGTCAATAATTCAGCAGGTTCAAAAATTACATGTAATTTTCAGATATTCAGAGTGCTGCACTTGACGTTTGTTTTTATATAATAGCCCATGATTTAAACCTCGGACTAAACACATCATCACGTTTGCTGTGGTGAAATCATCTCCTGTGCTTTTTATGAAGCACGCATTTAGTACTTGATCTGACGATTAAGTTTCAACAATTGCATTCTTCCAGGCATTCCTTTGGTTGAAATTAGCTGCGTTTTTTAACTCATTCTTCTACTGTAAAGTTAATATAACAAATGTAGGCATCTATTTTAAATATATAACAATAACGTCTGACATTGTAAACGTTGCATTTTATTTATTTCATTCTAAATGAGATGAAGAAGAAAAGTGGTTTAAGGTATCTAGGAACAGCCCACGTCATATCATTAATTTTGAATTATTGAAGTTTGTTTTAAGAAGGATCCAAAGTAAGATCAAATAATATTATATTGTTCAAATAGAATTATTACAGTAATATTCCTTTAATGCCGTGAATTTAGATTTTGAAAGGGAAAATCATATATTTTAAAATAAATTTAGCCAATATTACTTTGAAATTCAGAAACAACAAGTGAATTTCCAAGAAAGATAATATAAACTTGACGTAAAATTTGATTTTCTCATCCGTACTACCCAACCCACACAAATCAGTCTCGTCGGTTCATTTCCTCTAATATAATTTTAAAAAATTGCATTCTATCTGCTGTTAATGAGACATATATCAAGACAAATACATAAAATGCAAAGCTAATTTGTCTGAAAACGCAAAAAATAGCTACTGTAATATATTGTGATGGTTTAATAAATAATAAGTAATAACACCTATACAATTACTTATAGATATGCTCAATTCATATCTAATTACTGTCAATATATCATCAATATTATTTATTGTGTTTCTGTTTAGTATTCTACAAAAAAAATAGCGCCATCTATCGGATGGCAGAATATACTAAAACAATTTTGTTGACCATTCGAACATATTGTGTACATATAAGTCATGTCGTTTCATAAATATAAAAATAAAAATTATTAATAACCCAACCACAGCACCGCCAATTGGGTCCAGATTGTGTGATTCTATTTTTTGGCGCTAAACTAACGTATTTATGAATGTGAATCATTTTGTTCATAAATATAGAATTTGTTAGCATAGCTCTGAACCATCGTCTTGACCAAACACATATATTGCGTGAATATAAGTTACTCTATCAGTAATAGACGCACCAATTTAGGCTGGAATGCGTTTTTGCAGGTGTTTCTCCAGATCTTACAAACTTTTTTTTCAATTGAAAACATTTAGGTGAGTTGTTTCCATTCCCTGAGAATAACGAACAAAAAAAAAATCAACCAAATATGTCTTTCCTATCGTCAGTTATGATCGAGATTGCATATAAAAAATATGATTTATGTAGTGTATCCGAATTTTCCGACTTTCCTTTGTCAGAATTACGTATATCCTTCGTTCGAATCGTGAGTTATGGTTTTGAGTTTATACAAAAGTCCTAAAAATCCACCTTCAGTTTTTCCCAAATTTTCCAATTTTCCGGGCAACCTTTCCAATTTTCCTTTCCCTAAAAACTTAGCCAAATCGGTTCAGCTGTTCTCAAGTGATGCACTTATCAACGAACAGCATTTAATTTTTATTTATATAGATGTAAAATGTCATCAGTAAATATAATAATATCGATTGAAATTAACTTATCCAAAACAGTAAGTGCTGATGTTTATCAATTCCACCTATACTATTAATTGTAAACTAAATTTCTTGTATGTTTATATTCAACATACCCTTCCTTATTACAGAGATTATGTTTTAGTTTTAATATATTAATAAATTCAATGAATGAATGAATTTTACATATTCTAAATATCTCATGACTGTGTTCTTTGAGGAAAATAAATAATCTTTTAATACAATTGAATATTACTACAGAACATAAGAATACGTCAACGACATCTCTTATATGTTCGTTGCTATTGAAAATCCCTTTTCGTTATCGTCCTCCTAGTATTACCTTCTCAAACAAGTCACTGCATCAAAAAAAAAATACTGCTCCTGTTTTAAATTGTCCTTCAAGTAATAATAATTAAATCGATTATTCCGTTCCAATAATATTGCCTTTCCTTTTTTCAGTTAAAAACTTCAGATTCGCGAATACTGCTTTTTGATCAAATTCCTCTTGGTAACGATTTGACTGCCTCTATTGTCAAAATCGTCAAAATGCATAATATTGAATAATTTGCAAAAGCAATACATGTTAAACTTTCCAATACAAGAACGTCAATAGATCCTGCTTATACAGGTAATCTTGAATATCTTGATACTTGATCATTATTCATCGGTAAAAAGAATTCTTCTATCGTAGGTAATTCAAGGATAGTCGGACCACGCGGAGGAATGGTCCATTTCGAAAATCTGAACTCTTTCTGGTCAGATGGCGCTATAATACCATAACCGACGTGCAAGAGAGATATATTTAGAATTACTGTGTCATTATTTAACTACTGCTGAAAAATTTTAGCGTTCGAACGTTTTCATCAAGTGCGTTACTTATAATAAGTTTTTAGAACTTTGCTCTAATTACCTAATTAGTAGACTTCGTACACGTACCTAAACACAAAACTTTGAATTCGCGTTCAAAATACAAATGGTTCATCTCTCCTATGCATTTAGGATAGATAGGTCAATTTTTTATAGGATAGTTGGATCTGCTTTAATTTACAATAAAACTTACCTACATTTCTTAAACACGACGTCATTACATTACATTCAGTTCTTGTTGAAAAAAATTACTTCCAACAAATAATTTATAACAGTAGAAGTAGGTGCAAAGTACAAAGTGGTTATGTCAAGTGCTTTGTAAAACTGAATATAGTAAGGCAAGCTAATGTACACCGAAGAAGCTAGAAAACGAAATGGTAATTCTATAGGAAAAATATCGTTTCGGTCCGCCATCCTCTTTGGGCGAGGATGCAATAATCAAATTGTAATTGGTCGCTTCAAAAGGCTTTTAGAGAATATTTGCTACAACTTCTGGCGAAAAGTGAGAAAAAATCAGCGATTAAGCTTATTGTAATGCTGAAGGATCATTTTTGCCCCTGTACCGATTCTATAAAGGGAAAAATAAAAAGGATGTCCCCCAAGTCTGCATACGTTTACGCTGACTTTTTTTTTTGATTGGTTGGAAAATCATTTGGTCACTAGAAAAAGTAAAGTAGATACTTCTGCTACTGGATGGACACACTTTGCATACTAATTAGATTTGTGTGTTAGAATTTACTGAAGAAAATGAGATAATTTTATTGTGCTATTGCTCCATACCACTCATTATTTGCAACCACTGGATCAAGCTTTTTCAAATCGCTGAAGTCGCATTACTTTGCGAAATGCAATAAAATTATAATTTTCAACCCAACAAGAAAATTGAATAGAACAGTGTTTGGAAAACTATTCGTGGAACAAAGCAGCCGCTGTGCAAAATGTTACTTCTTTAGGCTAATGGTATTATGTGACTTAACCAATATAGAATTTCTGAGTATGCCTTTTTAATGAGCCATGATGACAGCCTTCAGCCACCAAATTCATTCCAACCATCACCGAATCTTCCAAACTCACACAATCGGGCCCATCACACGAATATGAAGCTTAACGATCTTGCACTCCTCCGATTCAATATTCTCAGACTAACAATCAAGTACCGGCAGAAACACCCAAGAAAACTCTAGGTAAACTACTGGATGAAATTTCCCCGATCCCAGAAATTAAAATGTGGCAAAATTAAATATGGCAAAACTTCTTGATTCAAGTAAGAATATTAAAACCATGAAAGAAAAAAGTGATTCAAAACAGAAGAAGAAGAAAAATGTAAGAACACAGCAGACTTGGATGCAAAACAAAGACAAATGACAAGAAAAATAAGAAAAGATATCAATAGTCTGAAAATTCGTCGATAGATTATGAGAGTCCAGAACTGAACGACTCTGAAAATAGTGGAGATGAAGAATATGAAAATACTGCGCTTGTTGTGGGACGAACTATAAGAAAACCAAAAAAGTTGGAGACTAGATCAAGTGACGATGCACTAAAACTGAACCAAATATTTAAATTTTTGCGATATTTGTGGCAAACATACTATAATATAAAATGTTGTTGTATTTACTTTTTTTTTTTATTGTGTGGACCATCTCTCCATAGTCCATGTAGAAATGACGGACAAATTAGACACATTTTATTTGTTTTTTATTTGTATGTAACGTTTAATTTTATTCTTAAGTAGGCCAATTAGAAAAATAAAGCCTTTGTTGAGATTCCACAAGTAATTATTATCTCACCATTGAAAATAAAAAATGTATAGGTTTTTCAAAAAAGTGGTCCAACCCCCCTATTTCTTTCATCTGTTTTTCTATTTCCATAATATTTCTTATATTTATGCACTTCTTGATACACCTATACTTTCGATTTACAATAATATTTCTGTAGTTTAAAATATTATTTTAATAATCTTTTCTTTATTTGTAGAATAGCAAACTTCTTCTCTGAAATTCTAATAAATTCGATCTGTTTTTCCTTAATTTCAAAAATAAAAATATTCTTTGTTTTTTTTGTTTTTTATGTTAGAACCAACCAAGGTATTTTAAAATAAATCTACTATCTGTCTTTTAATATATTCCATTAGATTGATTTCTTAATTAGCTACATACAGCAACACATATTTTATTTATTAGTCAAAACAACGTTTACGTAAATAATATATTTTAAAACAAATAATTACATTCTATAACCTATCCATTTTGTTACAAATTTATGCCTTTAATATTGCAATTTCCCTTTAACATTTCTAATCTAATATAATATGTCATAAGACTGTCACTGTATGTATTATTAAATTAAACTGTAACCTTTATAATAATATTAAAAGTCAGCTTGAATATAAGTTAGTCTCTTCATGCAAAACTTCAAATACCTACATAATCCGCCTACTTCAATATGTCGTTTTTTATGAAAATGTAAGGTTCAAAAATTCGCAGACTGAATATAAACGGATGTTTACTGAGCGGCAAATGTAATAGTGTTTACTGTAGTAATTACTTTTATTACCCGCTCTCATTGTGTTAAGTAAGTGTTTAAAGTACCTTGCTAAAAGAAAATTACGCCAAATAACCTATCTTCAATAAGAAATGCTAATAATTACTTGTATTACTCTGCGTTAGACTACTACAATCAATAATTTGATTTATGATAAATTGGAACTTTGTTAAGACATAAATTCGAAAAGTATTAATTTAAAAACAATTCTGAAAATTACCATTCTTCTGTGCTTGGGATACTAAAACTGTTTAATAATATACAATCATTTCACACCTTCCCATAGTAAATTTGTGGAAATCTGGAAGTCTATGAAAAATTCCCTGAAGCACGAAGAAGTATTATCGTGTGGGCCATTTCTTGATGCAAAAATTGACTTACCCACTTAAACCACCTGCCCCCGGAAGCTAACTCATTAAAAATCTGAGTAATTTTAAAGGTCTTTTGAAACAATACATTTTGGCATTAACTTTTTTAAAATTGATTGATTTGTGTTGAAGATTTTGAAAAAATTCTTTTGCTTTGTTAATTTTTTCTTTTGTTTTAGCCTTAAGAGGGATCTTTACTGGACGGGCCAGTCCATTTGACAATGTACAAAAATCATGAACATTATCACTGCAGTGGTTACGATTTCCCCTTAAAATTAAGATCAAATTTTAACCAATGCTATAAATAATTACACCAATTTGTAGAGAAAACTCCAATTTACGTACGCTTAGTAGTAAAATTTTGAATTTCTTTTTATTTATTTCAAAATAAATTCGACAAAATGTCTAATATTGACCTACTTCTGCTGCTAATTATGACTATTTCTAAAATATTTTTAGAAAAAATATTACTAGGCGTACATAGATATTCGGACTCTCTTTCATTTGGTATAAAAAGATTAAAAATTGATTAATATTTACTGTTAATTTTATGGGGAAATCAAACTGTCTACAGTGGCCCCAGCGGCTGGGAGTAGAGATCCCTCTTAAATATCTATTACTCAAACATATTTTAACTGCTTAAAATGTTTTATTTTTGTTTTCAAAGTTATTTAAGGATTTAAATATCTTTTGCAGAACAATTCAATCCAATAACTGTTCAAAATGTTGCCCGTTGATTGCTATGCAATGGTATAGCCGTTGTTCAAAACTGCGGCGTACATTTTTAAAAAAATCTCTTTGAAATACACGGCAGGTGGCATTAATACTCTGACGAAGTTCTTCTAAATTTTGTGGTTTAAATGCAACAGACTTTAAATGACCCCATAGAAGAAAATCTAGTAGTGGCGATCTGTCTGGCCATTCTATATTATAACAATATTTATATATTAAAGTCATGTGTATAAGGAAAAGATAGTATAGGTACATATTTATATATCTAATTTTATAGTAACTCAAAATTATGCAATTTAAGATACACAAAATTACTATAGCATAATTCAACTTTAGTAAATATTTTTAAATGACAAAAAAATATAAAAGAATTCAGAAGTTAATAAATTCCCAAGAATTAAGGGAAAATTAAATAATAACAACATTTAAACAATATTAGAAAAACATTTTTTATTAGTTACTCAAAATTAGACAACTTAATATACAAGTCAAATTTTAAATAAAAAAATCAACTTAACCATTAGTGGGCATTGTGAGAAAAAAACAATTGGATTATTAAATAATCTTTTACATAGACAGAAGACGCCGAAAAGGACGCTCTTAAAAATTAAGTTAAAAAGATATTATTAAAGAAAATTTAAATACCTGTGTGAGTGTATACAAATTAATTACTATTTCTACGAGAAAGATATACACAAAATAGTGAAAGTATTTCCAGTTGGAGGGTTTCATCGACTGATTTGTATTTCAATATCTACAAGTATTCAATTAAAATTAAGTATTTTGAATCAAAGTGATAAATTAATAATTACCTGAGGAAAGAAGAAGTAACCGTAGTGTTCGAGGTATAGGCAGCTCAAGTTTTGGAACTTTACACTAGGATACCGGTTCCCGTAAGAAGAAGACCACCAGAATATAAGAAGAGACCAGATACGCTACTTGGAGATAATTGTCCACTAAAACAAACTAATTAAAGTATCAAACTCGAGTTAAGTACTTACATTTTTATTAAAATTGAGATCTTAAAAAAATCAGAATTAGTAAAAAAATATAATTGCCATACAATTAATATAGTTTATTTAGTATTAAGTATGTACTTTTATTGTAAGAATTATTCTTTTCTAATTGTCATCACAATTTAATATAATATAATAGTAGTTGCATATAGAATTTTCACTAAGAGATTATAACGAATTTTTTGATTAATATAAATTTTTTTCAACTGAATTTGATTTACGTAAAACTTATATACATACCGTTTATATTTATTGAATCCCGTTGTTTTTGTTTATAACAATTCCAATAGTAACAGTTTACTAACAGTTTTTTGTTGCATAATATATAAGGTTTTGATTATAACCTAATTTATATTAAGTTCATGTATTTTACTTTTCAATATATTTTTTTTCTTATGATTGTTCACTGTTGTTTTCTTTATACGAAGGTAATCTTCTATAATAAGAACTATAACACACTGAGATATTTTATAAGAGTCTTATAAATAAATTTGAACTGAGCTAATAATATTTTAAGTAAATTTATGCCGGTAAAAGTAAACATAACCAACTTTTAGTTGTATGTGTTAGAAATTGTATCTAGAACAGATTATATTTAAAGATGTGATCAAGTTTCCTCATTATTTATGTTGAAATATTTAATTGGAATATAGTAATTAATACATATTAATTCTCGCATAGCTGTTACTAGTAACTAAATATCTAAGTTTGATAATTCATTTAGCGGAAATAACCGTAAATAATCTTACTTCGATGAGTTTACAAGTTGGCCCTTTAATTTGATCAGCAATCACAGAAACAAAGCGATTTGTAGGTGTAATGAACACATGCATTATATATTCTATTCCGGCATAACAGCAGTGCACCTTTCCATATATAAATCATAGGTACGTTATTTGTCTATATTTTTCATCTCTTATCTTAATCTTTAATAAAAATACCCATTAGCTCATATAATATCCCATTTAAATGGGCGGGTCGCGTCGGATTTTAAACGGATGCTCCATGGGGGAGGTGAGAGCCAACCCGACCGATTAACGCCGATTACATCTCGCGAACCGCGGGAGATCAATAAACAATGATGGTCCGGAAAATTACTAAATTATCCACTGAGCATTTAACAATAGTTCGGACAAACAACCGGGCACAACAACAAAATGAGAAAAGGACGTCTTCAGTACCCATGCTGTTCTTAGGACCGGCTATTATAATGTCAAAACGTTAATCGTTCGGTATTTAACCTCCTCACGAGGGAACGTCATTTTTTATTTTGTCTCACCCGCAAAGCGTCACTTTACAAATGATTTCTTTTTATATTATATACTATGCACAGTTTTTTTTTGTTGCCGTTGTAGAAGAAGCAATAAAAGCTTTTTTTTTTGTTACTTTATTGTGGCGGCTGCCACATTTTGCGCCCTCCCTCACACACTATATTATATATATATCACTTTTCCAATTGCTACGTTTCTTATGCTAATAGAGATTTGATTTGTGCAGTGTTCAGTTAAAATAAAGCATAAATTAATATAAACCATAATTTCAATTATTTCGCATACTATTTATATGTAATAAATAAATTCCAATTGATTATAAATAATTTCTGGAAATAGAAATAATTTACAACATTATCATTAATTTAATTTATTTATTATTAATATTTTCTTTTCTCATTCTCTATTGTCATTTTTATATCATTATTTTTTTATGGAAAAAAGAGTATAAATACAGGGCGAAATTTTTAAAATCACCTTTATCACATGTAATTAGGAAATTTATGATTTTCAATATTCCCTCCAATATATCTGCCCCAGTTATTGACTTTCGTAAAGACAACCTTATAATCCTTTTAGCTTTCCCTTCACACACTTTGCATAAGCTTCAACCCTGGTACAGAGAAGTTTTTGGGCCATTTAAAAATGTACTTTATGAAGCAGCAATCAATGGATGAAAACCCGCACAGAAAAGTCATTTACCGTTTACAATTTGTTGTCCATAGCAAAGATGGCTCTTCCTTTACCATTTATACCTCGAATTTTTCCTGCGCGATTGAATTCTACTGGAGCTTAACCAACGAATAGGAAAATATTTACTGAAGTTGATTTTGCCCCATCAATCGTCACTACAAACCTCTTAAATAAGACTTCAATAAATAAATACAGCGGTATGACAGAAACTCCATATGGAGTGAATACACATCTCTTATGACAGTTTCTATGTAGTTCCGAAGATTCTAAACTGGGCATTTTTCTGTGGAGGATGAACTTCGAAAGGCCAATCAATGTCCTCGAAGGACGAGAAAAAAGTGTCCTTGGTGTAGGCTAAAATTGAAAAAGATGGATTGATTGACACAAAAAAAAATAATAGCTGATTAACTAAAATTGAACGCCATGGTTGTGTCACGAATACTGCAAAATGATCTGTCATACACGAATAAATCTGACGGCCAGAAAGAGGCATGAGTTCGTTTTGTCCGATATTTCCTAACCAAATTCAAAAACGGAGAGTTTAGAAACTTGAATAGAATTGTAGCAGGCAATGAAGCTCAGTTTTATAAGTATGACTCGGGAAATAAAGGCAGGTTCATGGTATGGAGCCAAAAAATACAAATCCTATAACAAGCTACTAAAATTTTACAAATACAAATATCAATTTTCCTTAATAAAATCAGCATTTTTATGCTATTGGATTTTTTGTTATTATGTGATTTTCAAAAAACTAAAATGTATAATGTAGGGATGTATTTTTTCCATAAGATTAATTATTTTGAGAGAGCAGGGTCTTGTTTATCACGTGATTTATTCACTTTATAAATACATATTGCGCGTATATAAAGAGAACCGAATTTGGAATATTTTAACTTTGAATGCTGCCTTCTAGCCTGCTTCATGGTTCACCTAGAACTTTAAATAACACCTTTTGGCCTGCTTTAAAGTTCAGTTATATTTAAGTGTGTGCGCGATTAAGCACTCCTTTCATTAAATGAAAAGTCAACAACAAAACAGTAATGACCATATACTATTATTATTATTACTTCACCAGTGCAAAATTCTAACTATAATTCCTTTGGGTACCAGTTTGGAAGTAACTGCTAACTGGTACACTGACGATTGCTTACCTTAAAGTTTTTGAAAATTTACTGGAGGACCGGAAAAGAAAGGAAGTGCGTCGCCACATTTTACACAATCATTATGCTCCAGCTCACAATGCTGAAAGAAGAAGTAACTTTATTGCACTCTCAGGCATCGAAGAAACTCGAAGAATAAAGTAAGGGTCTTCAGTAATAATGCGAAAATAATTAATGCAATTAATGTCAAAATTGAGAAGCTTTACAATTTGACGATATTGAGGACTGTTTTGAACGGTAGTACTAAGTAAGCCAACTTTTGGTAGTAACCTTGTACAATGAGACCAGTCTCAAGTGAAATATGGTGGTATGTTAAAAATCCCTATATTAGGGTATCTTCTTGTTAGACAGATACCTATCCTGAATTTTTCTATTTATTTCAAACACTTACGTTCTTTAACATTGTCATCTAAATGATTTTTTTTGTTATAAAAATTGAAAATCTTACTTCTTCATTTTCTTTGCTTACGTAAATATAACATGAAAGATTTGTAAAAAAACATATGTGCACTTTATTACAGCTATCTACAAGTATTTCCCAGTACTACCAACTAGACACCGAATCCCCGTGAATAAAATGTTATTATGAATATGAATGTATTTCTGGAATATTAAAGGTGCTATTGTGAATGACCCTGTATAAAATATCATGTAAAACTATTTACATTAAAGTAATATATAGTATGTGTAAAAGTTTTAAACTTTAATTTCAAATTAGTTTTTTCATAATTATAAATGCTTATATAAGTGGGATGTCTTTATAGAAACAGTTAAGTATATGCACCTGCAAGGTTTGTAATATTTCAACGTAATATTTGTTTAGCATCATTATCTAAAACTGTATGTACAAAAAAAATTAATAGCGCTCAGAAATTTACATGGTATATATATTTAATAAATGATAAGTCGTAAATTTAAACATGCTGAAGAATAACAATTTAAAATTATGCATATATTTTCTCTGTAATAAATACACTGACCATATAATAAATTATCGTGGCTGGACGTTGGTAAATCAAAAACTGAACGTCTTCTCATTAGTTTTTGATCCATTTCTTCGATGAGGTAGCTTCTGGATATGTCATATTAATTGGATAGTTTTTATTTATAGTTTGTTCGTTATAATTTATATTTGAATACGTGTAGATATTCTTTCCGATATAAGGTAACATTTTAATATACATATGCCTGTTTGTTTTTACTTCGAATGCTAATTGGATATATCCCAAGTCCACGTAAATAATATAATAAAAGAAATCATTAGCAAATGTATTAAAAAATATGCCTAAGATCCCGCTTGTAATAGATTACAGTTCCAAAACTCGGTATTATTGCGACTCTCAATGTATTGTTCAAGTATAATTTTACCAAATAAAGTTATCAACAAATTTTTAAATGAAAATAACAATATATCGTATATAGGAGTATAAAGGGGTACTAGGTTGGTAATAATATTAATTGAAGACAACGATTCCCCTGGGTTGGAGATACAAAAGACTTCAAGATCTTTTCTGCTCATCATCCTAATATCGAATTTCTGAAAATGCTTATTTGCGTATTCATTTTATAGATGTTATCGAAAACTGTGAAAAAAATAATTAAAAAAATATTACAATGTAAATATTTATACACACAGAATGAAAAAGCCTCGGGCAATAATTATAATCATATATAAATCGAAATCATATAAAATTCATTATTGTAATAGTGTTAAATATTTTTTTCTTTTCTCTGCACTTCCTTAATCGACATTATTTATATATAGATATTTTTTTTCTTACCATGTGTTACAATTATTTTGCTGTATTTTATCTCTGAATTGAGAATTTTAGTTTTATCGTTTGAATACTTAAATTATTTCGGATTAAATAAATTATCCTTCTCTTAAATTAATGTTATCGACTCCTTCTGCCATCTAGGGGAGAATTCCATAAGAGTCCTACCGCCGTGCGTTTTGCATTATCTCATGTGTGTAATGTATATGTGTTGACGGGTAGATGGCGCACGATGTTTTATTTAATAGATTGGGTATTTTTAATTATTTTCTAATTTAGTTTTGGAGTTTCTTTTTGGGCTTAGAGTTATGTGACAAATTAATTATAATTATTTTCCACTTTTCTATTGTCATTTGAATCTGCGTTTATGTCGTGTGTGTAAAATATCGGTTTAAGTCTCGTGGTTATTAGTTCTAATGTTGTTGATAACGCTTAAGATCGCTAGATGACAAGTGGATTCTTTCTCTTTTTGATCTTCGACTGCCTGGGTAGAAGGACTTAAAACATCACAAGAGCAGATGCATTTTCTTTAGCCACTACTTGAGAAATTAGTGGAATGTTGAAGTATATCGTGTGTAATCGCTAGTAACAGGCGGATGTTATGATATTTCTCAAGGGTTAATGTGGATTTGGCGTTATGATTATAAACTTGCTGAGGATATTGTTTGTCGTGGCTTAAGAATTGTTTAACTGCTGTAAGTATAATTTCCACGTGTCTGATCGATCTTAATTGTGTTGTTTCTATATTCAATTATAGCTGCTAGTGCATGGCATAGATCTCATTTGAGCACTTTTGTTGGGTTAAGTCTAAGAACCACGTGCCTGATGTAATTTTACGATTCCAAGGGAATTAGTTGCTGTATCCTGCGGTGAAGACATAATTTGAGGTGCAGATAGATGTAATGCTGTAGCCTTCCTACACTAATTTTCCCGAAGATGTCGTTAGCCGAGGATATGTGGGCAGTTTTCCTTTGTAAGGAGTGTGATCTGTAGAAGGTATCGTGTATGGTAGCTGTGGATGTGGTTTTCCTTTAAGGTACTGTGACTGTGTAATTTTCCTGATATTACCCATAACGCAGAAATTATTGGCCAAACAGTTTTGGTAAATTTATGTCAATTTCGAGTACTTCGTACAGTAAATTTCAACTTTCTCCGCCTAACTAATCAAATAAGTCATCGTAATTTCTTAAATTAACTTCTTGTGGCATGTGAGCCTTTATAATTTGAATTCATTCAATTAACGTAGCTTAATTAATAACAGTGACTCGAGTTGGGAGCTCCTTGTCCATTTTGGAGACTTTTTTGTTTTGGATTTAGAATTTTGGAACAAATTTTAGATGTGTATTGGCGTTGCAGCCTCGCATCTGTATTGTGTAAATTTATAGCTTGTTATTTAGTGTAATTAGTCAACCATTTTAATTTATTATTGTACAATCTTGTAAGAAATTATTGAATCTAATTTTAATCACGTTTTCTTATGTAAAGCATAGTTAACTAGCGCTAATATTTATAGAATTAGATACCATATAACTTAGAGTCTGCACTCTACTGTCGAATAGATTGTCGGTTGCCTCTGGTATACAGAGTGGTTTATTTTGGTGTTGACGTGTTGCAAATTACGATCAAACTGTTCGACTTTGGAGGGACTTTCGGCAAGTTGCCTTATAATTGTATGCTTTTGTAAGAATATTGTCAGGTAATTATTTTAACTTTAAGGTTGTTTCATGTGCTTCCATTTTGAATTTCTTAAATTTTGTAATTATATGTCATTGGTAAATTGAAGTTGTAGATCACCTGGGTGACCATTTAAGATTTTATTCATTCCTTCAGAAGTTTATTACTGGCAACTGAGTTGCGCTTTTGTGATTCATATTTCATTGTTTTGTGTCTTTTGAATATATTGTTGAAAACCAGAAGATTAGTTAGTAATAGCCGGTTTTGTGCTCAATATTTGAAACGAACTGTTGGTTCCATATTATAAAGTTTTCAATAAACCGTTTGTTAAGTTTGAATGAGTGTGTGTTGGTCTTATTTTCTTTCCACCTGGGGAGTTTACATTGGATCTGGTCCGGGGTCTGAATATCTGTTGGGCTCAGCATATTTTAACGGATAGGCGCCCTGACAACTTAACCTTCGACGAGTACTGTGTTCGAACTCGCCATAATTCTGACTGTAGCTGGAGGCGGTGCTGACTCCCATATTTATTATCGACCCCTGGGAAGTAAGAGGTAAGGCTTGAGTGTTTTACAAGTTGGTGATTGATTATTAGACAAGCGTCTTCCTGTATTCAAATAGAAGGTTAGTTACCGTGGTGGTGTCTTACTTCCTACCTTCTTGGAATTTTGTTACCGAGTCTGTTTAGGGCCTTTTGCCATTTGATATTTTAAACACAAGAAGGTAGCACATGCTACTTAAATTTTTTTCCTTTTTTGGATATGTGGTAGATGTGTTAAAAAATTAAAAATAATACATTTTTTTTCATCTTTACGTTTCGATGCATTTAGCATCTTTTTCAAAAGTCACTGTAAAATACAATACAAAAACAACTGTAAAACTACAATACACAATGATAAAACTATTTGATATAAAATGATTCAAATAAAAACAATATAATTTAAACTATTTTTTTTAATGTGTGCAACTCGTTTTAAAGGTATTGGTTCTTTTCGTACATCTTATAATGTTATTATGTTTTTTGTTTATTTATTAAAAACATTACTATTCTAAGGAATAATGTTTTTATTATAAGCATTATTCTAACATAACGTTAACTTGTATATATTTATTCAATATAATATCTACATACATACATCACCTCAACTTGTTTTCAATCGGACCTTTTTGTTATTATTTTTTATTTGTTTGTAAATGTGTTTAATATTTTAAGAGTATTATACAAGGTCCCAAATATAAATTTTAATCAGTATAGAGACTAATTACTTTGTCATATATATATATATATATAGAATTATCCTTGTATAATCGAGTAGTATACATTAGACAGATTGGCTGTCTGCTCGATCGTTTATAGAATGTTTCTGTTTTTTAATGTGGATCATTTCTAGTACGGCTCTCGCTTTTTGGGTATGTTTTTTATCAAGAATTTTCACACGTCACACGTTTCAAATTCGTGACCCGTATAGTAGTGTTTTTTTTTAGTGCGATGTTATTTTTGCAACCGTTGCCACATATTAATGAAAAAAATTTAACTTATATTGTTTTTATATGAATCATTTTATATCAATTATCATTGTATATTGTGGTTTTACAGTTGTTTTTGATTGTATTTTTCAGTGACTTTTGAAGAAGATGCTAAATGCATCAAAACGTAAAGATGAAAATTTATTATTTTTAAATTTTCAACACATATACCACATACCCAAGAAAGAGAAAAAATATTATTATTTATATATGTATATATTGTCACTGGATTCCGGGTTTTCTTCCTCGTTTCCACTGCTTGGTTCAGTAACTGTACAAAAATAGAACATGCTTCTATTACGACCTCTTATTGTAAACAATAGTGTTGCTAGTGGAGCTAACTCTAGTCGCAGATGGCGTGTCGGTTCAAGAAAGTATGAAAAATGAAACGAGCGTCGGTCGGCGACGACGCGAGCGACGTTGTCCGGGCACCAGGACACTATGCTACCTTACGGTAACCTACCTGCGTTTCCTATGAACAGCCACTGGCTGTGTCCCTCCAGCGGGTTTAATATGGATCAACCTGTGGAGGTCGGTTGCGCCAAACCTTATTCAAGTGCTTGTCACAATAATAAACAAAATATGTTGAGGTAAAATAAAAGAGAGATTACGATGGGTAGTATGTTATATATTAAATTGTTCGTTTTAAAATTTTGAAAATTATTAACAATTCAGATTGAATTTTGCGGCATTAAGCAGTTCAGATTAAATTTTAGAATATATTAAACAAGTCAGATTAAAATTTAGAAAATGTTAAACAGTCAGATTAAATTTTAGTAAATACTAAACACAATTGACATAACCTCTGCGCATCGGCAGGGAATGGTCGGCAGCAGAAACGTTTCGTCGCCTCACAGGCTTTTCCACAATTGATATCATATAAAGTGCCACCAACAGCGATGTTACTACGATATGTGTTTTATGTTACTCAATTATATAGAAAGTTGATTTAAGATTAGCACTTTAAGACTTTAGAAAAGAGAAGGGAAATTGTTAAATTTACAGTAACATGGTTATGATTACTAAATCAAAATTAAAAATTAATTAAAGAAACTTGTTTACAAATGTTAATTAATCATAGTAGCTCTAAGCGTAGGAAAATTTAGTATTTATATCAAGAGAATCTACTGAGCTTACGGTATAGAATTTACATTTGCATATATAATTTTAATTAGCTCAAAAATTAGCAAAGGAAAAAAACATACATGAAAAGATAATGATTTAACGGCAATGAATTATCTAGGAATTTAAAAAAACATTCTAAGTCATCCCTCTTGAAGTTACAAAAAAACATCAACGAGAGTCCTAATCAACTCTCACTTAGGGTCACTCTGTGTACAGCAATAACAATTTACCATTTAAATAGTAATTTTTAATTAGAAATAAATGTGACCTCGCATATGATTAAGGGGTGCCATAGATAACTTAAAACCACCAAATAGTCTTAGAACAAAAAAAAATAATATAAAATGTCCAGCTCACTGGCACAAAATATCGACAAATTAGTCGAGTTACACGTGGTAAATTATGTACGTAATTGTACTTATCTGGCCACGGTGCGGGGGAAGACTCCCTAGCTGGACAAGGTTTCCACGGCGCTTATCTGGCCGGCAGGAGAAATTCCACCAAAAGCCACTGAGAAGGATGGGAAGGTACAACTAATAGATCGACTATGGTAGTCACTATGATCCTTAACGGAAATGTACGGCCGCCATGTCAGCGTATATCTACTGAAGGCTTATCCCCGTACCCAAAAATCCTATTGAATTAGAAAAACAAAACAGAGATAAAACTCCGAAGATTAACACAAGATTTACTTAACTCACCACAGATTACTGGAGATCAACGAAACCGACTTCAAAAGTCACACAAAAGCACAAAATTAAATTCAGGAGCCCATCACGTGGAACTTCGCAAATTCGAAAAGCGATAAATGCGGTAAAACTTACGAAAATTCACCTATACTAAGGTATCGACATTCACTACTTATTTAATCAAAGCCGCTTAAGCGAAATATCTACTAGACATAGTAATAAAATTACTAACAGAAAATAAGTAGTTCTGTACTATTGTTCTTTATGCAAGATCGACTTGAAAAGTGAAGCCAGAGAACGTGTATCCCCCTGACTAATGCGCGACAGCCAACACGCACGCTTCAAGTATATCGAATCACGGAAATGGCTCAGAATAGAAAGCGGGAAAATTCAATTTATTCTAACGAACACAACACTATTCTGCAATAGAATCCATCAATAAAGTGACCTTTAAAATTAAACACAACCATCTACTGAGCTCAAAATGATAACAAATTACATTCGAAATACACCTACAACATACGCAAGATTGTATAATTAGATATAGCGATAGGAGTAATTTCACGTCTAGGGAGTTGGTATTATGCAGACTGTCTAACAACGCCGCGTTCGCCTTGACAGGTAACCAAGCTCGGTACAAGTAAACAAACACCTCTTGAGCTAAATACACATTATGTGCGAACAACACTCAGGTAAATAAACTAATTATCATCAGACAATACACACGAGTTAGCGACGGGAATTTCCCGATCAAAAACGTAATTACAGGCAACAAACCAACACAGAGACGGCGATATGTCCCAAAGGTTATGCACGACAAAGAGTCCCAAGATGAGATCCCCGTGGAAAACCCCTCTGTTAACAACAGGAGCATGTCCGTGAAGGAAGGAAATAAGTACGCACAGTGTCTAGTTGCACTTCCAATTACAAATACGCCCCCTTTTTTAGCAAGCATAAACAGTCAAGAGAGCCCAAGAAAGTTTTCGACTACTACAATACATGATGCAGTGGACACATGTAAATAAACGTGCTGAAAAGCATCCCAGTACAATAACCTCCTTCACAGCAAGGCTGCATGATAGCACAATAACACTAAAGATGATTACATATGGGAATTCACAGATATCGTAACCTGAAAACTCAAAATGTCGTTGAACCCATTAAAGTGTGCATCCGAAAATTAGAACAAACGGTAGGAACAGGTAGGTCAGCATAACATAGGTTTTACGAGCACGGAAAACACTCCTTATTAAGCGTAGTCTTAAGTAACCTCAAAATACAGGCGTTTTAGACGTCTGAGTGCAAGTAGGGACCTAGAATTAAACTTCAGTAAATCTAGCTCAAAGAAAATGAAGTGTATTCAGACAATAAACGTAGGCCATGTCTTAGTAATTATCAAACATACAGGCACGGTCAAAAAAAATAAGAATTAAGGTATCATACACATTGCACAATGCCAAGATAATGCGGAGCTCAGCAAGAATAATAAATAAGGCGTAACAGTGTATAAAAAAAATTGTCCATCTAATACATCGTTTTCGAGAAATATAATTTTATTCAAACATTAAATTCTTCAGAAAAATGGGAATAAGTCAAAAACTTTAGATTTTAGGTCTACACTATCTTATTACTTTTTGACTAAAAAGTATACGGGGAATACAAAAATGTAATAATATATAGAGCGTTCCATTTAAAAACCTACAACTATGGTTAGCCACCAAGTTATGGAACACTCTGTATAATACAAAATATTTTTAGAATGTGCTCCTAATGAGCAGCTATCACAAGGAAAAAACCGCGTCGAAATATCTTTACTCATAAAGCCATAATTGGCCTTACCCGCGGAGATGACTCACCCTGTATATATTATTTTGTTTTTTAAGGACCCCACGCAACGAAGAAACTAACGACTTTAAAAGGTTTCGTTCAAGCAATAGCACAGCTTTCAGTTATGAAATATCAATATGATATTCAAACACAAATAAACAAAGGTTCAATTCGTGTTTAACTGGAATTAGTTTTTAAAATAAAGTTTCTGAAACTGTGTTATGATTTTGTAAATTTGGTCAACTTCGAGGCTGAAATATATGAGTAAATAATTTTTATTATAAGAAAATACTCCTAACAAATCCTTCCTTAATTCGTTGAATTCAATTTAATGCAGAAAAATAATAACAAAAACAAAAATTGCAGCTAGTTGTTTCATTTAAAACAACGGATGAATTTGTACTAGCGCATATGCATAGTACTTTCCTTTTGCGTCCTACTTTCCAGCAGTTATTCGGCACCTCTGCGTAAGCCCCCTTATGCACAATTACTGCATTTTCTTGTTTTGGAAACTGTTTCCATACTGGCAAAATATTCTCCTCCAGTTTCAATACACTTTTTACAGCGATTCAAAGTGATTCAAATGCGTGTTCTAGCTCATTTTTTGAAATTGCTTGTAGTGTAGGTGCTGCAGCTATTTTAATGGTCGAAATGTCATTAAAAAAAACATTCTTTCAACTTCAATTTCGATTTTGGACATAGAGAGAAATCACACAGGGCCAAATTAGGTGAATACTGCGAATGATCCAATACAGAGAATCGATTTTGAGCCAAAAATTGACGAAAAATGAGTGAGATGTAATCAATTGTCATTTTCCGAAGTACTTTACGAATTACTTGCCTTTTAGCGCAGACTGTTTTGGTAAGAACTGAATGATCCAGAACATTTTTTTCCGTGAGAAAACTGGACATATACTTTTCTATTGTTACTCGACATAACTTCCAAAATATATTATAGTAAATATGCAGCACACATTAAATGAAACGACTGAGTGTGTGTAGTATTAGAATAATTAAAGTAGAAAAGAATATGGAATAGACAAAATAAATGTCAATAGCAGAAGGTTTGATATAATCCAATCAAATTGCACATTTTTATCACGTGATTTTGAAAATGCTCAGCGATTACCAAACAGCTTATTGTACTTTTGATAGATGGCGCCACATAAGGCTCAATATTTTGAGGTTACCAGAATCAGAAAAATCTCGTTATGTGACGGCCTTATATCGTGCAACGATAGCAGATACAGTTGGCCTTGCATATATACGGGCCTAATCTCGGAACTTATTTGTGGCTCTGTATATTATTATTACTATTGCTATGCTAATTTTTTAATAATAATTATCACATAGTGAGTTATAATGGGAATTTAGTAAGGGGGTTCATTTCACTAAACTCCTTTTTTTACTTGCGATAAAATTCCAGATATTTAAAATCCTACATTCTAGATAAAGAATTAAATTTATATTGTATTTAATACATCAGCCAGGCTTGAAATGTAAAAACGAAAACATCCATTTCGTTTCATCTTAACGCTATCTACCTTCAGTAAATTTAGTAAATTAGATATCCTCTTTTATTGCATTTTCGAATCCCTCGTCAATTTCAACGGTAACTTTGCTAAATATTCCTTTGATTTTCATGATATCGAGTTTTCATTCATGTTTTGCTTAAAATTGACATTTATAATATGTACAATTTCACAGTACTTTAGCCACAAGGTAATATATAAAACTGCGGTTTGTTACAAATTAATTACAGTCAGGAATATTGTTGATAAGAATTTAACATATTGCCATTAAAATTGGACACTTGATTCAGAAGTATAGCTTTCGTTTATTCTCTTGTACATGGTAAAATACAGTACTTTTGACATCGAGTTTTTTGGAGATGGCCGATGGGAATATATGTCTCTTTGTGTCTCTGTACGGAGTCACGATGGCGCTTAAACGACTAAAGCTATTACTGCCATATTCTAGGCTAGAGTTTATAATATTAGTAGAAAGTATTGACTAGCGTTTCACCAATATCTTTGAACCAGAAACAGTTCTTAAGTCATCATGAGGATCGTATAAAAATTAGAAAAGCAAGTAAGTTAAGATCAACTTTTGCATAACAACTTTTTTAAAATTTGAACCGAAAATATTACTTTCACTCTATCGAGAAATAGTTTTTTTAAGAATATTTCGAAAATTATTTAGCTTTCATATAAATAAATATAAAAAATATCAAAATTTGTAGAAGAGGTAATTTTTCTTTGATTGAAGGGAGATTTTTTACAAACATTTTAATATCTGATTACAAACGTGTTTAGAAGCCAGTTTAGAATAACTTTTGTATAAAATCTATATCTAAATTCGAACAGGACGTAATTTTACTTTTAACGAAAGCATTCTATGGTGATTCATTAATTAAGGATATTACAAAAGTATTTAGAGCTTGTTTGGAGCAACTTGTATATAAAATTAATTTTAACAATTGTGGGGTGCAACACTTTTACTCTTATCCTGAAATGACTGTTTGCAGATATTTTACTTATTATGCATTCCACATAGATTTATAAAGAGTATACAAATTTCTAGGACTGGATTTGAATAGTGTTACTATCAAAAAAGGAATTTTCCTTTATCAAAATCAGTTTCTTCACGAATATCTCTATTAAGCACTCTGCAGTAAATTTATTAAGACTACAAATGTATCCTAAATATAATTTAGAATAATTTTTAAAAAAATAAGTCTGATCGTGCCAACACCAATTTATTCAAATCATAAACGTATAGTTTTGAATTGAGTTGGTCTTTATCGAACCCCGACGGTTAACGATGACAGTCAAATAGCTAAAAACATTAACGAGAAAGCAAAAAATAATAATTTAATTTTCACACGGGCAGATAAGGGGAAAACAGTGATAGCATTAAATAAAGTAGATTACATATCAAAAACTAAGCAATTTCTAGATCCAGATAAATATATGACAGGACAATAGTCCTTCAAAAACAAATCATTAAGACGATTAATAATTCACCTAGCCTGTTTAATATCAGTAATTATTATGAAAGACAGAAATTAAAAGTAATGAATCCACAACCACCGATACTATATTCTTTAATTAAATTGCATAAAGAAAATTATCCGATCGTACCAGTAGTTTCATATGTTACAGCACCAGCAGTTAAAGTTTCAAAATGTTTGATAGATATTATAATTAAGCATACGAAATTCAAATCCAAATGTAGTATCAAAAATAGTTTTCTATTAATTAATAAGATGAAAGATCTTCAGTTACCTGAAAAGATTAAATTAATTTCATTCGATGTAAAAAAAAACCTTTTCCCGAGTGTCCCCCTACTGAAACAGTTGAATTAATTAAAAAAATGTTAGAATGTAACAAATCTAACATTCTAATAAAAGATGAGATTTTGCAATTATTATCTGTTTGTTCATAACATTTAAGAATAAATTTTATAAGTGTAATAGTGGTTTAATTATTGGAAATCCGTTGTCACATCTACTATCAGAAATTTTTATGGACAATTTAGAAAGTAAGATTTTTGAGAATAATATATTAACTAAGAACGTATTATTTTGGTACAGATATATTGACGACATTTTGGTAGGATATACAGATACAAACAGACAACTGAATAATTTCTTTGAGTTTATTAATTCTATTAATTTCCATATTACGTTTACACCAGAAAAAAAAGTGAATAATAGTATCAATTTCTTAGATCTTACGTTAAAAAGAGTGAAGACCAAGTGCAATATTCAATTTACCACAAAGAATCATACTGACATAACCATTCACAAGAAATCCAGCCATCCCTACCAACATAAATTAGCGGCTTACCACATTATGGTCCATAGATTGATTAGTATACCAATGTTCACTTCAGACTATAGTAAATAATATAATATTATTAAACAAATTGCCTATAACAATGGATACGACCCAAATTTAATAGATAAATTAATTTCTAAGAGATCATTCAACAAAACGTTACAAGAAATTTATCTAGTTGCTAAAGACACAACAATTAAAATGTTTAAATCTTTCACTTACTTATGGGAGGACAAAGTAAAACTAACAAAATTCCTTAGAAAAGATAAAATTGATATTGCGTACAAAACGAACAATAACCTTACGAAATTCACCAGGAATAATAAAGGAAAAACCAATCACAACAATAAATCGGGAGTCTATAAGTTAACTTGTGGTACAAGTACTAAGGGATATATAGGTCAAACACGAAGAGCGTTTAGAACACAACATGGTTTTCGCAAGAAGCACTCAACAACCAGTCAGCTAGCCAGGGTTACTGAAAACATACATAACTCTTTCTACAAACACAACAACACAGCTGCCATATTCCTGGACATATCCAAAGCATTCGACCGAGTGTGGCACCAAGCACTAATTTACAAATTATACGCAAAAGATTAACCCTCCTACCTTATCAGAATCATTCACTCCTACATACAACGCAGATCCTTCTCCATCAAAATCAATAACTCTCACTCCTCCACCAGAATCCTAACAGCTGGAGTACCCCAAGTCTCTGCTCTATCCCCTCATCTTTATGCAATCTTCACTGCTGACATCCCCCAAACCAACAAAACCCTACTAGCATCCTACGCAGATGACACCGCTATCCTATCTTCTTCCATTAACCCCACCATAGCTAAACAGAATCTCCAAGAAGCAGTAAACAACGTCATTGCCTGGTGCCACACTTGGCGAATTGCCATAAACGGCGAGAAATCCCAAGCTATAATAATCAGAAGGAAACCAAAACCCATTATAGGCAACATAGGTATACATAGACCACACCGAAATTCCATGGCTCCCATGTGTAAAATACCTCGGAGTTAATCTTGACAGAAGATTGACCTACTCGTTCCATGTCAAACAAACATGTTTAAAAGCAAAGAAGGCTAGAGGTACCCTGTGGCCCATGCTGGGGGCAGCCAGTACATTATCTCCGAAACTAAAACTCCGAATTTACATATATTAAGACCCATGATCACTTACGCTTGTCAGATATGGCTTTACGCAGCACCATCAATAATCAATCAGCTACAAATTTTCCAAAACACATCGTTATGCATGGCCTTTCGTCCGCCTTGGTACATAAGAAACACTCAACTTCACAACGAAGCCAACATCGAAGATATACTCACTTTCGCCAAAAAGCTCACCAAAGATTTCTACGAGAAGAATGCAGACCACAAAAACACCTCCCTCTCCGCAGCTCTATTATACGACCCGCAGCACTATCTGCCAATTAAGAGACCCAGGCTCGGTAAAACTTGGAAGATTCCTCTGAAAGAGAACATCAGTTAACTCCCTCATAATCAAGATCATCCATAGATAATATCACAGTTTTAATAAACATTTTGATATTCTTCACGTTGAAAATAAAAGTATTAAATTACATTTACTAGAGACATTAGAAATTAATAAATATAGACAACTTATTAAACGATAAAGTGGACCTCAACTCATTACCATTGTTAAATCTATTCAGTCAGTGGTACAGTTTCCCTAATGCTACACATAACATCTGTTAGCAATATAATTTTTGTATAGACCCGATACTTTTAGACAAGAAATGGTACTCTATATATTAGTTCTAAAAATTCTTAATAACCGCAAACTATATATAAGAGTTTTAAGTGTATGTAGAGATAGTCATTATTGTATATGTCAACCTGAAGAAGCTACAGTATAGCGAAATAACTGTCGTTGTTTATTGTTAATAAATACAGTGTAAATCTTAAACGTTTGTTTATTTTATTTCACATCGTAAAGTTTAACTTTGGTATTTGCAGCTGGAAAATCGATTGTCCCTTTCGACGCTCTGTTCATGTTTTATATATCCCATTTGCCTAACTTTCCATATTTTAAGTTTCCTGGTGATTTTATTTTGAGAGTTTATACTTTACATTCCGATTTAAATATGTAGAAGAGAACGCGAAAGTGAGTTATGTCCAATTAATTATGGTAGTACATTAACCTTATAGCATCGTAAGAAGTTCTTTGGCAAAACTTTTGCAATTACCTTTGCTTCAGTATACACATATTCCCATACTCTCATATTTTGTATGTACGTAGGTGTGATGTATCTTACATCAACATAAAAAATCATCAAAGTATCCAATTTTAAACATTAACGTCAAATATGTACTTTGGCAAAGCTTGGTTGTAAAATACTGCCTGTAATATTAAATTTTGTAACTATGTTTAAGTAAAGAAGTAATATTATCTTCCATACCTTGTTTTCGCTAATATATTTGACAATTTTCCGTTTTCAAGTACGCAATATTTATTATTAAAAATGATCTTGATACTTGGTGGTGGATAAAAGCTAGTAAGTTGTCTTATTGATGGTACTAGAGTGTTATGAAAATAACAAAATGCTTTATATTTTATTCAATAAATACGAAAATATATAAACAAGAATTAGTGAATGAAATTAGCGACGACAGTACAATAAACACATGTTTGTCATCTATCTACAACAAAACATTTCATATGATGTTTATATGAAATGTTTTTGATATGAAAATATCTGAAATCAGAAAATATTTCCAAGGATTTTTAAAAGAAGTCCATACTGCCAGTTGTAAATCGTATAAGTTCAAAATTGAACAGCTTCCTAACTTGTGGATCAACAAATAACTTTAAGGTCACCACAGATTTGCCAAAGATGATTTGAATATTCAAAGAGATTTAATATAGTTGACATACTGTCATACGTTTCTTTTGTGTTTGTAGAATGACCTCATTGGAATTGATAGTTTCGAGTTACCATTATAAAGTAAAACGACTCTGGGACTTGTTTTCGACGAGTCGATAAACAATCGCCATTCTGCGGGGTTATATTCAATATTAATTTCATACAAAAATTAATTTACATCAGTAGAGTAACAGAAATTTCTTTTAACTTTGTAAAATGAACTGAATTTTTCGTGACGATTCTTCAATACAGAGATTCTTGTAGTGGAACGTAAATGATTCCATTCTTTTAATTAAGATCCCAAAATTAGTGATTTTCCTTGATTAAACCCAAATCCCGTATCAAATCATCGAGATCTGATTGATTAATGAGATGTGTTTCGTCAGAAGGAACATACGTCAGATCACTTGAAAATAAAATATTTAAAACATCGTTTATATCTTGCTTATCCGTAGAATTTGCAAAACAATTTGAATGCATTGTAAATGAAAGCTCACTATTAGTTCTTTTCAGCGGTTTGCTTACAGATGGAATGTCTGAATACATTACTTTGTGTTTATTTCTTTTTTCGGGACGTGATCTGCTGGTTCACTCCAAATCATTGTCCTTTCTGACAGGACTTCAGAAGAATTCTTGTATTTTGTTCCACTGAGTTAATTTGACATAACACGAAATACTGCATATATGTACCCATGTTCTGTTTTGATATTTATTTTTAAAGCCAAAATATTGTTCATAACATCTTTGAATTAATTCACTTAAAGGCTTCTTTTGCGATTTTGTAATGAATAATCCACAAACATAACAAAATCTCTCCACAGAATTTTTACAGCTTCTTGTACTGTTTTCTATTCTTAAAAGTCATACGCAACACAACTTGTGCAACACTGTTCCAAACATTCATAACAAAGTGACAATTCAGTGGGTAAACAATATATTTAACTCGCTTTGGATGGTGTAGATTTATAAGAATCACATTTATTTAACCGTGAAGTTTTTTTTCTACGTTGCTAGAATAATATAATAATTTTTTCGCGACACTTTCAGTATGCTATAATGTCCTTAAAGAAGACAATGTTGACTATCAGCGCTTCAACCAATACTCTATATAACAATGTTGGTAAATAGGAGAGCTGTTTGAGTCTATACTCTGATCATTTTGATCTTTACAACGAAATTTATCGAGTGCCATTAATAATGTGGTTTTAATGCTAGAAGTAACTACTTAATTTGTTTAAAGTAGATAGTTTATCTCACTAAACTGATTAATTTTGGAACTGTATTATTTAAAAGATGTGTCATGGTAAACACTTGTGCAACTTCATATTTAGTTACTGAAACATAGTGTCGAAAGGATATTATTTTAGTATATAAGTATGATTTACGATGAGTTAACAAATATTAAAAGTCGTACTCCTACATAATTAAAGGACAATTAAAATACGCGAATGTCGACTTTTATATTTTAAGGTCGACTCGACTTATTTGTAGGTAGGCAAACAAATATGAATGAATTATTTACATGCATTTTGTGAATGAAACTATTGCGTCAATAGTATGCGTATTGACTTCAATCGTGAGGTTACATAATAACCACAAACAATGGTAACTGGTAACTCTAAAGGATACGAGGTCGTATATTAAAATCTTCATATTTTTCAAAGTCATTGTAGTATAATTCTTTAATACTATTATCCAAAGCCTGGAATATTGTCTATCTTCTTTACTAGTAATACCCACACGGCGTTTCCCGTGATATTATTATTATTACGTCTGTTCTTTGACTTACGCTTTAAAAATATATTTTTCAACCGCAGTCGAAAATCCTACCGCTTCTGAGTGGTTGATGCTAAACACTATGTCGTACCATTTTACCGAAAATGTGATTCTAATTGGTTGGTGCTATCCAATTGTCGCTACGTTTAAATGCTTACTTTTATAACAGAATTATTAAATAAAATGCCATAAATATTTATGAAAGTTCTATTTATTTTTTTTTTGATTCCGGAGAGTTTCGGACACATCTAATGAACGTAAAAAACTCGCCCATACTATTGTATACAGGCTGTTTGTTAAAAAATCGCCCTAACTTCTTTATTTATTATTCGATTTTAATAAATAAAAAAGTATAAAGATGGTTTGACAAAGTCTATAAACTGCACATAATCCCAATTTTGCAACGCTGTCTTGAATACGTAACGATAGTCAACTTTTTTTTTTTTAAATGGTCACCTGTAATTTTTTTCCTTTAGTCTGGTAGATAATTTTTTTCTGAATCTAGTAATGTTCATTTAGTTTTCATTTGGTTGATATCTAATTAAAAAAAAAATATTTATCTGCAAACTTTAACCGCTTGCTATGAAATTTTCAAGTTTGTCGTGTAAAAAAAATCGCAAAAAAATGCACTAAATATGTCATTTAGACTTCTGTCATTCGAAGATTAGTGTGCCCTGCGATTTTAAAGCATTATATTTTGTGAAATAACGATATCACATGAACAATAATTATCTAACCGATATGTACGAGGTAGGCGCCATAAATTCTCGGCCTGACAGGTTTATATAGGTTCAAACGTGTTCAAACTCCGTCACGTCATGCATGCACATACGGAGGTTTACACTGTAAATATGACGGTTCAAAGCCTAGTAGTTTTTAGTAACTAGCCAACCAACGTAACTAGCGCACGGAAATGTCTGAAGGAACGAAAATTGAGTACCGTGCGGTCATTAAATTTCTAACAAAAGAAGGGCATACGCCTTATCACATTAAACAACGTTTAGACGGCGTTTACGATGATTCGTCTCCTTCGTATTCAACTGTAAAAAGAGGGCAAAATGCTTCCGTTTGGGACAAGAATCACTGGAAAATGCTGATCGGTCGGGTCGACCAGTTCAAGTGACAACTCCTCAACAAATTTCAATTATTGAACATTTAGTGCTAGAAGTTCACCGTTTGAAAGTGAAGGAATTAGTAGTGATAACAAACATTTCCGAAACAAGTGTTCGGCGAATTATCCATGACCATTTGGGGATGATTCAAATTGGTGCTAGATGGGTAACGCGGCTTCTTCCTGCTCTCCAACGTGAACGTCAAGTCGAATGTGAGCAGTTGTTCTTAAACATGTGTGTAGACGACCCAAAACCAATTTATGAATCCTTTGGCACAGGGGATGAGACAATGGTTCTGTTTTACGATCCTCTATCGAAAAGGAAATTCATGGTATGGCGGCGACCTGATGAACCTCGTCCCAGAAAAGCGAAAGTCGTTCAATCAACAAAAAAGGTGATGGCCGCAATATTCTGGGATTGGACTTTCAAGAATCAAAACATCCACCGTATAGTGTGGCTATGGCTCCTTGGCATTTTTTTTTTTATTTATTCAACTCGAGCGATTGGCTTCATCATTACAACTACCTAATCTAACCATTACAACTAAATACGGGAAATACTAAGTATGACACATGATTGAAAAGGTAATTTTATGGAGAATTCAGCAACGCGATTGTTGGTTACGTTACTTTTGATTTTGGCGCCCTCTAGCGGGATAAGAAACAGTTACATATTCCTAATGACACATCATTTGAAAGGTAATTTTATTAGTAATTCAATGCACAATTGAAAAAAATATCCTCGGATTCCATAGTATTCTGTGGGATCAAATTATAGAACATTTACAACCACTAAAATTGTATCTTTCGAATAGAGGTCAAATAACAAAATGGAAAACTATTAGATCTCAGCCCTCGAACATGAGATGCGGTGTGACGCAGGGTTCAATACATGGTCCCATGCTTTTTGTTATTTATGTAAACGGTCTTCCATTTTACATTCAAGAGGCTAACATATGTTTATATGGACACGACACGTCTCTACTAGTCCAAGGAGCAGATTTGAAAGTAGAAAATCTGAGAGAGCCGTTCAAAATGCAGAAACTTGGTTCGTTGCAAATAAATCAAAGGTAAATAAGAATAAAACGCAAAGTGTACTACTTTTCACGAGAAACGCTAGCAATTCTGAAGGAGCGAAGTTCATGGGTGTGACCATGTATCTGTGTATAAGATTGAACCAACATATCGATGACCTAGCAAGGTTCTCTATAAGAAGAAGATAGCGACGCAGGAAATAGCTAAACTTGCATATCAACCTTAATATAAGCTGCCGGCGGATTCATGCTAATAGCGTGGGAAAATACGGCTTATCCGAATCACCATGGTTACCGCCCGAACCGTCAAAATCGACGAAAATTGGATGCACGGGGCGCAGTAATCGTCCCTGGATACGTGAAATTAAAAGTTGTCCCTTTGCCCGAACAAAGGGACAACTTTAAATTTCCGGTCGACGGAGAGATTTTCCTCCTAAGTGGAGCGCGCGCAGAGATATCCGCCGTCAAAGAGGAGCCCGCAAATATTTTGTAACATAAAAATGGCTTACGTACTTAAAAATGCAGTAGTGGTCATCAAAAAGAGACATTTCGCTAATCTGACAGCTCCAACGAAAAATTTTGCATGTTTGACTTTTAAGCCTTATATTCCGAATTTTGAAGGTTTTGACGGCCCAACAAGGTACATAATCGTTAAGTCAGACATTTCTGTACCGATCGCATGTCTATTCCAACTTCATCGACATACGATATCGATAGGACGAGTGATTTAAATTCCTCATGCAGACGGACATCGTAGAAAAATGGCCGAAATACGCCAGAAATACATGTACACAATAAATCAAGTGCAATGCTCATAACATGTAATGTACACACACATACATTCATGTGCACTTTCCGTGAATATATTATATATCGGTAGCTTGACTTAACATTTTTACATACAGGCTGATATCTTTTAATTACTATAAATTTGAATTTTAAAATACGATAATTCCAGAACGCGTATGCCCAGTTTCCTTAATGTAATTATTAACGTCAGAATAGGTTCATGGCATATAAACACACATAATATATTTAGTTTTAGGACACGGACAAGGCACTAAATTAATTATCTGGACACAATTAAAACGTTTTTTATAACCTTTTAAAGATTACACGTCTATTTTCTCTGAGATTTAAAAAAAAATTGCAGATTTCAACATAGAGTCAAGCCTACATATAAATATGGCAGTTGAACAAACTATTTACATTAGGTCGATAGCCCAATGGCAAGATTGACGGCTTCTTAATACAATGACTTTGCCGGGTCGGGTTCGAACCCAGGCCGGGGCAAAACATTTTTTTTCGAATGCGATATTGTGTATTTATTTCGTGTATTTTACCGGCAATTTATAAGAGAAGACGCCGGACTTCTCGACATAATTTTCCCGGTCGATGAAATAATCATTCACA
The DNA here is from genome assembly GCA_963170755.1 of Amphimallon solstitiale. Taxonomy (NCBI): domain Eukaryota; kingdom Metazoa; phylum Arthropoda; class Insecta; order Coleoptera; family Scarabaeidae; genus Amphimallon; species Amphimallon solstitiale. Next base: position 84,374,944 of record OY720681.1, on the reverse strand, counting down.
TATACAGCATGATTTTTTCTTATAATTTTTATAAATTCCATTTAAAATACAATAATTCTAAAACGGGTATGCCGTTTTCTTAAGGGCAAAAATAATGCTTTTAACATTTATGTGCCCCTACGAAATAATTATTTAAATAATTACGCACTGCGCAGTGGGTGGAGCCAAATCACTTTTTTCTTCTGATTAAGGTAAAACTCGGTACTCGGGGGCTCTTGGTGTCGGTGATCTCAAGCCCAATGTCAAAATTTCAAAAAAAAAATGGTGCATCTAATATGGCGGAAGAGTTTTTTGAAAACTGACGTATGAATGTGAAATTTTAGATACGGGGGTGTCTTAGGTCCCCGATCACGAATCGAAAGTCAAAATGTCAAAAAAAAACAAAATGGCCGAAGTTTTTTGAAAATTGACGTATGAATGTGAAGTTTTAGATACGGGGGTGTCTTAGGTCGCCCATCACTAATCCATAGTTAAAATGTCAAAAAAAGAAAATGGCAGACGGGTTTTTTGAAAATTGACGTATGAATGTGAAATTTTAGATACGGGGGTATGTGTGGACGCCGATCACAAATCCAAAGTCAAAATGTCAAAAAAACAAAACGGCGGAGGAATTTTTTGAAAATTGTCGTATGAATGTGAAATTTTAGATACGAGGGTGTGTGCGGACGCCGATTACAAATCCAAAGTCAAAATGTCAAAAACAACAAAATGTCGGAAAAGTTTTTTGAAAATTGACGTATAAATGCGAAATTTTAGATGCGGGGGTGTCTGCGGACGCCGATCACCAATCCATAGTCAAAATGTCAAAAAATAGAAAATGGCGGAAAAGTTTTTTGAAAATTGACGTATAAATGCGAAATTTTAGATACGGGGGTGTCTGCGGACGCCGATCACCAATCCATAGTCAAAATGTCAAAAAAAAAAAAATGGCGGCAGAATTTTTGAAAATTGACATATGAATGTAAAATTTTAGATACGGGGGAGTGTGCGGACGCCGATTACAAATCCAAAGTCAAAATGTCAAAGAACAAAATGGCGGACAAGTTTTTTGAAAATTGACGTATGAATGTGAAATTTTAGATACGGGGGGGGGGTGCGGACGCCGATTATAAATCCAAAGTCAAAATGTCAAATAAAACAAAATAGCGCAAGAGGTTTTTGAAAATTGATGAATGTGAAATTCTGGATACGGGGGTGCTTGTAGTCGTTTATTACGTCTTCAATTTGGCGATTCTTCGAAACGTGATTGAACAGGGCTTAAATTTAATACTTCATTTTTTCTTAACAACAGTAGATTCGAAAACATCAGAATGGTATTGTACACTGTCTCAATGAAAATGTTGCGCTCTTTGAGCTCATTGTTTCTTTCGATACTTTAACATGACATGTTTAACAATAAATTACCTTTCTCGCTCTTGAGTGGGTACCAGTTTGTGTCAAAATAGTTTTTAATATACTATTGGCTTCACAAAATTTATGTATGTACAGGGGTGTTTCAAAAGTTTATAAAAGTGGACATTCTAAAAAGCGTCATGCCAGTGATCGCTTTTTACAGGAAAGGCGCTTCAATAGGGCTTCACTTTAAAACTTGGGCCTTTTCCTTTTATTATTATTTCGTGCTCCTTTATTAACGATAGTTGATTTTGAAAAGGTTAACAGGCTTTTACACGTTCACATCAAAGTAGTATTGTAAACTGTCTTAATCAACATGTTGGACTTTTTGATGTCATTGTGCTTTTGGATACCTTAACATGACATGTTAAACATTAATTTACCTTTCTCGCTCTTGAGTGTGTACCGCTTTGTGTAAAAAACCAATCAAGGAGAATTTTAAATAAAATATACTATTGGCTTCACGTAATATAAGTATATACAGGGATGCGTCAAAAGTTAATAAAATCAGACATTCTAAAAGGCGTCATGACAGTGATTGCTTTTTACACGAAACTATGAAAAAGCTGTAAGCGGACGCGAAAAAGGCGATTCAAACTAAAAGAAATTGACGAACCCGCTGTAAGTGGACGGACCCGCTGTAAGCGGACGATCAGCTGTAAGCGGACGGACCCGCTGTAAGCGGACGTTATAGCTAGTTATATATAATAATAGCTGAGTAGTCAATGGCAACCAAACGCCCGAAAAATCGTCTAAAAACGGCAAAACTGTGCAAAGAACTCCTCTCTGGATACGCGAAATTAAGGGCTGTCTTTTGGCATGTTGGTAGGGGCGACATTGAATTTCCGGTCGACGGAGAGTTTTTCTTCAAAAGTGGAGCGTGTGCAGAGATATCGCCCGTTGAAGAGGAGCGTGCACTCGGTGTTTTAACAGAAAAATGGCTTACGTCATCATGACGATTCACGTGACAATCAAAATAAATCTCGGGAAACGTCAAACTCAGTTGTAGCTACAGATTCACTTTTAAGACTGAAATACGAAATTTTGAAGGTTGCGAGGGTCCAACAAGACCCGAGGTGTTAAAGAACGGCCTTCTGGGCATCTCTCACATGCTTATTTCGAGTCGACAGACGCACGCAATGTAGGGCACGAGCACTTTCAAATTCGTTTGCAGACAGAAAAATGGCCGAAATACGTCACAGATTCAATGTGCATGTGATTCAATGTACTACTATGGGGCGAAAAATATCAGATTAATCTATCCGGTCCGACAAGTTCCGCATCCCAATCTCGACATAATACACCCGCTTGACTTAACATTTTTATAAATATACAGGTTGATTGTACTTTTAATGATTACATATTTGAATTATTAAAATACGTTAATTCCAGAACGCGTACGCCCAGTTTCCTTAATCGGGAAAAGGATTGCTTTTAACATTTATGTGCCCTTATGACAACGATTACGCATACATGCAGAGTGGGCGGAGCTATCTGAAATTAATTACTCTCTTCTGATTAAAGTAAAATTCGGCACCTGGGAGTCATTGTGGTGTCATTGATCACGTATCCAAATCGAAATGTCAAAAAAAACAAAATGGCGCATGATTTTTTTGAAAATTGACGTATGAGTGTGAAATTTTAGATACGGGGGCTTTGGGGGTCGCCGATCACGAATCCAAAGTCAAAATGTCAAAACAAACAAAATGGCGGAAGAGTTTTTTGAAAATTAACGTATGAATGTAAAATTTTAGATACGGGGGTTTTGGGGGTCGCCGATCACGATTCCAAAGTCAAAATGTCAAAAAAAGCAAAATGGCGAAAGATTTTTTTGAAAATTGACGTATGAGTGTGAAATTTTAGATGCGGGGTGTGTTAGGTCGCCAATCACAAATCCAAAATCAAAATGTCATAAAAAAACAAAATGGCGTAAGAATTTTTTGAAAATTGACATATGAATGTAAAATTTTAGATACGGGGGTTTTGGGGGTCGCCGATCACGATTCCAAAGTCAAAATGTCAAAAAAAACAAAATGGCGGAAGATTTTTGAAAATTGACGTATGAATGTAAAATTTTAGATACGGGGGTTTTGATGGTCGCCGATCACGATTCCAAAGTCAAAATGTCAAAAAAAGCAAAATGGCGGAAGATTTTTTTGAAAATTGACGTATGAATGTAAAATTTTAGATACGGGGGTTTTGGGGGTCGCCGATCACGATTCCAAAGTCAAAATGTCAAAAAAAAACAAAATGGCGGAAGATTTTTTGAAAATTGACGTATGAATGTAAAATTTTAGATACGGGGTTTTGGGGGTTGCCGATCACGATTCCAAAGTCAAAATGTCAAAATAAAACAAAATGGCGGAAGATTTTTTGAAAATTGAAGTATGAATGTGAAATTTTAGATACGGGGGTTTTGGGGGTCGCCGATCACGATTCCAAAGTCAAAATGTCAAAAAAAACAAAATGGCGAAAGATTTTTTAGAAAATTGACGTATTAATGTAAAATTTTAGAAACGGGGTTTTGGGGGTCGCCGATCACGATTCCAAAGTCAAAATGTCAAAAAAAGCAAAACGGCGAAAATTTTTTTTTGAAAATTGACGTATGACTAAAATTTTAGATACGGGGGTGGGTTTTGGGCGTCGCCGATGACGATTCCAAAGGCAAAATGTCAAAAAAAACAAAAGGGCGGAAGATTTTTTTGAAAATTGACGTATGAATGTGAAATATTAGATACGGGAGTTTTGGGGGTCGCCGATCACGTTTCCAAAGTCAAAATGTCAAAAAAAACAAAATGGCGAAAGATTTTTTTGAAAATTGACGTATGAATGTGAAATTTTAGATACGAGGTTTTGGGGGTCGGCGATCACGATTCCAAAGTCAAAATGTCAAAAAAAAAGCAAAACGGCGAAAGATTTTTTTGAAAATTGACGTATGAGTGTGAAATTTTAGATACGGGGGTGTGTTAGGTCGCCGATCACAAATCCAAAATCAAAATGTCATAAAAAAACAAAATGGCGGAAGATTTTCTGAAAATTGACGTATGAATGTAAAATTTTAGATACGGGGGTTTTGGGGGTCGTCGATCACGATTCCAAAGTCAAAATGTCAAAAAAAGCAAAATGGCGGAAGATTTTTTTGAAAATTGAAGTATGAATGTAAAATTTTAGATACGGGGGTTTTGGGGGTCGTCGATCACGATTCCAAAGTCAAAATGTAAAAAAAAAATGGCGGAAGATTTTTTGAAAATTGACGTATGAATGTAAAATTTTGGATACGGGGGTTTTGGGGGTCGCCGATCACGATTCCAAAGTCAAAATGTCAAAAAAAAACAAAATGACGGAAGATTTTTTGAAAATTGACGTATTCATAGAAATTTCAGATACGGGGGTTTTGGTGGTCGCCGATCACGATTCCAAAGTCAAAATGTCAAAAAAAACAAAATGAGGGTAGATTTTTTGAAAATTGACGTATGAATGTGAAATTTCAGATACGGGGGTTTTGTGGGGTCGCCAATCACGATTCCAAAGCCAAAATGTCAAAAAAAACAAAATGGCCGAAGGATTTTTTGAAAATTGACGTATAAATGTGAAATTTTAGATACGAGGGTGCCTTAAGTCGCCGATCACAAATCCAAAATCAAAATGTCATAAAAAACACAATGGCGGGTGAATTTTTTGAAAATTAATGTATGAATCTAAAATTTTAGATACGGGAGTTTTGGGGGTCGCCGATCACGATTCCAAAGTCAAAATGTCAAAAAAAACAAAATGGCGGAAGATTTTTTGAAAATTGACGTATGAATGTAAAATTTTAGATACGGGGGTTTTGGGGGTCGCCGATCACGATTCCAAAGTCAAAATGTCAAAAAAAAACAAAATGGCGGAAAATTTTTTGAAAATTGACGTATGAATGTAAAATTTTAGATGGGGTTTTGGGGGTTGCCGATCACGATTCCAAAGTCAAAATGTCAAAATAAAACAAAATGGCGGAAGATTTTTTGAAAATTGACGTATGAATGTGAAATTTTAGATACGGGGGTTTTGGGGGGTCGCCGATCACGATTCCAAAGTCAAAATGTCAAAAAAAACAAAATGGCGAAAGATTTTTTTGAAAATTGACGTATGAATGTGAAATTTTAGATACGGGGGTTTTGGGGGTCGCAGATCACGATTCCAAAGCCAAAATGTCAAAAAAAAACAAAATGGCGGAAGATTTTTTGAAAATTGGCATATGAATGTAAAATTTTAGATACGGGGGTTTTGGCGGTCGCCGATCACGATTCCAAAGTCAAAATGCCAAAAAAAAAATGGCGGAAGATTTTTTGAAAATTGACGTATGAATGTGAAATTTTAGATACGGGGGTTTTGGGGGTCGCCGATCACGATTCCAAAGTCAAAATGTCAAAAAAGAAACAAAATGGCGGAAGATTTTTTGAAAGTTGACGTATGAATGTAAAATTTTGGATACGGGGGTTCTGGGGGTCGCCGATCACGATTCCAAAGTCAAAATGTCAAAGAAAACAAAACGGCGAAAGATTTTTTAGAAAACTGACGTATTAATGTAAAATTTTAGATACGGGGGTTTTGGGGGTCGCCGATCACGATTCCAAAGTCAAAATGTCAAAAAAAAACAAAATGGCGGAAGATTTTTTTGAAAATTGACGTATGAATGTGAAATTTTAGATACGGGGGTTTTGGGGTCGCCAATCACGATTCCAAAGCCAAAATGTCAAAAAAAACAAAAGGGCGGAAAATTTTTTGAAAATTGACGTGTGAATGTAAAATTTTAGATACGGGGGTTTTGGGGGTCGCCGATCACGATTCCAAAGTCAAAATGTCAAAAAAAAGCAAAATGGCGAAAGATTTTTTTGAAAATTGACGTATGAATGTGAAATTTTAGATACGGGGGTTTTGGGGGTCGCAGATCACGATTCCAAAGCCAAAATGTCAAAAAAAAACAAAATGGCGGAAGATTTTTTGAAAATCGACGTATGAATGTAAAATTTTAGATACGGGGGTTTTGGGGGGTCGCCGATCACGATTCCAAAGTCAAAATGTCAAAAAAAACAAAATGGCGGAAGATTTTTTGAAAATTGACGTATGAATGTAAAATTTTAGATACGGGGAGTGTTAGGTCGCCGATCACAAATCCTAAATCAAAATGTCATAAAAAAATAAAATCGTGGAAGAATTTTTTGAAAATTGACATATGAATGTATAATTTTGGATACGGGGGTTTTGGGGGTCGCCGATCACGATTCCAAAGTCAAAATGTCAAAAAAAACAAAATCGTGGAAGAATTTTTTGAAAATTGACATATGAATGTATAATTTTGGATACGGGGGTTTTGGGGGTCGCCGATCACGATTCCAAAGTCAAAATGTCAAAAAAAACAAAATGACGGTAGATTTTTTGAAAATTGACGTATGAATGTGAAATTTCAGATACGGGGGTTTTTGGGGTCGCCGATCACGATCCCAAAGTCAAAATGTCAAAAAAAACAAAATGACGGTAGATTTTTTGAAAATTGACGTATGAATGTGAAATTTCAGATACGGGGGTTTTGGGGGTCGCCGATCACGATCCCAAAGTCAAAATGTCAAAAAAAGCAAAATGGCGAAAGATTTTTTTGAAGATTGACGTGAGTGTGAAATTTTAGATACGGGGGTGTTAGGTCGCTGATCACAAATCCAAAATCAAAATGTCATAAAAAAACAAAATCGTGGAAGAATTTTTTGAAAATTGACGTATGAATGTAAAATTTTAGATACGGGGGTTTTGGGGGTCGCCGATCACGATTCCAAAGTCAAAATGTCAAAAAAACAAAATGGCGGAATATTTTTTGAAAATTGACGTATGAATGTAAAATTTTAGATACGGGGGTTTTGAGGGTCGCCGATCACGATTGCAAAGTCAAAATGTCAAAAAAAACAAAATGACGGAAGATTTTTTTGAAAATTGACGTATGAGTGTGAAATTTTGGATACGGGAATGTTTGTGGTCGCTTATTACGTCTTCAATTTGGTGATTCTTCGAAACGTGATTGAACAGGGTTTAAATTTAATACTTCATTTTTTCGTATCAATAGTAGATTCGCAAATATCAGAATCGTATTGTACACTGTCTCAATGAAAATGTTACGCTCACTGAGCTCATTGTTTCTTTCGATACTCTAACATGACTTATGTTTAACATTAAATCACCTTTCTCTCTCTGGAGTGTGAACCGGTTTGTGTAAAAAAACAGTTCGAGTAGAATTTCAAATAAAATATTGGCTTAAAAAATATATGTAGGGGTGCTTTAAAAGTTTATAAAAGTGGACATTCTAAAAAGCGTCATGCCAGTGATCGCTTTTTACAGGAAAGGCGCTTCAACAGGGCTTCAATTTAAAACTTGGGCTTTTTACTTTTATTATTATTTCGTGCTCCTTTATTAACTATAGTGGATTTCAAAAAGGTTGACAGGATTTTACACTTTCACATCAAAATAGTATTGTACACTGTCTTAATAAAAATGTAGCGCTTTTTAATCTCATTGTGTCTTTGCATACTTTAACACGACTTATGTTTAACATTAGATTACAACAAAATATATGTATATACAGGAATGCTTCAAAAGTTTATAAAAGTGGACATTCTTAAAAGCGTTTTTTATAGGAAAGGCGCTTATTTTGTGCTCCTTTATTAACGATAGTGGATTTCGAAAAGGTTGACAGGCTTTTACACTTTCACATCAAAATAGTATTGTACACTCTCTTAATAAAAATGTTGCGCTTCTTGATCACATTGTGTCTTTGCATACTTTAACACGACTTATGTTTAACATTAAATTACCTTTCTCGCTCTTGAGTATGTACCGGTTTGTGTAAAAAACAATTCCAGAAAAATTTTATTTAAAATATACAATTGGCTTCACAAAATTTATGTATATACCGGGATGCTTTAAAAGTTTATAAAACTGGACATTCTAAAAAGCGTTTTTTATAGGAAAGGCGCTTTAATTGAGCTTAAATTTAAAACTTGGGCTTTTTACTTTTATTATTATTTTGTGCTTTTTTCTTAACGAGAGTAGACTTCGAAAAGATTGACAGGCTCTTACACGTTCACATCAAAATAGTATTGAAAACTGTCTTAATGAACATGTTGGGCTTTTTGATCTCAATGTGTCTTTGGATACTTTAACACGACTTATGTTTAACATTAAATTATCTTTCTCACTCTTGAGTGTGTACCGATTTGTGTAAAAAACAATTCGAGAAAAATTTTAAATAAAATATACTATTGGCTTCACAAAATATATGTATATACCTGGATGCTTTAAAAGTTTATAAAACCGGACATTATAAAAAGCGTCATGCCAGTGATCGCTTTTTACAGGAAAGGTGCTTCAATTTAAAACTTGGGCTTTTTACTTTTACTTTTATTTTGTGCTCCTTTATTAACGATAGTGGATTTCAAAAAGGTCACACTTTACATCAAAATAGTATTGTACACTGTCTTAATAAAAATATTACGCTTTTTGATCTCATTGTGTCTTTGCATACTTTAACACGACTTATGTTTAACATTAAATTACCTTTCTCGCTCTTGAGTGTGTATCGGTTTGTGTTAAAAACAGTTCGAGAAGAATTTTAAATAAAGCATCCTATTGGCTTAACAAAATATATGTATATACAGGGGTGCTTCAAAAATGTATAAAAATGGACATTCTAGAAAGCGCTGTTTACAGGAAAGGCGCTTGAAAAGGGCTTAAACTTAAAACTTGGGTTTCTTACTTTTATTATTATTTTGTGCTCCTTTATTAATGATAGTGGATTTCAAAAGGGTCACACTTTACATCAAAATAGTATTGTAAACTGTTTTAATAAAAATGTTGCGCTTTTTGAGCTCATTGTGTCTTTGGATACTTTAACATGGTTTATTATTAACATTAAATTACCTTTCTCGCTCTTGAGTGTGTACCGATTTGTGTCAAAAACAGAAGGAGAATAATTTTAGATAAAATATACTCTGCTCTTTTATTAACGATAGTGGAATTCGAAAAGGTAGTAAGAAAGTAATATACTTTATAAATTAAATTTACTTTACCTATTCGCATACATATGTTTGCGAGCTATATGTTCGAAGTTCATCAGCATTCATTAGCATTCTATAAGAATGTTTGAAAGCGACGCCCATTTGCCAAACAAAATTTGTTGTAAACATATTAAACACTATGGAGATACTACGTATATTTGAGTATGTCAATTAAAATGACGAGCCCGCGATAGCGGGCGAGTAGTATATATGTAATTCATTGAAAATTTAAAATGTTCGTCAATACAAGTCCTTCATTTTTAATTGACGTGCGAACTAATTTTGAATATGTGACAAACGAATATTTCAATTATGCTGACCAAAATTTCATAATGAAAGCGCTGTTCCACTTCAAATAATTTGGGTGAAAATATCTCAGTGTCAAACTGATTATTAGGTTCTTTTTTTATTAATATTGTGCATGCCTGTCTTAAATTGTTTCTGAGCAATTGACATACTTTTTGTTAATATACTAAATTTTTCCACTGTTATTTCAATAGCGTATTATCCCGATTGTCTCAATGAAAATGATGCACTTATTGAGCATATTGTTTCATCGGATACTTTAACATCATTCTTATGTTTAACATTAAATTATCTTTCTCGCTCTTCATTGTGTAACAGTTTGTGTAAAAAAAAATTCTAGAAGAATTCTGAATGAAATATACAATTGGCTATTGGAAACTGTAAAAAGCTGTAAGGGGACGCGAAAAAGGCGAATTCAAGCTCGGAAAGATTGAAGCATTAGCTCACAAACATTCAACACAATAAATATATAATAATTGGTCCAATGATAATAGTGTATAGGTAAGAAATTTATAAATTCGATTCCTTATTTGTTTATAAATACTTTCTACTCATTTTTAGCAATTATCATTACATGACTGGAGTCATTTCGTCCATGAATTAAGTTGTAAAAATACTTCAAAATATTATAAGATATTGTAAATAGAAAAAAGAAACTAAAATATATTCCTACCAGATTAAACAAGCACTTAATCATGTTGTTACTGTGTTTGGCAAATTGAGAAGTAATATCATACGTATTCAAAAAAGATTGTTTAATTATCATTGATGAAAATGAACTTCCCGCGACATCGTCAATTACAATAATTCAAAATAGAAATTCTATAAGGATGTTTTACAGTATTTTCGAATATAACAATAAGTAATCAATATTACCATAATACATATATTACATCTATATATTCCTTAAATTGTAGGTGTACAATGCAAAAGAAAATAATTATGTACAGTGTGAACAAGGCTTTAACAACATTATTAAGCATCATATATAACTGACAGTTGTAATACAATTTACCACAAAGAAACACTGCAAATTATAAAAGTATAGGAATGGAAATCATTATAAAAAATGCCAATAAAATAAATATTATTTGTTATAGAACAATGATTAAATGAATTATTTAAAAGTATACATTCGCGTCAACAAAACATAATTCTAATAAAGCTATCTACAAGTTTGTATAAAATAAAATGTTTTTTTTAAATTCTAATGAATTTTCATTTAAACCAAAAAGACCAATGGAATCGACATATGTATATAGACTGAAACACTATTAACAAAAACTATCAAACCACATTTTCCAACTGATGCAAAAAATACAGATTTCGAGATTATTCTAATTTTATACCCACAAACAAAATTCAAACTATAGATAAATTAGGCAAACGTGAAATAAATCATCGGCAAGTCAAGGCACAAAAGCCAATAATAGTAGAAAAATTATAAATAGAGTGAAAACTACCGTCTGTGAGGCTCAGGAAAAGTATGTGAAAAATGTCAACATAACTTTAAACGATAAAATACATCTTATTTCATGGACAGCCGTTAAACATTTTCGATTTAAAAACTGCTATTATCACTAAATCTATTATTAATCATTTTATCCAATAAGCATTCTGAATAAAATATTGCATAGTTGTAAACTATATACAGGGGTGTATAAAAACAACTAAGCGATATTGAACATCTAAAACACAATTATATTAAGTTATTCGCTATATATCGGAATTATATGGTGTTTAAAAAACTGAAACGCAATAAAGACAAAATCCGCAATAAATTTAGAAGAATAAGGGGGAGCGGTACCTCAACTGTAAGCGGAATAAGAGGCGATAGCGGGCCTTCAAGGCCTGCCGTATTAGCTAGTTTTTCATAATTCCACTCACTTCTGTGCTATGAAATACTCTTCTGGGCGGCTGCGACAGAGATGCATAGAATATTTACTCTACCAAAAAAAAAACCATAAGATCTCTATGTAATTTGAAACATAACGAAAGTTGTAGGACTCACATCAAGAAAGAAAATATATTAACACTGCCTTCACTATTTATATATGCCATATGTCCTTCAGAACAAAGAGATGTTTCCCATAAATGGAGATCATCACCAATATTCCACACGCAAAGGAGTTGAAATTAGAGCACCGTACCGCAGACTAACATCCTCACAGAAATCCTTAAATTATTGGGTAAGTAGACTGTATAACAGGTTACCAGAAAAACTAAAGAAACTGCCTGCAAACGACATTAAGTTCTTTAAGAAGATAATCAGAAGTATGCTGATCAGCATGGAATGTTATAGTGTCCAGGATATCTACCTAACCAGCGGCAGATTGTCTGAACTATTTGAGTTGTTTATATTGTTTAATGTGTATACATTTTGTCTCCCATGACTAATAATTTTTTATATGTTATTATTATTTTATTTGATTTATACAAAGTTGCTGACCAGTGCATTCATATGCTGTTTTATATTTATATTTATGTGTATATATGACAATTTCTTTCTAATGGTGTTATTACAAAAGCTAAATATATTATTATTAAAATTCGAAATGCAAACAATAAAGAAGGAATTATCAAAGCAATATTCAGCTGATTATTTCAAAAAAGTTACAGGTTTTGGAAAAAGTGCTCCCCTAATTTTTTTGAGCAGTGTAGTAGTTTCTTCACTTTATCATTTTTGGTTTTCTCTTAATTGTTGTTATAATCGTATTAGTTTGTTTAACTATGCTTTCCCAAAGAGTAACAGAAACCCTCTCTGAGAATTATATCTATCTACGAAAGTTTCTTTTCAAATCTTCATATCTTTAAATGCATAGGAAGAAGAGTCAGATTTAACAGAAAACGAGATATTTATCTATTATAACTGTTGCATGTTGTCAAGCACAATGAGGAAGTAGTTAGGTATTTGCGAAGGTAATCTTGCAATCAGCGTAAAATACAAGTTCCACATAGTAAGTACAACAGCCATTCAATTCAATTTATTAACAAGTTTTATAATTAATTGGTTCTGAGTGATAACGTAATAAAATACTCGTAACATTGTTCATACCTTTGAAATATTTTCTTGTAAACTAAGCCAATTAATTCCGTCGATCAGATAGCACGTCTATTTATAAAAGTACAGCAACGATTAATTAGCCATAAAGTTGATAAAATATGGATGGCAGGAAAAGTGTATATAGGACAGTTGTGTAGTGGATAAGCGGTAGTTTCCTGTTTATAAATTAAAAGTTAATATTATCTACTGGTGTCTTCTCTGAACATGACGTGCACCGTTCAGTGAAACAACACGCAGAAATAAAACATGTTAGGTGTCAAGAATACATTTTTATCGCATTAGCTATGATATCGGTGAACAATGATTTAGTGTAACAAAATTTTGTTGCGACGTCTAATAACGCACACTTTCATGCATGTGATGTGTACACGTAGAGTTATCTTTTTTTTAAATAAAAAAATAATATTGAACAAAATCTATACACACCGTGTCCAACGTTGTCGGTGCAGTATTGTTATCTTCGTTATCTTTAGAGCTACGGTGTTGGTCAAATTAGCAAGTTCTTAGTGTTTTTAATGCTGATTAGTATGCAGTTCATGAAAAAGACAATTGAAACGTGAAAATTTATAATGTTTTTAAATGGAACATCCTATATATATTTGTATGTATTTTGAAAGAGCATAATAATTTGAACAAAAAATATCAAATATATAACTATCTTTAACCATGTCTATGTCGGGCATGGAAAAAATAACAAAATATAATATTAGCAGTACAAAAAAAAAACAGCAAACACAATAATAAAATAAGTTTCATTTTTTATTACATATTCAACATTTTGCCTAACTTAATAAATGTTCAATGCATTTTCGGCTATCACTAACGCTTTCTGTAGCTTTTCTAATAGTTCGACCAGTAATATTATTAATACTAATACTGGTTTCGACTTCCATCACATTTCGATATTAGTGGCTGTATACCTACCTAGTCCTTTACAAAACCACAAAGATGAAAGTCTAGAGGTGTCAAGCCAGGAGAGAGCGCAGGCCAACGAATGGACGCGTTGGTTCATATCACTTTTTGTTTAAACGTTTCGTTTAACAAATTGGAAGTATTAACGTAATTATGAAGAGGTGCCCCATCACGTTGAAAATAAATACGGAGCCTTTCAAAAACTGGCATATCATCTAAAAGACCATCCAGAATTTCTGTTATAACCATACATACAGGTTTTCAATTAAGGCACCTTGATAGAAAACTGGACCAACAATTCTGTTGGCCATTAATCCACACCACACATTTAAACTAAACCGGTGCTGGAGATTGCTGGGGATCTCAGAGGATTTTCTCTACTCCGATAATGCTGATTTTTCTTATTGCACACATCCGAACTAGAAAAGTTAGATTCGTTAGACCATAGAATGTAATTTAAATTGTCTGGACGTTCATTATAAAAATTTCTCAATCTATTACAGAGAACTAATCTTCTATATGGTAGTGAAGTTTGAACTTTGTGGTGTTTGTACGGACGTAAGTTATGCTTTATTCAAATACTGTGCACTGTACTCCTTTTCAAATGTAATTGTCTGGTACAACTCCCCGTCTATTAGAAAACCCTTTTCCTTTTTTGTTACTTCGAAATTTTCTATTTTAGAAAATAAAATTGATTTGGTGATTGACGATTCACATATATGTGTGTTGATAGTAACGAAGCGCACTTCTTGCATTTTTTTCTACAAATCTGATAAAAGCCTGTAGCATATCACACTCTTCTAAATGCGTAAACGGCATTATTTTTAATACATACGGAAGTATAAATGATTATAACAAATTATTAGATTTTGAAACTTTTTGCAATAAGTTCTTTAATAAAAGAAGAATTGAAGAACACAATACAAATTCAAATAAACAACTATTTTAAATTACTTGTCACGCGAAAGAGAATCAGGCACAAATGTTATTGACAATTTGAATGGGCATACTATGTGTTTTGGCTTGAAGTGAAAGAAGCCCACTTATTAATAATGTTTATTTGACATCAACTAAAATTTACTTTTAAAAACAATGAGAAAATGATTTTTCTCTGGACACATGTTTTGGTCAAATATTTTCACAAAAAATTAATAACTCAAAACTATTTTAAAAAAGAGAAAATAGTTTAATAGACAATTTAAAGCAGTACTAGAAAATCCAAAAATATATAGTGAATCATTTGAAAAAAATTAAGTTTCATGCATTTCCGGTGAAACCGGAAGTGCGTCAGAGATTAAAGTATTTTTAGAATATGCGCCCCAAGCAACTATGAATCTTCCACTAATTGTTTTTTCTTTGATTAAAAACACAAAAGAGCAATCGAAGAAGCGGCTACTAATGACTCGCCCTGTATACAAATGTATAAATTTAAAAAAATTATAAATTTTCGAATTTCTCAGAAATACGTAATTTAATCGCTTTTTCATGAACTGCATACTAATCAACGTTAAAAACACTAATAATTTGCTGATTTGACCGAAACCGTAGCTCCAAAAATAACGGAGATAGCAACAGTACACCGATAACTTTGGTACATGGTATGGTGTCAATATGAAATTAGACTACTCCATTGTTTAAATATACTACTATTGTTTAGTATTGGAAGATCACTTTACCTTATTTAAATTTTGCGTATAGATTTGGTACCTCGAATGCCACGAGTAATCACTTATAAGCCCAATGCTATAGTTCTTTTATAACATATTAATCATTGAATTGACTTCTCTTGCTGACAGCTTAAAATTATTTACGATTGGTTTAAGTTTCAAGGAGGCATTAACGTTATTTCTGCCTGATTATAAGAAAATAGTTTAAAGACTTAAGCCTGAAGAAACACTTATTCTATTTCTTTTTGGAATTACATTTCTTATTTTATACATTAATGCTTCAGATTATTTCATGCACTTTAATAATTTTTGTAAACAAATTTTATTGTATGTAATAACGATCCTATTAGTGTCTTATATTTAATTCATTCTTCATACATTAAACTTTTATCTATATACGATCTCAGCTGCTGAGTCATGATCACCAGTCTAAATCAGTGAGCGACCTCATCGAATCTCTCCGACCTACTCCCATATATGTACGGTTGGGAATATTTATGTATATAATATGTTGCACCCCCTAACCTAGTTAAAGGATGAACAAGAATGGCGCAACTAAATTCTACCGGTAAAATAATTCAGCGCTTAAATTTCTCAGTTAGTATAAGTTATTTACTTTACGTATCCCCTATAGGTATGTGGTATACCTGTCACAGTTAAACCACCTGCCGTCTTACCTGAAACTTTCTTTCCGAGCTGATACTAAAGGCAGGTAGTTATGACGCTGCTTAACTCTAGCGGAGACGGTCGTGGTTCGGACAAAATGTGTCTCTATGATAGACTATATATTAGAATTATAAACAGACCCCTGATTGATAACTTGATGCGGGTGAAAGTATCAGATAAACAAGCATACTCCAATCAACAATATTTATTTAACTCCACCCCAGGTGGGAGCGTAAGTATGATCTGACAAATAAAATGAAAATAGGAAAATTGAGTTTAAGTAGATAAAACTATTAAGTTACTTTATCAAAGGTGAAAGATTTTGTATTTATTAAAATTAAAAATGATTTGAATAAATCACACTTGCATTTGTTGTATTATATGTGATAATCCATTAATAATAATTCTTTTATTTAATCATGCCGTCCTCTATAATGCTTTTACATTACTAATAATTAATGCACATGTACCTATATAGTACAAAAGCTACCAGTTCAGTCAATAAGCTTCCAACATTATTATTTTATTAATAATTATTAGCTATTCATAAAACAAATGCTGGCGTATTAAAAGTACATACATATTTATAAATATAATTTCAATAATTAATTAAGGCTACGTATGTAAAATTATATCTTACGCCTACACCAGTTAGAGATATTCATTGACAGTGCGACGGTTATCGGACATCTATTACTAGAAATCGTCTAATGATTTAAGATAAATTATTAATTACGAACAATTAAAGTTAAATTCAAACCAGATGTTTTATTTGTTCGATACCTAACCGCACTGAATATTGAATACTATCTATTTATAGATATATACCTATCTAGTTTTAAGAAATTCCATACGCTTATTTTCAGAACGCCTTGCAAAATATGCACGTTTACAAATTTACACTCTATTTAACAAGACACTAATAGTCTTATTAATATTAATTTATAACATAATGTGGAGATAGTAATGTGTTGTTGATTGCAATTTATATTTATAATATTGAACCACTTTAGTATTAAATCATTAGTTTTTTTATAATTTATTATTTAAATCAAAAGGAAATTTCTACAAATTAAGAATGTTTCTTAAATAAAATCAAATAATTTTTAGTGGAGAGTAATAATGGGCAATTTCTACATTGCACCTACGACTTTAATAATAAACAAGTTGATTAAATTATATTTCGCTCCGTCGCACAGTGGTTTGAAACGCCCGAAAAGCTGGTCAAAACTCGAAAAAGGTTCGGATTTGGCTGAAAATCAGTATGCTTTAGTTTTTTTACTTTCTGATTGTAGATTTGAGGTAAAAATGGTAAATTGCAAAATAGGGAGTTTTAAATTGCCAGTTTTATGTTCAAAAATACGAAAAAATAATATAAAATTTGGCTTAATAAATTTTGTGTTGTTTCTCATTATACTTTTTATAATTATACTTACGATAAAGACAATAACAATTATGATAAGAATACTAATAATGATAGTAATAATAATAATAATGATAATAAAATGAAAATAATGTTAATAATTATGATTATTTATTGGTAATTGTACTTTAAATAATTCAAAGTGACTTCTTCTAAGTTACTATTTGGTTCGGATCGTGCGCATATTAAATCTCTTCAAGATTAATCAAAAATATGTAATTCTGATGTGACATATACATGTAACGCGTCACATGTATAGGGCCGCGCAACCAAATACAAATAAATCAATTGCGAGGAGAATCGCAGAAAGTCGCACCTGAATTTTCGATTTTCTAGTTAGTTTGATATTCATCTGGGAAATGAATCAGCGAACAACGCGGGGTCTCGCGGAAACATAACTTTTTTGACAATTTCGGAAAATTTTTAATAACAAATTATAAAAAATTGTTTAAAAAAAGTAAAGTGTCAAAACATTATACCAATCTTCAGGTATATCCTCCATCTTCTTGTTGAAGATATTTGCACGTTCACGAATTTTTGTGTGCACTTCAAATGTTGTTTTTCTCGTTTATTGTTGAACGTTGCACGTAGCAAGTTTTGACAACCGCGACTTTCACACACAACTACACGTCCCGTAGGCGCGCCATCTATCTGCTATTCGAGAAATAGACGCGCAGGCACCTCGTTTACCTACTACCACACAAGAAACTATTTGAAAAAAAATGTTTTTTTAGGTTTTGACCAATTTTTTGGACGTTTCAGACCACTGTGGCGTCGTATTAAAAATATATAAATTCCGTTAGATAGATATTTGCTTAGAATTATCTGATTTTATAATTAGTGATCACAAACCAGTAATACCAAATTACAAGAACATTTTAAGAATTTTTTTTCATAAAGACACCATCTGCTTTCCCTTGGAGTTGTATATAATATATAAACATAGTTGTAGTTATGTATGTACAGGGTCATTTATTATAAATTACCCACCCTACATCATTGTTACTATTGCATACACAAAAAAAATGTTTCAAATAAAAGTTGTTTGGCTGTGACTGAATTTCTTTTGCATGCCATCAAAACCACAGTAGCGTGCAGATAAAACGGTATAAAAAAATAATGTTTTTTCAAATAGAATTCCCTGTATATTATTAAATATTTATAATGGTCTTTTTTTCTGATTTCAAAAATATACCATATTATACCTGTATGTTAAACCGTTTTCGTGTTATTAAATGTCGATTATCGCAGTTACTGTGCTATATAAAAATTAACATTATTAAAGTAAGCTATGAAAATGACAACTGTTGTGTTTGATAATGACATTTTCATAATAAAATAGTTTACAGTGAAGATTTATTTAAGAAATTTAAATACAAGAAATTAATAAATTAAAACAGATGTTGTATATATCCACTATTATTTACAATACATAATTAATAACGTCTTCTTAAATTTATAAATGTATTGGAAATGGTTTCATTATTGACAGTTAGATTATTTATTTCAAGACAAATCCTTTCTTTTATGACTTTGAATATTATGACTATTATTATTGAAATATCTTTTAAAAATCCCAAAAAACCATCCATAGGGGTCAAGTTAGGACTATTAGATGGCCATTTAATAATTGTGTTTTCCCTATCAATACCGCAAATACATTATTCAAATGATCTCGAAGTTGCAAGGCACTATGCCGAGTTGCCCCATCACGCATCCAAATCATATGCTCAAGTTCGGCCTCCAAAAAATTCTATATAAAAATATTTTCAATTTCTGGAATAATTATTTCCAAATAGGTCTCCATTTAAATAATAATCATTAAATATAGGCCCAACAATTTTGTTTCGAAAAATACCACACCAAACGCTAATAGATTTTTTCCTGATTTTTTAATTTGTTTTACCAATCTCTTTCCATTGTATTTATTTTCCTACATTTAACATTTAATTTTTTTTCTATTAAAAACTCCTTTAGTGGAATCAGTCCATAATATTTTAGTAAAATAATCGGGATCTTTATTCAAATTTTGAAATATATTGCGGGAAAAGTCCGGCCTTTTCCTTTTTTGAGTCTCTGTTAAAAATTGTACAGGTAATATTTTATTTCGTCTACAATTGTTAATTATTAACGTACGTTAACTTTTCTCTCATTGAATAGCTGCATTATTTAAACTACTTTCAGAATTTTCAAAAAATCATACATGTTTCGATAACAGGCTACTAGCGAATAAATATAGATGGCCTTACCTTCAAAATATAGTAGTAGGTATATCTATTTGTTCGTTATCATTTACTTCAACTTTTTTCTTATAAAACTGGAGGTATTGTTAACCTATCCGTAAATATTTTTAAACGTGTTTTCTGACGGTGTTGGACGATTTGGATATAATACGCTACATGCTCTTTTTAATGCAGGTTTATTTATGTTATTTTGTATAAAGCAGATAAATATTTGCACTTTTTCATCCTCAGTGTATACCATTTTGACTATTTTATTAAGAGAATGTCATTTATCAAACACAGTAGTTGTTATTTCCATAGCTTACTTTCATAATGTTCACTTTTCCATAGTACAGTAACTAGGATATTCGACATTTAATAACTCCAAAACGGTTTAAGGTACCGGTATCATATGGTATATTTTTAAAATCAGAAAAGAGGTACCATTATAAAGAAGTAATAATATACAGGCTATTCCATTTAAAAGAAAAAAAATTATACCGTTGTATCTGAACGCCACTATGTTTTTGATAGCATGCAAAAAAAAATCAGTCTCAGGCATACAACTTTTATTTGAATTTTTTTTTTGTTTATGCAATAATAACTAGGGATGTTACGGAGATTCGATTCCGATTCCGATAAGTCGGAACTTCCCATTGAATTACACTTCCGATTTCGACTTCGGTTCCGACACTTTTAAATCGGAGGTTAAAATCGAAGGTTGAAGCTGCATTTTATATGATGGAACGAATGATTAAGATACAGGATTCACTCTGCCTGTACACAAGTAAACACAATATCCCACAAATATCTCCTGAAGAATGGCTGCGGCTCAAAAAATTAGTGACCATGCTACAACCTTTTGAAGAGATTACCCGGAATCTGAGTGATAGCAATACTAGCATCTCATCAGTAATTCCATTAATACACACACTAAAGCATGCATTACAAATAGGAGACAATAAACCAGACACAAATGAAAGATTTAAAACTATATTAAAATGTACCCTCGACCAACTGAATTCAAGATTCGGAGACCTATATTTCAACATGTTCTTTGCAATAGCCACATATCTGGATTCTCGTTTTATAACGAGAATCCAGATCCAATCTAGCAATAAGCAATGTCCAAACGATGTTATTGAATATATCGTCTAATAGCGATGATGAAGATGATAATACCACATCCGACGAACATGCAGTATTGGACAAATTTCTTATATTGAAGGGTTTATTAAATGAAAACAATAGAGAAAAACAGATTCCTATCAGTCAAGATCCATTATTATGGTGGAAAATGAATACCAAATACAAATCCCTGAGCTCGATTGCCTGTCAATATTTTTCATGTCCACCAAGTTCAGTAGCAAGCGAACAACTCCTTAGTGGTGCTGACCTAATATATGACGCGTTGCGAAGTAGATTGGACGGAGATAAAGCTGCCAAGCTTTTGTTTATTAAGTACAATTTCTTCTTTTAGATTCGCTAGATATTAGTAATGTTTAAAATTCAAGAAAATTTGAAGATTTGATTAAGTAGGTGTATTATTTTATTGTTAACTGAAATTAAAGAAGCTGAATAATGTTTGTGTTTGTATTATTTTATTAGATTGTTCTTAAAACACATCTCTGTTCTGCCTCCGGCTCCGCCTCCGACTCCGATTCCGGTTCCGATAAATCAAATTTAAAAACTCCGATTCCGACTTCGGTTCCGATAAACCCACTTCCGTTACTTCCCTAATAATAACGATGATAAAGAGCAGATAATATATAATGAATAACCCTGTACTTTAAGTTAGGTAAATATAAGTTTTGACTTTGTATATGTATATTTATTATTTTAATAAAATAATCATGATTAACATTCATTCAGTCTTTTATATTAATAATAATTAATTTTTGCAGCAAATATACCAGCGATCAAATCTACTGCGATAAATCTAGACAAGACTTGCTGATTATGAAGTAGTAAAGTACCATATACTTATACAGTTAAAATTACCACATTCTAATATATTTTGCGTGAACTACTTTGCGTGAAACTTTGTTCATACGATATCGAGTAACTACGTATATGCTCTGAACTAGTAATTATTCTCAACCGGAAGCACTCATACGCGCATTGAGAAGGCAAAATTTTGCAAATAACTAATTATGAAATAACCAGTTATGTTTAAATTGTTTGCATATTTGGAATCCTATGACAACAGAATATACAAAGTAAGAGATTAATAATTGAACAAGCTTGTGATTTAACGTTTTAGAGCTTATCATATTGGACATTCCCAAATTCCTATTTAAAATGTAGTTTTCAACACATCAAAGTTACAAATGATCACATGACAACGACATGCATCCAAGAATTAACTTACCTATGTCGTTACGTTTATTACAATATCTATTTTATTCGATTTCTACAACCTGAAACAAGACGACACATTGAGAGCAGCGAAATAAGCAAGAAATGAATTAAATTAAGCAAGTAAGTATTTTCCTGGTTTAAAACGGCAACAATTACATCAATGCAAAATTTCTTATTAATTTGCTATATCTTTAATTTATTTACTAATGCACACTTTCTCTAATAAGATATTTGCTGTGGTTTTTAAAAGGGCAATCATTCGATTGGAGTAAAATTTCAGTCGTCGGCAACTGATCGAAACATGAAACTGAAGCAATTGTTCAGAAAGAAAAATGTCGAATTAACGTATACCCCATTCAGTTTTAAACTAGTAATTATTATACATGTGTAGGGAATACTTATGAATTCGCAAATTGATTAAATGACATTACAATTGCACATTATACAATATTTAACTTATTTGATATTAAAGAACAGTATACAGCATTCTCTAAGATGTTACACTACCAAAACGATGGTTTTAGACGATAATGGCACCATGAGATATCTCTAATTAATTTATCCGTCATACAACGTAACCGTCTTTCTTGAGTTTAACTTATGAAATTAACTGTGCTATATATTAAATATATTAAATTAAGTGAATAAGATCGTTATTGAGCGATAGTATAACACACAATCAACGCGTTGCGTTGATTGTGGGCACTGAACAAGACTGAGCCGTCACGCTCGGCTATGTAGCGCTCGTTCGGGTAAAGTCGGCTCGAGTCGACTAACGGAACGAGAGAAATATATCATATAGAGGTATTTAATTTCAATTAAATTTAAATTTAAATGAATAAATAAATTCATGTCCCCGAGCAGATTCGATGCCGAGCCGCATGGGTGAGAAGCCGACACGTTAGCATCAGACCAGCGCGGGACTCGTAAGCGAGTATTCATATCGTCTATTTTTATATATATATATATATATATATATATATAATAAATAATTCTAAATTTTTCTTGACCTTATTCACATATTCATGTGCATATATATATAATTAAATTTCTTGGACGATTTAGAGGTCATACTAATTTCAAATTAATTTAAAATTAGTTTAATTGTTAATTAGGTAATTTTTAATAACTTTAAAAATTACCCAGCGGTCCAGGAATCGAACCCGAAATCTCCCGATTACTAGTCAGGTGTGTTAACCACTACACTACCACGGGCTTCGGTCTTGACTCCTTTAAATTGTACTGATATACATATACATATACATATAGCAAGTAACAGATGGAAAGTATTGCTGGTATACCAGCGTATATATATATATATATACATGCATCCGAACCGACCCAGAAGCGTATCGGAAAATCTCTCCGTCGAGGAACCCTTTACAGTTGTCCGTACCCCCACGCGATTATATTTCGCGGCCGCTGCCATATCAACGGCCGCGAAATTGTATTTCGCGAACTGTGTTGCGTTCGCTAATTGGTAACTTCGCGGCCGGTTAACCAAAAAATTTGTTGTGTGTGTATGAGGCCATTATCTCTATAATAATATAATATAATATTTCGCGCTCAGGTAAGTTTTAGCATTTTTATTAAAATGATATGGATGACTCCGAAACTGATCAGTATATTCCGGGTGTTAAATAACGTCCACACGCATTTACTATTATTTGTTACACAGGATGGATGAAGAAAATCAAATCGATGACAAATTAAAACGAAAAAGGGAATTGTCTAATGCGCGCGTGAAGAAATATCGTCAAAAGATGCATACTAAATCTCAGCATCTGAATTCGTCGATGCAGGATGACCCTAATGTAATATAGAACGAAAAAAAAGTTGGATTTCGTATTATTAACCTCGCCTTGATGAGGTTTTCACTTCTGCCGTGTGGTTTTAAGCACACCCATTTTCTTGTTATTTGTCAAGAAATTATAAAGCAAGTTGTTTTATATTTTTCACAATATACATTCGATACATTCCCAACACTATCATTTTATAGTATATATTACTGGAAACTTATTTCTTAATCATGTGACATGTGAGCTGTGCCATCTTTAGGTTCAAGTAATAAACACTTCGCAATACTATGAACTTCAAACAAAATATCATCGGTAAATGCTAAAAGCTTGCTTCTGGATATAACTAATTTATACACTGTGTGCAGTACTATTACTAGGAAAGGTAGTCATGACAGAGACCGTGTCATTTTTATTCACTGGTAACCAAGTAAACGGCACAGTGTCAACTGGACAAACGGCCAAACCACTCCGGTATCAGAACAACCAATAATTCTGTAAGAAGAGAGTCCAAAAAAATCAATCAGTGGATTCAAGGTCAGAGTAGAGCTGTTCCAGATCAGCTTTACGAAAATTATATCTGAAATTGTTGTTGGAAGGAAAAGCAGAATGAGAAAATAACAAAAGGAGAAGCATCTTCTCCAACAAGAATATTATTATGTGAAATCGATAGTACCAACTCAAGAAACCCTCCATCACAATTAGTAATGGAGTTGTAACTGCATAAACTTTAATGAATTGAGAAGACATTTGAAAGAACAGCATTTAGAACACGAAGCAGGATTGTAAGAAGGTGCTGGAAGATTGAAGTCACTCAAAAAAAGTACGGGTTTCTCAAGTAAGACCACTTCAAGGTACTCACACAATACTTCAAAGTCATCTTGAGAAATGTGGGGAGGGGGTACGTATAAGGCTGCAATATAGACAAAAAATCGAGGATACCTTACACATACAAATCATTAATTCAATAAAAGAAATAAGGTAATATTGTGCTAGTATCAATAATTTTATAACTAATTGAAGCAGAGAGTACCACAAAGACACCACCACCATAGTACGCCAAATTTTGTCAAAGTGTCTACCACTTTTCACAACACTGTAGCAGGGAGGAACAAATTCGGAATTTGAGTCATCAAGCCAGCTTTCAATAATCAGAATAATATCATATACACACTCACCAATCACTTGCGAAAAGTCATGAGTTTTAAATCTAATTTCTCGTGTGTTCTGATAGTACATACTCGTGAGATTTATAGAACCATTGTAAGCAATTAGTTTAAAGAAGAAACTATTGTCGGTATGTCCTTACAAATTTAATCCTCAGGTTGCTCTCACCGCTTTCTCAAGGATTTTCCAACTCGGTCTTGGAATTATACCGGTCATGCAGAAGTATAACTTTACTTTTAGAAAAACTTTAAGGATAATGCAGACCCAGGAATGCAAGAATTCTCAAGTAGCAATTCACTAACGCCTGCACTAATTGTTCGAGGCAATGTAGATGGGCTATCATCAGCATATAATATTATGAGGATATTAGCAGCGCTTTTAGTATAAATTGCTGAAAGCACAAACTTCAATTGAGTCTTGTAGTGCAATCATTCTAATTAATAAGATATTAAGTTTATTGGAAGAAGCAGAAGTTTTTAAAAGAAACGTTTATGTAATCGGCAATCGAGAATCTTTGACTACGGATCACATAAGCATGGGATACTATTTATAATTTATTAATTCAAGTGATCCATAATAACAACAAAATCTGATAACAGAAATACAATAGTATATCCTAATACTGGTCGAGATCAGCAAAGAAATGCTTGTGATCCACAGTCAAAGGCTCTCTATGGGATGCTGTTTATCATTTATTAATCCAAGTGATCCATTATAACAACAAAATCTGATAACAGAAAAAAAATAGTATATCCAAATACTGGCTGAGATCGGCAAAGAAATACTTATGTGATCCACAGTCAAAGACTCTCTATAGGATGCTGTTTATCATTTATTAATCCAAGTGATCCATTATAACAACAATATCTGATAGCGGAATGAAATAGTATATCCAAATACTGGCGGAGATCAGCAAAGAAATACTTATGTGATCCACAGTCAAAGACTCTCTATAGGATGCTGTTTATCATTTACTGATGCAAGTTATCCATTTTAACAACAATATCTCATAGCAGAAATAAAATAGTATATCCAAATACTGGCCGAGATCAGCAAAGAAATGCTTATATGATCCGCAGTCAAAGACTCTCTATAGGATGCTGTTTATCATTTACTGATGCAAGTTATCCATTTTAACAACAATATCTGATAGCAGAAATAATATAGTATATTCAAATACTGGCTGAGATCAACAAAGAAATGCTTATGTGATCCACATTCAAAAACTCTCTATAGGATGCTGTTTATCATTTATTAATCCAAGTGATCCATTATAACAACAATATCTGATAGCAGAAATAAAATAGTATATCCAAATACTGGCCGAGGTCAGCAAAGAAATGCTTATGTGATCCACAGTCAAATACTCTCTATAGGATGCTGTTTATCGTTTACTGATGCAAGTTATCCATTTTAACAACAATATCTGATAGCAGAAATAATATAGTATATCCAAATACTGGCTGAGATCAACAAAGAAATGCTTATGTGATCCACATTCAAAGACTCTCTATAGGATGCTGTTTGTCATTTATTAATCCAAGTGATCCACTATAACAACAATATCTGATAGCAGAAATAAAATAGTATATCCAAATACTGGCCGAGATCAGGAAAGAAATGCTTATGTGATCCACAGTCAAAGACTCTCTCTAGGATGCTGTTTATCATTTATTAATCCAAGTGATCCATTATAACAACAATATCTGATAGCAGAAATAAAATAGTATATCCAAATACTGGCGGAGATCAGCAAAGAAATGCTTATGTGATCCACAGTCAAAGACTCTCTATAGGATGCTGTTTATCATTTATTAATGCAAGTTATCCATTATAACAACAATATCTGATAGCAGAAATAAAATAGTATATCCAAATACTGGCTGAGATCAGCAAAGAAATGCTTGTGTGATCCACAGTCAAAGACTCTCTATAGGACGTTGTTTATCATTTATTAATCCAAGTTATTCATTATAACAACAATATCTGATAGCAGAAATGAAATAGTATATCCAAATACTGGCCGAGATCAGCAAAGAAATGCTTTTGTGATCCACAGTCAAAGACTCTCCAGAGGATGCACTTATTAATCCAAGTGATCCATTATAGCAAGAAAATATGGTAGCAGAAATAAAGTGAACTATCCAAATAAAGCATTGAGATCAAGAAATAATAGCTTTAAAGTAAAACATTAGAGACGCTTTATAAACGGGGAGAAAATGAATAGGTACATTCTATTTATTTAGCCAAATTTTCGTTGCTGCAATGGCTGTAATTTATCAAACAAACTTGGTATTATTTTGTTATCAAGTACGTCATAATTCAGTGTCAGCTGTAAAGACGGCAAGTGTAGTTGCATCCGCATATCATTTGTGATTTTTAATAAATTTATATCAACCTACGCATATTCATATTCTTTGTTAGTTCGACGTTTTAATGTACTTTTTAAATTTACAAATAATAAAGTTACGTCCAATCTTTAAATAACCTCTGTAGTTCTATAGACAGTTATCGCACATACAAATCAATTAGTCTATAGAAAAGTATATTACCGCCTTCTATCGTTTATAAATAAACTCTAATGAGCATTTTCAGTAACATCAACGTAGGCTGATGTTCTAACGATCATAATTTGAACATTATATAATGGTCTAATCCAATTAAACAGTTTCATAAATTAGGTATTATATTGCAAAGCAGTACACACACAGTAATCGAAAAACAGAATAATAATAAAAGTTGTTTGCTATAATTTTTACGATAACGATCACTACCATAATCATCCAATCATATTAAATATTCATCTGTGTTATTACAATCAGTAAATAAGTGTTTTTAAAATTTTGTTCCGTTCTGATTTGTCTATTATTCAATAATTATTTGAAATTTTTGAAATCTTAATTAATTTTTATTTTGTTTTGTATCGCTTTTACTTTGAGCTTCCGCTTTTTGCGAATGAGTTGGCCGTTAATACACCTACAGCACAAAATACGTTTGCTCGTCCATAAAAAGAAGAAGATAGTTGGATGATGTTAACCCCACAATATAATTCATCTTATAAATTCCACTACAAAATCGTTGAGTAAGAGGAATATTGAAAAAATAAAAGTAAAATCTTTAATTATCTTTCATCTACTAATTGTTACATTATGTAATATAATAATAATAATAATAATAATAATAATAATAATAATAAATTGCCTTTATTAAAAAATTAAACAATCACGTTGATGAGTCTAGCTATAGCTAATAATCATACTCAACCAGAGTCCATCAACAAATACAATAAATAAAAAAATAATAATAAAAACTAATGAAAAGAAGGCACAAATACCACAATTACACAAGCTGTACATCAAAACGTATGAAGTGTACGACTGCAATGACAACAAGTAAGACTTAAGGGCACTACTGCACTCCTCGCAGCCAGTGAGGCTCTTAATATTTTACAGTATACTGTTATAAGATGTAAAAGCCGAATAACTAAAGGATCTTTCGAAAAGAAATGTGTAATGGTACGGAACAGTACCTTAAGTAAATACTTGAAGCGCGTGTTGAGAACATTGATGAAATGCCGTGGAATCAAGAAGCCTCAGAGAGAAGGACGGGCAAGGATATTGATCGAAGCAACGTATGGACAAAGTTAGCCGAGTCCAATTTACGCCGGTTTTCCATATTTAACCACCCAATAGATTTAATACCAGCTAAAATGTGATCATACTTTCTAAGATTGCAAATAAGTCTTCAACAAGAATGTTGAAGTTTTTGAATTTCCAACTTATTCTGTACAACCAAAACATGGACCATAAATGAAATCACTATAACTAAACAAAGATAATACCAAAGATTCACAAAGTCGTATCTTCAAAGAATAATTTAAAATAAGCCTTTTAACATGCCACACTCTCAAAGCTCCGTAGGACTTCTTTAGTAAATAAGAAACATATTTCATAACATCGACAAAAGGTAAGCGATTATTTAAAATGTGCAAGTGTAAGTTGGATTTTAAAAAAATCAGCACGATATTTAGAGAGAAAAATCATCATTCACTCTAAACAAATCCTTATTAATATCATCAGCCGCCCTTTGGTACTCATGAAAAGCAAATGAATGAAGTAACTGTGTCCCATCAACATAAGCTTGGGTGCCAATATTGAATGAAAATATAAAAAGAGTATCAGGTTGCAATAAAAATGTTACCAAAACAATAAAATAAATTGGGAAAAATAGAATTCCTATGCTTAAAAACTACTTATAAAGTAGCTCTCTTAAAAAGAAGCAGACGAATAATTTTTGTAATTGATATATGTATTTATATTTCACTGTGACACAAGTCACAATTAATGAATATTAACAAATTAAAATCATTACGTTAATAGATAAATAGTATTAATACCTATATTTATCGTCTTTGGTTACATTAAGTCATACTTATTGTATAATGCAAACTTTTTTGTACTCAAATCAGATAAATAAAACTAAAGCAAATAACTAAATAACCAAGTAACTAAACCAGGAATCGCAATGTCAAGGTAAATCCAGCAAAAGCTGTTCTATTTTCCTTGAGTGTCGATCATGCTAAACTCAAAAAATAAGTCCTAACCTAAAGTTAACTAAAATTTATCTAAAATGTAACTAATATTAAAAGTAAAGATTAAAAAAATAAATATATGTTGTGGATTATTATTTACTAGCGATACCCGGCACGCGTTGCTACCCAAAAAAAAACAATTTTTATCGCCACCAAACTTTACAGGAACAGTCTCCAGACTATGCTAGAATTTTCCTGAAAATATCATCAAAATCAGTTCAGCGGTTTCGGAGTCTATAGGGAACATACACACCCACCCACACAGCTACTTCCACTTTTAATCTAACCATTGAATAAACCAGAGATTCCAAGTTTAGTTTCTTAACCACAGAATAATCACAAGTGATCCAATGTAGTAAATAAAATCATTAATGTAACTTCATGGGTTAGTACTAATCTAACCACTGAATATTCACATGTGATCCGATATCAATAAGATTAATTGATGGAAAATTTTTCTATTTTTAGTCCGATCGCCACCAAACTTTACAGGAACACGCTCAAAACTATGCTAGAGTTTTCCTGAAAATTTCATCAAAATCCGCTGAACCGGTATATGTATGTGGTAAAGTACCTCACTAAAAAAAGAAGCAGAGGAATAATTTTCGAAATTGATAAATTTACTTTTCAGTGACAAGTCACAATTAATGAATATTAACAAATTAAAATCATTACGTTAATAGATAAATACTATTAATACCTATATTTATCGTCTTTGGTTACATTAAGTAATATTTATTCTACAGTGCGCTCAAAAAGGTTGGAATAAATTCATTTAAAATTCAACCTTTAATTTTTTTAAAAAACACTGGGACCCGTCAATTTTTATTTTTAGATGGGCATTTTTTAAACTAATTTTTGTTTATACAGGATGACTCAAAAAAAAGATTTCATGTGACACTCCAATTTTTTTTAATTGAAACACCCATTTTTTATTTTATTTTCGAAATATACGGAAAATTTCAATTACATTTCATGTATTATAACCTAAGTCTAAGTTAAGTTAGCTTATTTCTTTTCATTTAAACTGTACATATTAGGAGTTAAACATAATCAAATTTACTGAAACTGTAAACATTTAAACATTAATACCATTTTTATCTGTTACCATTGACGTTGAAGTTCATTCCCTGTCAAAAGTATTTAAACATTTGTATAAAAGTTCTAATAAAAGTAGTTTTTTTAACTGTAAAATGGCACGAGTAAATGAAAGGGAGCGCATAGAAATACTAATGATGATTGGCTATGGAGATAGGATGCGTACCCAACTGGAAGTTTCCGAACTGTTCAACAATAAATACCCAAACAGAGCGCCTATATCTCAATCAACTATTAGTAAAATTGAAAAAAAATATAGGGATTTGGGGCATGTGAGAGATAATTATGTAAAAGGCCGGCCCACTATCTCAGAAGATGTTCAGTTGAATGTGCTATTATCCGTTGAAGAGAACAACCATAAAGTTAGTCGCGCTATTGCTGACGAGAACAAAATTAGTCAAGGATCTGTATTAAACTATTTACATAAAAATAAATGGCATCCTTATAAAGTTCAGTTAGTTCATGACCTAAATGAGGACGATCCAGATAAAAGAATGCAATTTTGTGAAATAATGATGGAGAGATGTATTGATGATCCTCAATTTTCACGAAGAATTGTGTTGTCGGATGAAGCAACGTTTTGCCTAAACGGAACCGTGAATAGGCAAAATTTCCGTTATTGGGCTACAGAAAACCCGCATTGGATTATGGAGTGTCACACACAATACCCTCAAAAAGTAAATGTTTGGGCTGGGATTATTGCAAACAGAATTTTGGGTTCCTTCTTCTTTGACGGCACTTTGACTGGAGAAAGATATCTAGAATTTCTAGAATTCGATTTGATACCTACGCTTGCTGTAGTGTATCCAAATCCAGAAGATCCTGACATTCCCAATGATAGCTTATGGTATCAACAGGATGGAGCACCAGCCCATTTTACTCGCCCGGTGCGTGAATATTTAGATAGTGTTTTTCCTGGAAGGTGGATTGGTCGACGGGGCCCAATAGAATGGCCGGCCAGATCCCCTGATTTGACCCCGTTAGACTATTATCTGTGGGGCTACCTAAAATCTAAAGTGTATATCAACAGACCGAACAATATTGACGAACTTAAATCCCGAATAAGACAAGAAATGAGACTGATAGAACCTCAAATAGTGCACAATGTTTTGCAAGAATTCGAAGATCGCCTCGGATATTGCCAGGATGTTGGTGGTGGCCAATTTCAACATTTATTAAATTAATATTTCACAATTTAATTACGAATCATTGAGACATTTATTATTTAGAATTAAATTATTTTTTTTTTAATTACATTGATTATTTTTAAAAAAAACTTAACTTAGACTTAGGTTATAATACATGAAATGTGATCAAAATTTTACGTAGAATCCGAAAATAAAATAAAAAATGGGTGTTTCAATTAAAAAAAATTGAAGTGTCAAATAAAATCTTTTTTTTGAGTCACCCTGTATAAACAAAAATTAGTTTAAAAAATGCCCATCTAAAAATAAAAATTGACGGGTCCCAGTCTTTTTTAAAAAAATTAAAGGTTGAATTTTAAATGAATTTATTCCAACCTTTTTGAGCTCACTGTATAATGTAAACTGTTATGTACTCAAATTCCTAAACCTAAATTATTTATTTTCGGAATAACACCAAATGAATACATCCCTTAACTATCCGTGTCTGGGTCAAGCTGACGAAGGAGTTTACAAACTCATTGTCAAATTTATAAGAGATGTGCTTTTCTGTCATTTGGTCAAGAGCTTTTCTTTAATTCTAAACAATTTAATATTGAATGTGATTCAATAATAAAATAAATAAAGGCTCTATATTATTATTTATACCATTTATGAGTGACCGAAAGTGATTCTTCATTAACTATGTTTCAATATATGATATAATATGCATATAATATAAATTATAAAATAGACAACACATATTTATTATTAAACATATTGTGCCCATAATGTCAATTTTAAAAATTCTTATTTATAAGATGCAATCGAAATTGATTGACATGATTTATTTTCCGCGAGCTTGACATCAATATCTACGGCCACTTTTCAATCTGAAATCAGCGTTTTAAGGAAATCATCAATTTGTAATTCAAATTTGTCATTGCCGTCCCCTGCCATATTTATTATTATCCATATAAATGTCATTGTTATATGTGTGGTGTGGTTGTAAAATTTTTCAAGTTGCAGAGATATAATTATATTCGAATAATTGAGCTTAGAGTCGTTGAAAAATATTTAAAGCAAGTTTAACAAAACTGTTTAATTGCCAAGAAGGGCTTATGTCCGCATCAATCATCAGAATGAACAAAGACAATGTAAATACTCCTGGGAAATATGTATTTTAGAATATCCCCATAATCAAATTAAAGGAGGTGTGAACGTTCTTTGGTTTCTTTAGTTTACATATCTTTTTAATTTGCTTGTTTTTTGTTTTTTGAAATATATTCTCTATTTTTTTACATTGTGTGTCATAAAAAAATTGAATTGGTTCAGAATAATACCTCTGCCATAAACAGCATTCCCTTTGTTAAAAACATTTCAAGTACTGACTTGCCGGATTCTGTTCTAAAAGTATTAAGCCTTGGACCAAATTTTGCAACCCAACCACATCCAAAAAAAACATACCCACCAACAATATTATCGCAAATATTGAATCATCCATAGAACATTTACATGACGACCAAAAAAATGAAATTAGATCCAAAGTAAGTAATACTATTCAAAATTTTAAACAGGCGAATTTCTTAATAACAAAAACAGCTAATACGAATGCAATAATTCAAACCAAAGACATTAAAACAACAAAACAATTTATTAAAGATAACCCCACAATCACAATATTAAAACCTGACAAGAATAATGGCACAGTAATCATGGACACAACACAGTATGAGGGAAAAATGCTGGAATTACTTCATGACAAAACAACCTACGAAACTTTAAAGTCCGACCCTACTACAATTTACCAAAAAAAACAACAACAAACTCATAAATTCATGGGAAAAGAAAAATCTAATTTCGCCCACAACAGCAAAATCTCTAAAAATTCACAATTCTCAATGCCCAAAAATATACGGACTTCCAAAATTGCATAAGAAAGACATCATTAATCATTCATTAATAAGATAACTAAACAACAAATCCATAAAATATATAATAGCACAAACACCACCAAACACTATTCAGAAAACAATCAACAACAAAAAATTATATCTCTGCCATTCGTTAATCACCTGTCTCAAAAACTAAACAATATTCTTTTACCATACAATTTTAAAATAGCACATAAAAACCATAACACCCTCAAACCATTATATACCAAATTGAAAGACAATATCCCACTCAAAAAACAAACACACATCGTTTATAAAATACCATGTAATGATTGCCAGGGGGTATATATAGGTCAAACCCAACAACACTTGGAAGAGCGAATGAAAGCCCATAAATATGCAAAAAAACAGTACAGCCCTCAAAAAACATACTAATAAATTTTCCCACACCTTCAATTACGATAAAGTATCTACATATTTTACAAAAGGAACAGAACACCAAAGCAAGAAACGTGCTTGAGATGATTGAAATTAAAAAAGAAAAAAACTCAGTTAATGATAGAAATGAAATAGACAACTTATCAAAAATATATTCTCTATTATTACAATAATCATTTGTTATTTAAAAATATTAAGAACCTCCCAATACGCAGAAAATTTCACAAACCGATTTAATACACGGAAAGAAATAAAATAAAAAGAGACAAAAAGGTTGTTCGGCACCACTAGTACCTGGCCAGTTTAGTTCAAACGAAAACAGCAATGCATACGAAAACATTACATATAATGCAAATAACATATTGATTGAAAATGAATCACAGTAACCAATTACTCTTAGATATGGAAACGAAAAAAGAAATATTAATATACGTCAAATGTGATATAAAAACTACAAAAAAAGAAGAATACTTCTTATACTTATGAGGTGAGTTTTCTTGCTGTTTTAATTTTTATTTAGAATTATTTTATTAACCTATTAAGTAATTACAACAAAAGCCCCTTCCCCTCTTTTTCAAAAGGAAAGTTTGGTGAAAGTGAAATATCCTTTTTGAAAAAAATTTTAATAAAAAAGTAACGTTTTAATAACTTTAAATATAACATGTATCGTATTATATACATATACTGAGTGTTTTCTAGTTTTTAATATTTAAATCTGTTTGTTTTGTGATCAATGTTACACTTTAAAATCAACATAAAAAATAATTTGACTATTGTAATATTAATATAATCATTTTAAAAAAATATATTTTAATTTGTTTGTTTTGTGATCAATGCTACAATTTAAAATCAACATAAAAAATAATTTGACTATTGTACTATTAATATATTCATTGTAAAAAACTTTTTAATGTACCTGACTATCTTTCATAAGGAAAAAAAATTAACTTGTTACAGAATTAAGCAAAAAAATTTCTGAAGAAGACCGAATGTAAAAAAGGTCGAAACGTTAAATAAATTTTACATCCCATTCTACATGAGATTTTCATTTCAATAAAAGCCGAAATTACCCACGAAGAAAACACACGAATATATATATATATATGTTCTTCGCTCCTGATGAAGATATGAAATACATGTCGAAATATTGAGTGTGAACGATTGAGTTTCAATTTAATACAGACCGCATTCCCGCAATTCCTTTTTGTTTTATTATATATATATATACATATAAATGTAATCAAATTAATGGCATCATGACGTAGTGGCTCTATTGATTAATAGTAAATAATAACAAAACTGACCATTAGGAAATCAAGTCAATTAAGTAGAATCTATGAAACGATATCCAATAACATTACAAGGAAGTAAGTGTTTAATAACAAACACAGAAAGATGTAATCGCGATTGTGTATGGCATAACCAAGAAAGTGTGTGTTAAATAAATAATTGACGTAGGATTTTACGTTAGGAATGTATTGTTAGCTTGAATGTTCACATTTCACTTTAATGTAAATTACATTATTCGCGTTTACACATAGGTCGCCATTGTTGCCTTGTGGTATTGTTAGATATCGTTTTTGATATATTAAAGATTTTCAAATGTTCTACTTTAGTTGACTTGCTTTTCTAATTGTCATTTTTGACAGATTAATTTAATGATGTTTCTTGTATACGTGAATAAGAATTTTAATGTATTTATGCATACAACTTAATTTTTTTAGTGAATTACGCAGTTAATGTTACATCCTGAATTTTATTATCACACGTATGAATGCATGTACATACGTTGCTGTCGCCAAGAAAATGCCCAATTTAATGTTGTAAACTATCTCAAACTTATTGCAAAATCACTGAAGCCGCCATGACATTCAATTTAAATGACGCATTATCTCTAGCTAATTAATAACCTCATATTAATATAATATATAGATAGTAGGTAAATATTAGGTTGAATTTGCATATCACACTTATTAAATCCACCTACTAATTCATAAAAGTTTCGAAATAACACGACTTTATCAGGGAATAATGTGGTCATAGGGTCCGGAATCAACAAGTGACCTCGTCAACGGCATGTTCATTCATATTCCCCTTCTCTTTCAGTCGGTCTGCCTTACCTTCCACCGCAAGCCGACCATCCCCACAGGACCTTGATTAATAGCCGTCCGTGATGCGTTCACTACAATTCCAGAGTCACAGAACAACAAAAATCGAAACGTGCACACAGTTAGGACACGGCACTAGCTCATAGAAGAGGAGGAGGCCCGGTTACCGAACCGAACTTGTATTATTCACCCACCTGTTCGATAGGAATCGCGACTCCCTGACCGTGGTTACGTACGGATTCAATAGAGAGAACGACAGGTTATACCCCCACAGTGGCAACAACCCGTACATGTTTTATATACTACAAGAATATTCCAAGTGTGGGTGGTTTCGGATGGTTTCGGTCTCGGTCGAGCTCTAAAATGCCGGTTGTGGCACGTGCGATTCTAGACGCCGGGACCGATGTACAAAACCGTGAGGGTTTGCTCGATGTTCAAAACCCGGAAATCGACAGCTATATTCCCGGCTAATGTGCAGCAGCATCGGTGAAATGAAACAACGAGAGCCGAACGAACGGGTCCCGTCAGGAAAATAGTGTGGGCGCTCTGCTCTCTCGACGAGTCCAAGTGCGACAGGCGTCTACCCGTGAACTTTGACCTTTGTTTTGAACTCATCTGCCATCGGCGAACCACACACTCAACATCAACAGGTTACTGCCGACCCCTATTTCTTAATTGTCGAACGAAACGTATTATCTTACATGACTTACTCAAATACATTTTATAAGATCGCGTTTGACAAATAAAGCATTTTCAGCGTTCACTATTGAAAGTAACACGTCTTCGTAATTCCAATCAGATATATGTAGTACTAGAGATAAACAATATTCAGCGTTACCCTAAAAATGTCGCAAATTGGTTTATAAATGATTAAAATGTGCGCTATTTAATAGTACAACTACAGTGCCAGCAAACTAACTGGAGCCTCCTGAATATATCTGCACTAATGATTCATCAATCTCCTTGTTTATTCCGTAAAAAACAGTATGTAAGAATAGCTATTACTTTTGCTAATCTCTGTCAAAATTTTATAATTCTAACAACTGTTTAAAATTTAAAATTATTGCAATTTATCCAAATTATAAAAGCAACATTCTTTGAGTGTTAATGTAAATACATTTTGTCAGTACTCACTTGCTAGTTGTTTATCACTCAAATAAAACAAGATAAAAGTGGGACACGAAATAACATGGGAATGGATTTTACTGTTGCTTTTCGTTATTAATAATATTAATAATAATAATCAATATTCCAAGTCGACTCAAAAAGAGTATGGGAAACGTCAGAAATATGGTAAATATAAAATAAAAAAAAATATTCAGTGTATCAATACATATATACTTACATAAAAGTCAAAATATATATAAAAATAAAACACTTTATCTATCACAATAGTGTATCTCCTAAGAATTCATTTACTTAGTAGTAACTCCTTTCAATTAGCAATTCCCTAGTTTCCTTTTTGAATTGATCGTAAGATATTATTTAAATTTTCCTGGTAAGCTATTAGGTATATAACTAGTTGAATTTTCAATTCCTACGAGTTTGTATCGTTTAAAACGCGAGCATCGCCTTGATGCTCTTTATAATGTTCGGTTTTCTAAACTTTTAACGTGCCCTGTATATAGGTACGCCTAATTTAAGTTTTTGAACAAACTGTCATTGCGTTTAAAATTAGTTGACGTTTAACCGTCATTGTTGACATAAGTAAATGTGGCTATTGTGTATATTTTTTTTGAGATTAAGAAGCGTTTTGATAATATTAAAAAGTGGTTATTGTTTTTGTTGTATTTACATGTGATAGCTGAAATACAATTTTCGTAAGACTATCGTCGAAAATCAAACGTTCGCACATAGAAGAATTAAAAATGTGCATATCTTCGCTATAATTTTTGTATGTTTAGTTTATGTTTTGTCGTATAAATACTATAATCGTTTTCACTGAAGTTAATGCCCTTTAACGCGTTCGTATTTGATGTTCTCGATCTATATAGTCGCCTCTCTTTGATAGTTCCAGTTTATAATTAACGACACCTGCAAACGTTTAAGACTGTAAGTTTTAAATGATATACCAACAATATATTCACCTTGCGACATTAGTTCTTTCAACCTTACTTTAGGATAGGGTTCGTGTTGCCCGTCTGTCTTCTAAATGTCAATTCTTTGCGCTCATAGTCCTGATAATTATGAATATTGATACGTGTGCGCGTTTTTTTTTTATAAATTAGCACTGTCCATCGTTATAAGAAAATTTAGAAAAAATCATCAAACTCTATCACAGAAATGAAATTTCTTCGTGCAGCTGTCAAAATAATATGTCCGTTTGAATTCATGACACGTTATCGCCAACTCGTCATCACAATTTCTTTTTACCCCCTCCCCTGCAGAAAGGCTTTAAATGAGTCGTACCTTCGACAGCGAAAGACTTGGCACATGGACAGTGTACTCAGTCGTCGCGGAAAAGTCCACTCTTTTGGTTTCCAGCTCTCTTTCGGCACTCTAAACCTCGACGGCGTGAAATTTCATCGTCAAAGTGAAACTTCTGCAATTCTTCGGTGTGCCGCGTGTCATCATAACGTAAGCCATTTTTCTGTTACAACATCGACTGCATGTTCCCCTTTAAAAGCCCATATCTCTGCACACGTTCCACTAAAAAGGAAAATCTCTCCGTCGAGGAACCCTTTAAAGTCGTCCGTACACCCACCCCAAAGGACAGCCATTAATTCCGCGTATCCAGAGAGGAGTTCTTTGCACATTTTCACTGATTTTTGTCGATTTTAACGGTTCGGTTAGTAACCAAGGCGATTCGGTTAAGCTATTTCAACCAAGGCGATTAGAAAGGGTCACTCGAACAACTTTTAATATGTACAATTTAATAGCCAGATATCTGGACTTTTTTTCGTTTCTTGAATTTTTGCCCAGGAAGGTGTTTTAAATCAGCACGTAAATGGCTATATGCTTTTGTCCCGGAATAGTCCGCACTTCTCTCGTTCTTGTGTGATACTCATGGTTGCTTCCGTTTGTTGCAAAGCTTGCTTTTTGTTCGTGTACATGAGTAAGTAGCAGCAAGAGATACTGTGACACCAGGATGAGTATATAGTCCAGGCAATGAGTACTTTCGGAGCAGCAAAAGGTCGGGGAGTGTTCATTTTTGGTAGATTTCTACAGTTTGGTGTCCTAATCAAAATTCTGAGTTTTCGACCTTGAACGACCGCCGCTCGCGCCGCCATATTGGAAAAACGGTACCAAAATCCAGTTTTTCGAGAATATCTTCTCTCCAGCGCCACCTAGCTTTAAAACAGTTATTACAAAAATGATAGAGCATAAAATTTTCTGCAATTTATGTATTAAACATTTTCCATTGAGATGAATAGTTTACGAGTTACAGCGGAATCAATAACAGCAAATTTTTGCGATTCGCACTATCGCTACATTTTTTCGCGAAATTTCAGTAAATATTGATTACTTAATACGTACTACCGTTTTCTTCACTCATTTCCGCACCACCGTGAGGTAGAGTGAGAGGCGCGCTTTTTTTTCACGTGGTATCCCCAGTAGGCCTAATCCACGATTCGTGGACGTTATTTATTGATGTTCGAAATTTCGGGTTCGTTATTTACTGATGTCTTTTCTTCCGCTTCGATTCCGTAGGCCTAGATGGTCCAGGTTCACTGACATCAATATCTTCTCGCAAATTTCTTCCCTTTTCTTCCGAATGTTCATTTTCATCGATTTCTTCTTCTTCTTCGACCTCGAGTGCCAATAATTTTGCAAACGGCAAGGTCTCCTTCCTCGTCGTAGTTGTTTTGTTCTTCTTCTTCAGAGCCCGCAAAAATCCTGCTCTGTTCTCACACGCGTCTCCGTGACAGCATGTACAGATGACTGAACACTTCAAGCCTGTTTTCCTACAGCCACAGGCTCGACCGCACCCCTTCTTGCACTTGCACGAAATGAATTTCAGGAGTGCTTCGGGTACCAGACCTTTTGTTGTTCTTACAGGAGTGAGTCCAATCTTGCTTCGTTCCCAACCCCATCGCTCTGGACTCTCGTGTATACCATACCAAGCTTGAACTTGGTGGTAGGTCCGAAAGGAATGTTGCCGCGCAGTTTCTCTAGTAGGGGGTAATGTAGCAAGATCGAATTTACTCTTCGTGACGGATCTTGCAAAATGTTGATAACGTAGGGAGCCCAAAGTGATTGTGTTGTCTTCGGGAACGCCATAAACGGCGACGAAAAAGCTTTCCTCCGCAACAGCAATTGCTTCGGGATCTGCGTTTCGCTCTTTGAAAACTTGAATATTTCGGCTTAAATATTTGTTCTTTTCGAGTGTTTTTATGGACCTAATTTTACCTACGTTGAAAAGAGCAGAAGTAGTATCACAACCGCTGAACGCATGCAAGAACAATATGTTATCCGCCACTATTTCTCCATACTGTAGACTTCGAGGAGAGTAAATTTTTTCAAAAATTTTTCCTCTGCCTGGTTTGCGAAGGTAAACGTTCGGATGAGATCTCGCTAGTGCTGTTAAGAGGACGAGAATATCTATATCTTCTCCTACTATGAACACAGAATCAAACGATTCGGGCATACTGATCGCCGAGTTAACGATCAGTGTGTCAGCATCTTCTGTAGCCTGTTCTACTGGGAAATAAGAATTCTCAAATTTCTCTTTCAGCACTGAAATCAAGCGAATTGTATTGGTTTCGTTTGATAAGAATCTTTCCTGCGAAACAGTTGGAACCATCGACTCGTCGAGATGTACATCGGCGGAAGTTTGTTTATTTGAAGGACGAAGTCTTTCTGCACTCTTTGTACTTTTGGTAGCTGCGTCAAGTGGATACCCGTCGAAAACAACGACTGTGTTAGAACCATAATTCTTCCGCACGTACTGTACGTAGTTTGCGCAGATCGATGCAAACGATTCTTTGCGATGCCATATTACTCTATGTAGCAGATATCCACCATCTATGACATGAATGCTATTCCCGAATTCAGTATCGTCTGGCACAGGCGTAAAAGCTTTGTAGAGTGAAGATTTTGTCCCCTTGCGCATTCCCTCTTCGCTAAACAGAGCTAAAGGAAATGGGGCCAGTTCGAATTGAAGATATTCCTGCAGCTCCTCGTCTGATTGCTTAGCAACACACATTCTTTTATACAACAATAGCGGATCAATGGGAATGACAACGTCTTTAATTTTTATATTGCTGTTGATAACTACAAGAGGAATCACTTTATCCGAACGTTTGAACTTCACGGCGTCGAAGTTGTTACCAATTATTTTCGAAATCGCCAGAATACCGATTTCACGAGAATTGTGACAATTGATTCTTTCATCTCCGACGATGCCAGTGCTTGTAGATATCAATTCGCCAATTCTTTGGAAAGGAGAGCGTGATGAGAACCAATCAATGAGTTTCTGTAAATCTTTCTCATCACGGATGATGCGCGAGCTCCTCATGTCTACGTGCTGCTCAGTTGTTGTTTGCGAGAAGATATTGATGTCAGTGAACTTGGACCATCTAGGCCTACGCAATCGAAGCGGAAGAAAAGACATCAGTAAATAACGAACCCGAAATTTCGAACATCAATAAATAACGTCCACGAATCGTGGATTAGGCCTACTGGGGATACCACGTGAAAAAAAAGCGCGCCTCTCACTCTACCTCACGGTGGTGCGGAAATAAGTGAAATAAGCGGTAGTACGTATTAAGTAATCAGTATTTACTGAAATTTCGCGAAAAAATGTAGCGATAGTGCGAATCGCAAAAATTTGCTGTTATTGATTCCGCTGTAACTCGTAAAATATTCATCTGAATGGAAAATATTTAATACCTAAATTGCAGAAAATTTTATGCTCTATCATTTTTGTAATAGCTATTTTAAAGCTAGGTGGCGCTGGAGAGAAGATATTCTCGAAAAACTGGATTTTGGTACCGTTTTTCCAATATGGCGGCGCGAGCGGCGGTCGTTCAAGGTCGAAAACTCAGAATTTTGATTAGGACACCAAACTGTAAAAATCTACCAAAAATGAACACTCCCCGATCTTTTGTCATGTAAGCCCATTTTCATATCTTCATTGCCTGGACTAATATGTTCTTTCCTAAACTAGCCGCTGCATGAATCGCGATATGCAAGTGACGCAAGATTCTTAATGCTCTCTTCTGCAAGATAAAAATACTGCTCGCTCTGGCTGATGTCCTCAGCATAGGACACCGTAGCTCAGATGGAAATGGATAAGAGAATGGTAACAGATTTTTACGGCCTCGTGTGTCGCAATACATTTCATTCTCCTCATTGCAAAAATCGCACTTGTTAATTTTTTTGCAAGGTGTTCTATGGGGTCGTGCCATCTAAGTCCACCGTCTATACCGTATGTGTCAATTTTCATTAGGTATATGGATTCAATGTTTACATGCGATTTATACGTATACAAATAATATGTGGCAACGTGTGTCACCCCTACTATCCGTCACCAATCCCGACAACAATCGACATCACAACGACTTTCGCCGATCTTCCCACTTCTACATTAAATGTTTAGCTGTGAAGACGTTGCGATCTAGTCTGCAATAAAAGCCGTCATCAT
This sequence comes from Amphimallon solstitiale, assembly GCA_963170755.1. Lineage (NCBI taxonomy): Eukaryota > Metazoa > Arthropoda > Insecta > Coleoptera > Scarabaeidae > Amphimallon > Amphimallon solstitiale. The sequence continues at coordinate 84,332,053 of OY720681.1, read as the reverse complement.
CAAATGGCCGCCGCGATCTAGTAGTTTATTATTATTTTCAGAATCCTTTTTTATTTATCTTATTTTTAATTTTATTAGAATTACGCTTTTGTTTGTGACATGCAGCGTGAACGCAGCTTAATAATTCTCTGCATTTACAGAAAAATCCTTGCAATGCGTAAATATTATATCTGAGCGCAGTACAAACACCCTAGTCAATAGTCCAACAGCTACTGCTAACTTGAGCTTGCATCTGTCTCGCGCTCGTATTGAAGAGGAAAGGTGGGGTGCGATGTTGTCACGTATTGCATGAATTAATCGCCTATGGCTAATGAAAATTGACACGTGCTGTATACATGCACAAGAATCTTAAACGTTTTTCCAACACTCGCTCTTGTGGTTAGCATTTGCCGCTTTGTCTTGTCAGTGTTCAGTTTTAATTTGTTGGCATCTAACCATTCTTCAACTTCAGCGATTGCCTTTAATGAGATATCCTCGACGTCCTTTTCTAAAGAACAACTAGCTAAAATGGTGGTATCATCCGCATATAAACATGTCTTTACATTGTGTAAGTAATCTGGCATATCATTCACAAATATGATAAACAACAGTGGGCCCAAAATGGAACCCTGTTGCACTCCAAGTGTCACTCCACCAACCTCGGACTGATTCCCTCGCCATGTCACTACTTGAGATCTCCCCTCCAAATACGACTTTAGAAGAGCCTACGGCAATCCTCTCACACCATAAAGCTCCAACTTGTACAACAGTATTTCATGATCTACTGAGTCGAAAGCCTTGCTTAGATCTAAGACATTCATTTGGACCACCTTTACCTCTTCAAATTCTACGTATATATAATTTAATATTTTTATGACGCCCGTAGTTGTTGATCTACCTTTCCTATACCCGTGTTGTTTGTTCGTTATTATATTGTTTCTTTCCATAAAGTCTATTAATCTTGTTGCAATTATTCTTTCAAATATTTTTGAGATTACGGGCAATACACTTATTGGTCGATAATTATGGCATGCATCAAAACAATCTCCTTTTGGAATAGGTATTACTCTTGATACCTTTAACTGTCACGGAAAGTAGCTTTCGTTTATGCAAGCATTTATTAATTTTGTTAGTGGCTTGTATATTTCTCTTTTAATTTCTTTAATGAAATTGCTAGACATGTTGTATACATCACGTGTATCTTTGTTCTTCAGACTGTGTATAACTTTCCAGATTATTCGGCAATGAACCTATGTTTTTGTGAAATGCTCGCAACTCCAGACATTGTCAAAAAGAACCATAGAAAAACAAGAAAACCCGCTTTAAATAGCCATGCTCAAGTGATAAGAAAGGATCCTTTTGATGATAAAAAAAAAAGGTGGCAAAAGCAAAAAATAAGGCGCCAATAGTAGGAAAACTTCATGTAAAAAAGAAAAAAACTCTAGAATCATGGTTCTGCAAGTCGTGCAATGAAGATAGGCAAGTAGAACTATGCAGTTCATGTCAGGAGTATGTGCATGACGAGTGTATAGAACTTACTGTGAATGACAATCCAAAAGTTTTTCTTTGTCCCGACTGTTATGATTAATTATTCAAAGTGTAAGAATAAGATGTTTTCTTGTTTTTTGTTCCTTTTATGATTAATTATATTTTGTATTCATAAAATAAAGACATTAGCACTAAAATGTTATTTGCAAATTGAATTATGAAAGATATTAGTATGGCCATATTACCAACATTATGTTGACAATATGGCCAAAAGCTATGTCTTTTTTTTAATTAAAAAGAACAGTAACGCCCTCAACTAAACTTATAAATTTCTTTAAATATGTCCAAACATGTCATACGTGCTAAACCACACATGAAATTTACCTTCAGTTAGTTACCTTCTTATAAAATGTCTTATAATTCGACACTTAAAATAAATCTTTTTGTACCTCTTAATATATATAAAGGATAGGGGAAGCGTTGTGATCGAAAAAAGAGTTGTTTGTTTCAATCAATAAACTCCATAAAAATGATTAAAAGGGATGTGCGTTTGTTTATGAAATATAAGCGCTTGTAAGTTCGTGGAATGGGGGGAGATGAGAGAAAATATAATATTACGAAATTGTTTTTCTTTTTCAATATACCTATTCACCTTCAACATTAATACATTTTTCAAATCTTTCAATTAGTTCGCGTATACCTTCATTACAAAATGTTTTATCTTTGTCTGAAAAATATCTCCAAAAATGCGACCATTAATTACTTCTTCATCGCTCCTGTATTTCTTCCCACGCAGCTTTTTGTTTTCTTTTACGGAACAGGTGAAAAACGCAAACTGCGCAGCAAGATGCTTGCGGATGAAAGCATTATAGGGCCGGAGCAAGTCACCTTTCGTCAATTTTTTTATGCTTTTCTCTCTAACGACTTCTCTTAACCACTTCAAGATTGAAGCGTAGTAAGCTGCAGTTATGGAAACGCTTTTATCTTTGTAATTAATTAACACGATTCCTTCAGAGTGCCAAAAAAACAATATCCACGAGTTTTCCGACGGACTGTGACACTTTATTCTCCTTGCCATGTGGGTAGTGGTGTTTTTTATGCCATGTATGGAGCCTTGCTTTATACTCAGGTTTATAATGATGAACACTAGTTTCATCCCGCGTAAAAATCCGACTCAATAAACCATCCCTGCCTTTATCACAAAAGTCTAAAAACGTATAAGAACATTCCACGCGCTGTTGTCTTTGCAGCAAGGTGAGCATTCCCGGCACCCCTCTTGCGCTAACCTTAGTCAAGCCAAGATCTAATAGAAGACATACTTCCGGTATGTCTTCTATTAGATCTAGTAGTTTTCTACTGTTTAGAAATTCGTCGAAACTTAATAATTGAGAAGAAGTATGCTTCTTCCTGTCTACCGAGTTTACTCAGACTCTAATCAGATCTCAAGAGGAAGATTATACTCGTCAATACATGTTTATGGTATTAATAGCTTTAGCCACTCGCTCGCTGTAAGGTAGTCGGAGACTTAAAAACCACTTCTTTTGTATAAGGGGACTTCAAAACTGGAACATCTGCAAAAATCTCAACGTTGAAATTTTTTATCATCACAGTGCTTTATTTTACCTATAAGAAAGTATAAATTCTTACACACTGCAACAAAATTAGGGGAGCCCTACTTTGAACGCCTATAATTTTTTCTTTTAGTATATGACGAATTTTTTTTTCATGATTTTATTATTGTATGGAATGTTTTTTTTGGCTAACCATGAAAGAGAATTACGATAATAATTTTTTTCTTTTTCTCCTTAGATGTTGAAATGGAAAGCACTACCCAAAACAAAATGGTTTTCCAATGTCTCTCTTTTAATTAAAAAATGTTGCTTTCCGTTAATTTTGTTGAGCAGTGTATTAAAATTTATAATAATTTTCCGAACTATATAAAAGTTATGAACAACTTAGGTACATGTTTAAAAAAACATTAAAGCATCTTATAGAAGTGGACTCCTCAGATTTAAATGAATATATTTATGAAGGTAGGGTATTACTTCTGCTTCTATTTTTTGCATACTGGCAGTTATCCTTTTTCTTTTGTTTTTGACGCTATTCATTTTCTCTTTGTGATATATACTTTTTGTATAGATAAGACATTATGAAACAAAGTTTATTATTATTATTAGTCATAGGCCATCAATTTTCACGAAATAAGATTCCGATTGATCGGTTTACTTTATGTTTGCGTTTGCCTTTTAGTTTATTATTCTTAGTCATACGCCAACAATTTTCACGAAATAAGATTCCAATTGATCTGTTTACATTGTGTTTCTTTTTGCCATTTTCTTTTTGTGCAAATTAGTTTTTTCTATTTTCTTAAAATGAAAAAAAAACAGCCGAATTATATAATTTTTTTGTTAAACAAGCTATTCATCACATGTGTTAGCAATAAGACAGATCAATTTTTTGTTGGTCTCCCTTCTTTGAAAATGTTAAATAATTTTCATATATTTCCAGTAATATTGAATGGTATGCTACAGTTGCTATTTTTACTTTCTTATACGTAGTATAAGTATTGTATTGTAATTTTCGACATCGAGATTTTTGCAGATGTCCACGTTTTAAAGTCCTCTGATACCAAAAAAGTTGTTTTTAAAAAAATTTCTCTCTCTCTCTCTCTCTCCCTAATATATAAATAATAGATAAAAATATTTAAATCTTAATTTAGAACAACTTTTGTACAATTTGACACGCACACTTATATGAAAGCCGTGTGGTGGCCCCACCTCTTTTTTGTTACGTATAAAATCGATAGAAACAGAAAGGTTATTAAAAATTTCGAGAACTGGTAGATGGAAGAGACGTTATTTATGTTAACTAAATGGTATTACATACTAACTAATAATTCTATACAACAGAAATCACTGTTGTGGCTATAGTAAACCCGATTTATATGAGTCCTTACTTGTTAAATTGATAACGAAATTACTTTTTAATAAAGTTGTTTTTCGGAATTATTAATATAATGCCGCAGATGTATTTACATTTTGAAATATGTTTTAAAAACGATTTGTAAATTTGCTGGAGTATCTTTTTTTGTAGCGTTTGAAATTCAGGATAAAATTATTTTATACGTTGAAAATTATTTTTCTTCATAACTTGTCTACCCAACAGCAAACAAAATTCATTTCATGAAATATTTTACCACACTTCACGCCTTCACATTTATTACACACAAAACTCAAATAACCAATTTCAATGAAGCCCACACCCTTTCCGAGTGTTACAAGTATACATGGGCGAGATAGGGAAACACGGTTCAGGTCTATCAGACTCGTGTTTTGTCGGCTCTCGGGCACCGTATTACCTACCGGTTTCTCCGAGAGCCGACAAAACACGAGTCGGTCTAGTCTGAAACTGAACCGTATTCCCCTATCTCGCCCATGTAAGTATACAAGCACTTTTTATGTCTTATGTAAATATGATGTTCGGAAAATATTTTTAAAAAATCAGTTTAATGTGTTGTTAGACATACAAATAGTAAATAGTAAAGCGTAACTTTCTTTTACCTATGAGTACTTTATATAAAAATAACTAACGATCTACCTGCTAAATATATGTATATTATTTTGCCGAGTAAATACGTTAGATATTATATCGAACTACGAAAGCACGATATACGATCCTGTGGCCTTCCCTATGTATTGTAAGGTAATTTTATACATTTCTGACATATTGAGTTCAGTAAGCTTGCTAGGAAATGTGATGTATCTGTCGCGATGGGGACGCGCTCATCACTGGATTCGCTTCATCGGACCTTTCATTTTGAGGGAAGCCCTTACAGAGCCATTATTTTCTACAACAGGCTTCCGGATTATTTGAAAAGCGCTGGGTCATCCGCCATTGTCAAGAGTAAATTGAAAGATATTTGTTTTTTATGTTTTGTATCCCTTAAGTATGTTTATTGACCTGTTGATGTTCACTTCCGAACTTATGACAAGAATATATTACTTTTATTATTAAGAAAATCAATATTTATGAACTAAAATGACTCACATTTACAATACATGTGCTGAAAAATAAAATTACAAAATCCGGACCCGATAGTTGACGCTGTAGTTGACTCATAGCACCATATACCGGAAAAGGCAGAACAACATCTGCTGGGCCAGCTAGTATTAAGTATACATATTTATAACATCTTGGTTTATCTCGTACCTAAAATCTCACCATTATTTAATTGGATTAATAAATATGTATATTATATATTTGAGTTCATTAAATAATATCAGTTGCCGAATATACTATATAACATATACATGTATACCAAACAAAAAAAAAGTTTTATTTTTATTAGGGAGCGGACACAAAAGGTTGATGACTCACACCCATGGGCGCACTATTGAAATGTTGTATCTTTAAAGAGGTTTTAATTTTATTTATATAATTGGATAACAAGTGGGTGGTGATCTATAAAATACAAAATACCTTATTATTTGTTCATTTTGTAGTCGAGTAAATGAGTATTAATATTTACTAGCAATACTTTCTCAAAGTTCTCTTCTGTAAGATTTGTTCTCCTTGAATGAAGTACATCCTTGTAGATATAAAACGTCCTTTCTACATCGCAACTCGTTATAGATGCGTACTGGAATTATTCTTTTATTTCAGCGTATTTAGTTAGATTTTGTGTCATTGTCCCCATACACAATTGCCGCAATGTTATTAAATCTAGATTTCTATTAAAAACTGTGTCTAACTTTTGCCGAAAGCCACATCCGAAGTCACTTGGAATACTTTTGAAATTATTAATAGCCACATCTAATATGGTTAATCCATCTTTTAATTTGAGATTTCGATTTTCAAAATATATGATTAGTTTAGGCAAATTTCCAAAGTGTTCCTGAAGGAATAACAACTGATTTTTTAAATTTGGGATTTGTGTTAGTTCCTTGCACTCACAAATACTTCGATCATCGTCATTTAAACATGTAACGAAATTATGTAAACTATCGAAATTCTCTGCATAAAAATTAGTAGCTTCCAACCATGTTCCCCATCTAGTCATTATTGGCGAGGGAGGCAGTGACAAAGATGGAAGTTCTTCTCTGTAAGAGCTACTCTCGATGGTGCTTTTCTGAAAACTTTTTAAAAGCGGATACAAGTCTATAAATTTCCGGAAACCTGTCTCTGATATATTCACAGATTCTGTGAAGAGCATGTACTACACAAGTAATATGCAGCATATAAGGATATGTTTTCTTTAATAGTCTGCCTGTTTTTAACATATATGTGGCACTGTCACTAACAAATAAAAGTATTTTTTTCCTGTACCTGTCGTCCGAATGAAGCATTTTGTGCAAATTCTTGTCAATGGTTTTAGCAACTGTTTCCGCATCAACTGTATTTATATGTTTAGATGCTATTACATATGCGTTATATGGAATAGTTGGATGGAGTACACTAGCTACAACATTTACCACACAGCGTCCTAATATATCAACAGTTTCGTCGGCACTAATCCATAGGTACTGATATGAAGGATGTCTTCTAATGCATTCTACTGTTTTCGTGAAGCACAATAATTGCGTAAGGTGGATTTATCAGGAACATTTCGACTAGCATATTTTTGAAGAAATGTTTTGAAAGTGGGATTGTCAAGTTTCTTTAATGAGATATTAGCCGCCATTAAAGCTTCAGAGAGTTCTTCGTAAAAATTGTCAGCTTTCAACGGGTCCAATTTCTGTGTATGGTTTAGCGATGCTAAGTGACGTTGTACGTCCTGGCTTTTTTGGGCATTCAGTAACGATATTTTACAGACTATGCCATAAATTTCGGAATCACTGGCAATGGAGGACATACAATCAGTATGACCTGTATTCCAACTTGCCATTGTTTTACGATGCCATTTTCGACGTTCTTCCATATCATAGTAATATAAACAATGTTCTTGATCTAAATAAATGATAACTAAAAATGTACACGTATGTTATTGAAACTTAACAAAATCCAATGTATGTACATTTACGTCGAGATAATTGGGAGAAATAGATTAAATGAAACGGTATTATTATTATTGAATTTCCCGATGGACATGGGGATACCCAGGGGGCAATCTGTGAATTTCCTTGGTACATATCTAGACGCTAATCTAAATTTTAATGATCAGTTTGATGATATCTGTAGTAAACTCAATAAATCCTTTTACGCAATTCTAAAACTAAGACCCACTCTTTCACGAAGAAATTTGCTTAGCGTTTACTACGCCTTGGTACATTCTGTCCTGAGTTATAACGTGTTGGTCTGGGGGCGGGGAGTCAACTGGGAGCGGGTGTTTGTTGGACAAAAACGGATTATTCGGTTGATTTTTGGCATGGGGCCGAGGGATTCGTGTAGAGACGTTTTTAAGACGAATAAAATACTCACGTTTCCATGTATTTACATTTATAACATGGTAGTATTTGTGAAGGAAAACCCTGATTTATTTGTTCAGCCCGATTCCCCTGGTACACGCAGAAGAAGTTCTATCGCCTTGCCAAAGCATAAAACAACACTATTTGAAAAATCTCCGTACTATTCCGGCGCTAAGCTGTTCAATAAATTACCGTGCGAGGTCAGGAGCGTCGGGTCTGTCGCGTCATTTAAAAGTATAATTAAGGACTTCCTAATCGAGCATACGTTCTATGCAATTCAGGTTTTTTTAAATTTAAATTAGGGTTTGTTTAATTTTAAAACATTATATTTGACCCCTTTACAGTCAATTTGAGTCCTGTTTATTTTATTTTAGTTCTGGGTTGTTCATGGTTTTTGTGTATTGTTGTTTGTATTTTGCATGTGTATTTTATATGTATATTTTGACAATGTAAATATCTGTTAATCAGATCTATTACAATAAAGAATATTATTATTATGGGAAATATAAGGTAAATATAATAAATTTTAAAAACTCTTGACGCTACTACCTACGCCGATGAAGAAACGAATTTTATGAGAAAAGACGACTTTTTTTGCTGTCGTTTTGGGACAATAACAGATGTTGCAGTGTACCATATGAATAGTACTATTCAGTAACTGCGTGTCGTTTACATTATTTCTTTGCTCTGTCGTAATTTAAACCTGGCACGGTCGCTGTCTAATTCTTATCACTTAAATGTAGGTAATAATTTGCCCCAAATAACGACTGCAAACGAGGTAAAAAGTAACCAGCTTTAAGCTAAAGTGTGTGTAGAAATTTATGAATGGATACATAGATACATTACATAGTTTCAAAGAGAAATTTGTCATAACAAACCGTATTTATTGTACAGTTATGGTCAAGCCTAATAATTAATTGGCGCCTAAGTTCGTAATCTTTTATTAAAATTAGAGATTTATAGTGTTTAAATCATATAGTTTGACTACGGCGGATTGATCATTTATTTTATATCTAATTGCCAACGGGATTAGGTAAAAACACTCTAAGGAGAATATACATTAAACTGTCATCAATCTAATTAGTTCGAAATTAGCTTCTAAACACAGAAACAAATTACGGTCTACCTACATTGTGGTAGTGAATTAGTTACGTCAGATTAGTAAGACATTGTAAATACGTCAAGTAATCAATCAAACGCTGCACTGTTATTTACAGGTAATATTTTACTTTAAAAATGAGCCCGAGAACGTCAACGTTTAAAAACATTTTTCGAGGATCAAGCAATTTACGACGAGTCTGTCATAAGACAATTGATATATTGCTCCGTTATGATAATTTCACCATGAACAAGGGTTAATAGCTTTAAGTACTTACATGACTTGAGGTGTCGACGATAATATCTCGTTTCCAGATTAATCTCATACATCCATGAACGCTTCATGAGTAAGCTACAATTAGTAGGGATTTTATTTTTAACTGTAACAGATCAGTCGTTGTACGTATTTGATAATAAATCCTGATAGTAACTTAGATTTTAGTTGGCGCAAGTGTTTTATTGCAAATAAATGTAATGTAGTTATTTCAATAACATAAATATGTAATTGAAAATACCTATAAATGCTCAAAATTATACAGAAAAAAATATTTTAAAAATTTTTCGATCCTGTCAGAATTTTAATCACTTTTCAATTTTTACCTACCAAGCACTGATTGTGATAGAATTTTGCATTATAATTTCAGAAAAAATATTCAAGAGGCGCCATCACAGACCATTTTCTCAGAAATTGAAAATTTTGATTTTCGTAGTCTCATTGCGATAAAAAATCTACTAAGGACGAAGACGAGCATTTAATGTCATAAGTCATCATAACTGACGAAAACTGGTGATTTTTAAGGCAATCATTGGTGCAAATTGAAATTTAAAGAAAATTAACTAATGATATATTCCAGAAAATTTTTGTTTGGATAGATTTTACTTCAAAATTGTACTTCTTCGTTGATGGCCTACGTTGAGAATCCCCATGATTCACCAATAGTTATCATATGGAAATTTCCAGAAGTATTTTGTATGAATGAAAAATATATATCACTTCTTTTTGTTCCTCTCTCCCAGCGTTGTTCCGTCTACCGATTTGTCGGTAGATCTACCGATTTTTCTTCATTTCTACCGATCTACCGATTAAGCCATCATATCTACCGAATTTTTAAGAATGAGGAAAAATCTAAATAAAATCACAAACTGGAATCGCTTAAACTGTTTATATTCATGTAAATAATACGATTTAATATAAATATTTATATTTCTGTAAAATATTTAACAAAGCATAAAAAACAATATAATAAAATATTAATTTAATGGCCTTCGTCTTTAATCTATGACTATAATAAATAAAAAATTAATACAAGCAAGTTATTTTATAGTAATAAAATCCACACACATGGATTGTAGTTGATATAATGCCTGCATTCAAAGCCAGAAATACGCCCTCTTTATTCTGAATAAAGGAACTACTATTCTCTTAAAAAAAAACTTAAACAAAAGTAGTTTTCCAAATAAAAACATGACCCACTTATTGGCCAAAATATAATTATTAGGGAGCGGAATCGAGCGTGTCATGACCCATCGCCCATGGGCGCGCTATTGAAATGTTGTATTTTTAAAGAGGTTTTAATTTTATTTATATAATTGAATAACAAGTGGCTGGTGATTATAAAATACAAAATACCCTACTATTTGTTCATTTTCTCTTCTGTAAGACTTGTTCTCTTTGAATTAAGTACATCCTTGTAGATAGAAAACGTCCCTTCTACATCGTAACTGATTATAGGTGCGTACTGGAAATATTCCTTTATTTCAGCGTATTTAGCATACACAATTGCCGCAATGTTATTAAACCTGGATTTCTATTAAAAACTGCGTCTAAGTCACTTGGAATTATTAATAGCCACATGTAGTTAATCCATTTTTACTTTCTTATACGTAGTATAAGGAAGTAATGTGAAATTTTCGATATCGAGATTTTTGCAGATGTCCACGTTTTGAAGTCCCCTGCGATACCGAAAAAGATGTTTTTAAAAAATGTCTGTGTGTCTCTATGTGACCATGATAACCGCTGTAGATATCAATTCTAAATTTTGTATTTACGTGTCTAATCTCCCTCTTGAGATCTGAGTAGTTTTTCAGTAAAATCGGTAGACCGGAAGTAGCAGTTTACTTCAGTGAAAAAATTAAATTTTGCCAATATTTCGTTAACTATACTAAGGTTAAACAAATCTATAAAGAATTCATATGTACTTGAAATTAAAATTGAGAACAATTTTATTTAAAAAGTTTTTCGAAGCTGCTACCGGAAGTAGGTCTTTTACTCCTATCGAAAATCAGTTTCTTGCGAATATTTCGCATGTCATGCTTTTTAGACAGGTACGTTACGGGTATAAAAGTATTTAAAACATAATTTTCAATATCTTCTGCATAAAAACAATTTCAAAATTCAGACCGGAATTACCACTTTTACTCTTATCGAATAGCGATTTTTTGCGAATATGTCGTAAATTATGCATTCTATATGTATTTATCAAGAATACAAAAGTATTTAGTGCTATATTTGCAATATTTTTTGAATATATGAAATTTCAAAATTCGGACCGGAAGTAACACTTTTACTCTTAGGGAGTAGTCCTTTTTTCGAATATCTTGCTAAGTATGCATTCTATAGCGATTTATTAAGAGAACAGAAGTACTTAGAATAGGATATTGAATAATTTTTGTGTAAAAAAAAAATTGTATAGTTTGAAACGCTCATTCGTATAAGAAAGTCGTGTGGTGGCCACACCTCATTTTTTAATTTGAGATTCGATTTTCAAAATATGTCATTAGTTTAGGCAAATTTCCAAAGTGTTCCTGAAGGAATAACAACTGATTTTTTAAGTTTGGGATTTGTGTTAGTTCCTTGCACTCAGAAATACTTCGAGCATCGTCATTTAAACATGTAACGAAATTTTGTAAACTATGGAAATTCTCCGCATGAAAAATATTTCTGTGTATGTTTTAGCAAAGCTAAGTGACGATATTTTACAGACTTTGCAATAAATTTCGGAATCACTGACAATTAAGTTTTATCTCAGAAAAAGTAACATAAACCACGTTCTAGATCTAAATAAATGATAACTAAAAATGTACGCCTATGTTATGGAAACATACATACATATACATATTGCGAAATATAAGGTAAATATAATAAATTTTAAAAACTCATCACCCTTGTACCTACGCCGATGAAGAAAGGATTTTATTCATAAAATTCCTTATTTTATGGCAGTTTTTTCTCTGATTCTCTGGAGTAAACAGATGTTACAGTTCGCCCTATGAATTAGTGCTATTCAGATATAATGTAAACAACACGCAGTTGTTGTTTACATTATCTCTTTTCACAGTTGTGGCTCCGTGGTAGTTTAGCTCGCTGGATTCCGCTCCCTAATAATTATTTAAAAATATTATATCAATAAAAATAATCCTTTTCCTTCCAATGAATGAATGAATTGAATAATATATAAAACATATATAAATAAAGACAGCTGTTTCGATTTCAAAGTAAACAACAAATTGCTGTTGAAAATGAATGATATAATTTTAAAAAATATACCTGGTGATGAGTAGTTCCTCACTCCTAAATACGCCAGTAGTTTTATAAAATATATTGTATGTAATATGTACCTACATTCTTATTATATTTACTATTTCGTTATATGCATTTATGAATTTTATAAATCAAAATTGTTTTCAAATATTTCTTTTTAAACTAAGGATAAAAAAAATCTACCGAATTCTACCGATTTTACACGAAGAATTCTACCGATTATATTCTCAGGTGACGGAACAACGCTGCTCTCTCCTCAGTGTGTTTGATAGTGCGATACCAATAATATGACGGCATATAAAACTAATAATTCAGTTGGCAAATATATAAAAAAAATAAGTTAACTTGCAAATATCTTAAAGTATATATTGGACAAACGGGCAAACCTTTAGAAAACGCATCTCTGAGCATAAAAAATGCTATGAAGAAAAACACACCGATTCCGCTTTCGCTAAACCATTTTATAACTAGTAATTATAGATGCATTGATAAGTATATTTTAAATATTCAAGATAAAAGCATTACACTAAATTTGTTGGAACTTTAGAAATGAATAAATATACTAGGTTAGGTTAGATTTAATTTTAAACGGCCAGATTAAAGTAAATCAATCCCACTTTTCTCATTGAAATTATAACTGCTTTATCATTCTGTATATGAATATGAATTTGTAATCTTGTTTTCCTCAATAATAATAATAATACTTTATTGTCTACTCAACAGTGAAAAACCAGCAAGGGAACACTGTAATTTGCAATAGATGTGCGGAGTATAAACAACATAATACAATAAATTACACATAAATAATGCATTTAAGTTTGAGCTCCAAGAAAATATCATTAAAACACTTGTTTCCAATACGGCACATTTGAAACTTGTCTTCATGTTAAAAGTTGGCACTAACAATCTCACGACGTGTGTCCAGTAGAACGAAATTATGCTCCTCCAACAAAACCGCATGGTCAGTATTTCTACAGGGATAAACTCCACTGTCTTTAAAGCTCAACAGCTTTAAACATCGTCTCTGGATGCTATCCAGCTATTTCATCAGTGACTGCATAAGCAAAATGCCTACTATTTTTCAAAATAAAACCAAGTGTACTAGAGGCAGAAGTGAATACATTAGTAATATGTTTGGCGAAAGATAAATGTCGATCAAATAGGACTCCCAAAACCTTTACCTCCTGCACGTAGACCAATACCTGTCCCCCAAATGTGATAATCGAAGTCAATGAGTTCTATCCTTCTAGAATACTTCATAACATGACATTCATTGATATTAAGTGCCAGATCATTGTGCTGACACCATTCTTAGAGCGTGTCTAAATCATACAGTAGACGCAAAGCATCTCAGATACTATTAATACGGCGATAGATTTTCAAGTCGTCAGCGTACGCCAGCCCATCCCAAAAAAGCGATTCCAAGAAGTCATTAATAAATAGTATAAAAAGCAGAGAGCCCAAATTAGACCTTTGTGGACCGCCTGACGTACTAGCATATTCAGCAGATTTGAATCCTTTGTAGTACATATATTTGTCTGTTCCGGAAGATATGACGTTACAAAACTAACCACATTACCATGAACTCCCAATGCATCAAGTTTCCTCAACAGAATGTCATGTCTAATAGTGTCAAATGCGCGCGCAAAATCTGTATTGAGAGCGAGAATCAAAAGCGGCACTAATATCTTGGGTGATGCAAAGCAGATTACTCGTTGTTGAGCGACCAATCACGAACCCACGCTGGATAGGAGATATTCTTCTGTGATGAAGCCATTGTATGGCGAAACAATATTGTAGTGTATAATAAAAATATTGGAAGCGGTCAATTAGTTTTCTTTATCGTATAATGGTAAATTTTAATACCAATTGCTAAATAAAATTTTACTTATTAAGACTACAAATATTTCTTTTACTTTCTTATACGTAGTATAAGGAAGTATTGTGATGATGAAAATTTTCGACCTCGAGATTTTTGCAGATGTCCACGTTTTGAGGTCCCCTGATACCATAAAAGTGGTTTTTAGAAAATGTCTGTGTGTCTGTGTGTGTGTGTGTGTGTGTCTGTGTGTCTGTCTGTGTGTGTGTGACCACGATAGCGGTCAAACCGATGTAGATATCAATTCCAAATTTTGTATTTACGTGTGTAATCTGCCTCTTGAGAACTGATTAGATTTTGAGCAAAATCGGCCGACCGGAAGTAGTAGTTTACTTCAGTGAAAAAATCGAAATTTGCAAATATTTCGTCAATTACTAAGTTTAAACAAATTTATAAAGAACTCATATGTACTTAGAATTAAGTTTGAAACAAATTGTCTTAAAAAAGTTTTTCGAAATTCCTACTGGAAGTAGGTCTTTTACTCTTATCGAAAATCAGTTTTTTGCGAATATCTCGCAATTCATGCTTTTAAGACAAGTACGTTACGAGTATAAAAGTATTTAGAACATAATTTTCAATATCTTTTATATAAAAAAAATTTCAAAATTCAGACCGGAAGTACCACTTTTACTCCTATCGAATAGCGATTTTTTGCAAATATATCGTAAGTTATGCATTCTATATATATTTATCAAGAGTAAAAAAGTATTTAGAGTTGGATATGGAATATTTTTTGTATAAATGAAATTTCAAAATTCGGACCGGAAGTAACACTTTCATACGTATAAGAAAGTCGTGTGGTGGCCACACCTCATTTTTTACTTTCATATACGTAGTATAAGGAAGTATTGTGATGATGAAAATTTTCGACCTCGAGATTTTTGCAGATGTCCACGTTTTGAGGTCCCCTGATACCAAAAAAGTGGTTTTTAAAAAATCTCTGTGTGTCTGTGTGTGTGTGTCTGTGTGTGTGTGTGTGTGTGTGTGTCTGTCTGTGTGTGTGTGACCACGATAGCGGTCAAACCGCTGTAGATATCAATTCCAAATTTTGTATTTACGAATATAATCTCCCTCTTGAGAACTGATTAGATTTTGAGCAAAATCGGCAGACCGGAAGTAGTAGTTTACTTCAGTGAAAAAATCGAATTTTGCAAATATTTCATCAATTACTAAGTTTAAACAAATTTATAGAGAATTCAAATGTACTCAAAATTAAATTTGAGAAAAATTGTTTTAATAAAGTTTTTCGAAATTCCTACCGGAAGTAGGTCTTTTACTCTTATCGAAAATCAGTTTTTTGCGAATATCTCGCAAGTCATGCTTTCTAGGCAGGTACATTACGAGTATAAAAGTATTTAGAACATACTTTTAAATATCTTTTGTATAAAAAAAATTTCAAAATTCAGCCCGGAAGTACCACTTTTACTCTTATCGAATAGCGATTTTTTGCAAATATGTCGTAAATTATGCATTCTATATATATTTATGAAGAGTACAAAAGTATTTAGAGTTGGATTTGGAATATTTTTTGTATAAATGAAATTTCAAAATTCGGACCGGAAGTAACACTTTCATACGTATAAGAAAGTCGTGTGGTTGCCACACCTCATTTTTTAAAATTCAGATTGTGTGTGAGCAAGTCGTGTGGTACTTATACCATTTTATTGTTTTTTTTATTTATTACTAGAATAAAGTATCATTTCATCATCCCTATTATTTTACTGAATCCCATACCTCAGACCTGCATTTAAGACACTAAAAGTACTTTACGGTTTACCGTAATATCGTCAATAAAATGAATAAAATGAAGGAATGTTATTAATATTCAAAAAAAATCAGAATAAGAAGGAGTGGTTCAAAACCTTGAACACATAGCTTAAAATGTAGTAGACAATTTGATATGACATCATGACAATTGAGGTTAGAAGAACTTAGTTATTTTCAACTAAGGAGTTAGTTGTTTGGTATTTCATTTACTACTTCGGTTAAAATGGCTTTTCATTCTACCAATCGAAGCAGCAATAACAGTGCAAAGCAATCGGAAACAATAGGATTAAATTCATAAACGCAAGTAGGTACGTACATCTATAATTTGATGAATATAATTCTTTTTTCTTAAGAGGGTCATTTACCAACTGCTTCTGGGCAAATAGAAACTTATGCAACTGGTATTACTAGCGGGACGGTAGACGCAGGGGGGTGTGAGTAGGTGGAGCTAGACGATATTCGGGTTTCGATCAGAGCGCTTCGGTTTTATTCACAGATTCTGTCGCTTATGTAGATCGGGAAAAGACGCTTCGTTCGAAGGAAAAAAATTGGTGGTTCTAAACCGGTAATTTAATAGTAATAGTAATTAAATACGGCTACCTTGAAGTAGGCTAACAGACAATTTTTATTTTTAAACGTTTTCAAAACAATTATTAAAAATTAGGCGAAACAGCTACCGAAACCTATACGCATATTGGTATTATGTACATAGTTAAACTAAATCGAATTAACAAATATCAAAATAAAATAAAATTGTAGTCTAAAAGTTACTTATGTGGTATTTTGATTATTCATTCCACTTGCATATTTACTTTTTTTGTTTTGTTGATTTTTTATAATAATTCAATTTCCGCTTGCCCATCTGTTATATACACTCCAATATTATAGGTACTGCATCTATTTCTAATTGCAAAACCTGTCTGTCGTTCGGATTCAAGTCTGCAATAGCCGATCGATTTGCGTGTTCGCTAGGCCCGGTAGAGATACCGTAAAGTGGGGATAGACGATGAGATCGCTTCGAAAAACGCTTGCCTGAAATGTGTGTGACAATGTTTACTATTTTCAATTTCTTTTCTTCAAATATAATTACATATATTTGATTTTTTTTTACATCGTCCATCAAATGTGCAGCTGGCGCAAAGAGGTTGTTTTTTTCTTTTGTTTACGTCATAGTTAGTAGACATTACTCAAATGTATGCATTTCTGTGGTTATTTCTAAAACACATAACTTTTTTAAGAAAATAAGTTACAAAAATTGGCCTTGACTTTATAAATTTATGCCTTTTGCATCGCTAACCCCAATTTGAGAATCTAAAATTACAAAATAAATTTAAAAAACTCTAAACGGCGATGCCCTAGGGGGGCATAGTTTTCGATAGGTAAACGCTCCTCTTAACATTCAAATTTTTTGATTTTAGTGTTCAAAAAAAAAAAAACCATTAGAAGAAATCCGTCTATAAAGAGATAGGCCCAATTTTCAAATGAAAGTATTAGACTTTGATTTCCATTATAAATGCATAATTACATTTTAGTGAATATGCTACACCAACAGGAAAATAGTGAATCAAGTCTATGTATTATTAAATATTTGTACCAGAGAGCAAAAATGAATCAAAATCATTTTCAAGACGTCCTTATGAACGTGCAGAAAAACTTTTTCTTATTAGAGACCGGACACGAGAGGCCCATGACTCATCGCTCACGGTCGCACTATTGAAATTTTGTATTTTTAAAGAATTTTTAATTTTATTTATATAATTGGATAACAAATGGGTTGTGATCTATAAAATATAAAATACATTATTATTTGTTCATTTTGTACTTCAATCGAGTAACCTCTGCGTACTTTATTTATCTGATGATATATAAGGTAAATAAATTTTATAAACTCCTTATGCTTCTACCTACGCCGAGGAAGAAAGGAATTTTAGAGAAAAATCGACTTTTTTGCTGTTCGTTTTCTTGACGAAAACAAATGTGCAGGTCAGTAACTGCGTGATGTTATACACTATTTCTTTTGTCCGTCGTAGTTTGGGCCGATAAGTCCGGACCTTACTTATTAGTAGTAGTTTCTATTTAAACAATATAGAACAATAAAGAACTCGTATTATTTTTACATACTTTGAGTAGGTAAATTCAAGCAACTACTCTCGTGAAATGTGAATCTACATAAAACAGTAATAACTATAAAAAATTATATAGCAAGGAAAATGTGCGGAATATTGTATTGACGTGGAATTAGACAGTAGCTTTGATTTGACAGCGTCACATGTAATAAAAGATTTATTGCACATGATTGCCATGTGGTTAATGTATTAGTGATAGCGAGTTCATCACGTGGACGGACTCATGGTCGCAGTACGCTGAATGACGTACATAGAGTCTAAAATGAAAGAGAGGGGGGAATAGAAAAAAGAAAGTTGATTGATTGATCGGTTAATTAATAATTACGAAGCGAACGTAGGGAATCGATTGCTTTCATTCAAGGATTCCAATGGGCGTATAATCCAAGGAAAATTCTACCTATAAATTATTCTCCGTGCTGTTAATTGAGAAATCTGAATTAAAAATTTACCTGGGAGTTTGTTAAAATTGGGTGCCTAAAGCATTCTACTTTTGTTTGAGAGATGATGTTATTTATTAAAAGTATCGTTTGCATAAATCTTTTAGCTTGTTTTAACCCAATCTCAAATAAATATAATTTCAGGGACATTTATTTTCGTATTCAAGTATTTCTTAATTGTCACGAAATGTGTCCCATCACATTATGTAATTCTTAATTTGTTTTTAAAGCTTTCTTGTATTAATATACAATGTAAGTAAATATAAACTTAATTATATTCCTTTTTCATTATATGAAATTATATTACATATATGTTAAATATATATAATATTATTATTTGTGAAACTGGCCACGGGTTATTATGATGTTATTTTTGACCACGTCTACCTCAATGAAATTAAATATCTAGTTACTTAGCGTCAATAATCTCTAGGAAATTTGCTTACTCAAGTAATATGAAACAAAAGGAAAAGTCTCTTGCCACAAAAATTAAATTGGGTGCCTAAAGCATTCTACTTTTGTTTGAGAGATGCTGTTATTTATTAAAAGTATCGTTTGCATATATCTTTTAGCTCATTTTAACTCAATCTGAAATAAATATATTTCAGGGACATTTATTTTCGTATTCAAGTATTTCTTAATTGTGACGAAATGTGTCCCATCACATTATTTAATTCTTAATTTATTTTTAAAGCTTTCTTGTATTCATATACAATGTGAGTAAATATAAACTTAATTATATTCCTTTTTCATTATATGAAATTATATTATATACAAGGTGTGTATAAATTGGCGGACCCACTACACGTGGCGACATTCTTGGTCAAATTTTGAGTTAAAAGTCCTAATCCTAAAACGATGTATCAGGTTTCCTTTGTCTTCAGAATGAATTTGAAAGAAACATACATTTGGCAACATTGAACACTCATGTGCTAGTTATAATCTTCGGAACATTTTTACACGTCGTCATGTGAACCTTACATTTTAAATTTAAAAAAGAAACAAACGAAATAAAATTGGTTTCTTAGATTACATATTTATTACGAAAATATTACAAAGTTTAAAAAATGTTTGATAATATTGACTAATTTTTGTACATCTTCTTGATAGAAATCAATGTAATTATTACCTACATAATTGTTCGAATTGAAATCCATCAGTTTGTAGACATAGCTGCAATCTTTGTGGTATCGTTTGTACTATTCGCTCAAGTCTTTCTGGTGTGATTTCTAATACTGCGGCTTCAATTCGGGCTCTAACTTCGTCAGCGTCCTGTGGAGGTGTAGCGTAAACTTTACCTTTAATGAAACCCCAAACAAAAAAATCTAATGGATTGAGATCGGGGGATCTCGCAGGCAACAAAAGGGGACCGCCACGACCAATCCATCTGTCTGGGAAGTGTTCAGTCAACCAGTCTCTTATATTACGAGCAAAGTGCGCAGGAGCTCCATCATGCATGTAAATCATATTACGGCGTACGTTCAGCGGTATCTCATCAATAACTTGTTCTAAAACACTTAAATATTCACCGGCATCTAGGCGATTTGGTAAGTAAATTGGTCCAACTACCCTGTGGTTTATTATACCCAGCCAAACGTTAACAGAAAACCTTCTTTGGTGACCGTATTCGCGAAATTCATGTGGATTTTCATCTGCCCAATGATGAAAATTATGAGTATTAAACACACCATCTCTGGTAAACATGCACTCATCACTCCAAAGAATATGTCTTAAAAAGTCACCTTCTTCCTGAATTCTATTGAAGATTGTATTGCAATAATTGATTCGAAA
This sequence comes from Amphimallon solstitiale, assembly GCA_963170755.1. Classification (NCBI taxonomy): domain Eukaryota; kingdom Metazoa; phylum Arthropoda; class Insecta; order Coleoptera; family Scarabaeidae; genus Amphimallon; species Amphimallon solstitiale. The sequence goes on along the minus strand of OY720681.1, from coordinate 84,311,543 downwards.
TAAGTTATCATTTCCGTAAAGAGGCTGAACTTTAGAAACATGGTATGGATGAAGCAAGTTTTCTCGTAGAACCAAATGAACAGTCTTATTACTGGGAATATTTAGTGTAGAAGCTAATTGACGGGTACTCGCAGAGGGATCTTCCTGTATTGTGGCTAGAACTTGCTCTTCTAGTTGCACGGTACGCCTTTGCCTTGGTCGACCTGCGTTCGCATTTCTTGGAATAAACAAACGAAGTCGTTGGTCCAGCCTTCGAAATACATTTTTACTTGGATGCCTCCGATTTGGAAAACGCACTCGATATTCCTGCCCTGCCATGCTAGCATTTCCACGACAGAAACCGTATATCATGTTCATATCGGCATATTCGTTGAACGTAAAATTCATAATAAACAAACAGAACAACTAGTAAACACGAAAACCCGAAAACTGATTAAAACTATACAAATAAACACGAAAAATAAGCAAGTCGAATGAAATAGGTAGATTACAAAATGTCAAAATTTGACAGTAGTAATGTGTTTGACTAGAACAACATTAGGCTGCCTACTTATTGTTTTATAACGTTGCCAGATATGTTTTTCGTCAAAATAAGTTAATAAACAAATATTAAAAACAAACTTTAAAATCAAAAAGAAAACTTTAACGAAAGGATAATAACAACAATTCTTCTTTCTTCTAAATTGTAGCTCTTTCTGTGAACAATTATCAAGTAATAATGCTTATTTCAAGACTGAAAGTCCGAACTTTAGGAACCTCGTGCAAAGGTATGGAGCATGGTACAACATTTTCGTATTAGGATTTTGGACTCCGAATTTAACGAAGAACATCGCCGCGTGTAGTGGGTCCGCCAATTTATACACATCTTGTATATGTTAAATATAATTGTATTGCCGCTCACTTATTTCATCCATTCTTGCTTTTATGGAATATATCTGTATATACATACATATAATCCTCGGTGACTCTGTTAGTCATCGTGTAACTTCTGAACGACTTAACCGATTGATGTGATATTCACACAATATATTTGTTTTGTCACAACGATGGCTCATGACTATGCTAGGATCCGATAAGAGGCGCTATAGTCAATTTATTAACAAATTTTATATTTATGAACCAAAATGACTCATATTCACAATATACAGTGAGGACGCGCGGGTTGGAATAAATTCATTCAAAATTTTTGGTTTTGTTTTATGGAAAAACGCTCGGATAAGTCGATTTTTATTTTTAGCTGCGGTTTTTTTTATGGTAAATTGATGTACAAAGGATGGTCCAAAAAAATAAGTTACGACCATAATTTTTTTTTTCAAATGGAAACATATGTTTTTTATTTAATTTGTTAATTCTACATCGAATTCTAAGTATGTTTCATGTACAATGTCCTATACCCAAACTCAACAGTTATCGATAAATTTACAATTGAACATATCAATAACTGTATGTTCAATTGTAAATTTCTCGATAACTGTTGAGTTTGGGTATATGACATAGTACATGAAACATGCTTAGAATTCGATGCAGAATTAGCCAATTAAATAAAAAACAACAAAAACAACAAAAATAAGGTACGACTATCAATTTTTTTTTTCAAATGGAAACATATTTTTTATTTAATTTGTTAATTCTGCATCGAATTCTAAGTATGTTTCATGTACCATGTCATATACCCAAACTCAACAGTTATCGAGAAATTTACAATTGAACATGCAGTTATTGATATGTTAAATTGTAAATTTCTCGATAACTGTTGAGTTTGGGTATAGGACATGGTACATGAAACATACTTAGAATTCGATGTAGAATTAACAAATTAAATAAAAAACATATGTTTCCATTTGAAAAAAAATTGATGGTCGTAACTTATTTTTGGACCAGCCTTTGCACATCAATTTACCATCAGAAAAACCGCAGCTAAAAATAAAAATCGACTTATTCGAGTGTTTTTCCATAAAACAAAACCAAAAACTTTAAATGAATTTATTCCAACCCGCGCGTCCTCCCTGTATGTTGGTTTAGTGGCAAGAAAAGGAAATCACAAAATGACCGGAAAGCGCAGAACGTCTGCCGGGCCAGCTAGTACTATAAAATGATTCTCACAGACAAAAGTGTACTATAAATATGCCTGTGTAGATATCTTCTATATTATTACTTGCAATTATTTATTTTAAAATTGAATTATTTTAGTTCTTTCTTGAAATTTTTAGTATTGCTCCTATCAAGAGCACAAAGGGATTTGTAGGAACGAAAAAGTTAATGAACTCGCCATAGGTGATTAGAAACAAAACTTATCGGCTAAAAACAAGTTCTGGGAATATCAAAAGGTACGACCTAAGCCATATGAAAAACTGAGTTGAAAAAGAATATCGACATTACTCTGTACAAAAATTCTCAGGAAAAATTATAATATGAAACTTATTGGTCAAGCGTGTAACGATAGAAGTAGAGTAAACTACAGCTGGTCTCCTAATCGGTCACCTGCAAGTTTGAATCTGAATAAAATTGGCTTGTACGACGGAGGCCTTAACTGCAGATTCTGCCGTTAAGGTACCAGAGATCGTCAGAATATATTATAAAATTGTGAGGCAAAAGAAAATTTGGGAAATTGAAAATAGGACCTGTAGAGCCCTGGACAGAAGTATTAGAGTAGCTATTATAAAGCAAAATAAGCCTTTATTGGCTGCTGTCCAAAATAAGGGCTTAAATCGGACAGGCCTGGAGAAAAATACTTGATCTTTCGGCGTTGTTCTTGGACTAACTCTTCTACAACACCCGTCTGCTTCATACACTTTTTCGGTCACTACACTCGGCTACGCTAATTGTTATCTCATGAGATTTTTGTCTCATGCAATAAAAATCGCAGGATAACTTCAATTTCATTGTGGAAACAAGTCTGAAATACGTGATATACTAGAGATAATCTCGTGAAACAATGTGTCATGAGAGGTTTATTTCTTTTATAAGTTTCACCATGTAAACATGATATATTGCGAATTTCGCATGAGATATTTATTTCACTCCCTGCAAGTGAGTTTCGCTATTGGATCGTGAGATTATTTATTTATTTATTTATTTTTAAAAAAATACATGTGCACCTATGTGTTAACGCCTCTAAGTGAATACAAATAAAGTTTCTTAAGAGCATTTCGTATGTTTTTATTCTTTTAATAATTTTTATTTCAGGTAAAATCTTGTTGTATAGTTTCGGTTCTAAGTAACAAAAGGATCTTTGGTAAAATGTCGTATTACTTGTTGTTGTTTCCATTTTATTCTTCTTCGGTGTACTTTATTTTAGTTTTTAATATTTTCATATGGTAGTTGTATGATGGGCATTACCACAGCCGTCTTTACTTACAAGTCGTGAAGTTAAAATTGGCAACACCGCCTAGTTGCCTTCAAGTGGGTCTACTTGTGGACTTGAGCAGGCGCTGAAAGTGAGATAGATTAACCGTGTACCTAATCTAAAATAGGTTTTTTGGTAGTTAATTATGTCTTTAAATTTAGGTAGGTAGGTATAATGTGATGAAGAAAGGATGTATAAAAGGGAAACGTATAAAAAACATTATTAATATTTAAACATTTTTAATATTATTCAAAGTGGTAATTTTCTCGTTTGACCACTTTTTTCATGGTGACATACACTATTTTTATTTCTGCTATAATTATTTAACACTATATTGCTCATTGGTGTTCCACATTCACATACAACACTAAAATCAATATAAAAGTTATCAGACTTTATACACTTTTAATTGCTAATGAGGTTAATATCTTTGATGATTATTTTTGCTCAAGAATTGTTTTTCAATGTTTATATTTTTTGTTATACAAGCAAATATTGCACATAAGTGAAAATACACATAACCTACTTCATCAGTTGCTGCACAAAGTCCGCCTCTCTGCAGATAACCAAAATAAGCATCACCAAACAAAGCACCATTACTTTTCACTACCAATTTGTACAATTCACACACTTAATTTTCATTTTAATTGAATGAATAGCATAACCACTATGTATGCTTGTAATATTCAACGTTTATACATAAATCACTGCAAAAACTACCAAGATATATCTTGCTAACAAATTTTGCAACTGAGACCAACGAGTCACCTTACGGGATTCAGGTAACACCTACATAAGATTATTTGATGCTAATTCGGTATTATTAACGTAAACTGTAACTATACACTATTTATTAATAACGATACTTGAAACCATTTTTACACTTTCACCTTCTTTGTCTTTATATGACTCAAACCGTTCCTTCATCAAAATGTTTACAGCAAACCACTGAATTCCCTATGGCGACGAAATTTTCTCTATTAATTGCTCGTAACCACTTTTTACGTAATTAATTTTCCTTTGAAAATGAAAAAGTTGTTTGTAGATCTTCCTGTTCAAGTGTATGTTGTAGTTCGATTTACACAATGAGAGACAGCACAATCATGGCATCTAAAACATCACACAGTTGTAAAAAAATGAACAAAACTAGTAAATGTATGTTGTTCTTACTTTCTCCAAATGTATTTGTTAATCCAAAACTTAGAAACAGCTAACAAATGATTACAAAGAACGTGTTGACACTTTGAGGTTATGTTTAATACTGATATCGGCCACATTTACGAAAATATGAATTGTTTACCCAGAGGTACATCCCGAGATTGATTTTAACTTTGTAAATACTCTTCTCAAATGTTTTGATTCAAACTCACGTAAACTTTAGCTAATAAACGTGACATGCATATCATATGCACATGGTCTCGTGAAAATTACATAGAATGAGAACCACATGCGCAGTTGCCAGATCTCCAACTTCATGGCTTGTAAGTAGAGACGGCTGTGGCATTGCTGATCGATTGTTTCGTGATGTACATCATATTTTTTTTATATTGGTATATTGGCTATGTCGCAGTTGTTACATCTTAAATGGTGTCTTGGACAGTCCTTTTCTTCGTGCTCCTCAGAACAGTAGGCGCACAGTTTTTTGTTTGTACAGTTTTTTGCTTTGTGGTGATACTGCTGACATTTGTAACATCTTGTAATCCTAAATCCTCGTAAACATTATACCTCTCCCAACCAATTAATACTTTTTTGTTTACCATTATTTTATGAAATGCATTCGGAGAACACTCCGCAAAGATCATTGATTTTCTTCTGTAAGTTACGGTAATACGGTCATCTCCAATGAGTATTTTGTTTTGTGCTCTAATTGTCTCTTCAATTTCTTCATTGGTTAGATCATGGTTGAATCCTACTATTTTGATTCTTGGATTCCGTAATTTAGTTAGCTGCACTTCGTACTGGCTGCTCATTTTTTCCTCAACTGCGTTTTTTAATGTTTGACTTTCCTCTCTGGTTGTGCAGTTTATTACTACTCCTCCTGATTTAGTGTACCTTAAGTATTTTACACTTACATTCAGTTGGACTGGATTGATGACGTTGAGGTCTCTCCTTGTTTTCTGGTGATTTTGGTGATCCTGGGCTTAATTATTAAATTCAGCACGTTATCTATTTTTGTTTTTAAATTGTTCACAGTATGATTAGTTTTGTTTATTGCAAGAGCACTTGCACAAGTTTTGTGCTCTTTTCCGTTATGTATATTTATTATATCTTTTAGTAATTCGTTTTTTTCTGCCATTTCTTTATTTAGATGCGTCATTCTTTATCTTCTCGTTCTAATTCTTTTAATAATGTTTCCATTATATTCTTGTTATCCCTCGTTTCAATCCAATTTCTCACCCAATATCTGTAAGGCCTTTTCGTTTCTGTACAGGATTTAACAGCAAGGTAATAATAACAAGCTGCAGCCTTTCTTCTAGCCCTATTTGTTGACATCCTTTTATAAAATCACTCCACAGCACAAATTTATGTTTACTTTAGTTACAAAACATTGACAACTGTGGAAACAGTGGATTCAGAGACACCTTATACCATGAGAGAAACATTTCTGAACTCCGGTGTTTCACAGAAATATCTCATATTCTGTGGACACATCGGACATAAATTTCTCATGAAACAATTTCATGAGATTTTAGTCTCCTTGTCGACTTGAACTTAACGCATTGGGTTTTTCTGCTGGTTTTGTACAGACCTATATATATTCCTCATAAGTGGCGGCTATCTTTCGAACTTCGTGTTGGCTTCCAGAAAGGGAGACTTCATTTTAAAGCGCGACTGTATCACCAACTCCATACTTCGTCGATGAGTGTATATGTGTAGTTTTTTTATCTTTTGCACTTCCATTTTCTATTTTTCTTGCTTCTTCTCATAATTTATTTCTGACGTCATCAAAATTTTTCGACCAATAATAATTTTATTTGCATATCCGACTTGCTTCTCATCTTAACACCAGGTAGTATTTCGAACGGCAATACCGAAATACTTCTTCGATGTGTAGAACTAATAATTTGCTGTTCATCCACTCGTTACACTGTGGGTGGTGTATAACTTTTTCTTCTAGTAATTGTCTTGAAATTCTTTAGATTCGGAAGCTGTATCTCGGCTCGCTTGTTGTTTTTCTTTTTATAATCCCGGACGATCCTCCAATTAGTACGATTTTCGATACGGGAAAAATAGATGTTATATATATTTAATACTGTGCATTTAATGTGATGGTTCACTTCTACAATAGAATCGTAATAATAAAAATCAATCAATATTAATACGTGATTCGTCTTTTATCATTGTTCATAGTGTGACTCTTCGGTAGCATTTTTTCGGTCCTTACATAAATTTACAACATAGCCATATGACTTGAGTTAAAAAAATTGGTTGGGCTATTTCCATCGTTTGTGGAACTTTGATATTCCAACGTTTCGGCAGTCCTTCTACTGCCGTCATCAGGGTCCAAACTTGTCATTTTTATATAACTACTTTACCACTCGACTAATTAAGAAAAAACTATTAGCAAAAAAAGGAAAGATTATTTTGACATTAAAAATATTTGACATAGTATCAGGACATACACAATCGGCAATTTCAAACACTGAACACTTCATCAACAAAATCAAGAACATAAACATTGAGGAAGAAGATAAATTGGTGAGCTTTGATGTTACTAGCCTGTTTACCAATGTACCAACAGGGCCTACGCTAACAATAGTCAAAAACAGACATCCTTGGATGCCACATTGCATGAAAGAACATTGCTTAGTGTGGAAGCAATTGTAGAACCGCTGGCCATCTGCGTTAACACAACCTACTTCAAAGTTGGCGAAAAATTCTACCAACAAGAATTCGGAATGGCTATGGGTTCCCCACTATCTCCAGTATTGAGCAATATCTACATGGAAGACTTCGAACAGAGAGCTATGGATTCGTATAACCTAAAACCAAAGCTGTGGTTAAGATACGTAGACGATACCTTTGTCATATGGCCACACGGGGAAGATACAATAGAAGGATTCCTGCAACATCTGAACAGCTTAGAAGAATCCATAAAATTCGCCATGGAACTGGATGCTTACAATAAGATTCCATTCCTAGATGTCTTGATCAACAAGAACGATAATGGCACACTAAAAAGAATGATATGCTCCGATGAAAGATATAGAGAGGAGGAACAAAAATCCATCACTGAAATGCTTCAACGAAATGGTTATACCAAGAAAATGTTGTCGAAAGCCAAAGAGGTCCGGGCACCACAGGACACAACCCAAGAACAACAACACGAAAAAGTACATACCACGGTCATCCCGTACGTTAAAGGGCTCTCGGGAAAAATCAGAAGAATTGGCAACAACTACAAGATTAGAACGGCCATAAAAACAATAAACAACAATAGGTCCGCTCTAACCAGAACAAAACCCGACAACGAAGACCAGCAAACAAAGAATTGCCTATACAAAAAACCATGCGATTGTGGACGATCATACATTGGAGAAACTAGCAGACCCCTAAGAGTCAGAATAAAAGAACACCAAAGAATGGTCTGATTAGGGGAGACAGAAAAATCGCAGCTGGCGGAACATGCTTGGGAAGAAGATCACAACATTGCATGGGAAGAGGCGACAATCCTGGCCAAACAAGAACACGGTCAAAAAAGAAAAATTACAGAAACAGCGTATATGAAGATAACACCTGACACGATCAGTATGCCCAGCCTGGAGATCAATAATATCTGGCTCCCTATGATGAGAGAATGTGTTAACCGAAGACCGGCAGCCACGAGACCGGAGACAGACTGACAACTAAAAATAATAACTACTACTACTAACTAACACGAGAAAAAATAGCATATTGCGCATACACACTGAACCTATAAAAAAGGTGTGGATTTGACATTTGTCAAATTATGTCAAATATTTTTAACGTAAAAATAATCTTTCCTTTTTTTGCTAATAGTTTTTTCTTAATTAGTCGAGTGATAAAGTAGTTATATAAAATGACAAGTTTGGACCCTAATGACGGCAGTAGAAGGACTGCCGAAACGTTGGAATATCAAAGTTCCACAAACGATGGAAATAGCCCAACCAATTTTTTTAACTCAAGTTATACTTATCCATCGTCAATAATTACACGTCATGAATAGCCATATGATTAACATTTATTTTTATCTTCTAACGGATCAAAACTTAGAGCTTCGGATTACGGAAGCAGTAAACGGAAGTACCACCGTTTGATGGTTCTGTCAACATTCACTCTATCCCACTAAAAAGTGGTAAAAAAAGAAGACCATGTGGATAGATAGCAATATGTCGGATGTTGTTATTAAATCAGAAAATCTTCCTAATGGTTTTTAGCAGTGCCACTGTCTATATAGGAGTGGTGTCTTTTCCACAAGTGCACTTTGAACCCTTCTACTCTAATTCTAGTTCATTGAAACATAAAATATAGTTAACAAACATCGAATAAGTTAAGAACGAAAAACAAAATACTTATTTAATAAACACCTTCCATATTTTAAAAGTAACTGTTGTGTAATAGTAGTTTTCACTTTCAATAAATGAAACCGATTGCAAGCTATTTATAGGTTAGCATTTTATTACGATTATCTTCTATTCTTCATTTTGAAATTTACTATTCTCTTGGTAAGTATTTACGTATATATGTATATTTCTCTTAACATATAAAATTGTTTAGTCAAAGTAGTTTACTACTTCTCTACATCCATCGCTTTCCTAAAATGGCAATACGTATTTTTAAGAGAATGGAAGCTCACCCATGTATCACCCTATATTTTATCGGACACACATAAAACGCTTGCAATGCGTATTAGCACCGTACGCTAACAAAACTCTATTGTGTACATACTTATAGGTAGCAATTGAACTGGCATTTTATGCTGACAATGGAGGTATATTTCACCAGCAAGTGCGTGTGCTAAAATGTATTCAACATCCCTTAAGTTTATTGCCATTAATGTGGCCCCATTCAAACAGCTTCACACATTTATTTCCTTAAATAGTCTGCTTGTATAGTGTGCTCATTCTAAACGTGCATTCTCAATGTGGGAGATTTTACCCACGAGGTTTGTTATTAGTATGTGTATCTAAAAAGTCGCTTGCGGCTATTTTCAAAGCTAATCAAGTGCAATGACGTTACCAGAGCACCGGATATACCTTTTTTATATACCTATATTGTATGGTAGTATTTATTCTGTTTTCTAAAAGCTTGTAAATTCACATCATATGTAGAAAGCAATGATGAAGTTTGTCTCAATCTTTTTGACGGATTTAACAATAAATTTTGTTGTGTACCTAAAAAAAAATTAATGTATTCTTTTTATTCGTATATTTTTGTTTAAGAATAGACATTTTTCTAAGCAATGCAGAAATTGTGACGGAGGTATGACATGATATTTGAAAATAATTGTAGTATCTAATAAAGAAACGATTTTTTTCTAAATATTAATATTGTACTTATTTATTTTGTGAACTTGGCCCACGGGTTATTATGATGTTATTTTTGACCACGTCTACCTCAATGAAATTTGCTTACTCAAGTAATATGAAACAAAAAACAAAAGGAAAAGTCTCTTGTCACAAAAATTAAAAAGATAAAAAAATCTATATACGTACCTCGGCAACTAAGTAACCAGTAGAAACCTGTAGAAAAACAGAAAAGAGTACCAAACGTAGTAATAATAATTATAAACTTTATTGTCCAACAGACCAAATCCATTTACAGGACAAAACAATAATTAAAGTCTAGTACCTTGCAAAAACAAAAAGTATTAGCATATTTCCATTAAAAAAAAGGAAAAACAAAGTATTTTATTAGCATATACAGGGTGTGGCAACGACCTGTAATCGGTCCCTTACGGTGTACATATTAACTTGATTGAAAAATGTTTTTAGTAAAAGTTATTTGGGAAAGCACAGGCTATGACCTAAAATTACTTTGATGTATACAGGGTGTTTAGTTTCCTCCCTTCCTTATATAAATTTTTTATTTTAAATGGAACGTACTATATATTGTCACATTTTTGGATTCCTGGGCGCAATATAAGCCAAATTTGTACAACACATCATATGGATTAAATTAATGGTTTTCGAGATATTTCGTATTAAAGGAGAAAACACGCATTTTTAATAATTTCTTAAAAATTTTATATCTCCTGCATTTGTAATTATTTTGTAATAATTCTTTTATATCATTATAACAACAGTTCAAGATGCTCAGCCAATATGAAAAAATTTTCATTTTGTAACATTGGGTGTTTGGAAATTGAACATGAATTTGAAAATTTTAAAATAGTTGTAATCATTTTTTTTTCAAATGTAACACCCTGTATATTTCTACGCCGTTCGATGCAGGCTAAAGACCGCTTTCGTTTCCATATAACACTTCATATACCCAACGTTAATGGTTTTTGAGTTATATTATGTTTAGTGTGGAGCATTGGGAATTCGAAAATAAATGTAGGCTGTGACAAGTCACAAAAAAAATGAGAATCAACGTAAATGTTAGATTGAGTCTTACTGTCAAATCGTATATAACTAATCATTTTTCTCCGTTTATTATTTAAAGATCAACTTACTTTTCTCATATTATTATAGTTATCCATTACTTATTTATTTTTGGTTATTCATCTCGTGTTATCTACTGTTTGTTTTTAAGTTTAGTAGTTTTTAAAATGAATTTTTCTAAAGAAGAGTTGGTCGATATGACATTTATTATTGGAGAAGCCCAACGAAATTGTTTATTGGCAAGTCGCTTGTACAAAGTGAAATACCCTAATCGCAGATGTCCTCAAATATCAACATTTGAGCGACTAAAAGAGAGATTTATCGCTGATGGACATATAAAATATAATTTCAGTTTTCGTCCAAAAACAGTTATAAACGAAGGAAATGAAGAACGAGTGTTACAAGCAGTTGTAGAAAATCCACATGTTAGTATACGAAATCTTGATTTTAGTGAAAGATCAGTATCAAGAATATTACGGAAATACAAATTTCATCCGTATAAAGTACAACTGCACCAAGAGTTGCTACTACTAATGTAGACCAAAACCCAGGGTTTTTAAATAATATTCTTTGGACAGACGAGGCCATATTTCACAACAATGGGTATGTGAACAGGCATAATTATCATTACTATGCGGACGCAAATCCGCACCTAGTGAACGAAACCCATCGTCAACATAGGTGGTCGCTCAATTTTTGGGGAGGTTGTAACCTAGCTGGCTGACTTTTATTATACACAGTGCCATTTGCTTATATAACACCAAGGGCAACCTCGCCGGTTACAGAATTGGTCTTCTGAATGTCGTCCAGACACCAAAAATACGCACTCCTGGCTGCCTATATGTTCAGGCTTCAATGTTATGATCTGGTAAAAGTACGGCCGTTGACCTTAATGTCAACTTGTTCGGGCGGTTTAAAATAAATCAAAGTTATGGTGGTTTTAGAGTGGTGCCTTGGGACGAAAGACCTATTGCTCACAGCTGACTCAGCGGAGAAAAATAACGTGAGTACTTCTTATTGTTTTAATATGATTCGTTACTCTTGAATATACTACTTTCTCTATCTCACTAGCAAACGGTAAAGGTAAGCAAAAAAAAACACACGGTTAGAAATTCATTTGAAAAGTACATAATAATTAACTTTTATTTCTGTTAAAACATTATAAAATCATATCAAACGAATAAACAATTCAACAATTAAATTACGGTCACAATTGATACACTTTATGGTTTAATATTAATTATATATTTACAAAATCTATGTACATAAATAGAATACAAATTAAATACGCGTCAATGACCTCTATATGTCGCGTATAAAAGCAAGCAAGAACGTTTGTACGTTCCTAGTCCCTGAATTAACAATTACAATCCCAGAATATTCCGTTAAAGAAAAACATAAATAAAATGGTGTTTGAAATAAAATACGGATGATCAGGTTTGCTTAAATTATATTACAACTAAGTTTTTGTACGTTACCCTGCTCGCAGAAGAACCTTATATATATTTCGTCGCGGAGAACAATTTCAATCGGTGCGGACTTTCGCGCGTCTATTCGGAGAATTATTATTATATCTTTGTTTATGCTACAAAGCGCGGACAATGTATTGAATTTATACGCGCGTTACAAACAAAATTTGAAATCTAACGTTTCTGAAAATGAAATACATATATTAAATACAGAGATATATACATAGTCATGACATTTATAGTCTGACTCGGACGGGAATTATAGGTAGTAGCGGTAAAAATGTCTATTCCTTCACGACCCCTGGTCTGAATGAAACAAACACTTTCGGACGGATTTTAGCGGATTTTGAAACGATTACTCCACGGCGCATGAGACCTGAATGTAATACGTTTCTAGGATAAACACCTATCTTTCCCACGCCATCAAGGCTGAGTAAAGAAAGGTAAAGGCAGCAGAAGGATAGGAAAATAAAATGGAAGAGACACACTTGTTGGTGTCTTTATATATCCGTAAACCCCCCTATTTCTGTAGGAAAAACTCGTTTTAAAATATACAATTTGCGCGCGACTACGAGCATGACGTATACATCCTTATATTGAAAAATAACAAATAACTTGAATGATCGTTGCACATGAATACATATACAGGTCCGTCCAAAACATTTTATACAATATTTGAGCAAAATAACTTACATTCTATTAATTTAATATTGTTAAATAAATTAATAATGGACTAAAAATGTTAATTTGTGCAATTAACGAGGAACTTCGTTACAGCCCCCTCCTTAAAAGTAAACAACGAACCCTAACAACTAAATATCAAAAGTACAGAAACGGAAAATTAAAATTTAAACAATTAATTCTTGAAAGTCTATCATCTTAAAATTAAAAAACTAAAACTCGTCAGTTTATCATCACTCACGATGTCTATGACGCACGCACTATCACTGCTTGTTCTGTCTTTTCAGATTCGCGTGGTGGATCTCAGCTTCCCTGCGAGTCATCACGACGCTCACTCCGTCGACCCGCACATGGACTCGCTTGTTCCCATGCCGCCTCTTACGGACTCCTTTCCCCAGCGAACCTTCCTTCCTCACCCAGGCCCCAGGATTTGCCAGACGAGGTTTAACGGTCGGCGGCGGAATCGTCGGCAGCGGCGGAGGGTCTGAGCAAAGGAACGGCATGTCCAAGGAAAAATGAGGCAGAAAAGGAATAACTGGTAGATTTGAGGTACCATGTGCGGGAGGTGGCGAAGGAATTGAGATTGTCGGAGGGGAGGCATTGACAAAGGGTGCTTTCTTCGCTTCAGGCGTTGCTGGCAACGGTGACAATAAGTCGGGCACTGGAGAAGCACCGAAAAGTTGTAGAAGCCTGTAACCCAGATAGGCTTCTGCGTCGGGACTGTGTAACGTGGGTCCCACATCGACTGTTGTCTCGTCGGAGGGCGGCACGGAGACTACTGGCTTGGGAGGTGTCCTGCAACAATATGTCTGATATTTCTCCTCCATGAGGGCAACGGTCGCTGGTGACACCAGATAGCGAGGCGTTATTGGTCGTTCGGGCGTCTTCAACCCAGGCGGTGTACCCCACAACGCTCGATATCGATCATCCATGGCGGATGGCGGCGGAGATACCAAGGGACGGGGAGCGGTCATCTTGCCTGGTTGCTTGGAAGTGCCCATTGCGTCGACTGTGTATACTGGATGGTACGTACGAATTTATATATCCTCCTGGCCTTCCCCCACTACTTCCAGCGGATTTGGAGGTGGAAGATCGGTTTGGAGTTCGTCTGCGGACGGAATCTTTACATCTTTCACATGGACTTTCACGGGTTTTCGTCTGTTTGGTACCTGTAACATAAGAATAGACGGAGACAGGATCTGGATAACTTTAGAGGGACCTTCAAATTTCGGAGCAAGTTTAGCGGTAAATTTCTTAGAGGCGTCGGATAAATTATGGGTCTGGTGATACACCCATTGTCCAATTTGAGGGCGGTAAGGACGATGTCTCAGATTGTAGGGCCTACTTTGCCTCTGGAACGCTTGAGCCAACTTTATCCTGACAATCTTGAAAAAGTCGTCCAATTTCGACAGTTCTTGAGCCAATTCTTCTGTGTTCGGTCGAGCAGGATCCATTAATTGCCCATCAGCGGTTCTCCGCAGAGAGCTCGGCGGCATGAGTTCTCTACCAAAGTTAAGAAAGGCAGGTGTGAATCCTGTAGACTCATGTTTAGCGGTGTTGATGGCGAAAACGAACTGAGGTAGGTATTGGTCCCATTCTCTATGATCTTTATTGATGTATTGTGCAATCATAGGTCCTAATACCCTATTTGTCCTTTCCACAGGATTCGATTGCGGAGCATACGGAGCATTAAATCTTATCTTGACACCTAATCCATTAAAATAACTGGTGAAACTGTGACTGGCAAATTGCGGACCATTGTCAGCCAACAGGATCTTCGGACAACCAAAACGATAGATTACCTTTTCCTTCAGTGCCTGGATGATGGTTCGTGATGTGGCAGAGCGTAGCGGCTGGCACTCTACCCACTTCGTGAATCGATCATGTATTACCAATAATGAAGTATATCCTCTCTTGGAACGCGGAAAAGGTCCGAGGAGGTCCACACTCACTTGTTCCCATGGACAATCAACGGGTGAGAATAACATCTGGCCTAGAGGTTTTCCCTGATTAAATTTATAATGTTTACAGGATCGACATCGATTGACGTAGCGGCGGACATCTCTGAACATCCCTGGCCAATAATATAACGAAGCGGCTCTCGCTATACTTTTGGCGACCCCAAGATGTCCAGCTTCAGGAGCGTCATGGATTTCCTTCAGGACGTCGTTTCTGTCAGGCGTAGCTACACACAACTTCCATGCGCGCACTCCCTCGGTATGTTGTGTATCAGGTATGTGTCTGTACAAATTACCATTCTCCAATCGGTATTCTTGAAATTTTTCAGGATCTGACTGAACGTCCGCAGCCTTCTTGTTATACCAAGAACAAGACGTTTCTTCTAACAAGGCACAGGTATCTTCATCGGTTTCGTGTTTGAAAGGAAGCGGTGCTCGGGACAGAGAATCGGCTAAGTTATTCATCGCTCCTTTACGGTATTGAATGACAAAATCATACTGTTGTAAATCAACAGCCCATCGACTGAGTCGTCCTGACGGATTCTTCAAGTCGTTCAGGAATCTTAAACATTGATGATCGGAAATAACGGTGAATTGGTAAAATTCTAAATAGTACTTAAATTTTTTGATACCCCAAACGACGGCAAGAGCTTCTTTCTGGGTCGTCGAATAATTTAATTCTGCCTTACTTAAAGTCCTACTGGCATAGGCAATCACTCTTTCGGCACCCTCTATTATTTGTATTAAAACGACTCCTAAACCTTTCTCACTGGCGTCGGTATGCAATTGGAATGGTTTGGAGAAGTCCGGACACGCGAGAACTGGGCTCTCTGTTAATGCTTTCTTTACGGCGGCGAATGCGGCGTCTTGTTCCGTCGTCCATTCCCAGCGCACATCTTTTTTAATTAATTTTATAAGCGGAACGGTAAGTTGTGCGAAATTCGGTACGAACCGACGGTACCATGACGTTTGTCCCAGAAAACCACGTATTTCTTTCTTGTTTCGCGGCGGCGGTACATTTAATATAGCAGCGATCTTGTCCGGGTCTGTACGGATTCCGTCCGGTGTTACAACATGACCTAAATATTTTATGTCTTGTTTGGCAAAAGTACATTTGTCTGGTTGTAGTTGAAGGCCTGCTTCCCGTAAACGCGCGAAAACATTACTTAAATTTTTCAAATGCTCCTCAAAAGTCTTGCCTAAAATAATGATATCGTCCAAATATACAAATGCGTACTCTGCCATTTCGGGACCTATCACCGAATCTAATAGGCGTTGGAACGTTGCTCCCGCACTATGCAATCCATACGGTAATGATACAAAATGAAATAGGCCCTTTCCCGGAATTGTAAAAGCTGTCACGGGTCTGCTATCCTTTTCTAATTCCACTTGCCAGTACCCCCTTTTAAGATCAAGCGTCGAAAAATATTTACTGTCGCGGAGTTTATCAAGAATATTTGAAATATACGGCAAAGGATATGAATCTTTAATCGATACAGAATTAATTTTTCGGAAATCGACGCAAAACCGAACGCCACCGTTCTTTTTCGTGACCACGACGATTGGAGAACTCCACGGGCTGTTACTGGGTTCTATTATACCGTCTTGTAGCATCTTGTCTACTTCGGCGTCGATTAGTGCTTGCTTCTTCGGGTTGCACGGATAATAACGTTGTTTTATTGGGGCGGTATTCGGTTGCAAACGGATTGTGTGACGTATTAGATTCGTCCGACCAGGCACGGTAGTAAATTTACTTAATTCTTGATCAAGGAATTTTTTTAAGGCGGTCTCGTGGCGGTCCTGTACTCCGGAGATCCCACAGCTCGCGGCAAAGACTGCATTGTCTCCCTTAAAGTACAGTTTCCTTTCGGAAAAATCGAGAACAGCCCCAATTTCCTTGAGAAAATTAATTCCGAAGATGACTGAGCACGGGCTCTTCGGCATAATTATAAAATTTACGTCTGTAGTTCGGCTACCCATGCGGACCGGTAACAAAACTGAGCCAGGCGATTCTACAACGTCTCCATTTGCGAGGCGGACTTTAGATTTTCTATTTAAGACGCGTTGTGTATTGTTTTCCAACAACCGGGCAACTAGCGATTCGGACAAAAACGATGAAGTCGCTCCGCTGTCCACGAGGGCTCGTAAATTCTGGTTATGTATGTGTACGCGGATCCAGACGCGATTGTCTGGCACTGTCGAGTCTTTGATACCTGTGTTTGCGGATTCAGGCGGCTTTACTGCTTGCGGACGGTCTTTGCCTGCAGACCGCCCTTCTCGGCGTTTCCCTGGCATCGGCAGTCAACGGAACGCACATTTAACTTGCCACACCGTGAACAAAACATTTTAAATGGGTTACGGCAATAACCACGCGTATGCCCCTCTCTGCCACAGCGCCAACAACGGTTTTCCGGGTGTGATAATTTTTGTGACGGCGACGGCGGTACAGGAAATTGGCGAGGCTTATTATCCTGGGCGGCATATGACAAATGATGCGAACGCGAAGTACTCGGTTTATCGCTGGGCGGACGTTCCGGTGCTGATAGCGTACTCTCTTTCTTACAAAAGCGCGCCTGCTCTTCCAGCAGTAATTCGTAGTCGGCAGCGAGTTTAGATAATTGCCGGAGGGATTGTATCGCGTCCCTACGTATATACATCCTGTAACTAGGTGACATGTTACCGTATACACGTTCCAATTTATCACCTTCGGACATATCTTGGCCGCGTCTCATCAACGTCAATATGGCGGTTAAATAATCTTTAAAAGATTCTTTTGGTTTTTGCAACCGAGCGCGTATTTCTTCTTCGATTGAAAAATTATACCGAGGCGGAAGATATTGAAGTTTGAAATCCTCTAAGAACTCGTCCCATGTACCCCATAAAGTTTTATTATTCCGGAGCCAAAGCAGTGCTTTGTCTCTAAAAAGCTCAGGCAATGCATGTAGCATATGTTCGTCTTTAATCCCATAGCATACTTGGAGTTCGTTGACTCTTTCCAGGAAAAATACAGCGTCCGAGCTGCCATTAAAATGAATCCCCCATTTCCTTATTTGAGCACAGATTTCCGCGGAAGAAATCTGAACGTTAGTGTCCCTTTGCGGTGGAACGTTTCCCTTATTCGTTGAACCCGTTTTATCCTCTTTCAGAAAGGTACTAATGCGTTTACGTACGTCCTCGACATTACCGGTAGCGTCTAACCCTAAAGATTCTGCTGCGGCATTTAAATCCTCTTTTTTCAAAGTATATATCCACCCAAGAGGGTTTGGATTTTTGCCTTTGTCCTGATCGGTCATTTTATAATTTATACTGTACAAAATAAAAATAAAATAATAATAAAATGAAAATGTATTGTAGTTGCAATTTTATTCTCCTATCCTTTTACTCCCTCACAATTAATAAAGAATATGTACGTTTTACTATCCTTTAATAAAAACTTATCTCTATGTATGTACGTAAAAATGTGTATCAATTTTCCTATCTTACTATTTACAAAAAATAATTATACATGTATATCTAGCGGAAAACTGTGAAATTATTCAAACAGTTTTATTAAACGCGGCGGAATTTAATTTTTTAAATCTCTTAAAACACGGCCAAACGTTCTGGGCGCCATCTGTAACCTAGCTGGCTGACTTTTATTATACACAGTGCCATTTGCTTATATAACACCAAGGGCAACCTCGCCGGTTACAGAATTGGTCTTCTGAATGTCGTCCAGACACCAAAAATACGCACTCCTGGCTGCCTATATGTTCAGGCTTCAATGTTATGATCTGGTAAAAGTACGGCCGTTGACCTTAATGTCAACTTGTTCGGGCGGTTTAAAATAAATCAAAGTTATGGTGGTTTTAGAGTGGTGCCTTGGGACGAAAGACCTATTGCTCACAGCTGACTCAGCGGAGAAAAATAACGTGAGTACTTCTTATTGTTTTAATATGATTCGTTACTCTTGAATATACTACTTTCTCTATCTCACTAGCAAACGGTAAAGGTAAGCAAAAAAAAACACACGGTTAGAAATTCATTTGAAAAGTACATAATAATTAACTTTTATTTCTGTTAAAACATTATAAAATCATATCAAACGAATAAACAATTCAACAATTAAATTACGGTCACAATTGATACACTTTATGGTTTAATATTAATTATATATTTACAAAATCTATGTACATAAATAGAATACAAATTAAATACGCGTCAATGACCTCTATATGTCGCGTATAAAAGCAAGCAAGAACGTTTGTACGTTCCTAGTCCCTGAATTAACAATTACAATCCCAGAATATTCCGTTAAAGAAAAACATAAATAAAATGGTGTTTGAAATAAAATACGGATGATCAGGTTTGCTTAAATTATATTACAACTAAGTTTTTGTACGTTACCCTGCTCGCAGAAGAACCTTATATATATTTCGTCGCGGAGAACAATTTCAATCGGTGCGGACTTTCGCGCGTCTATTCGGAGAATTATTATTATATCTTTGTTTATGCTACAAAGCGCGGACAATGTATTGAATTTATACGCGCGTTACAAACAAAATTTGAAATCTAACGTTTCTGAAAATGAAATACATATATTAAATACAGAGATATATACATAGTCATGACATTTATAGTCTGACTCGGACGGGAATTATAGGTAGTAGCGGTAAAAATGTCTATTCCTTCACGACCCCTGGTCTGAATGAAACAAACACTTTCGGACGGATTTTAGCGGATTTTGAAACGATTACTCCACGGCGCATGAGACCTGAATGTAATACGTTTCTAGGATAAACACCTATCTTTCCCACGCCATCAAGGCTGAGTAAAGAAAGGTAAAGGCAGCAGAAGGATAGGAAAATAAAATGGAAGAGACACACTTGTTGGTGTCTTTATATATCCGTAAACCCCCCTATTTCTGTAGGAAAAACTCGTTTTAAAATATACAATTTGCGCGCGACTACGAGCATGACGTATACATCCTTATATTGAAAAATAACAAATAACTTGAATGATCGTTGCACATGAATACATATACAGGTCCGTCCAAAACATTTTATACAATATTTGAGCAAAATAACTTACATTCTATTAATTTAATATTGTTAAATAAATTAATAATGGACTAAAAATGTTAATTTGTGCAATTAACGAGGAACTTCGTTACAAGGTATTATTGGTACTACCGTCGTTGGACCACATTTCTTTGATGGCCACTTAAATGGCGCAATATATAGAAACTTTCTTGTCAATGAACTAGCAGGATTACTAGAAGATGTACCACTGGACGTAAGAGCCAATATGTGGTATCAGCACGATGGAGCCCCAAGTCACAACAATGCGGCAGCAAACCAAATGCTCGACGAAATGTACAGAGAAAGGTGGATTGGAAGAAGGGGACCAGTAACATGGCCAGCTAGATCTCCTGATCTGACACCTTTAGATTTTTTTCTATGGGGTCACATTAAAGAAATTGTCTACAAGGAGATTTTAACTACTCGGGATGACATGAGAAACAGAATTACTTTAGCTTTTCAGGAAATAACACGTGAAACACTTTTGCGAGTCCGAGACTCGGTTCATCGAAGACTACGTCGCTACATAAATAACGAAGGCGGTCATTTTGAACAGTTCATGTAATTTTGTAATGCTTCTTTGTTTTTTTGTTTTAATGTTTATTTATTCATTTCCATTAAAAATTGTTTCTTTTAACTGAAATATTATTATGCAACACATTAATTAAGGCAATAACACATTCTGCTTCTAGCTCAATAAGGCTAATGCGATTCCTGTCGTTTGTTAGTCGTGGCTTATGTTTCAGAATCCCTATAGTATACAGTATAACTCCAAAACTATTTTGGCTTTGGGTATATGAAGTGTTATATGGAAACGAAAGCGGTCTTTAGCCTGC
Source organism: Amphimallon solstitiale (assembly GCA_963170755.1). NCBI lineage: Eukaryota > Metazoa > Arthropoda > Insecta > Coleoptera > Scarabaeidae > Amphimallon > Amphimallon solstitiale. The sequence continues at coordinate 84,290,625 of OY720681.1, read as the reverse complement.
ATCGAACGGCATAGAAATATACAGGGCGTTACATTTGAAAAAAAATGATTACAACTATTTTAAAATTTTCAAATTCATGTTCAATTTCCGAACACCCAATGTTATAAATTGAACATTTTTTCGTATTGGCTGAGCATCTTGAACTGTTGTTATAATGGTATAAAAAAATTATTGCAAAATAATTACAAATGCAGGAGATATAAATTTTTAAGAAATTATTAAGAAAACGTTTTTTTTTCCTTTAATACGAAATATCTCGAAAACCATTAATTTAATCCATATGATGTGTGGTACAAATTTGGCTTATATTGCGCCCAGGAATCCAAAAATGTAACAATATATAGTATGTTCCATTTAAAATAAGAAATTTATATAAGGTAGGGAGGAAACTAAACACCCTGTATACATCAAAGTAATTTTAGGTCATAGCCTGTGCTTTCCCAAATAACTTTTACTAAAAACATTTTTCAATCAAGTTAATATGTACACCGTAAGGGACCGATTACAGGTCGTTGCCACACCCTGTATATCAAAATATATTACACAGATTTATCTTATCGGGCTCTTTAGGCAAAGGATTAATTATGGAAGGGATCAGAATATAAAATAATCGCATTTCTGGTCATGTGAGTTAGCGGTACTGTAACCATCACATTTGCTCGAGCTCTGGCAACTAAAAACGTATCAGTCGAACGCGTTGCATACGTTGGCACCAAAAAGTCCACGGCCGACAGAAGGCAGGACGAGTCAATTTCATTATTGATTAATTTTCTTAAATACCCAGCACTGACTATCTGCCTCCTTGAAGTTAAGCTTATAAAATTATGGGTATTTAAGAGCGCATCATAATCAGTACCACGTGGGAGATAAACGCCGCTCCGTCTGAAAGATACATATTTTCGAAATCTCTTCCGCACTCTCTCCAAAGCTAGTTGCTGGTACACGTAGCAAGGGTACCATATTATTGATGCGTATTCCAATTTTGGACGAACCAGTGTATAATGGGTGGTAGATGTTGACAGATTCCAAAAGCCTCTACATGACCGTACTACGAAGCCAAGCGTGCATGAAGCGGAAGAACAAATAGATTGTATGTGGCTAGTGAAGTCCAAACGGGAATCAAATAAGACACCCAGATCTTTAATATTGGTTTGCCTAGCTATGATTACTGAGTCCAGAGAATAGTTAAATAAGACCGGTTTGTTAATTTTTGTGAATGTCACAACTGCACATTTATTAATACTCAGCTTAATTTTGTTTTCCTGACACCAGTTGTTTATAATTGAAAGGTTTCTTTGTAAGTGATGGTAATCGGATAAGTCGTTAATTTTCGAGAATATTTTTAAATCATCTGCGTAGGCAAGGATCCCACAATCTTCGGAAGTAAAACGCCAACTACTATTTACAAGGGTTAAAGAGCTTTGAGCATCGCTGGGAAAAATGTATAGACTTAAAAGTAGACTATGTTGCAAATTTAAACCACATTTGACTAAAAAATACTTGTTTCTATATTAGGCTCGAAATATTTCAGACCACCTTCATAAATGGACATGAACTATTAGTTTATCGAAACACGTTCTGACTATTGAACAAAACCCATTTGATATGCACTCCAAATAAAGGTGGTATCAATTATCTTGCAATACATTCCCATGAAATATTAAGTTTTACGCCTAATTTCGATACAGCTCCGCTCGTACAATGGAACAAATAACGAATCTCTTGTTTATCATCGTGATAACAATATTCAACGACATAAATAAAATACGCCGGAATGTGAACGACAATTGTTACTGGAAACGATCGCCGCATCTGGGAGTGTTCGATTCAAACAACATCGCTAACAAATACAACGAACATCAGTTCGATAAATTATAACTAGGAGTTCTATTACCATAACTTGCAAATCACAATATGATCTATAATTGCCAGCTCTATAAATTACACGGCGAATATATTTTACATGTCAAGGTTACATTTTTAACGTGAGGTGTGTCCCTTTTATCTTCCACGAATAACTGTAGCCGATGTCTCTCGATGACCTGTTCCTAACCTGTCCTCTGTGAAAAATAGATGCTAAGATATATTTCTAAAGGCATAAACACTGTGTATACCATGAAACGATACGCAAGTATTCTTATAAAAAATATGTTGATATAATTTAATATTATTATTAATGTTTGACATTGTCAGATTTTTATAATTTGACGTTTTTAGAAAGACAAAACATATATCAAGAAATCAAATTTAATTATATTTATTTATAAAATATTGCAGACATTTTATAAATGTTAGATGTTATGAAAGATATTCTAATCACTAATTACAATTACACAATAATTTTTGCAAAATAATTGTTTGACAATACATGTATACAACTAGTCTTAATACACTACACTTACTACACACTTCACCGTGTAATTTTGATATTGTAATGAAATAAGCCCACAAAAAAAGAAGCAGACATCCGGGCGACGACAAAAACGTACCGGTAAACAAGACGTAAATCAACTGCACTCATATACTACGTCAGCGACAGAAAGTCTGGAATATGGTAGAAGAGAGCCAGAATTTGCTAGACCTTTTGTCTGCACATATAAATGTCGCCGGTGGGATAAGGAATTCATTCATTGAATAGTAGTCGCGCGCGGTATTTACTGAACAGTTCAAATAACATAAATAATGTGAATAGTGCAGTTTTATTATAGTTCACAAAATACATAAATATTACTGACATAAATAGTAGCGATAGAAATAAATACGTGTGTTAATTTATTTATAGTAGTTTTAAGTGCGATACATTTATTTTATACTTCTATATTCTGAATAGTTTTAAGTGTGTAAATATACAGACTGTTTCAAAACAATTGCACGAGTTGTTTATTTCGACCCCGGAAACACTACAATATGAATAGTCAATAACACCTTAATGAAAATGAACTGAATATTTAAAATAAAACGTTGTAATTTTGCCAAATTTCGTTATTTTGTATGTTATATAAATGAATTATCGTCTCCTTTAATACTCTTGCTCGTATGTAATGCGAGTGTGTGCGAACAATTTAAAACGGAGGCTTTGAGATATCCTGAAAAACGTCTGCTGTCTAGCATTTGATCGGTAAAAGGTTTATTGAGTTTATCTTTAAAAAATAATCAACGTCATAGAAATAAGTGCAAATGCGGGTATTTTCTGTTGACGTCATTATTATCCTTGGTCAAGGTTCACAATTCAAACAAACCGGATATTTCTTTTTATCGCGTGTAAAGTATATGGACTTAAAGAAGAGACTATTCCAAAATACTTTTTATAAATGTTGTGTACATAGACTGACCCTTTATGGTGTTAGGTATGATATTTAAAATGTATTGTAACGATTCATTATAGTTTAACACATAAAATACTTATATTTTTAGATTTATAGACAATATATCTTTGTGTTTACAACAAACAGTGACTGTTTTTTCCTCATTATTCTGTTCAAAATCTTTATGAACTTTAAGCAAGTTTAACCATATCAATAATATAAAGCAATATACTTCAAGGAAAGAAACAATATTTAAATTGTGTCCAGCATAGAATGTTATTTTAAGAAAGGTTTTGCATATACAAAGTTCAGTAAAATTGTTTGATAATTATAATATCATGTTTTTTGAAAAATCTAAATGTGAAAATACAAGTATTTTATGTGTTAAACTATAGTAAATCTTTAGAACACATTTCACACATCATACCTGTCACTAAAAACATCAATTTATGTAGGCACTCCTTATTAAAATACTTATAAATACTTGCACATCATATAATTTCCACGGTAGAAAAATTACTGTGCAGTTTGTTTGGATTATGAACCTTGGCCACTCTCAATGATGACGTCAGAAGCTTGTCGCACATTGTAATTCTGGCCTTAAGATAATATAAAGTTATCTTACGTTAGTATACAGCAAGAGCGCGCGAGGTATGATCACCCGATGGTATACGTAAACTCGCATCTAAACGTGGTCCGATAAATAATACATATTAGAGTTAGGGCACAACATACTAGCATTGCCTGCTCATATTCGAACTCATAGTGATCTGATTATTTTTTCGCAGATTGACAAAAAGAACAAATTAAATTTTCTCTTTAAGTGATGACGATTGCTTAGATAACTAAGTCGATAATAACGCGAAGATTGTAATACTTATAACGTAATTATGATTATCCTTATGAAATTAAATAATAATGTAGTTGTGTAAAAAGTTATAGCAGTACAACTGGGTTTTAGAATGAAATAAAAACAACCCGCCTGAAACATCTGCAGAATAAACTAAGATGTCTAGAGAAAAATAAATAAATAGAAATTTCATGGTAAAAAAAAACTATAAATAAGTATAACAGAAATACCATAAAATAACACAAAAACCTACGTGCATTCCTCTTTGCAGCCAGTACGCAACTGATGTAAATATCTATATCTGGCGAACACAGCTGGCGGAGATCAATTTTCCGAATATACGTCCGAAGAATATCGACTGGCATCGGGTGATCATACCCCGCGCGCTCAAGCTGTATATGTATATGTATAATATATAGACGAAAATCTGGGTAATATCGGCTGTCAGTATTATATGGAGGTGGGGTTACATTAAAAAAATCGTTTTACGTTTCGATATTATTTGTAATATCTTCATCAGAAGGAACATACAAGTTAAAATTACAAAAATCTAATGTTATGGTTGTTAGTTATTTAAAAATGACATACTTACATTTTAAAAATCGTTTACATCATGGTTTTTCAAGTAATATAATATACGATATATGATAATTTATACAGTTACATATTTCTGTATTGAAAGTGAACATCACAACGCTGTCAAGTAAGGCAAACAAAAATATGTCAAATAGGGCGAACAACAGACAAATTAATAGAAATACTCACTTTTATACTTTTTTTGTTGTTCGTCCTATTTGAAAATTTTTTGTTTGTCTTATTTCACAGCCTTGTAATGTTCACTTTCAATATAGAAAAATGTAACTGTATAAATTATAATATATCGTATATTATATTACTTGAAAAACCATGATGTAAACGATTTTTAAATGTAACCCCACCTTCATAGAATACTGACAGCCGATATCACCCATATTTTCGTCTATATATTATACAATAAAACAGCTAAAAATAGAAGGGAAAAGAATAATGATAAAAATAATATTATGTATATATACAGTTTTAGTAAAAAGTCCCGGAACGGTCGAATAACTTTGTTATTTGAAAATTATGATTTCTGAAATTTGGTATGGGGGTATAGTTAATATAAATGCATTTTATGCAATACAGTTAATATTTTTTTTCACTTTTCGGTTTAATCGGCAATACGTCCAACTCTTTTTTTTTAAATGGAACGCCCAGATTTTTTTAACACTTTTGAATGCAAAATAAAAAACTACGTTCAGGAAGTATTAAGATGTTTATTTTTATTCACAAGAAAACAGTTAAAAAATTAAAAAAGTGTCCTAATACAGAAAAATCAAGGTACCTTTGAAAAAAGTTGTTGTTTAGTGTTTGCATTCTTTTTGCCGTCACATTTGACAATTTTAAAATCGTTTTAACTTTTGCATCGCTATAAATTTACTTATTTTAGACATTGACACATTTGAAAATGGCAGTAAAACTTACTGAATCAGAACGAATTGAGATATTAATGATGCGTGGGTACGGTGATCGTCAACGTTCTTTTGAAGAGGTTCGTATTTTGTTTAATACTGTTTATCCGGATCGTCACATTAGTAAAAGTACGGTATGCCAAACAATTCAAAAGTCTGAAGTCTTTCGTCAGGTGAAGGATTTACCTAGAAGGGGACGTCCATTAACAGCAACAGATGAAGAAACTAGTTTGAATGTGTTACTTACAGTGGAAGAAAATCATCACGTGTCCACAACAGAATTAGATCAAATTCATGAGATCTCTCAAAAATCTGCTCATAATATTCTTAAATCAGCTAGAATGAAAGCCTATAAAATGTATCCCGTCCATGAGTTAACTGAAGATGATCCAGATCGTAGACTACAATTTTGCGAAACAATGACGGAATTGATCGAGCAGCAGCCTAATGTTTTAGATCACATCATTTTTTCAGATGAGGCAACGTTTTGTCTCAACGGCACTGTGAACAGACATAATTGTCGCTACTGGTCAATTGACTGTTTACATTTTTGTCAAATTGTAAATGGAGAGCATTTTGAACAATTATTGTAATCGCAACCTGAATAGACAGGTATCTTGATTTTTCTGTATTAGGACACTTTTTTAATTTTTTAACTGTTTTCTTGTGCAAACCATATACCTATATATATGTACGAATTAAAAATTCATACATGCATGCATGAAATGGATGCACATCTGCTCCAGAGCTGGCATTACAGCAACCAACGCACAGACACAGTGTTTCAGTCTACTATGACTTCGTCAGTGTGCGACGTGGTCCGCTGTAATGCCTAAGAACTCTAAACCTCCAGTTTCTGCGTCCGTTTACATGACGATGTCTGTGAGAAAACCTCAGCGACATCTGTCATGCAAATGCAACGCGCCCAGGAGGTGTGGTCTATCGATAACTAAGTTATCATTCAAGACCACTGCAGATATATGTGCATCCACTATCCCGCTAATAGGTAGCGTACCAATATCAAAAATGATAGTGAATACTTGGAATATCTCCAAAAGATAAAGCTTTATCTTTTGGAGATATTCCAAGTATTCACTATCACTATCATTTTTGATATTGGTACGCTACCTATTAGCGGGATAGTGGATGCACATATATCTGCAGTGGTCTTGAATGATAACTTAGTTATCGATAGACCACACCTCCTTGCCGCGTTGCATTTGCATGACAGATGTCGCTGAGGTTTTCTAATAAGATAAAGCTTTATCTTTTGGAGATATTCCAAGTATTCACTATCACTATCATTTTTGATATTGGTACGCTACCTATTAGCGGGATAGTGGATGCACATATATCTGCAGTGGTCTTGAATGATAACTTAGTTATCGATAGACCACACCTCCTTGCCGCGTTGCATTTGCATGACAGATGTCGCTGAGGTTTTCTCACAGACATCGTCATGTAAACGGACGCAGAAACTGGAGGTTTAGAGTTCTTAGGCATTACAGCGGACCACGTCGCACACTGACGAAGTCATAGTAGACTGAAACACTGTGTCTGTGCGTTGGTTGCTGTAATGCCAGCTCTGGAGCAGATGTGCATCCATTTCATGCATGCATGTATGAATTTTTAATTAGTACATATATGTATATGGTTTGGTTTATCTTTTGGAGATATTCCAAGTTTTCTTGTGAATAAAAATAAACATCTCAATACTTCCTGAACGTAGTTTTTTATTTTGCATTCAAAAGTGTTAAAAAAATCTGGGCGTTCCATTTAAAAAAAAAAGTTGGACGTATTGCCGATTAAACCGGAAGTGAAAAAAATATTAACTGTATTGCATAAAATGCATTTATATTAACTATATCCCCATACCAAATTTCAGAAATCATAATTTTCAAATAACAAAGTTATTCGACCGTTCCGGGACTTTTTACTAACCCTAACATATGTTGTCCCTGGATTCCGGGTTTCCACTGGTTCGTCTTTGAAAAGACGGGAAAATCCTCACTGGATGAGAGGAGAATATAAGCAATACCCTGTAAAGGTTAATGCTTAGAAAGGAATTGTTGGGAATCATATCATAGGTCCCTTTTTCATTGATGGCGATAACTATTTAGCACTACTCTAAAATAATGTGGTCCAGCTTTGACAAACTTATATCCTGATCCAGCAAACTCACAAGTTCCAGCGAATATGATATGGTTTCAGCAAAATGGAGCACCGCCCCATTACCAAATCAATGTCCGGCAGTACCTCAACCAAATATTTACAAATCAGTGGATAGGGAGGCGAGAATCGATTGAATGTCCAGCGCGATCCCCTGATCTGACGTCATTAGACTTCTTATGGGAATATGTCACAAGCATTGTATACAAAACTAAACCCCTCGACTTAGCTGACTTAAGAAGACGAATAGCGCTTGCGACTAGATCGGTCACACCTGAGATATTGAGAAACGTTAGAAGAAATTTCTATTTAAGATTAGGATGTTTCCAAGACGTTGGCGGCGAGCATATTGAACATCTACATTGATATTAATGTTTTTTGTTGTTTTTTTACATTTTCAAGAAATACATATATTACTTATTAGTTTTTTGGGTCTGTTGTAGCGAATTTCTGTAATCAAATAATTTTCTTTCTTTAATGTTAATTCTTTAACAATAAATCTGAAAACACTTAATATTTCCGAGACAGTTGAAGATAGGTATAGGAAATGGTACATGAAATATGTCTAGAATTTTCTGAGGAATCCAAAAATTAAATAATATACAGGGTGTTGCATTTAAAACATGAAAGTTTGTATTGACCACTGTTACACGACAGACCATGTGTAAAAAGTTTCTGTTGAAAAAAGAATGCACATCTAAAAATACCAATCGAAGTGTCCGAGCGTTTATTCGAACACGCCCTTATTTATTTATTTTTGAATTTATTCTATTTGGTTGATACACAGAGTATAAAAAACACAGCATTATACAAAATGTTTTCCACTATAAAAAAACAGAGTATTATTTTATCTCGTGCTTACCATTTATTAACTACTAACGAAATCACCACGGCACGCTTCCCTACAGATTACCTAATATATGTAATTTACCAAGAATTTTGTTCAACCATGTGAAACGCCTTAGGCAATCTAAAATGTAAATCGTGGATTTTTCTTGGGTGTACGGACAACATGCATACGCTTAACTATACTAATACTGTTAAATAATATTGTGATTGTACACAACTAATCGGAAGGTTCTCTCTCTCTCTCTTCAATAAAGCAACAAATTTTAAACACATGTAACGGTGTATATTTTAATGCAATTTCAAAAAAAGGAACTTCAAATAGCAAATTCTTTACATGGATATCAGAAGTAGACTAACTTAATAAGAGCTTATGTTAACACTAATGTGTGCAGCACGTACACATTTATATTAATAATCCTTTGTAACTATAATAAATAAATAAAGTTTTTATTTCAAAATCCTGGTGGTTTTCTACTTGTTATTAAGAACCACCGAAACTCACAACTGTAAATAATAAATATAAAGATATTAGTAAAAAGTCATTAGTACTCCAAAGTTCATCAGTCATTTATGATGGGCGCCACATGAAGTTCATTTATTAGTGCGGTCTGTTTAAGATTGACTGCATTGACCGTATAACGTCTATTTGTAGACTTGTTTGAAAGATCGCTGGATTATTTCCAAAAAAATCCATTTTATACATGGTTAACTTTACGAGAGGAAGTCTTGTATTAAGAATAAAATCGATTTACTTGTAACTATAATTAATAATAATTTTGCGAAAATATTGTTATCTTTCAAATTTCTGATATACTCACAATGATTGAGAAGGCAAATAAAATATTACACGTCCATATTGCTATGAACTTAATCATGTTAATTATAAACATAATGAAAATGTAAATAAGTATTTTGCAAGTTTTAATTTTATTTAAAAATTAAACTTAATTTCTATAATTTTATCTATATGTGATACTATAAATATTGGCTATGATTTTGAAACGCTCAGTATATACATTTGTATCACTATAATTCACGGCAATATGCCTTCAAAATCTTACGCCGTAAAGTATTTTTTAAGTAATTAAGTAATCAATGTTGGTGAATATGCCAAGCTTTTGAAAACTTCAAATTCTGACAGGTGTCATACTTAAATTCAAATTATAGACGCTTACAATTTTTAAATTATTTTATTAAAATGTTAGAGTTACAACATAAAATATTTACTATTGAAAGTTACTATAGAACTGGCCAAAAATTAGAAATTGGATATTGGGTTTATTCCATCAATCAGTACTTACAGGATTTCCAGCAACAGTTTCCTAATCTGCCAGTTACTTACGCACAACTGCAAAGCACCTAAAAAACCAACAGCAGATTGTGCAGAATATATTCAACGTCGAATGGGCAACTCACCCAAAAAATCAATAGCAAAGCGCTCTCAAGAAGATCAGTTTTCAGTGGGGCTGTTTGCATATAAAATTCAAGCAGTTTCGGAACTCAAACACGTAGATTTTGGTACGAGAACATAGTTACTGTCAATAGTTTTTGAATAACATAAATAATAACGGCACACTCAACAGATGCTTCTTTGCGGATGAACCTTGGTTCATTCTTTCAGGATACTTAAACAAGCAAAATATGTGAATTTAGTCTGCAGAAAATCCTCATGAATTTGTGAAAACTACGCTACAACCACAAAAAATAAGCGTCTGACTAGCAGTTTCAAGTCGTACTCCTTAAGTTCAAGTTCGCCTTCGTCTGTATGGTCAAGCAACAGAATCATTCTCTTTTCAATTTCAATCTTTTAATGAACTAATCGACAAACATACAATGAATAAACTAGATGGCGGTCGAAGAATCCTCCCACCTAGTTTTCTTCTTTTTTGAATTAACTTAACTAGCTTATGAAACGATGAAAGTTGCAATACGTTATCACTGTTGGGCGACAATAAACTCTTTCAACGTTATTTCTTTATTTTAACACAAGTGTATGATGATTTCACGTGTATACGATAAGATAGTTGACTTAAATCCAGTTCTAAATACTTTTGTACTCTTGATAAACATATATAGAATTCATAATTTACGACATATTTGCAAAAAATCGCTATTCGATAAGAGTAGAAGTGTTACTTTCGCTCCAAATTTTGATTTTTTTTTTTACAAAAAGTATTGAAAATTAAGTTCTAAATACTTTTATTGTCGTAAAGTACCTGTCTAACAAGATGCCAAAATATTGGCATCTTGTTAGACAGGTATTGGCGGTAAGAATTTCGAAAAACTTTGAGGATAAAATTCTTTTCAGATTCAATTTTGAGTACATATGAATTCTTTATAAATTTGTTTAAACTTAGTAGTTGACGAAATATTGGCAAAATTCGATTTTTTCACTGAAATAAACTACTACTTCCGGTCCGCCGATTTTACTGAAAATCTATTTAGATCTCAAGAGGGAGAGTATACTCGTAAATACAAAACACACACACATGCACAGACATACAGACACACAGACATTTTTTTAGAAACCACTTTTTTGGTATCAGGGGACTTCAAAACGTGGACATCTGCAAAAATCTCGAGGTCGAAAATTTTCGTCATCACAATACTTCTTTATACTACGTATAAGGAAGTAAAAGCTGTTCGGACCATGTAGTTCTGGAACTATAAATTCTGAGAACTATTAGTTCAATGTTCATTCTTTTAGAACTCGTAATTTAAGAACCATTCGAAACAGTTCTTACAGTTCTAACCAATAGACTGGTATTTGAAATTCTGATAAATTGTGAGCATGCGTAATTGTCATTCAAATTAGTTTTGTATTTTTCGGGTAATGTTTATCATGTTTATGTTGAACTTCAGAGTTCTTGTACGTTAGTTTTATTTTATATCCGTTCGAATATTTGGTTTTTGTTTTATTTTAATTTGTGATTTTAATAGAGTGTTTGTTTTGATTCGGTGCATCGAACTTATTTTTACTTTTCTTATACTTGTTTCTGTTTACTCTATTTAAATTTTGTAATAACAGAAGTAAAGAGCTATAGATATGTGATTAAACATTGAAATTTGTTAAGATGGCGGTTTATTGATTTAGAAATCAATTTACCTACTATCATGTTCTTGACTCTAGCAGGTGATTCTTTCTCTAAGGATGAAGTATACGTAATGGTATAATTGTAGGAACTTAACATCTAAAAAGTTGCAATTTTAAAACTGTTCGGACCTTTAGGATTTCGAACTGGTTCGGAACCAGAATTTGGCCGGACATGCGCTGGATATCTGAACAAACCTATAGACTATTATAACAAAATTAATTTATGTCTTGAATTTTACGTCAATTTCAGAACACTATCTTAATTTATTATAACATACGCTGTGCTAATATGATGTTAGTTGATGCCTCCTAGTATTCGTCCAAGATACTAGAAAATCAAAGAAGAATCATCATTCGCAGAAAGGACACCAGAAATTAAATTCCAGAATAGAAAAAGAAACATACTTTTATATAGAAGAGCTATAATGTGCTTTTTCTTCTACTATTGTAGTTCATATAAAATTTCTCGAAGTCAAATCATCCACTAACATTAAACCTGTATCATGTTAACGGTTTATTTGCTACGATTTTTCTTCAAAACGATATATCGTTATTCTAAACAAAACATTTGGTTCTTACTTCCGGTATTATTAAAAAAAAAAAATGGTAACAACTAAATATTGTTTTCTTCTTTACAATTTTAAGAATATTCTATATTTTGGAAAATATTAAATTCATAGCCATCAAAACCCATTTAACTCGAGATTTACGAGATGCGGAAATAAACATTAAGTTATATTAGGAAACATTTACTTATAAATCATTAATAAAATAGATAAACAACTCTTCTGACATATACATGTACTTATAAGGAATTATATAATCAACAATAGGAAGTGCTTAACGATTTCCTAGTACTAGAACGTTACCTAATGTATAATATAAACTAATTTTAATAAAGACTATATAAATTTAACAAATAACGAAGCGGCAAATTCCTTATTCAGTTTATAAAGCGTACCGACTCTCTTTGACTCTTGCTCGTTGACATTTAGTTGGTAAGATAATCGCTGTAAGGCACGGACTGACTACAGGAGTCGTGTAATCTAATTTTCTGTTGTAACTACGTGAATGAAATACCACGACACATGACCTCACTCATCTCCTCTAATAATGTCAATGACTTTAAAAAAAATCCAGGATGCTGAAATGTCGTATTAACTGACTCCTAACAATGGTAGAATGGATATTTTTTCTTACCTATGTTTTATGCGGCACATATCTATGTATATGCATGTAGATGTATAAATATGGAGAGATTTTAAGAATAAACCAAAGAAATATTGTTAAATTTTAATCGGATTTAAGCAATGTATATACATACGTAATACGTTTATAATGCCATGTAATGTGTTGATATGCTTCTTAAAAGCCTATTTTATTACTCGGGTTCTAATGGCACCTAACAAATTCACAGTTTTTAATAAAATCTTAAATTTTACGCTTTTGAATAAATATATGATACAAATGTTTTGTCAGGGTTAATACATAGCAACGTTAGTATTATTAATTATGACCTTTTATTCTACATATTTATGTCTCTTTAATTATTTCTATTATTACATAAATCCAGATTATTAGCAATTTTCCCAGTTAATATAGATATCCATAAATTATTTAATTATAAATTTAAAGAAATTACGTAATTTGTATATATGATTTCCTTCTTACCTCTCAATGATGCGTCTTTTGCACAATATGCATTCGTGGGTAAATAGTTTTAAAGAACCAAGTGCGGGAAGACTGTTTTCCCGCATGAGCGCACATTGTAAGCACGAGCGACCGCAGGAAGCGAGTGCTTTTAATTGCGCGAATGCGTGGAAGATGTCTTCACGCAAGTGGTTTGTACAATATTTTTTGTACGAACATTAAATTAAATAAATATTATTGATTAATGTCATTAGTATCATACCTAACCTAAAATAGATTTCCTAATTAATTTAAGCATTTAATGTACGTAACTATTACTCACCTTTCCCTAAAATTAAGTTATTATATTCTTACACATGGCAAACATGAGGTATTTATTCTTATATTTATAAATTTATAGTACATTTATTATTTTTTTGGTTTAAATACAAACAATTCCGAACTGCCAATATGAATGTCGATGTGGTTCAAATAGATCGCGCTTGAATCTTGCTTAAGATGTCGCTTAAAATATCGCCACATAGATGGCGCCACAATTTTTTTGGAAGAATTTTTAATTATTACTCCTATTTCCCCAACTTTTAGTGAAGAATAGTGGAGGGAAGTAGTATTTTACAGACTAAATTTTATTACTACCAAGTTAGATTTTTTTTTAAATGTCCCAAAGTGCCAGTGTTTTTTGCAATTTTTACAGTCGCCTCAACCGGGAAAACGTATTTCCCAGTCGAGCTACACATGCGCCAAATGTGACTTTTCAAGCGGTGAGTACAAAAATGTCTTTTCATCACAATTATTCATATGATTTAAGATGGTTGGTTTATAACAAACACAACAATTTAAAAATAATTAAATATTATTATATAAAAATTAGGATTAATATATTTGTTAGAATAAAACAATCGTTTAGTCTTGTATTCAAATTCACTCTAATATTGCAATTAATTATCCTTTGTATAATTAATTCTAATACAGTCCATATACAATAAAATATTCTTTATTCTATACAATTTATAAAACTAATTGAAATGTCTACATATAGTCGTCAAACGGTGAATCAATCTACATAAAATAAAGTAATTTGCGCAATATTATCATTCATGTTACTCGAAAAACTATAGAAACCCTTTCTCTTATAAAATAGATTTTCTAACTTTTTTGTTCAAAACTTTTTATTCTAGCATTAATATTTTCTGAGCTATTTCGTTAGAAATGCACAAGCTTTCCTAGTTTTGTTTTTTCCCCTTTATCTCCCTAAGCATTCACTTTTTTCAAATTTTACCTATTATCAAACATGAATCATTTCATTATCTACATCGTTCATCTGAAACTCTACTGACAATCAGGCAACAAGGCAATATGACATCAGTCCTTTCTTAGCCTAACCCAGAGGTCCCCAAACTTTTTTGTCTCGTAAACTACTTGCCATGTTTTTCGTTCTTCGGTAGATCCCCTGCTTACGTGATATTGTTTTTTTTAAATCATAAACTTGAAATGTGTTTTTGACAGCTGGTAGAGGGCTACTCACATTGAAAGATTTAAATTTCTAACTGTATTGAAGTCTAGCGTAACAAAGTTAAAAAAAAGTAAGTATCTGTTACATAAAATAACTAAAATAAAATAAATGCTTTTCGTAGGAGGGATGAACCTGATGCTTTAATAATAAATTTTCAACATTTGGGATCAATTTAGATATGTTTAATCTCAAAATCTCCTCGGTTGATGTTCCTGTTTTTTTTTTTTTTTTTAAAGGATGACAACCGCCCTGAAACCTTTCCAGTAGGTAGTACGTATGAGGATTAGCAATTAAAAACTTTTTCTTTATATTTCGTAATACAGGATAAGTAACAAGTATGTCTTTTTAAAGCCAAAATTGCTGATGTCCATTTCTACTACTGTACCTTAAGTTATTCGTTTGTGCTTATTCCGATCAGTTCCTTTTGTAACATCCGTTTCTTCAGCGTCACCATATCGATTGATTATCTACTGTGGAAAAAATCCTCAAACCTAGTTTCAAAATCTGAATAGAGGGCATTTAAATGTTGAACGTAGGTTGAAACGTCGCGTGTTTTCCTGGTAGTTTGTCTATGACTAATTGAGGAATTGGGAAAATTAGCACCGTCCATTGTTTTGCTTCATTAGCTTAATTGTGGTAAGAAACGCTGAAATCAAATTTAAAGTGTCATCTTGTAACTGCAAGTTAACCTCAGTAAATTTTATAAACGAATCTGTTAAATAAGCAACGTTTGGTTTCCTTTGCTTAAATTTTCTATTAAAATTGGATCTTCAGCATCCAGAAACTTTGAAATAGATTCAAAAAGTGCAAAAAATCTAATCATGATGAAAGTTCTCGTCATGTTCTTCACACAACTGCGCAAATAACGGCGTATTCAACTCGTTGCTTCAGATTCTGTTTACTGCATTAAGGACTAATTGAAGAGATTCATGTAGTCTAGCATACAGATGTTTAGCAACTAAATGTTGTCGATGGATGACGCAGTATATTACTAACACCGAGTATATTTTGTTTTAAATAGCTTACAAATCCGCAATAACGCCCAACAATGGCAGGTGCTCCATCTGTAGCTACTGATATTATATTTTATGAAGGGATTGCTTTTTCCATGAAGTAATCCTTCAAAACATTAAATATTGATTCACCTTTAGTGTCGGCTGTAAAATTTCTCGCGAATAGCAGTTCTTCGTGGATTTCTTGATCCATAATAGAACACGAACATATGCCAATAATAATGCTTCATTACCAGGTAAAGTTGACTCGTCGAGCTCTATAAAGAAATGGGTTGTTTGCAAATAATTACACAATAAGCTTTCAATATCATAACTCATTTCATCAATACATCTTTCAAGTATGTTGTTGCTTAACGGAATTCTTTTAATGGCATTAGATGCAGGTTTGTGTAATACAGTTTTTAAAACATCTTCAATGGCTGACAAAATTAACTTTTCTCCGACACAGTAAACGGTTTTCCGCATTTTGCTATAAGTCGTGGGATATTGTAAGGCGGTCGCAAATCTGTCCACCGTGGATCTCTTCTGAAGTTTGTCCTTGAGTGTTTGAAAGTATTACAAATCTTTACCTGCATTATCAAGGTGACATTTTGTCAGATGATCCTCCAGCTTAGATGATTTCGTAGCGTCATTGCTTAAAACTTTGGACCCTCAATCTTTTTTCCGTTTACGTGGACCCCTTGTCAGTAGAGAAAACAGTTTTGGACAAAATATGTAGATAATGAAATGATTCACAATAATTCATGTTTGATAATAGGTTAAATTCGAAAAAAGTGAAAGGTTATGGAGAAAAAAGCGAGAATAGGACGAAAATAGATAAGTTTCTATTCTCGGCCTGATATACAAAAAAGCAACTTGAAACAATATAAGAATTTTTATTTTCCAATGTAATCTCCCCTAACTTCTATACATTTATTACAACGATTAATTAATAATTTGATACCCTTCTAAAAATAATCTGAAGTTTTTCTGTCAAAATTTTCTATAACACCTGCTTGCACTGTCGTCTTTAAAATTACGCCCCCTAAGATCTTTTTTAAATTAGAAAAAAAAATCACAAGGAACCATATCCGGACTATACGGTGGATGTTCCAATTCTTGAAAGCCGCATTCGCGGATGGCAGCTTGTGAAATGGCGGCAGTTTTAAACGGCGATCTTCTAGCTCTAAATGTTCAATAATTGAAATTTGTTGAGGCATTATCACTTCAATTGGGCGACCCGACCGATCAGCATCTTCCAGGGTTTCTTGTCTTAAACGGAAACATTTTGCCCACTTTTTTACAGTGAATACGAAGAAGATGAATCACCGTAAACTCCGTCCAAACGTTGTTTAATGTGATAAGGTGTATGCCCTTCTTTTGTTAAAAATTTAATAACCGCGCGGTACTCAATTTTCGTTACTTCAGACATTTGCGTGCGCTAGTCACTTTGGCTGGCTGGTTTCTAAAAACTACTAGGCTTTGAACCGTCATATTTATAGTGTACACCTCGCGTATGTGCATGCATGACGTGACGGAGTTTGAACACGTTTAAACCTGTATAACCCTGTCAGGCCTACAATTTATGGCGCCAACCTCGTACCTAACCCCCTCACTGAGTAGACATTCTCACATCAAATGTAATGTATATAATCTTTCATAAACGATAACATGAAAGATATTAAATTAATTAATTTATATTTACAAAACTTATAAGTGTATGTTTAAAAGAAAATTAGAATTCTATAACTCTTTATTAAATTAAATAAATGGTATTGGGCATATTTGCTTACATTTCCAGATCAGATCTTGAAATTCTTTTTCATAATCTTTATCCGTCCTTTATAGCTGCATAAATTCTAAAAATAATTACAATAATATATTAATAATTATTTTGGCTGAATTATTTCCGCAGATTTGCTGGCTTGGATGCTAAAAATCTCCCGGCTTTCCTGGTGATGAGGATGGAAGCGCTTCCAGCCAGTAAGTGAAAGGTGAGTTAGAATCCTACCTAGACCAAATAAAAATGTCTTAAATATAATAATTTGTTAAAAAATAATAATAATAATAATATCAATTTATTCAGTTATGCTACAAAGCATTGAACAAGTCAAGGAACTGTTAGGTACACATTAAATTCACAAAAAAAAAAGAATCAAACAACAACACATTGCTTCAACAAATGAACAAACATATAAATAAATATAAAATGTATTCTAATTGCTGAAGCTAAAATATATAAAAAAATAATGAAGGATTAGATATTAAGTAAAAAATTCGTCGACAGAGTATAAAGTCATAGCATGAAGATAGCTACACAAGCACTTCCTAAATATGTGATTAGGTTTTTGTTTCATATCTAGTGGTACATGATTATACACTTTAACTGACTGAGTCACCATGCCCCTATATACCATAGTTTTTGTTTTTTGGGGGAGTAAAAGATGACCCGTTCCAGCACCACGAGTGCTATAAGTATGCAAATACTCGCTATCCTTGAGCAGTTGGTAATTTTGGTGAACAAACACTGCACACTCCATTATATAGATTGCTGGCACTGTGAGTATATTATATTTCTTGAATATCTCTCTACAGGAAGTCACCGGCTGCAGACCGAACACACTTCGCAAACACATCTTCTGCAACTTGAAAATCTGTTCCGCTTCCACCGACGGCCCCCAAAAAGGAATTCCATATTTTATCCTACTATCTATACTCAACATTCGTATGCGATATGACTCTTAGCGCGTACCCAAAGGTGACTAGGTTTGAAACCAGAGACCCCACGTGCCCCTTCCAATTCAATTGGCTATCTACCACCAGACCAAGAAACCTAGTGCTGTCGCTTGTTGTGATCATGGTACTATTATACGCAATTACTTCAGAATCCTTTTTGAAATAACTGAAATTTATCACCTTGGTTTTCGTGATGTTCATCGCCATATCATGTTTTTCGTACCAGTCCTCAAATTTAGACATTGTTGTCGCCATTTTATGTTCAATGTTGTTACTTGTTCTAATAGGAATAGCAAATGTAACAATTTAGAAAAAATATTGATTTACTGTCTGCAGAAATAAATATGGATATAGAGGCTGTTCATTTCAAAACTTCCCACACTAAATTTCTGGAAATCTACGAAAAATTCCCTGAAACACGTAACAAGTGTTATCATGGGGGCC
This sequence comes from Amphimallon solstitiale, assembly GCA_963170755.1. Lineage (NCBI taxonomy): Eukaryota > Metazoa > Arthropoda > Insecta > Coleoptera > Scarabaeidae > Amphimallon > Amphimallon solstitiale. The sequence continues at coordinate 84,271,530 of OY720681.1, read as the reverse complement.
ATTGCTTGATGCAAAAAATGACTCATCCACTTTAACCCCCTGTCCCCAGCAGCTACCCACTTAAAAAGCTTAAATGGAAAGGAATATCGATATAAGGTCTTTGGAAACAGTACATTTTGGCGTTTACTTTTTTTAAATTGATCGATTCGTTTGAAAGATTTTTAAAAAAATCTTTTGGTTTGTTTAATTTTTGTTTTTTGTTTTAGGTTTAAATATCTATTACTCAAACTAACCTTAAATGTTTAATATGTTTTATTTTCATTTTTAAAGTTATTTAAGAATTCAAATATTTTTTTGCAGAAAAAGTATAAAAGATTTTAATATTGAAAAACGTATAAAAGATTTTAATATTGGCTTAATTTTAGAAAATTAAATACCAAAATCTAGTGTTTCAAAAGACCTTTGAAATGACGCATTATTTGATACCCTTTTCCATTTAAAACTTTTAAGGAAGTAGCTCCCGGGGGCAGGGGGTTACAGTGGGTGAGTCAATTTTTGCATCAAGAAATGGCCCTTACGATAACACTTCTTACGTGTTTCAGGGATTTTTTCATAGATTTCTAAAATTCAAGAAATTTAGGGTGGGAAGTTTTGAAATGAATAACCTGTATATGTAAAATTGCATTTATAATAAGACTCTTTGAGCTAATGCAACTGACTAACGACGTTGTAGCAAATAACGTTTATTTTTCTAGTATGAACTTCTTCTTTCTTTTGTTACGGCATCATAATTTATTGATAAGTTACCTAATTAAAAATTTATGGAAATTTTTACACATGAAATATGTTTTAAGGCTAACGTTGTGATAATTTAAAGCGCACACAGAACATCTTCGCTAAATCGCCCACACGCGGTGATTCAACGTTCAGGTGTGATCGGTTCATTAATAAAAACATAGGCGCATAAGCCGTTGATTAACGTTTACTATAATAGGAAGAGTGAAGGTGCGGTAGAACGGAAGAAACCAACAACTGACCTAAAATATATATCTGTATGTAAATGTTAACTTGCGCAAGAAAACACCTATGTATATAACTATATATAGCGGAGGGGAACGTTAGGAGAGAACACTGATGAATGAACACATGGTCATGAATGAATGATAAAGTAACTTTAACTCGTGCCGGGGATATAACATATGATCAGCCAGGGTCGTCGGGCGTGGTGCTGTCAGGGGTCGACTCTATGTAGGCGCTGAAGAATGATCCAGAGGAGTATCAATATGCCAATATAAACTTCATCTTTCTATATGTCGAAAGTGCCATTCAAAACTCTTTTGTCGGTTACGGTAGCCTCGGGGATGTATTGATACCGAAAGCTGTTAGAAACTTTCTTTTAAGAACCCGTGTGTTCCGTAAAATGGAGACTAAAATAAGAGCAGACGGAAACATCAATTATGAAATTATGTTTAGATTAGCTACAGTGCAGTATTCCGAAATAATAATGCATATTACATATCAAATGATAAATGCACGTATCTAAACGATATCATAATTATCTATATCTAGACATAATACATACACTTATATAATAGTATAAACATATACATAATACTTATTATACCGTGTTATCCATAATGTGTCTATACTCAAATCGCTGAACAGATTCACACCACAGTCGTAAGCACACAGGCACGTAAAATCATTCAAGGATGAATGTCTGTAAAATAGTTATCGCCGTAGTATTTGACATAAGAAATTGAGCATATTCAAATGAAAACCAAATAAATGCAGCCAAAACAGATTTAACGGAAATAGAAACATAAAAATATAAAAAATTCTAATATAGTACGAAGATGGCATTGAAGTAGAATAATTAAGCCATATTATCACACTCATATATGTATATAATACTACTATACCTATTGCGTGTAGACAACATTGTGAAAAGAAAACATGGTGCTATACCGTTTTAAGTCACATTGTCAAAACTGGGCATGCGCTACAAATAATTTTTGAACTTTAGATCTGTTTATTTATCATATAAATTTATTACTATAAATATTTCATGAAAGTTTGAAAATCGTCAAACAAGCTTAAATATTTTAAAAATCGGTTAACCTCTTTATAATTAATAATTGTGCATTGTTAAACGTGGAAAAATAACGTAATTTCCCTTACTGTGGCATCATATGCAAATCATAGACAAACAAACGATCATACTGAAGACATACATTTGTCAAAAGTTATACGAATTGTGGTTATGTTGTAGTAAATATTGGAAATTAATTGAGTAAAACTCAGGCTTTGTTACTTCCAAGGCATTCTTGAAATTGTGTGTGATAAATGGCAAAATATCGGGCCTTCAGGCTGATCTCCCCAATAACTCAAAAACCTCTAGAGCATAGGTTCCCAAAGTGGGCGATAACGCCCCCTTGTGGGCGCTGCAGGTCTAAAGGGGGGCGGTAAGAGACCCAGAAAAAAAATGGGGGCGTTGTGTAAAGGCTTAGGGGGCGATTTGTAATTTCATCTAGAATCTAGGAGGACTCTTAGACACCGACTGAGCTCTCGACTCTCGACTAGGGATGGGCGATAAACATCGATGTTCATTGAACATCGATATTTTAGGATCGATGTTCGATGTTTTTGCATCGATGTTTGCAATTTAGATTTATCGATAAACTATCGATGTTAGAAGAAATATAGTGAACATCGAACTTTTAAGCTTGACAAAATGTATTTGCACTAATCACAAAATAAAACAGCGTCCTCTGTTGACAAATACAAAAATGTTTCCAAATTAACAGCTCACATACAGGCTACGAGGATGTAAAATTGTCTACGAATAAAAGAAGTATTTAAATTTCACAGTGCTATATCATATAAATTCGAATATTTCATTTTAGGCTCTTTTAAATATTACTCAGTATAAATATTTAAATAATATATAATTAAATACATAAATTTATAGTACTTTTAATGTGCAGAATAAAAGTTAAATTATGTATGCATGCAGAATAAGTGAAGGAGGTAAACGTATTTTCATAGAAAAAGAAGGGAGATAGACATTACCGATGTATACTTCTTCGGGAAATTCCCTAGTGCGTACAATCATACACGACGATACACGTATTAAATGCAAGTTGACACATCAGAAATATAAAACCATATCCATATGTATCTCGGTATTTGCCAGCGTAGTCAAAAAAAAATGCAAGACTATAAAATCCCAAATAAAAATCGTTCTCTTAAAAAGCTTTGATACACGTAAATGTATATATTTTTTAAGTATCAGACGATTTAAGTCATGTGGTTGTTTCATGCGTAATTGCATAATATTGTTTTTTTATATAGTTTTTTTTGAGTAGTTTCTAAAGTTAACTACATATTATAAATGTATATATTTCTTTTATTATTTTTTTTGAATAGTGATATCTTTTATATCATTTTGTTAAGGACGTAAATTAATTAAGTTATAATAAAGTTTTTGTTAAACTGCCAAAAAATAAATCTATAAATATAATTATCGATGTTTAAAAACATCGATGTTTGGTAGTCGATATTTTGCAACCATCGATGTTGATCAACGATGTTAACATCGATGTTTGATATCGATGTTTACCCACCGATGTCCCATCCCTACTCTCGACTACAGCTTGTGAACATCAACTAATATTAATTAAGAGATTGCTCAAACCAACTCGGTTCGATATTTCTCTCCGAGTAGTTCATATATCTGTCCTGTTTTATTGAATAAATAAAATAAAAAACATATCAATCGGTCGCTCCGTTTCGAAACGAAAAGAGACACAAACAAACAAATAAAAAGGCAACTGTATCAATCGGCTGGTTCATAGAATACTTGTTCTTACTTGTTGAGTACGATTGAGCGTCGAATGAGATAAACGAGTTTATGCATGTTTGTCTTATTCCTGTCGGTGCGTGCTGCTTATGCAATCCTATATAAACAACGTAATATTTATTTTATTTTCATTTGCGGTTTCGCGCGTAATAGATAAGCAGTACTTAAGTTCAACACTTATACTTACGTATTTCTCAAAACAAAACAATGTCGGAAGTAAAAAAAGAAGAGACGGCAATACTGTGCGGAATATATTAAATTCGGATTCATTGAAAATCCTACAAACCCATCGTCGCCTTTGTGCCTTCTATGCCTAAAAACATTTTCGAATGAAGCAATGAAGCCTTCAAGACTTCAAGATCATTTGAATAAAATGCATCCAGATAAGAAAGACAAGAATGTAGCATATTTTCAAGACCTAGAGAAGAAGCATAATACTCGGCCAAGTGTAGCAAAACTCTTTTCGGCGGCTGCTAAGCAAGATGACGACGGACTTCGAGCTTCGTACAACATCTCTTTGTTAATTGCTCAAAAAGGCAAACCACACAACATCGGAGAAGTGTTAATTTTGCCAGCAATAAAGGAAGTAATAACTACTGTGCTTCATAAACCGGCCGCAGATATTATCGGAAAAATTCCTTTGAGTAATAATTCTGTGCAAAGACGAATTGATGAAATGGCCGGAAACATAGAAGAATCATTGTGCAATCATCTGAGGACTAGTCAATTCTCAATTCAGCTCGATGAGTCCACTTTACCAACTAATGAAGCATTGTTGCTGTCTTACGTGAGGTTTATTAAAGATGAGAAAATATGTGAAGAACTATTGTTTGCTAGAAATTTAGAGACCGATACAAAAGGCGAAACCATATTCAATACATTGGAAAAGTTTTGTGATGAGAAAGAGATTCCCTTGAAAAATATTATATCAGTTGCTACGGATGGCGCTCCGGCTATGACAGGGTGCCATAAAGGCTTCATAGCGTACATAAAAAATAAAATTCCAGATGTCCTTGCTGTACATTGCGTTATTCATAGACAACATTTGGTTGCTAGAAATTTAAGTGAACGACTATTTCAATCACTGCAATATGTCATCAAAGCAGTCAATAAAATCCGTAACTGCTCTTTGAATGATAGATTATTTCATCAGCTTTGTGTTACTAATGACGAAGATTTCAACCGTTTGTTGTTTCATACCGAAGTTCGTTGGCTATCAAGAGGCAATTGTCTGACTCGATTTTACAACCTGTTTGACTCTGTGATAGAGTTTTTGGAAACTAAAGATACAGAATTGCGCAACAAGCTCATTACATCAAAAAATGATATAGCTTACATGACAGACCTGTATAAATTGTTCAACAACATGAATCTCCAACTGCAAGGCGATGAACTAAATTTAATTAAAACAAAAAATGTCGTTGCTGCTTTCGCAGCCAAACTGCTTCTACACAAAAAGAATATGGGCAGACGTGAGTTTCATAATTTTCCGAATTTATCAGTATCCTGCAGTAACGACGACTTGTTTGCCTACTGCCAACATTTGGAAAAGCTCCACATTGACTTCACCGAACGATACCAGGATATTTTGAACTTGGAAATACCAGACTGGGTGTTGGATCCGTTTTCAAATGTCAACACAGCAATATCACCACATCTGGAAGAAGAACTTATAGAATTGACAACGAACGAGGAAATAAAAATCAAGTTCAAAAATGGCTACCAAGAATTTTGGCTACAAAAACCGATCCCGCAATTGTACCCTGGATTGTGGTCAATCATTCAACGATTCTTGATAGCATTCCCATCGTCATATTTGTGTGAACGTGGATTTAGTGCTGTAGCAACGCTGCTTACTAAAAAGAGAAATCGTTTGCATGTTACCGAACGTGGTGACTTGCGGCTGTTCTTGAGTAAATTGGAACCTGATATCAACAAACTTATTAAACAGCATCAGATTCATCCTTCACATTAGTTTTTATATTAGAATCGATTATGTTTGTTTTATTTTGAATTTTGAATAAAAGATACTTTGTCTGAATACTATAAAGTTGCGTTTCAATAATCATTCTCATTGGCAGGTGTAGCCCGTAAAAGTTAACTTGAGACCTGAGCGCCGTTGTGTACTACCTACTACGCTCAGGTCTCAAGTTAACTCATTCATTCTAAACGAGACTTTTACTATAACCCATAGTAAAAGTCTCGTTTAGAATGAATGTTTAATCTCCGCTAATATAGCTCACAATAATTAATTTAATTTGAAGTTATAGTGGTTTTTGAGTAGGTGAAAAAATGGGGGCGCTAAAAAATAATATATTCTCAAAGTGGGCAGTAGGCAAAATAAGTTTGGGAACCACTGCTCTAGAGATAGGTATAGGGAATGTAATAGTGAATCGAAAGACAATTTTTTTCTGCTTCAGAAAAGGCGAAAATATACAGGGTGTTTCATTAGAAAAAATTGAGTTTCTTGCATTTGAAATGTGTATAATTGTAAATTAATTAGAGAACACCCTGTGTAATATTATTGCAAAACCTGGTGATATTCGAATAGGACAATACTTTGACTATCTCAGGAACAAATTTCAATTGTTTATCTTTTTTCATGTCTCAGAAAAAGAACTTTTAAAATTTACGTTCAAGTGCCCTAAAAATGGAAAACAGTTGAATAACTCCGAAACGGTTGACTTTGACATAATCCAACCCGGTATCTCTGTTCTTCTATTTAAATAATCAATTCAAATCTCGAATAAAATACAGGGTGTCACATCTAAAATAATAAGATGGCGCCTACTTCCGGTGCAACCGGAAGTTGCACGAGTTTAAAAATATTTTAACTTGAAAGATTGCGGTCAATTATGTGAGAAGGCAAAACTTCTGGAAAAAATTTGCGTTGTAAGCACAAAAACTTCTAATGTGCTAGTTACATGAAACACGGTGTATATAATACTACTATGTTGCGTGTAGACAACATTGTGAAATAGAAAACATGGTGCTATACCGTTTTAAGTCACATTGTCAAAACTGGGCATGCGCTACAAATAATTTTTGAACTTTAGATCTGTTTATTTATCATATAGATTTATTCCTATAAATATTTCATAAAAGTTTGAAAATCGTCAAACAAGCTTAAATATTTTAAAAATCGGTTAACCTCTTTATAATTAATAATTGTGGACTATGTTCACGTTTAGATATGAATTTAGATAGAATCAATCATTATGAGCAGTAAATAACAACAATTAGTAATAACGCTTAAATATTTTACTTATTGCTTATTATGTAAAACAGTTTGTAAAACTTCACACATATTAAACAATATTCCAAACCAACAAACAACGATTTCCAATGCGAAATAAAAATAACATTTCTATACATTTATCTCATTCATACATTTTCAACACATTTCATTGAAAAATAGATGGATGGAACCAAAGTGAAAGGTCGTTTTTCTTTTTGTCTGTGTTAAATTACTTAATATATAAACAGGTTAAAGACAAATAAACTCATAAACGTAAAGTCCAATTGAGTTCAACGCTTTCTGTACACACAGTTGTTTGTATAATATTTATCTATTGACTACCGATTTATTGTCATACATTTGCACATATGCAAGTAATAGGTACCATACATAATATATTGCATTCCGAATATCATAAGGCTTGATGTCAACGCTTTCACATTCTTCAATGGAGATATCCAACTGGTAATAATTACCATTGACTGGTGTTACCTAACATCGTAAAACTCGTAAAAAAATTGTTAACGTTCTGTTTTATTGACCAAACACTACCTACGTTAGACGCGAAATTTATCTGGTAAAAGTGACGCCTAGATTTGTACTTCATGAATATGCATCTATACGACTTGTCCCACATTCGACAACGATTTATCAAATGAGATCGTGTAACTAAGTAAGCAATAAAACTGATATGATTTATTACATACACGAACGTTTTACATAGCTGCCAATAATAAGCGTCACCTAGAAAAGCTAATTCTGAACGCAAGCAACTTGCATTTGTTACAAAACTGCTGCAAAAGTTCAAATAAAAATAAATTCTGTAATACAAGCCATATATTTTAGCATAAAATATTTATATTTCATTTTAATTACATATTCTTTGTTTCGCTGTTTTACGAAGATGATTTGATGCAAGGTGATTACTTTCAAGTAAGCCTAACACTTTTACAAAATGATATTTAAATTTGTATTATCGTGTAACGTTTAGTTATACAAACGCAGTTGCTTAAAGTGTAGAAACACTAGTCATTGTCTAATTTGGTACTTATTTTCCTAAATCCAAATCAAAATAAAAGAAAATATCAATGACTAACGAATTGTCGAGATTGTAAATGTAATATGATTAATTATATGTCGCTTTAAAACAGGGCACCAATAATATCAATATTTCTCTCTGTATATTGTTACGCCCTTCTGTAATTAATGTTAAAAAGGTGAACAAGCACAGCGCAAATTAAATCTATAAGTTCATCTATTTTATTTACACATTCGGAAAAATTCAGCACTCAACCCTTCTATTTGCTAGTTACTAATTAAAATTACTCGTAAAAGCCCCTAATTAAGTGTAATATACCTGACTTGAAACACATATCACCCTGGCTGTAACTTCCCTTCTGCTCTCGGTCATTAAAACAGGTGACTTTGCCGCCGCTTCACTCAATGGAGACGGTCGTGGGTCTAGCAAATCAGATGATAGACTAAAATAAAGCGTTTAGTTAAGAAGACAACCAAAAGCTATTCTAGACAATTTGTAATATTGTATGAAAAGGTTAATATCTTTTACACTTAAGTTTCATTCATTTATATAAAATATGATCTTATTATCACGTTGTCCGTAAATACATCGAATGCATGAATTCAGCATGGACTATAAGTCACAAAGTAATGATTGAATAAAGGCAACACCATGGCTTCACGCAAAGTTAATTGGTTAGTTAATTTGACCGGAAAGAATAAAACAGCTTCAGATTATAATAAGCTTTACCAATTATTTTAGAAATGTACTGCTTTTACCTACAAGTTTTTGACGGCAGACGTAACTGGGATAGCAGCAACATCTAGGGATACATTCAGTGGATTTTTGTACAGTGCCACTAATAATAATAATAACCCTATAATGATTTTTTAAACATAAAAAAAAACCTCTTTGAACCCGGACATTCATGTAAAATAAGTATTATATAACGCTGTAATGATTTTGTAAACATTATTCCATCATCACCTGATGAAGCCAAAGTTTGGCGAAACAATATTGTTGTGAGTGAAACAATAAAAAATTGTTTCACTCACTACAATTAAAGTTTAATTAAAGCGTTGAATGTTTAGGACTTATCGCCAAGTTTAATTAAAGCGTTGAATGTTTAGGACTTATCACCATGTTGTTTTATAAAGATATTATAAATTTTTTAACTCTGTAATATTTTATAGAATTAAGATACTCCCAAATACGTTAAGAATGTTGTATTTAAAAGGTTAAAATTAATTAATTTAAATATGACAACAACTAAATAATTGAAAGTGAATAAAATTTTGTAATATTAAAGTTATATACAATTATTTTTAACGTGAGGATTTAGAAGACACTTTTTTTTAATATGATTCAACCGTTAAAAATTAAAATTACCTAATGCATTAGGAAGTTGGTAATTTTTTATTAGAAGTATAAGTCTTGGCAGAGTTTCATGTTTAAACGTTTTATGATTTTACATTTGAATTTAATAAACATAACCTAACATTTTTTAAAAAATCAACTTGGATGTTTTAATTGCTAATATTATGCCTATAGTTAAACTTGGATGGTTGGAAGTAGTGATAGATATAAGAATTAAACTGAACAAACAGATATCATTTCCATAAGACATACATATTTGACCCCTTAATGAAATAATTTGAAATGTGCTTATGGTCTTAAGTGGACTATGATTCAGTACACTATATTTTGCATATTTTTTACATACCTACCAGTTAATTTATGTGAATACAAATAATAAATATATTATTATTGACGAAATCTGAGAATCAAGAAGAGAAAACAACAAGAAACTGTAGTAGATATCAGCAGAATTCCATATATATCACAAACAATAATAAATAAACGGTTAATAAAACATATAAATGTGTGTTCGATATATTTGCTTAAACAAACTAAGTTGTTGCATATTTATTAATCTAAATGTTTGTATTCATTAATAAAGGTAAATGCGACCCGTGTATGTCCATTGATAATTAAAATTACGAAATGCTCTTAGTGTATAAACGTACACCCAATAAATAATTTATCCTGTGTACTGGCTCGTAATTAATTGAAGAAAACCTTGGTATTATTAATAATTCTGACTTGCAACATGTAATCTGCTTCACGTATCCACATACAAATATCATTTCGTCCGAGTCCGAAGGAGAAATAAATCATTTTTCCATTCAAGATGTCACGTAACAAGCGGTCCGCGCATTTTTCTCAAGTGCTCCTGCACACTATTCCACGGCGTCCGCACGCTTCTGTTAGGAACTGTTTGGATTACTTAAATGTCATTACAAACTGGTTTTTATCGCTTAATAATCTTGGCGAGAGGTGCGTTCACATTATTTTTATCCGCATTTCGGTGTCAGATTCGACGTTGAAGATTCGAGGAGAGAGACGCTGTTGTCGAAACTGGACGGTCGTTTTATAATGAAATAGATAGCGTTTTGCCTGAAGCGAAAACGTTGTGTTTCCATTGCGTAAGCCATTCACAAATCTCTCTCCTTCTCTGCGCCTTGTCACCCTTCTACCTTCATTCATCCGATTCCATATACGGTGTATTCTTGCACAATTTTACACATACACACACACACACAGTGAGATACACTTAAACTATTCGAGGACTATCTAGCGGCTCATTCATATCGGATTTCTATTAGTATTCAGCAGCAGTAAGAAGCGCAGTCACTTTATTTAAAAGACAACAGATGTATCTTCTAAATGTATTAATGCGATTCTACGCGTTCAGTTTAAATGAATGTTATCGCAGAATTTGACATTGAACATTTATACAATTAATTTGCATTAATTTATCGAAGGTTCGCTCACTAAATATTTTGAAGGTTATTAAACTGTATTAGAATACTCTACAAATGAACAGAATGACGGTATTTATTATGTATTGCAATTTCGTTTTGATAACTTTCTCTCTAAAAACGTTCATAAAAAAGTGAGACCAATTGATACATATACTTATCTTTTTTAAAAATCCTTTTATTTTCTTGGCATTAACGACCACGTTATTTACAACAGTATAAGTCAAACATTAAAAATAAATAATGAAAAACATATTACGACTTTTGTTTTATACATTTCACTGAAGTGTATGCTTTTGGGCAATCGGGTAGGAATTTTGATAATAGTATATTAAAGAACAAATGTCATAAGACATGTCTTAATGCACGAGCCCAAGTTTAGGACACGACGAGTGCAGCGAGGAGTGTCCTAATGGGCGAGTGCAATAAGTGCCTTATGACACGAGTTCTTTATTTTATTTCTTCTAATCTGCCACTTTTTATAATTTTTTAAATTAAAATAATAGGAATTTCAAAATATAGTAATTTTTGTGATGGTTGGCAATATGTTACACACATGACATAAATTGAAAATTTGAATTATACGCGATTTTTATATCCAGTATTTCATACTTAAAGTTAATCTAAAATGGGTACTAATATTTCATGTACACCACCTGAAATCAGAGAAATTGCTGAAAACGTTGTTACTAATTGAAGAGTATAACTTCTAAAGGGTCTAAGTGTCAAAATGATAAAGTTGAGGAAATTCAAATTAAATGAATAAAATTATAAGTATGCATTTTATGATTAATTTTTTATTTTTTTTATACATAATGCCAAACCAGAAGTTTGTAACAACAAAATCAAAATTAAAATACTAAACACTTTTTCCTAGTTAAAAAAAAAGATCCCCATGATTTTTCTATAAAGGAAGTCAACTGCCGACTGCAAGTTACTTTGAAAGGGTCCAAGTACCAACTCTATTTTTTTTTTAATTCTGACTTATTAGAGCTGCTTCCCCGTTGAAACCCTGTTGTGTTCTCTCAATCAGAGTTTCATAAAAGGCTAGATGTTTCAGAGGTATATAGTCGAGCATATCTTGCAAATTCTTCAACTTTTCTTTTGATATTTTGTTTTTGCACACGAGTTGTTCAAGACTCATATCCTTGATGTCTTCTACTTTTCTTCCTTTTTTTATAACGTTGCAAACAGTCCAGTCTTGCACTTCACTAAACGATACTTTTGTATACACTTTTCCAGGATTGTCTTTTGTGATTCGCATCCAGCACAACGATGATATATTTAGTTTTGTGATATTTAACATATAGTCACGTTTTTGTTTTAGAGCTACATTTTCTCTTTTTAGTACTTTTAACAACGCACAAGCAATTTCGTTGCCCCTTCTGCCTGTAATGGACTCATTCCATAAGCACATAAATGCATCACCAGTGTCTGACAGATGTACACACAGATTGTAACACGACAACTGCCGACTGTAGAACATCTGCGTATGAGTCAACGTTGGTAAAAAAAAGGACTTGTTCCAGATCTATGGACAAAACTGTGTTCTTACTCGTTGGCATTTGACCTTCGTTTTCATCTTTAAGCATTGCAGCCCTTGCTGCTTCTGCTTTCCTATGATGTAATTCTAACTTGATCGCAAAAGACCGTTTACTAGTTGCATCAGCAGTAGATTTTATTTTATTTTCATAGAGGTCACACACAGAGCACGTGTCTGACCTTGGCCTACCAAATCTCAAGTTAGGAAAATCTTGATTGAAAACGTCTGAAAAGTACCGATATGTTGCAACGGTGTCTGGGTATTTTTTCTTGAAAGCAATATATAAACGGTTTACATTAAGATCGGCACTAAGAAATTGTTTTATTGACCTATTCCGGCTATAATGATTTTCTTCTATTGGAAATGATTTTATATGGACTTTTATTTGCTCCCTTAGCTCAGGAAAGTACTTCCTTGGCTTGTTCGCATTACCCCTATTATCTTTGTACACTGTACCTTGCTTTTTCTTCTCCACTAAAACTTGTACTCTTTTGTGGGAAAGGGCAAATATGTCTGAAAATGTTTTTCTGCACACATTTACATGACTTCCTTTACCATCAGGAACACAATAGTAAGTAGTACATTGCCTCCGACTTTCTGCAGGATCCTCATAATGGCCATGGCGCCTTCTATTTACAGGAACAACTTGAATGAGCCCAAGAAGGTAAGTACTTTGTTTCTTGTGATCATTTATTTTATAATAGTCATCAAACAGAAACCTTTTTTGTTCAATGGAAAGTAATTTGCATTTCTTATTACATTTGCACACCTAGAAAATAATTCAAAGAATGATTATTCCAACAGTCACAAAATGTTAATTTTAGATTAGCTTACATTATTTTCTGTTGGTTGCTTTCTCCCATTTACAATTGCACCTTTATAAGTACTATACTGCTTGCCTCACAGTCTTAATCTCCTTCTTTCATTTGTAACACTCTCAGATTTTCTTTTGCGTCTTTTTCTTTCTTCCAACACACCGTTGTTTTCCATGATGGGCACATAGACCCTTTATAACATTTACAGATCGCGTCACTTGGACCCAGCGCCTTCTATAAATGAATGGCATAACACTTGTTTTACGGCGGGGATATTTCCTGTATGTCTCAAAATTGCCAGAGTAACACCTATTCCTAAAACTGGGAACGGTAATTCATTATCGAATTATCGCCCAATATCTATAGTGCCGGTGTTATCAAAATTAATGGAACTGGCATTGAAGAGCAGAATAGAAAAGTATTTGGACTGCAAAAGGATCTTAAACAGTAATCAGTTTGGATTTAGAAGTAATAAGGGTACGGTAAAAGCTTTGGTTGAATTATACAACTTCATTAGCGACGAACTGGAGAAGGGAAATGCAGTTACGGCGGCTTTCCTGGACTTAACCAAGGCCTTCGATTGTGTGTCTCATGATATATTGTCTACTAAATTGGAATACTATGGCTTTAGGGGACCTGCTCTCTCACTGATTACAAGTTTTGTCATGGACAGACAGCAGTGTGTTCAAATTAAAGAAGATACGTCCCCATTGAAAGCAATCACTTTCGGGGTGCCTCAGGGCTCAATATTGGGACCATTGCTGTTTATTATCTACGTCAACGATATAAACGAGCATATTATGTGTAAGACTGTTCAGTATGCTGATGACACTACAATACTAATTGCGAATAAAAATTACGACGAATTACATAACTCCCTGATGGGTTCACTGGGGCGGGTTGGGGATTACTTTAATGGGAATAAACTTTGCATGAATTCCGGGAAAACGCAGGTGGATCTTTCGTTGAATCCCAACATGAAGCTGGTGAATGCCGTGCCTGGGTTTGCTCCTAGACTCTAAGCTTACATGGGGGCCCCACATTGATAGTTTGACCAAGCGCCTGTCTACTAGTACTTTTGTTTTAAAACAACTGCGGGTGATGGTGGATCAGAGTGCTTTATTGATGGCATATTATGCTCTCTTTCATAGTGTCATGAGTTATGGTATTATATTGTGGGGCGGGTTCTGATATCACAGAAGAGAGCAATAAGAACTATGCTGGGTATAAGTAACATGGATTCATGCAGACCGTCGTTCAAGCGGTTGAGAATTATCACTTGTGTTGGTCAATATGTTTTTGATTGTATTACATACGTCAGGAACAATTTGATTTTCTTTGCAAAGCAAACCATATACGAAACCAGACATGGATGTTTCGAACAGCCACATTTTAAGTTGTCCCGGAATATCAACTCATTTAGATATCAATCAATAAAATTATATAATTTACTCCCGAAGAAGCTTTAATTTCTTTTTTGTTCTCTTTTTTGCTCTGTGAAATGGCGTACATTGTTTGATATATACATTAGAGTTTGTAATATTTAATGTTTACATTGTACTTTTATTTTTTAGGTATGTTTAGTGTTTGCATTGTACATTTATTATATAGACATATTTATTGACATGTGCATACATTTGTTTTGTCTCGCACGAATAAAATCTATCTACAGTTCGTCTAATGGATCTTTAGACGCACGTAATTATTTGATAACATAAGCAAAGATTGTCGGTCAGTCTATCTATCCTTATTTAATATCGGTGTCGAATATTCAAGTGCGGAAAATACGTATGTCTGCAATACAAATCATATCTAGACTACTGCATTAATCAATTGAAAAATTAAAAAATGTGAAGTTTATATTAATGCATTATGTATCTCGTGTATATAGTGCTTAACTTGAACTGGAAGTACCTATTTGATTCGTACGCATAAAAATTAATGACGTGCGTCTAATGATCCATTAGACGAACTGTATCTATCTATCTATCTATATTGATCTCAGGCACATAGACCCTTTCGATTTGTAATGGGGTATGGACATACTACCGTTTTCAATCAAAATCTCAATTTTTAAGATTTTGGCACTTAGACCCTTTAGAAGTTATACTCTTCAATTTACTTTCCACTAAATACCGCAGCAATTATGAGAAGTAGTACGTCAAGTTTGAAGAATGGTGTAAACAAAAAGAAGTTCATGTTATATCAGAAAACGGATTAATTGCTTATTTCAATTACTACATACAAAATATAAACCATCTACGCTATGGACTACTTATTCTATGCTGAGGTGTTGTTTAACGATATATAAACATGTAGATATATCACAGTACAAGAAATTACAAGTTTCCTCAGTCGTTTATCTCAAGGATACCTACCTAAAAAATCTAAAATTTTAGAAGAAATAGACATTATTAAATTTATACAAGAAGCAGATAACAAAATATATTTGGCGATGAAAGTAAATACAATTTTCACAACTATCGCAGCTTTGCATATAATAGTATCAATTTGTAGGTAGTCTTGATAATAGATTACAACGGAGCTTGTAGAAGAGAAGAACTGACCAATATGTCTGTAGGACATTGACTACAAGTCTGACACCATCACTATTTCTGTACCTAAAACAAAAAATAATATTCCAAATTTCTTCGTAATTACAGATACAATATGGATCGATTTAATTAAGAAATATTATAACTTACGGCCTATTAATACTGGTCATAAGCGATTTTTCTTGACCTATCGCAATGGTCAGTGTATAATTAATAGTTCAATGGGTATTAATATTATAGGCAAAATTCCTAAAGGGATTGCAAGTTTTTTGAAATTGCCAAATCCAGAATTGCTTACAGGGCACTGTTTTAGAAGATCTAGTGCAACACATTTGGCAAATCATGGTGGTGATTTGTTGACTTTAAAAAATCATGGGGGTTGGAAGTCCTCAGCTGTAGCCGAGGGTGATATTGAATCCTCCTTAAACAAAAAGATTAAAATATCTCATATGCTTGGTTCTGAAAATAATACAAACATTCCAGGTTGTTCAAACGAAACCACCACAGTAGACAGCAATAATAGTTTTCATCAAAATATTGTATCAGCAAGTACGAGTGGTTTGCCTGG
The DNA here is from genome assembly GCA_963170755.1 of Amphimallon solstitiale. Lineage (NCBI taxonomy): Eukaryota > Metazoa > Arthropoda > Insecta > Coleoptera > Scarabaeidae > Amphimallon > Amphimallon solstitiale. Next base: position 84,255,169 of record OY720681.1, on the reverse strand, counting down.
TGTTACTATAAATGCCCAAGCTACATCTCATGTATCTATTAACGTATACACTAACTGTACAATTCAAAAACATAATTAAAAATAAAATATTTGTTAAACAATGGATCGTTGCAACTTCATTTTATTTATTTATTTTGCCGATAGTGCTGTATTTCTATAATTTGAAAAATGTTCGATGAACATGATCCGCACAGATTATTATAGATACAAAATATTTTACTTCGTTTCATTTTCAGAGATATTTTGCATATTGTACATTGAAAATATAGCTACCATTTTGACTTTTTGACATTATGCTTTCAAATTATATGTAGTCGCCCTCGAAAAACTAAATTGAACTAGTTAATCTATAAACGCACAGTGTGCGTTTATAAGCTATAAACGGATCGTTTTCGATGCGTTTATAGCGTTGTTAAGACACCAGATTAGAAAAAAGAATTAATGAACACTACAGATGTTATAACAACAAAAATATGGAGTCAAATTATGCATGTCACATGTTGGAAAATAACCACAAATTTAATAGTAATTTTGAAATTCAAAAAAACAAACTTAAAAATTCAGACATACGAGTACTACTCGATGAACAATTAGATCTTAATAATTCACCTCCTTTGAATATGTATTATGAAAATCCAAACCCATAATAAATAAATACCTATAACAGGCCTTAAGATCATAAACCATGTAAAAGCTATTGTTAGACAATACTTTTAACATAAAATATATAATAAAAAGTCATTAAAGTAAATTACAGAAATTCCCCACAGTACTCCTAGAGATTGTAAGACCTGAATACCTGATTTTGGGAGAATATATAGTTTAGTAGTAATTAAATATCTGAAGACGCTACAGTGATAGCGAAGTTTGTCATAAACTTTGTAATAAGTTGTTTTAATATACTGGATTTGTTGTAAATTGTGTTTTACGCCGTCTACTATTATTAATTAATATAGATGTCCAGCAAGTATCGGCCAAATCAATTAATAAAAACTATATTCTAACATAGCGTATCACGTCACACTTTCAAAATAATTTTTTTAACTGTTTTCACTAAGATTAACATAAAATTTAAAACTAAAAAAGTATTTTAAGAAGCTGGAGCATTTTGCGGCTATACCGTGAAGGGTAACGGCAACTACAAAGGATACGACGTCAAGGATTCCAGCGAGAAGTGGAGAATTCTAATATATTAGTCATAGCGGAATATACTAAAATGGAAACTTCTGGAATCGATGAGTGTATATTTGATGGTTGCAGCCGGAGTAGTGATTCATTTATTGTTGAGTTGTTGACGCGGTCTGGCAAGAGAAAAACGAAATGTCACTGAATTGCCACTTAGTTAAGAATGTTTGAAGTAGAGTTTCACAAGTTGTGCTTAGAAAAAATTAAAAGTCTCGGCTAGTGTAATTAGTTAAACAATTAATAATATATTCGACAAAGTGTTACATGCCATTCCTGCACATCTCTAATTTATGTATCTGAATCTATTTTCACTAATTTATGACGATCATGCGCCTATCATGTCGTAACTTCAAATTTAAAAGTGCTAGTGGTATTGCCTTGTAACAGTCGAGAGAAGATTGTTTTCTACCCCGTGAGGGCCTTGTACTTATTAAGGCAGGTAATTCCATTATTTCAGTTGCTTAGACGATAAACAACTTTGTTTATATGATAACGAAGTCATTCATTGGATGCAGTTTGTTGGAAAAGTAAGAGTCCCCTTTTGATATCTACACATCTTACAAGTTAGTTATAACCCCGGCAATCAGTTTATTTCTCGCCGTTTCAGGGATAAAGGAAAAATACCTCTAGCGTTCAAAGGTAGGAAAGTCTTATATTGTAATTACTTCATCATTCATTGGATCACTTTCATTTTGTCCATGTATAAATTGTAACATTAATATCAAAATAAGGCCACTTTAAGGAAAAGAAATTATGATCAATATATAATTTGCAGTACGTTAATTTTGTATTAATTGAACATTATTGTATTTGAATATTTAAAAATTGAAAACATTTTTATAATTCCAACTTATAAAGTAAAGTAAAGATTAGTTTTTTGTTTCTACTTAACTAATCTGAATTTTTATTTATTTACAAAGTCAATTTCAATTTTATCATTTATTTCTTGTCGTTCAACTGATTCGTCTGAACTCTAAGAATCCACATATCCTCAGAAGTTGACTTCTGGGCAAGGGCGATCCCAACACTGCGGGTGATTAGATTACGTGGGGTAAGGGTGGCCAATATATGTAAATATAGTAATAATTGCATTTGGAAGTAATCGAGGCGTCACAAATACAAACATCAAAGATTATGTTGGAGTGTCTACTGACCTTTTTGTCAGATATCAGGATTAATAATAATTCAATATTATAATTAATGTAAATAATTATTAATGCACTTCTAGATATGTTAATTCTAGTAAATAACGTCTTTGTTTATGCCATCTCTGGAATTTGTTAACTGTGTAACATCTATTATGCTTTATGCGCCTTCAAGGTGAAGAAACCTATTATCATTTCTCATTGATATTTGGCTTTTGATTAACCAAATATAACAAACTTGTATTTTTTTTTATTTCAAGACATTTATACAATATTTAATAACATTTTGCTTGAGGTCACATATACCACACCTAGAACTGGATTTTTTTTTTGGACCTTTGTTACTTAACTCATAGACTTATGTTGTAAATCGTATCTATTACCACCGAGTACAAAATAGTCATAAACATAGGAAATATGCATATTGAATGATAAATAGTTTCCTAGCCAAACGGTACATATTTAAATTAGCTTCAAATATATTACAATTTCCATGTGTTATAATAGGTACTTATTGAAATTTATAAACCTATATACATATATTATGGATTTTATAAGAACTTGCATGCATTCTTTATATACGTCAATAAACTTTTGATTGAGTAGTTTTCAATAGGTATATTAAAATTGGAATTGACAATGAGCGAGATATGAATAGTAGGTAAATGATATGGCCATGTGTTTTATGGTAGATATTTTATGTCAACTGATTCTTTAAGGATAAAATTGGTTTATTTACAATACGAACTGTATAGGTTCCTACCCACTTGTTTAACTGACCTTATGTGCAATCCCCGCTCACCTGTGTATTCTGTTTCATTGTTGCCAGTGCACTTACTATATGAGATTTTATTCTATCGTCACACCTACAGACTAACCCCTCCAACTTCCATTCATAAAACCCACACTGCGACCTTATTTCTTAACTTTTACCAGATACACGTTCCAAGATAACATAGACATTCATTAATGTTTTTATTTACGATATTTTTTCTCGTCCAATGCCATGGTGGATTTGTGTACAAGAAATAACAAGTACAAAATACAGGTTTCCACACTAATAACCGAGAATCTATGTTTCGATATCGAAAAATATCGAGACCGCCAGATGTTCGTAGATCGCTGGATATTTTCGAAACGAGCTGATTGCCACGTGCGACAAATTTTCGGCATAAACAAACTTTCAATTGGAGTTCAAGTGAATATTGAAAGCATACGGGCAGCGATCACTTGTAAAAAGGCACAGAAAAAAAAACTGTTGTAAGAATCTGGTTTGGGTTAGGTTCAACTCGACAGATTAACTTGAGAAAATGGCGCGATGTTGAAGGACAGTTATGTTTGGAAAAAAATCAACGATGAATGTTTCCGGTCTCTTATGGTAATATGGCTTGAAAGCGAGAACAAGGTATGAATGACATCATGATTCAGAGTTGTCCGACGGGTTTAGCGAAGACGTTATTAGAAAATAAATACTAATTTTATATTTGCATGCTTCAATAGAAAGAATCGCCTATTAAAGTCGTATTTAATTGACGACATTTGCATATAGTTAAAATTAAAAATTAATTGCACTACACCATATCTCAGAATAAGAAGGAATGACTCAAATATTCCGTTAAAACCAGGAACAAAGAGCTTAGAAATATAATTTACCGCACAATACGATGTGATATGTAAAACAGTTAAGAATTTAGTAATTTGTTAATAACTTTTAAATTTTATTTATTATTTGTTTATTAACGACTTTTTCGTAAATAATATTGCAAATTTAAATAATTCGACCCAGCATATTTCTCAATATCACTACTTTTTCTTTCAGTACTGTTGACATAGCAGAAATGTTTACGTAAAAAGCACAAAATATCTAAAGTATCATCATTCAAAGAACTTCTAATTTTATTGTTCGTATAACCAGGAGCTTAGAATTCCCTTTCAGCTTCTATGCTCGTTGGTGGAATGGTTAGCAGATAATTATATATTCCTCCAGTTTCATTCAAGGTCATCTCCATTTTTGAGTATCAAATCATATTTGTTCTTGGAATTAATGTTTCTGTCAGGGGTCCAAAGTTCTGAATTGAGTGTTTGAATGTTGATAGCGGTTCAGCATCGTCTAAATTCTTGCTAATGATATCACTGCACCAATGAAAATGTTTCATTGGCATTATCGGCATTTTCTAAATCATCAAGATACTTTGAGGGATCCTGAAGATTAAAATATGTTTGTAAGGTTTGTACGTCGTTGCTTAATTCTCTTTTTTTAATTAAGTTAATACCTTTTCAGCTAACGCTGTTTTTTTGGGTCTGTAATTTTCTATTGTGAAACGGTGGTTTATTTCAACCGTGGCTGCATACTAATTGGCTCCGGCGGTCAAATTTTAATCCTCTTGTAAAAAAAGGTTACAGGTATTTTGGCTCTGAAAATATTTGCTAGTTGGCTCCCGTTAATCCTCCACGCAGGGGATTAACGTGGAAATTTAAAATGTCATTTAGAAGCAATAAAACTGTGTCATTAAGAAAAGAAAGTGAAATAAACAAATACCACCCTCTTATAAATAAATCCCAATTCTAGTTCTTGAAAAATTTGAGATCCGTGATTGGTTCAAAATTTAAGGGTTGTACATTGTTTTCTGATATAAATTAAAAATTAGGACTATGAAAATTAGTTTACTTTACTGTAAAAATGGAGTGTATCGATAAAATGTTGATTGAAAAAGGGAAATCTGTAAAAGTTTTAAATAATTTTAAATATGATTTTCACAAAATGTTGTGCGAGAATGTACAAAGATGGCAAGTGGATGAAATCGTTAATTAAAACTCAGGGTTCAAATGACTCCATAATAGAACATAACGACGTACATAACCATGATCCTGTATAAGTGTAGAAACTGGAAATCGTCAAAAAATAAGCAATTCTGTTAAGAGAAAAGGAGTTGACGACATTTGTGAAACACCCATGAAGATCCTTAAGCAAGAACTGAAAATGTGCCACGTTGATACAATACCTGTGAAAGGTGTAAACTTAATACGAAACTGTATGTACCTACAATGGTCGGAAAAGTGTGATTCAAAAAATTTCGAAAAATGTAAATGATGTTCATGATGTTTTGAGTAGTATAGACATAAAAACAAATAAGGGAGAATTATTTCTTCGTCAAAACGATGTTAACAACAATTTTATGGATTTTGCGTGCGAAACAAACCTAATTAAAATGTCAACAATTTATATTTAAAAGTGCAACAAATTTTTTTTATCAACTATTTACTGTTCGTGGTCTGGTAAATGATCACTATATACCCCTTCCTTTTTTTGTTATCGAACATTCATTCTCATATTGCTGTTTTTGAGTTTCTAAAAAACGAGTGTATAAAATTAAATTTGTATTTCAAGCCTATATATCTGTTGATGCCGATTTTGAAATAAACATCCACAAAGCAGTCTACAGTGTTTTCCATCTGCTGTAGTAAAAGTATGCAGATTTCATCTGGGTTAATCATGGTAAGCCAAAATGTTAAGTTCGAAAGTAATATAATATATTATTTCATGTTCTGTACAATTGTAGGTGACGTAAAATACAAGAACTATGGCTATGCTCAGAATATTTGCAAGATTCTGAAATTGAAAAATATCTCCAATACATTTTCGGGCATCCATTTTTGAAACCAACTGCTGTGGGAGACTGCTTCGCCTTGGACTTTGCCGAAATTCAGCCCGACACCAATAAAGTTAAGGAATATGCAGACTATCTGGTGGCACGTACATTTCTGAAGAAGCACTGTTTTTACCACGTCTTTGGGCAGGATGCAGTTCCTCATTGGAGCAGACCACGAACGCGTGTGAATCGTTTCATTCCAAGTTTAATTCCCTTTTTTACACATTTTAATATGTACTAGTTTGTTGGAATTTTAAAAAATACTCAAATTGACACGTACATTAAAGTCTTCGGCTCATCAACTAAAAAAAAAAGTGTACAGGAAAAAAAAATTACAGAAAGATTTTATTGGCAACAAAATAGAATTGTTAAAAAAAATGTAATTGCAAATTTTTAATTTGTCAAATGCGTATCGCACAGGTTCAAACCATAAATTGTCTAAAATATCATAGCTACATATGCACATACTTTATACATTTATTTTATGCTTAATATTTTATTTCATTTCATTTAATCTTTCAAACACCTGACAGCCAACTATTATATGAGCCGGAAGCCAAAAGTACAAAGTATGGGAGCTAACTTATCCACCATCCCTTCCTGAAAACTGACCGCGGGAGCCAACTATTATGTTCGCTCAGCCGTAGTAGATTAGCATCTTGCCAACCTAACACTTCTACTGCCAACTTGATTGGTTGAAGAGCTTTGTCAGTATCACTTATTATTATGTATTCATTTTCTGTGATCTAAAAATCAAAAATTAGATCCTAATTCGAAATTAGTCAAAACTTGGGAGATACATGGTCTTAATTGAAGAAATCTTCTAAGCTACTCCTACGAGTTTTGCGGTCTAAAAGAAAACTCAGTTCTTTCCCGAACTCTTGCTTTACCTAATTCTGTACAAAGTATTTCTAGTTAGGAATCTTTTCAACATAACTACAATTTTTGCGCACTTTTTGTATCACGTTTTTATAATCTGATGATTATAAAATTTGTCCATTTCATCTTCATAATCAGAATCTTCTGTATCATCATCATCGGCCTCTGGCTCTGCTGCTGGTATTATTTCTTTCTTAGATGAATAAATAACGTCTAATATAGCCAACTGCAAGCCATGAGCTTAGCAAAGTTGTTGAGCAGAGCCAATCAATTGTCCAATTTTTTCCATTACGCTATCACCGTCAGTCGTTAGATAAAACTATTTTGGTTTGGTGTAGAGACCAAATTCTCGCCGTTTTTTTCTTGAAAATTTTTACACATATGTAATTCAACTGGCGGATTTCCAAATATACGAACTAGTCCAATGTTCCAAAATACCGGTTTTCCACCAATAAATGCATGCACATTTAGATTTAAATATCGCATGTTACGATTCGATGTTCATTCATCGAAAGTAATACTAAATTTCTGGTTATTTTGTCTTATCAACAATGAAAACTGTTGAATCAATTATTTTTTCACTTCAGTGTCATATTTAATTACCATTTCTTTGATGGGATTGGGGGATTAACAACATACAGACTTTCCAAACAATGACCGTTTAAAGTGACGAAAACTTTAAATGGCAATCCATCTTTAGCCACCATACGTGACGAACGTGCGATATTTTGGCATTCTGTAACGATATTTTACAGACTTTGTAATAAATTTCGGAATCACTGACAATTCATTTTCATATTAGAAAAAGTAACATAAACAACGTTCTAGATCTAAATAAATGATAACTAAAAATGTACGCGTATGTTATTGAAATTAAATAACAGTAAGTATATACATATTTACATTATCTCTTGCGATATATAAGGTATATATAATAAATTTTAAAAACCCCTCAGGCTATCTACGCCGATGTAGAAAGAATTTTACTCATAAATTCCTTATTTTATGGCCATTTTTTGCTCTCATTCTTCGGTTCTTCTCGAGCGTAAACAGATGTTGCAGTTCACCATATGAATTAGTGCTATTCAGTAAATGTGTGTTGTTTACATTATTTCTTTGCTCCATTGTAACTCCGTCGTAGTTTAACTCGGTCATGTCCGCGCCCTATAATTATGAATATCTGAAATGTATGTGCCAGGACCGTAATGTAAATTTCTTGTATAAAATTTCACAAAAAAATTAAATTTTTCATTTCTTTGTTATTAAGATAACATACAGGTTTGTTTTTGATAGCACTTTACGTTCCTGCCAGTTCTTCTTTTTATGCCCCGGACAGTCTGTATATGCTTCTTGTTTTTGTAAATTAATTTACTAATGGTGCATCTTACTCGAAAGGCTTTGTTTTGAAATTTCAGCATTTTGAACAGGAAATACAATCATCATTACCCTTGTAATTTTTTAATTCTGCAGAAATTTTTGTTTCGAATGAGGAAGTGTATAGAGACGAAAGTTAATTAGATTATATCGTCCGTGGTTTTATTGTATTTAGACAGATGTTCCGAAAATAATTTCTCTAATTTTACGGTACTGCGCTTAAAGTGCTATCATCCAATTACGCGCAAGACATCCGGCCTTGTTACTGCTAATTGTAATTAAAGCGGCCAGACAATTCGAAGATGATGAAGAACTTGCTTGATATCATTAATGAATTTTTAAACAGCAGGGTTTAAAATCCGGTACTTTGTACACCTCAGGTCTATCGTTAATGAATGACAAAATTAATCATTTAAATCGATTATTTATATGCGAAACAGAAAGAGTATAGTAAGGATCAAATAAGGAATAAATACCTTAATAAAATGTAATAAATAAGAGTTGTTTGTACGTACTTTTAAAATATAAAATGGAATACCAGTACATATTCTTTTTGAAGTTATATGTGATCATTAGGGCGCGGACATGACCGGTTTAAACTACAACGAAGTTACAACGGAGCAAAGAAATAACGCTTACTGAAGAGCACTAATTCATATGGTGAACTGCAACATCTGTTTACGCCCGAAGAGTGCCCGAGAATGAGAGCAGAAAATGCCCATAAAATAAGGAATTTATGAGTAAAATCCTTTTTTCGTCGGCGTAGATAGGAGCGTGAGGGTTTTTTAAAATTTATTATATTTACCTTATATTTCGCAAGAGAAATAAATTTTTCAATCATACTTACGTTAGTTTCGTTTTTTCATTGTTTTGACTGTTAATTACGTACTTCGTAATTTTTGTAATATTCTGTTTAATACCGGTTTATTGAATCGACTTCTCCCAATTATCTAGACGTAAGTGTGCACTGGATTTCGTTTAGTTTCAATAACATACGCGTACATTTTTAGTTATCATTTATTTAGATCTAGAACGTTGTTTGTATTACTTTTTCTGATATGAAAATGAATTGTCAGTGATTCCGAAATTTATTATAAAGTCTGTAAAATATCGTTACAGAATGCCAAAATATCGCACGTTCGTCACTTAGCTTTGCTAAAACATACACAAAAATAGTTTTTATGCAGAGAATTTCGATAATTTACAAAATTTCGTTACATGTTCAAATGACAATGCTCGAAGTATTTCTGAGTGCAAGAAACTAACACAAATCCCAAATTTAAAAGATCAGTTGTTATTTCTTCAGGAACACTTTGGAAATTTGCCTAAACTAATCACATATTATGAAAATCGAAATCTCAAATTAAAAGATGGATTAAGCACATTAGACGTAGGCTATTAATAATTTCAAACGTATTCCAAGTGACTTCGGATGTGGCCTTCGGCAAAAGTTAGACGCAGTTTTTAATACAAACCCAGATTTAATAACATTGCGGCAATTGTGTATGCTAAATACGCTGAAATAAAAGAATATTTCCAGTACGCACCTATAACCAGTTGCGATGTAGAAAGGAGGTTTTCTATCTACAAGGATGTACTTAATTCAAAGAGAACAAGTCTTACAGAAGAAAATATGAACAAATAATAAGGTATTTTGTATTTTATAGATCACCAGCCACTTGTTATCCAATTATATAAATAAAATTATAACCTCTTTAAAAATACAACATTTCAATAGTGCGCCCATGGGTGATGAGTCATCAACCTTTCGTCCTTTCGTGTCCGCGCCCTAGTGATCATACACAACGTGTCCCAAATTACCCGGAACAGCTCCACACACTACGGTTTGAAATAGCGATAAAGCAACAGAAAAATATTTAAAAAATTAAACATTGTTCATTCTAGAAAATATTGGTCTTTCTGTAAAGGTAAATTTGGCAACACGTTAATTTATCCTAATAATCGATAAGGTACTAGAGTTGCCCGTATCCATGGAAATAAGAGATAATAATGAATTAAAAATTTTAATGTCAATGACAAATACGATAAATGTCAAAAGAGTCAACGAAGATAAAATCATAATAATAAATTTATAATAAATGTTCAAACTTATGTCCGTGCTGATCTCTGCAAATTTCCACTCTTCTAATTATATTCCCCTGTACTCTTTCTAGCATTTCTCTATGTATTGAACGAGCTGCTTCAAATATCAGGTTAGTTAATTCTGGATCATTTGAAACTGATGTTCTGTCCATAGAGGTGAGATCGGGAGATCTAGCTGGCCAACGAAAAGGTCCACCTCTTCCTATCCAGCTTTCGGCAAATTGCTAATTTAACCAGTTTTTCACCGGTGCTGCATGCTGAGCAGGAGCACTATCCATTTGTTGCCACATATTATTGATTACCGCTAATATAAAAAGTTGTTGATAACAAATATCCCCTTTCATTTAATTATGAAACTGAAATATAATCATTGACAGAAATTAAGGAATACTATAGGAGAAGAAGACACAATACCTTTAATTTTAATAGATTGAAATACTATAGAGCCGTGCTGAAATCTAAGACTCAGAATGCCTACCAGAAATATTGTGAGAGGATTGAGTTGTCAGTTAGGGCAGAAATGAGGCTGCTTTTTGATCTTTTGTCAGGAATAGCAGGAAAAGTCTTGTAGGTACCGATAGCTTCGTCTATATAATTGTACAATTGGTTTCTTTAGGAATGGCCGGTGTGAGTTTAAAAACGCTGCGCGTATCTGTCGATAGTCACATTCTAATTGTATGGATGTCTGGTCTTGAAAACACACTAAATAAATATCTCCAAAGAGTATTTATATTTGTTGAATGCTGCTCATTGTATAATTTCTTATTTACATTCCTTTCCTCTACTTCCATAATAATATATTCTGGATTATAAAACGAACCGGTTTAGCTTCCTAAAATAATTTAAATAACAGGTGACCCTGATTTACTGAATTTATTTCTATTTGCTTAGTTCAACAGATAATATACCCAAATGCTTTTGAAAAATATCTTTAGTTTTGTTATTATAACTCATACTTTATTTTTAAATTAATTCAAATAAAAAAAATGAGGTGTGGCCACCACACGACTTTCTTATACGTATGAGCGTTTCAAATCATACAATTTTAAAAATTATTTTATACAAAAATTATTCAAAATCCTATTCTAAGAACTTCCAGTCTCTTAGTAAATCTCTACAGGATACATACTTTGTGAGATATTTGCAAAAAAATGCTACTCGCCAAGAGTAAACGTATTATTTCCGGTCGGAATTTTGAATTTTCTTTTATACAAAAAATATTCCAAATCCAACTCTAAATACTTTTATGCTCTTGATAAATATATATAGAATGCATAATTTACGAAATATTTGCAATAATCGCTATTCGATAAGAGTAAAAGTGTTACTTCCGGTCCGAATTTAAAATTTTTTTTTATACAAAAGGTATTGAAAATTAAGTTCTAAATACTTTTATACTAGTAACGTACCTGTCTAAAAAGCATGACTTGCGAAATATTCGCAAAAAACTGATTTTCGATAAGAGTAAAAGACCTACTTCCGGTAGGAATTTCGAAAAACTTTTTTAATAAAATTCTTTTCAAATTTAATTTTGAGTATATATGAATTCTTTATAAATTTCTTTAAACTTAGTAATTTACAAAATATTGGTAAGAGTGGATTTTTTCACTGAAGTAAACTACTACTTCCGGTCTGCCGATTTTACTGAAAATCTAATCAGATCTCAAGAGGGAGATAATATTGAAATTTTCATCATCACAATACTTCCTTATCCTACGTATAAGAAAATAAAAATAATGAGTTTAACCGTTGATTGAAGGAATACATAAAGATGCGCCACTATAGCACTGAGCGTAGCCAAAACTGGAACCGAGATCTATACGACTGCATCAGTCGTTTGGATCCGAGATTCGAAACAGCCCGAGACAGCGATGATGTTTCTCGGCAAGGGGTTTGTGGGACGACTTAACGGAAAGACGCGCTGTTTTACTATAGCGTTGCGCATCTTTTATATTCCTTCAATCAACGATTTAACACCTTGTCTTGTGGTTTATTAATTAAAGCAATATTTGCCTTTATACTTTCTTATACGTAGTAAGGAATTATGATGCAGATGTCCACGTTTTAAGGTCGCCTGATACCGAAAAAGTGGCTTTTGGCAAACGTCTCTCTCTCGCCCTCCTTCCCTCTCTCTCTCTCTCGCCCTCTCTCACTCTCTCTCCCTCTCCCCCCCTCTCTCTCTCTCTGTCTGTCTGTCTGTCTGTCTGTGTCTCAGTGTCCAAACGGCTACAGCTATCAATACCAAACTTTAATAATCTTCCTCTTGAGATCAGATTAGATTTTGAGTAAAATCGGTAGACCGGAAGCAGTAGTTTACTTCACTAAAAAAATCAAAATTTACTAATACGTCGTCACGTTTAAACTAATTTCTAAAGAATACAAAAGTACTAAGATGTGAATTTTAGAAAGACTTTTTTGGGCATTTCTAGTGGAAGTAGGTCTTTCTACCTACCGCGAAAAGCGGTTTTTAGCAAATTTCTTACAAATTATTCATTTTGTACAGACTTATTTAGAATACAAAAATATTTAGAACCCGAATTGGAACAATTTTTGTATAAAAGAAATTTCAAAATTCGGACCGGAAGTAACACTCTTGCTTTTATCGAATAGCAGTATTTTGCAAATATTTCGCAATTATGCATTCTATAGAGATTTATTAAGAGAATAAAAATATTTTGAGTTGGATTTGCAATAATTTCTGTATAAAAAAATTGTCCAAAATTGGGACCGGAAGATACACTTTTAATCAGAGGTTTATTTTATAAAGAGGCAACTTAAAATTTGATTTGGAACAAATTTTGTATACACATTTCGGATGTCACATACGTATAAAAAAGTCGTATGGTAACTACACCTCATTTTTAGATATAGCTCTCTAAAAAAATTAAAACATATTCTAAAACAGCAAAATTTTGCATTTCGTATTAATTAATACATTATAACATGATTTAATGTATTTAGTGATATTATAAACTTATTCTTACAAGTTTATAACAAAAAATAATACATATATACATACAAGGTCCCATATTTGAACTTCTGTGCAATTAATGGGTAATCATGTAATAAAATTTAATTAGGATTGTAAAATTAATTTCTCTAACCTTTACCAGAATAAATTAAAACAAAAATTGTAGCAGATATCAAGTTTTTAGTAATTAATATACAGGGTGAGTCATTAGTAGCCGCTTCTTCGATTGCTCTTTTGTGTTTTAAATAAGAGAAAAACAATTAGTGGAAGATCCATGGTTGCTTGTGGCGCATATTGTAAAAATACTTTAAGCTCTGGCGCATTTCCGGTTTTACAGGAAGTGCACGTTGCTTAATTTTTTTTAATGACTCACCCTATATATTTTTGTATTTTCTTGTACTGCTTTAAATTGTCTGTTCGATTGCTTTTTCTTTTTCAAAATTGAGCCAATAGTTCTTGAATTATTAATTTTTTTTGAAAATATTTGACCAAAACAAGTGTTCAGAAAAAAATCATTTGCACATTGTTTTTAAAAGTAAAAACATTAACTTTGTTGTTGCTTGTAGCCAAGAAAATTCTGCATCATTTGGTAAAGTTGCACTCGACAATACCTCACTGAACTTTGTTTTTTCAAAGCCTACTTCCTGAAATTTTCACATACCAAAAACTTATATTTTTTAAATGGAACACCCAGTATTTTATTGAGTCATTTTGTTCCTTTTTTTATTCTCTTTCATTTTTGTTTACAATATCCTATACTTATCTTTTGTAATTTCTGAGATAATCACTATAGGAGCTATTAGCGATCAATTAAAGAACTACGAGCGCTGTTGTTCTATGCACCAAAATATTCGTTCAACCAATGGAGGGCAGGGATGGCGCCCGACATCCTTAGTCAACTGTCAAACAATATAAATGTTATATCCAACTATCCCAAAAGTAATAATTTTATAGAATGAAGAGCATCACATTTCATTTTTTTAATTCCGGCAATGTCCAGTTGCATTTTTGACACTGTTGGTTAACATCGAAATAAAATAAAGGTTATGTTTACTAACATATTTGAAGAGGTCTTCAAAAAGTTTTGAAAATCCGTCCGTAGATAGCGAAGATACTCTTCACCATTAACATTTTCATCAAAGAAATAAGGTCCAATTATGTAACTACCCACTATTCCTCCCCACAGTTTTAATGACCAACGATTTTGAAAGTTTACAGGTGTGATAAAATGGGGGATTTTAAGTGTTATAATAATGGAAATTGTGACGATGAACGTATTCACTTTAATAGAGGGTGGCTTCGTTGGTAGACAACAAAAAGTTGAGAAAGCCAGGATAATTTATCTGCTGCCAATTGACAAAAATGTAAGCGATTCTGAAAATTTCTTTCATCTAACCCTGTGTATAAATATGCTACGGGTGAATTTCATATTTCCTAATTATTCTGGATTCTCAAATTTGACTTACATCTAACTGACGACTAATTTTCGTAGTACTAGTATGGAGGTGTTCGACTACACTCGCAAGTACCATAAACGTCTTATCCTCACCAGTTATTGCTTTTTCTGCACCTTCTTTCATATTCAATGCTTTCTGTTCACTCAAACCGTCCACTTTATATTTTCGAAGGTTTCTGGATTCGGTTGACTTCTACCAGGGATCGCTGTGCATAAAGTCTGGATACTAGCAAAAAGTTTCTTTCAGATTCACCCAAAACGTCAATCATATCTATTAACTCTTCATAAGAATAATTCATTTGGATGATAACTAACAGTGATGCTTTTGTAAGTTTGAAATAAATGTATATCCACTTTCTTCAACAGTTGACTGAGGCAATCAGCCGCATTCCAGCCTTTATTGGACGAAAATTTGGGTGAATAGAACAGCGCCCGTAGTCTTTAATTGACCGCTAATTGCTCCTATAGTGATTATCTCAAAAATTACAAAAGATAGGTATAGGACATTGTTAACAAAAATGAAAGAAACAAAATGACTCAATAAAATACTAGGTGTTCCATTTAAAAATAATAAGTTTTTGGTACGTGAAAATTTCAGGAAGTAGGCTTTGAAAAAACAAAGTTTTTTGAGGTATTGTCGAGTGCAACTTTACCAAATGATGTAGAATTTTCTTGGCTACAAGCACCACCAAAGTTAATATTTTTACTTTTAGAAACAATGTGAAAATGATTTTTTTCTGAACACGTGTTTTGGTCAAATATTTTCAAAAAAAATTAATAACTCAAAAACTATTGGCCCAGTTTTGAAAAAGAAAAAACAGTCAAACAGACAATTTAAAGCAGTACAAGAAAATCCAAAAATATATAGTGTGAATCATTTAAAAAAATTAAGTTCCGTACATTTCCGTCGAAACCGGAAGTGCGCCAGAGCTTAAAGTATTGTTACAATATGCGCCACAAGCAACCATGGATCTTCCACTAATTGTTTTTTCTTTTATTTAAAACACAAAAGAGCAATCGAAGAAGCGGCTACTAATGACTCACCCTGTATAATAGTAATTAATTAATAAAGAAATTAAAGAAAATGGTTATGTGATTTTGGTCTTATAGTTTGTTTCCTTTTCGCAATAATAAAAACCTTAGTACGACATATAAAATCCATTATCGTCCATATACTCTTGCATTCTTGATTGCATAGAATTCATTAAAGTTACACATAAGTTTCTTCCTCTGAAATGCTCCCATACAGATTGTGCATATTGAGTAATATTTTCTATATTAAGTTGAACTCTATCATTATTAGCATTCCTATTCGGCACAATAGCACTCCACATATTTTCAATGGGATTCGGATATGGAGATTTTGCCGCCCAATCAAATACTTCTACGTTATTTTCGTTAAATAAATAAAAAAAAATAAAAGAAAGTAAGAGTGTTACTTCCGGTCCGAATTTTGATTTTTTTTTATATAAAGATTATTCCAAATGTGGCTCAAACAATTTTGTGTTCTTAATAAATCTGACTAGAATGCAAAATTTGTGAGATTTTCCAAAAAAAAACAGATATTTGATGAGTAGAAGCATTACTTCCGGTCCAAATTTTAAACTTTCTTTTATAGAAAAATTGTTCCAAATGTAGTTCTAATTACTTTTGCACTTATAATACATGTATATAGATTGTATAAAAAAAACTGCTATTCGATAAGAGTAAAGTCTTACGTCTGGTCCGAATTTTCAAATTTCTTTTATACAAAAGTTGTTCCAATTCGGGCTCTAAATATTATTGTATTCTAGATAAATCTGTAAAGAATCAATAATTTGTAAGATATTTGCTAAAAACCGGTTTTTGGTAAGATATGAAGGCCTCCTTCCGGTAGAAATTTCAAAAAAAGTCTTTCTAAAATTCACATTTTAATGCTTTTGTATTCTTTAGAAATTTCTCTAAACTTAGTAGTTGACGACGTATTAGTAAATTTCGATTTTTTTAGTGAAGTAAACTAATTCAAAATATCAGTGTTGATCGTGAAAAATATAATTTTTAATAATTTTAAACATTCCCTTATTAGAGAATATAACAATTTTTACTTTTTATAAGAAAAACATGGGTTGTTATAATACTAAATTGTTTAAGTATTATTTTAATTTTCAGTTAAACATTGTTATTTTAAATAAAAAGCTGTAACATCTAAAATAAATACAAATCACTTCCAGAAAGAATAGTAACAAGTCCAAAATTCCATAAAACCAAGATTTAATGAAAAATAGTGGATCTCCCTGTAGAAATCAAAATAAAAGACTATAGAATAAAATAAAAGCCAGAAAGATATTGAGGAAGATAAAAATGATTTTTTCTAATAAAGTACCTAGCATGAACGTTATCCCTATCAGACAATAAATTATTATGAATAAACACAAATATTTCAAATATATTGGCTTATAGTATATGGCCGATGTAGTTTCTTTTACAAAGCAATTTAATTCATAACGTAATACAATCTTTTTCTTTTAATTGTATTTAATATTTAATTATATATAATTTTAAAAGCAAGGCATTCAAAATATGTGTTTCATTCGTTACTATATATATGACATGTATATTTCGTGCAGATTGTGGAAAATAAAGTATTTAAAAACTTCAGAAAATATAAACCATACTCATATTAAGTACAATGGCTTATTCATGCTATACATATAAGATTTACGATGCATGTTTTTTGCTTGTCCCGTTCTTAACTCGAACATTAGAATGTTACTATCGTAGAATTTGGGGATCTATTTTCAATTTACACCGGCCATTTGAAAAGAAACCAATTGTACATTACTATTCTGGGGACTCAAACATAGCTAATGGCTTTGCAAAATATTTTCAAGCAAATTTTGGTGGGGCTTCCATGTATAACCCCGATTTTGGCGATATCCCTGGTAGGCATGTGAATGTGCAGAAAATATCTGAGCACGAAATTGCCATGGCGATAAACACAGTGAAACCTAAACAGTCAATGGGTTGAATATATATTTATATAAGACTTATGCCGAATTCTTAATAGGTCTTCTAAAACATATTTTTAATCTTTCTTTTACAACTGGAGTGTTTCCTAATGAGCGGAAATTATCAAAATTTTGCCGATTTTAAAGTCGGACATTGCGATATCTATGACGAATTTCTGTTTTTTTTCTGACGAATGTTAAATCTACGAGCACTTCTTACGTGATAGAGTCTATGATCAAGGTAGGTCCGCAGTTTGTGGTGAACAGCATGGGTTTATGAGGGGCAGATCTATAAAATCGATTTTTTTAGTTTCTCTGGTGAACCGGGTAAATCATGATGCCCTTCTTTTAAAGTTACATGATTTGTTTCTTTTAATGAGTTGATTGGTTTGTTCCCGTCATATATGTCTGTAACAGGAGACGATTTGTATGTTATAATGGTTCTTTATTTCAGTCATGTATGGTAATTTTTGGAGTTCCACAGGATAGTAACCTGGGCCCGCTATTATTTTATTTGTTAATGACTTATCTGCAGATTGTAATATTTCGAAATGCTTACTCTTTGACGATGATTGTAATATCTATGCTGAAGTAAAATCTTTTCTGAATTATATACAATTACAGGATGCCTTAAATAATCTCTGTCTGTGGAGTCAAAACAATAAGCTTGATCCAAATGTTCTCAAGTGTACAGCGGTAAGATTTTTGAGGAAAAACTGCACATTTCTTTATGACTATTAACATAACGGCTTGCTTTTGATGCGTAGAGAGATTTAGTTGGGGACCTGAGCATTGCTTTCCATTAATTGATATTTTTAATCGGCACATTAATATAATTACTAACGAACCTTGGTTTCATAAGACGTAACTCCTATGACTACAACGTAAAGTCAACCATTATCTTACACAAAGCGTTAATGCGCTCCAAATTGGAGTGCCCTTCCTCAATATGGTCTAAGCAAAGACGGATTCAAGGTTAATTGAGAAAGAGCAAAATGAATTATTAAAGTTTTTTTTATTTCAGGAGCCACCAGTGCAATCATCAATCACTTCTTTATACTCTTACGTTAGATTCTCCTTTTAAATGTTTTCAAATTCTCTAGCTATAGGAAAACAGCAAAAATAATTTATATAACTTATGAACGAAGTATACAATAACGAGAAAAAACAATATATTATATGTATTAGTTATACCAAATCGTTTATTCATTAGTAACGAAAGGGTATAAAAATTGATACCTAATTTATCCCCGCCTATAACATGAAAGTAAGGATGTGAACCTATTATTTTGTATCTAAACATAAATAAGAAAAAAGCACCTTCTTTCGCGATAATTTAGGGAATATTGCCGGGAAGCAAGAACTGCTTTTTCAAAACATTGAAGATACATTCTGATCATGTCATAAGCTTCAACGTAAGAATATGACATTTTACAAACTTAATAATTATGTGCAGGTGTCCAAAAAGGGTTAATTTGCTAAATACCTACAAAAAGTTTATCTTTACATTTCGATTTTCATGGCCCACCTTGGAAATCTCATAATAATGTAATTCAGATCACGGTGCATGCAATATTGTATGATGAAAATTAAAAAAAAAAACTTTACACTGTTCAGTATTATTATTATTTTATTTCAGTGTTGGAAAAGCCCAGAAATGATATTTAAAAAATAATAGCTAGAGAATTTGAAAACATTTAAAAAGGGAATTTAACGTAATATATGCAATGAATTAAAAAATCGATAAAAAGATTGAAATGAATACATTCATGGAAGGAAAGGAAACATACACTTTCTAGTTACCCTCCTAAAATTAAAATTAAATTATTACTCCCAATAAATAAATAAATTTATATTTAAAAATTTTATTTTTCTGGATTGTCTTCGTATGAGTATATATTCGTCAAGAAAAAAGGCCGCAACTTCCGGTTTTCATAATTCTTTTCCGTTTTTTATGTGCTTCAATATTACGAT
The DNA here is from genome assembly GCA_963170755.1 of Amphimallon solstitiale. Lineage (NCBI taxonomy): Eukaryota > Metazoa > Arthropoda > Insecta > Coleoptera > Scarabaeidae > Amphimallon > Amphimallon solstitiale. Next base: position 84,235,445 of record OY720681.1, on the reverse strand, counting down.
ATTAAAAATATAACGTTCCATTTAAAATTTTAAAGAAAAAACAAGTAATATACATAAATTAAGAACAGCGCCCGCTGTTATTTTTTCTGACAACCACGTAATTTCGTTTTATATACTTTTCAATTCTTTGTAAAATTCTCTATCTAATGAGCCCGGAAACATTAAAACCCGTCGAGGCAAAGCGAAATTATACCCACTTTTGTACTCGGACATACTCTCCACCACCCTCCCCTTCGTGTGACACTTAGATCAAAAGGTTTCAAATAAAAATTGTATAGGAACGTGCGAAAATATTGCTAATAAAAATTTTAATCTACCTTAATCTAGAATTTTAGAAAAAAATATCGAATTTTTAATTCGTCTTGAGGATTGCTTCCCCTTGCGATCATTTTGGAAAGTTAAAAATATTTTTGCTGAAATTCCCGTGGTCCATTTTACTATCAAGATTTTTCCGCCATGTTGTATGATAAAGGGTTGTCGAGATATGGCTGATGGCCGAGCTTAAACAGACACCCGGTATACATGTAATGTAACTAAATATCAATATTTAATCCTATATAGGAAAATATTAAACTCAGCAGCAACAACTATACTTAATGAAATTCCCGCTGCTCAATATTTTAAGCATATTTCGAAACCGAAAAGAGTAAAGCCACTAATGAATTCTCATTTAAAAATAGACTACTATAATAAAATACATTTGAACATTTAAAAATTAAGCATTTTTGATCGGACTAACATTACATAACTAATTAACAAATTAAATATTGACCAACGAATGGAAATAGGGATCCATTATATCAGGTTTTTAATATGCATACGAGTATTTAGAGTGTACGTATCTCGGATGGTGGGCGACTGAAGGCGCCAGCAACTCTGACGCAACTTTCATCAAGTCATCTATGGCACGCGCGCCGGTTACTTGTATCTCTTGCGGTCTGCGCGGCGCGTTCGGAAAGATTTTGATTTGCGGTTACTACTCTTTCGTGGGCCCACACATTTAACTGTACTTTTATGTGGTCATATTACTTATACATTAAAGATTACGTATTAACTTGATCTAACGCTGAAATGTAAACTTCGAATTGGATTCTCAATATAGTCGTTCAGATTACTTACCACAATAATAGCTTGACTAATTTAAAAAGAGCATTAAGACGTATTACTACCTTAAAAGTAGTGTTCGCTATCCATTTTATCACTTACGAAATAATACGTAAATGTTGCTTTAGGTGATCGAAAATAGATATGTCAATGTGAGTGTTTAGCTATTAATTCAATGGAAGGCATACAAAGTGATAAAAAGTTCTAAAAAAATGTACTGCATTCACCATAGATAGTGTGGAAATAAAGGATAAATTCAGTAACTTCGTTAATATAGATTTTTTATTATGACGGCAGAACTAGAACACATCAATATATATTGTTGTGAACCTTAAGTAATTAGATGAATTATTTAAGATAAGAGAAAAATAAAATATAAAAGAAAATGTTGTGTTAAGAATTAGTTTAGTTATAGTGTACGCGGTACGCGTTATAGTTCAATTAAATATTATTAAATTAAATTAAAGGAGTTAAAATAATTCATGAAATAGACCAAGTGACATAGGCTAGAATGAATCATTTAAGTAATATAGGTTGCAGATATAAATATTCAATAGAGGATATATATTATAAATTTTTATTTAGAAAAGTTTAAATATTAGATATACAGAGGTCATTGAAGTATAATACAAATGATAAAAAAGTGGACCAAGAATTATGATGATAGACGAAAGGTAAAAAAGAGTAAATCATTTAAATGCCATAAAATTATATGAAGAGAATAAAATTAGATATGCCAAAACAAATGACATCTCAAATAAAAATATAAATTTTGATGTAAATAAAATAAATTGATGGATGGCTCTAGTATAAATAAAAAGATACTATACATAAAAAAAGAATATAACTAAGACATTCATTACATTAGATATTGAATCGTAAATAAAACATATTTTGTACACTAATAAGATGTTAAAATATATTCTTTATTTCGTATACTTGTAGTTTTATGCTCTTGAAACATCAACAACTCTCATGTATGGTCCAACACCTACAAAAGGAAGTAAAACATCAATAATTTATTTGTAGAATACTAGAATTAACAATCTCACCGAAGACGAGACATTGGTTTGAAAATAAGGAGATGGAAATAGAAACGAGCCTTCCTGACATCGGAAAGGAAGATAGATATCGTCTGCGACATTCTCCTTCTATATCCAATTGAAAAGACTAGAAAACAGAAAATAAGAATATGATTAAAGAGTAATGAATTTATATATAAATACAACAGATGTTTACGTTAAAAGAAAAATAAACAACATGCTTACCTGAAATAGACAGAGGTAAATTTATAAATTTGAACAATAAAGAGTTGCTTTGCGGGCATCGTTTAATAACTGTCAACGGAATGAGTAGATGCACCAATTTAAATTATTTCAGAAGAATATTCAACTAAGAAAGTGGCAGTAGGGTCAACCCAAGAATTAAGTCAGAGGGCGCTAAAGCATCTACATTCATTTGTTCGTTGTTATAAAAACGCGGTACCGAAAGCGAAGGGGAAAGTTCGACATTGGCCTACATTGCGCTAAAACTTAAAAATTTAAAACGGAGTTCCGGCCACATCTTTTAAAATTCTTCATATAGAAAATTGAAATATATAGATATATATATACAGTATATTATCATTAATAGTTAAGATATATAAATAAAATGGAGGACATGTATATCGAAGAATTTGAAGTATTATTTGAACAAACTCAGTAAGTAATACATTATTGGAGTTATAATCATAGAAGTTTTATTTTATTTCTGATAATTAAATGAATGTACACTTGGTTTAAAATTTTGCTTTTTTTTTTATTAATTCGAAGTATTTTTAATGGTGTGCGATCAACCATTGAGGTACTATGTGAAAATGTTTGCCTTAAGTAGATTGGTAGATGCCATTAAAGATTTATACAATCACAGGTTAATAAATTAAATAAACTAACACAAATATATGAAAGTATTTAGATGTGTGAATACGAAGCTGTTAGAGTAGTATGTGAAAATGTTTGCTTCGACCAATTAGCAGAAACTATTTTCAAAATATTCTAAGTAGCAAAACGCTAGATTATCAGAGTAGTGCGTGCAAATGTTGGCTTTGGTGAAATTGTGCTTGCATTGTGTTCAGTATTTACTAACACACTTTTAAATAATAAATGATATCTTGTCAACGTACATCAAATTATTATTATTTCAAATTCATTCCACGATATAAACAATATTGCGTTAAAACCAATTTAAAATAAGAATTATTTAAACAGAATTAGTTTTGCTTATATTGAATACATAAAATAACACTAATTATATTAGTTGTTATAAAATCCTCATAAATGAGATAAACATCAATGTATTGCAAGGTAAATATAAACATACATGAATAAAATATATTCATTATTATTATTAAGATTTATAAATTTTGTTTAATTTCCTTACCCTATTCCATACTGAAACAGATAAGAGAAAGATAGGTAAGCAATGAGTAAACCGCTGTCAAAATCCACGTAAAATTTTAATTTTATGTTGTTATGCTGAAGTCAGATATTATGGTATCATTGTTATTATTGATATTTAAAAGGTAGATATCACAGCAATATGTGTCAGCTTTATTTATTATTTAGAGAAAACTAACTGAATCAGCCCATAAGTCACTCAACAATTAGTAGGATTCAAGATCCTCGAAGCAATTTGACTAAATTTCGGGACACCAATCCGCTGTTTCTGAAAAAAGAGAAATATCTTATCTTATGACTTCAATGCGAAAGAAAAGTATAGGAAGATATACAAAGTAAAAACAGTATCGAAAAGCGATCAACATACATAGTAGTTAAAACGAAAAAGAAGATATTTAAACATTTCGTGTTTCATTTAAAGGATCCGTCATACTGCGAAAATAATACAATAATCAAACGATGTTTGACATTTTTCCGTGAAAAAACAAATTAACATTTAGAATATGCAAATCCTTTAGCTTCACCCGTACTTTTAGCATATACAACATATTCAATAGAAAGCTAATGTTATCAGTGATATTATAAATAAAATAATGATGTATTTAAAATTCATTAGCAATACATGTACATAACCGAGTGACAATATTGAATGGTCAACAAAGATATGCTTGCGTAGATATAAATTACTTGGCTGCAAAGTTACCCTTATACGCCTGTTTACATATATTATTTCTACAAACATATGGCAGGGATGCTAGTAGCTGCCAGAATGATTCTAAATGTATCAAATCATAGATGTGTTATTTTGCATCACGCAAGCTGTCTTCTATTTATTGTATATTTAGTAATAAATAATAAAATCAAAAGGAAGAGTACAAAATTACTTTATGCATTCAAGAATATGTGAAAGGATAATTTAATTTATATTTACTTGTAATTCATTAAAATGTATTAAAAAGGAAATTGAATTATGAATTCAGTACGCAGGCTAATATCATAATTATTATAAAGTTTGAAATCACAGTTTTATTTGTCTATTTATATTCGATGTTTTCCATATTTTTCTATAGAATATGACGTATTGTATTTAAATCCAGATAAGTCGTGGAAGACAAATACTTGTAAAAGTTGGCACAGGGAAACGGGAAATTCCAAATGTAGTATTGGCAACCCTGTGGAGTTGGTGGACAGATGTGAGTGACATCTTTGAGTGCACAGATACTTGCCATTTAGTAACCATGGACCAGTGGGTTAAGTCACAACGTGCATTTGCTATGAAATCATTTTACAAGAATGGTGCAATTGCTGCGCGTTTTAACTTGCCACGCCATCAATGCGTCGGTTAAGAATTTCGAGGAGACGTTTAGCCATATTGATTTAAAGTTTATTCCTTACAAAATTCAAGTTCCAGTCAAACAATGATTGAAATTATTAATGACGTTTTCAATTTTCTTGACAATTTTTTCATGTTGGCTGAGGCTCATTTCCATATCAGTGGATATGTAAATAAGCAAAATTACATATATGGGCACCTGAAAACCCTCGCTAAATGCACGAACGACCATTATACTCCCAAAAGGTTACACAGTTTAGTGTGCCGTTTCACCAGGAGGCGTGATTCGCCCTTACTTATTCGAGGATGAGAGGGTGAGAGAGGGAATGTAACGACAGTAACGTCTGAAAGATATGATCATATGTTCAGCATTTTTGCAGTAGAAAAACCCAAGCGTCAATAGCGACCTTTTTTTGACGACATTCATTGGCCCCCAAAATCACCAGATTTGTCAGTGTGCGATTTTTTCTTGTGAGGGCATCTCAAAAGCTAAGTGTACACAACGCTGCAGTCGCTGCAATTCCGATGGAGTGTTTCAAAGAGCCTTCACAAAATCTCAGCATGCGCTTCCAGGTATGCATACGTTGGAATAGCCATCATTTTATGGACATCGTTTTTAGAAACTGATTTTTTTTTGAAACACTTAACGGCATGTATTTTACTTTGTGTTTTCAACAATAAATTTTTAAATTTGTTTTAGTTTGAACATTTCCCAATCGATGTCTTGCTTGGTATATGACACTTGGGTAATTCTTTTTGAAATATTCAGCAATTAATTGCATCAATATTTAGAAACTGTGTTATAAAGATTGAAACATCGATTCTAAAACAATTTCATAAATAGGGTTACCCAACAACCAAATCAAGAAAACAGTGATGAAGAAGTTGAAACAATTTTGTAAGTATTCGTAGTTCTAACGAAATGTTTGGACACTTTCTCACATATATTGTTTTTAAATCTGATATTTTTATATGTTTTCCGACATTATGTGTAGTATTTGTTGTATTAAAAAAGAAACCTTTTGAAATAAATCAATATTTTGACTTTGATGTTTTGTTTCTGTGCAAGAAACGGACACCTCCATCATCTACAATTTTATTCCCTAAAAAACCAGAAAACACCTTATTTTGTTTAATAAATATTAGTCGCTGACCTCATTTATGGAAAAAATAAGATTCCAAAAATTAGATCCCACTTCGGAGACAGTTTTTATCGATTTCTGAACACTTTCAAAAATAGGAATTGATTGGCTGTTGCACGGGGTCTTTCAATTGTAGGCATCATTGCGTTTTAAGCTGGTTTTTTATTTGATTTTTTAAAGTATGCCTTTGTGGTCGTTACACATTCGTTTTGCAAAACAAATTTACTCTATATCAAAAAAATAAAACATTACATATTGATGATATGTAAAGTTATTATTAACGAATTATATAATTATACGCTTTCTTTTTAATATAATTATGTTATTTGAAATATTTCTGAAGATATGCAGTTATGTCGATGTAAATATTTAAAAAATATATTTAGTTTAACCTTGACCTTAACTGTAGATTGTAAGAGAAAACGGTTTTCCAAGCAAGATCATCTTTGCATGACAAAATTAGCTACATAATTATATATAATTCGTGTAGATTGTAGATGCAGCATTTTATGGCTTTACCATTTCTGTTACAATCAACGAAGTTTATTGATACTGGGTTACGCCATGCTTTAAACAAAACATTAAGGTGTCATATTACGAAATATATGAAAATTAATGTTTCCTGCTGGCTGTTCGGGTTTACGACACAATTAAGATGTAAAGCGTGGCCTATACTCAATGTAAAATTTATTAACTCATAAGACACTGTACTAATTACATAATTTTTCATGTTAGCAAGTGTATAATAGGACAGGTAATATTTGTATTTTATGTATCAAACTGGTTGATTTACTTGGTGTAATTTCGATGCCCTACGTTTTAAAACGTTTTTAATTGCTTACATGAAATAAAATGTTTTCTTCATTTCACAACAAGAAATAACACTGAACAAGAACATTTCCTTTACACATATATATTTATATGTAACTAATTAAAAACGTGCATAATGTGATTAATTATATAACAAATTAACTGGCGATATAATTTGTATCTAAGAATCTTCAATGAAAAGCCCTACACATTTTATATAACGAATATTTACTTATAAGCAGAATTGAAGCATTGATTTGAAAAATTTAAAAAATAAAACAGTTAATACGGAAACAATTGTTCCATAGTAAAATATGGGTCACAATAAAACACTCACACAAAAAAGTAATGAATTAATTTAGATGCTTCTTCACACAATATGAATTGGAGTTAACAACGGATTCTTGAAAATATAAACCAACTACTTGAAAGGTAAACAGTTTGGCCTGTTTTTCAAAGTGACTTGAAAGGTACAATTTTCACTTATAATTACACGAGAGCTTTCTTTTTTTCCGGATAAATTTTCAGCTTTTAACGAAAATTTTTGTTGCTAGGTAACTGTACGAAACAAATTGCCTTTTATCGAAGAGGCAATTTGTTGAGTTCAGTTATCATTTAGCAACTAAATTTGAGTTTAAAAATGGAAAATTTATTCGGAAATAAAAAGAAAGCTCGAATGTAATTCGGTAAGATAATTTACTAAATGTGTAAACAATTACTGAAACATTTATTAGATAGTAATCATACTATTTAAAAATACAGTTATTAAAAACACAGTTCTTATACATTTTGTGAAGATTACTTACAATGAGTTTGCAAATTTTGTCATAACAACACTTCACAACGAACACTATGATGATAAAGTAAGCAAATTGAAGGCAACCAAAGATAGTACGCAAAGCTTAGGGTTGCGTCGACTTCGACATTTCATTTTGACAGTGAGTTCGTTGATTTTATGACATAACGAGTGAAGTATAAGTAATGAGATAAAATAATTCAATTTATTGGATATCAGATGAATATTCTCTTGTTTAATAATGATATTTAGTCTTTCAAAGTAATAAAAAGAATAGTTAATGGTGCTAAACATGCTGAAGGTACTATGTGAGAATATTTGCCTTTAGTGGATTGTTGGGCATCATTAAGTATTAAATAATCACTTAATATAGAAATTCAAATAAATTAATACGAATATGCGGGGATGTTTTTGATGGGCAAATGCTAAGAGACTTATAGAGGTACAATGTGAGAATGTTTACAGCTAGCGATTAGTATGAACTAATTTCAAAGGATTCACGTTGCAATATTCTAGATATTAACAACCGTTATTTTTAAATATAAATATATCTTTTTATATGAGATTTAGACATCTTGTGTAATTCCTTGACCTTATCCCAAGCAAAACTAAATAAAAGGTGAACCAGAATATAAGAAGTAAATCACTGCAAGAACTCATGAGAAAATTTAAAATTGTATGCTGATAGGAACAAGTTAATAAATAAACTATTACAATATTTTTATCATTCATTAGCAAAGTTACATCCACAGCAATATGTCATATTTATAGACCAATAATCCGCAAAATAAACACTTTTATTATTATTATTATAGTAATGTATCATAACAGATATGTTTAAATTGAGGTAGAAATAAATATATTCATAAGTAGAAATAATGATTTATAGTAATAGATGTGAATTATAAACACAAAGTAATAACAAATGACACTAAGACATCTCAGTTAATTCGAACACTACCACAGGAGTACGTACTGCTCTTTATTATTTATTTATTTTCATAACATTCATCTAGAGATGTCTTCCATACTGTATTCGTTTGTATCCTTATTTGGTTCGTTAAATCTCAAATTAGTCTACATCAAAATAAACAATTTTTTTATTGCGACACTTATGTATTACTAATCCACAGTTATTAAAATCGAAATTATCCTTCTCTAAATATGGATTTATTTGTTTATATCCCTCATCCACAATACTTAATTAAAAAGCAGTTGGCTCTGCTAAATAAGGTTGTAAGGGGCCGGCACCACCCACGGATATCCCTTCTACTAACTGTACCACGGCAAGAAAACACCAATAATAACAATCAGCAAGTATTACGTCATCACTACAAGTGTGTTTGGAAAAGCAAAAAACTGCATCATTCCATATAAAGTGAACAGAATTTATTACCGGTGCCTGAGCAAATAATAAATGGATGCCGTAACGCTACGGCTATTCGAAGAACTACCATATTATTCCACATCAACGTGTGTAATATGTATGTATTTTTATGTATATATAAGTTGTTGGAGAAATTGTAATAAAAAAATCTGAGGTGTGTTACAAAACAAATTGCATCTTTCGTTCTTGTTACTAAAATTTGCAAATATGTTTTTGAAACCAATAAAACTGAGTACCTACCAATAAACTTCTTAAGTGAGTTCTTATACTTTTATGGTAACATAATGAAACTTTTGGGAATTGTGTTATATGTATTTCTTCATGTTGAGAGTTTAGTTTTGTACGTACATTAATAATAATAAATGTCTTTATTTCCGTATACATCTGCAACATAAGTATAATAACAATAATATATAATAGCATGTAAGCCAACAAAAGAAAAATAAAAGAATAATAAGAAAAACAGATAGTAATGTAACTGAAATTAGAAGATGAGGTTCAGCTGGACAACCAATGAGGCTGTTTCCTGATTTTCAAGAAGATAAGATGCACGTTACGAAGATTGATATTATTTTCAGTTCTTCATGTTTAGCCAACGGATATCTTTCAGTTTATGCGTTACATGGTCATATTTGCTAAGACAAAAAAGAAAGCAAAGCCAGGCATGCTGAACTCTCTGTATTCTCGCCACATCAGATGACTCTAAGCATGGGGCATATAGTGCTGCAGAAAACCAGGATGGCGAAAGAACCAGACTATGACAAAGCAAAGTTTTCAAGCGAAAATTAATTAAATTTGAAATGTGTAAAGCATTGTATTCTATACCAAAGTATTTAACTCTGTCAACGATCCGTTAGTTAGTTTTGAATTTAATTTGACTAGTCAAAACTTCACACCATTTAGGATTTCCGAATAACACTGACACTGTTTTAGGGGGATTCAGCACAAGACTATGCTACTTCGAGGAACGAATGATCTTATCAATGTCAAACTGAACCCCTGAACAGCACCCGCCCACTCACCAGGATGGAACGAAGTATAAATCTGAGTGTCATCAGCATACATTTCAATTACAGATTTCTTGACCACCTTTGGAAAATACGATGTATAAATGCAAAATAATAGCGGACCTAAAATTGAACCTTGCGGCACACCTCTAGAAATCGCAAGACACTCACACTTACACCCGTCAATTCATACGCACTGAACCCTTCCCACATCAAAACCAATATGACTCAACATAGAAAATAGAATTCGACGATTAATCAATCAATTGACGAGCTTATCCTAAAGAACGCATGTGTCCAAAATTGACTTTTTTGGGTAAAGCAATAAATGTTGTGGTTTGTGTATTTTGTTTAGAAGATTCTACTTTGAGGCGTGCTTTACTTAATATTCACAGAATAAGAATTAGCTTTTGTACTGCCATTTGTGCTAACAGTTTTTGAAAGGAACTCAGCAAACTGGTGGACAAATGAGGTTTTTCTCAAAAAATACAAAAAATTAAACAAAAAAAATTGATTGTTTTATTAGGTAATATTAGACCAAGGTTACATACTTTAATAAAAAGAAGAAGTAATTAACACAAAAAAATTAAACTAAGAAAATTCTTGAATAAAAAATTTATTCAGCACATTTTTTAACCCTGAAAGCCTAATCTTCGTAGCCACTATGCTATTGGCTTCATTGTCACAATAATCTTCTTGATAAGTTGTTGCAGCAAAGGACAAAAATAAATCATCATAAAATTTCTTGTTTTGTGTGACGTGTAATAACTGTAGCAACTGAACCAGATCATCAACTTTTTTCTGATTAATGTGTATATGGGCATCATAAGCCTTATTAAGCAACAACTCGCTTGTTATTTTAACTATGAGCGTACCAAAGAGGAACGTCAAGGTCCAGTGTAACTGTCACGTGTCATTATAGATGGATTGTCTTTCGTAATTTTAAGTAATCTGGCGGTCTTTATCTGAATTGGCGGTTTTGCAGTTTTAAGAAAATATTTATCTGTAGCACCTTTTATGCCATAAATCATGGAAGAATCAACATTTACAACATTAAAGGGCGTTGGCTTATTTCTCGAGGCTTCTATCAGTTTAGTCCAGTCTTGAGGTAGGTTCTTCGATTCGCTCCACCTTTCTCTTTTTCTTTTCAATTAGCGAGAAGTCTTGGTCATTGAGTAAATATGAGTGGCTTCTTACTGGAAATATGTATATTATTTCGTCAAACAGTTCAAGCCCAAACACTAAAATATACAAGAAGTGCAGCATTATATAATTTTTATTTTGCCCCGGGTTTCCGTCGCTGATTAGGACCAACTTTTTGTACATATCATGCATGAGTTTTAAAGTAGTGGAGCGACATAGACGTGACCTCATTTCCACCTCTTTTTGCTTCAAATTCCATATACGTGTACATCGTGGCATTATCGGTGGCTAGGTCATGTATACCTAATACATAATACCACAGTTACCGTGCGAAAAACACAGAATTGGATGGAATGTGAGGTAATAGTTGGTTTTGCATGAAGTTAAAACTTATGCAATATATCTCCTCCGTTTTTGACTTCTTTTTAAAAGCTCTCTTGGCACTGTGAAATGCCTCAGCTTTCCTTAGGTGTACTTCTCTTTCAATAGTAATTGCTGTTATTTGTTCTGGTGTGTTATGTGAATAGTTTAGAATGCTGGAAAGTATCACATTGAGAACGTGCATCCCAGCGTGGACACCCAAATTTTATATTAAATTTGGTTTTAAAAACAGTGCAATACATTTTGTATGGGATATTTATTGAGTACTTCTGAACAAATAGTTGGTGCGTGATATTTACACTCAATTCTGAGAGTAAATAACGTTGGTCGGGACTACGTCTTACAGAATAATGGGATTGTCTTGGTGAAAATGCTATTATGTGTCCCATTATCAAATTGACTATTTGCTCGCTGTACTTTTTGGGACTGTTCTTTTGCTTATCTCTGGACGACATCCCGAAATATTCACAGTGCTTATAAGCCGCGATAGATACACATCCTTCTCATTTTTGTCGTGCATTTGATCAAATTTTGACAACATATTTTCTCTCTCTTCAGCAGTTGTTATTTGAAACATTGATATTTCTTACATCTATAAAGCAAATCCATTACCAGACATACAACAAAAAAATTTAGTTTCTACAATGTTTCCCTTATGGTTTTTATGTAACAATCCTTTTACTTTATAGTCCTTTATCACACTACTTTTATGAACCTTCTTTTCTCGCTTTTTAGGCCATGCATGAGCGTTATTAGAATCTGCATTCATGGTTGTTTAAAGCGTAACACAGACACCACAACTTCTATTATGCCACAGTAATAGGGGAAGTACAGCTATGATGGCACCGTGGCTATGGTGGCACATTACGATTTTCTATGATATCTCGATTGCTATGGTTACAAAGTATGCAGTCATCAATACATTAGTGTGGTAGCGTCTTGTCTGTGTAGTTACAGCTAAATTAGTTGGGTATTTCTGGTACAATATCCCAAATTTAACTTAGCATGTATGTAAAATTCTTATTATGGTTGAAATTTTGGATTTTGATAATTTTGGGCAGAATAATTTCTTTTCCTCCTGCAGACAAATAAAACAAATAAATATATTAGATATATATTATTTCAGATTTTAATTTCGCAATGAGAATATACTTATCTCATTCCGAAATTGTTTCGTGTTGAATATGTAGGTATATGTATATCACACTTGTATTGGATATTTCCTAAATGGATTGTATGTAAGTATATAAAGACGGAATTACAGATTTATCAAGACTATAAACGGGTTAAAAACTTACTTGAAATACTTAATGATGCCGATGATAGTTAAAACCTAATTTTTAACATCTTTTGTAGAAAAAGAAAATCTGAAATTGCATAGTTTCAGTAAATTTATATGAAGACTACAAATGTCTGCAAAAGCCCATAGCAATAATTTAAATCAAGCCGACATAATCATGGTCGGAATGTCTTTTAACAATAATTACGATATCTATCAGCAGAACATTGAAGTGTCAAAGTTGCAGATTATTGTATTGTCTGTGGTATTATCATTGTGTTATAGAGAGAGAGACCACTATCTGACATCTATTCGAACCTACGAGGAAAGAATAGAACAGGAGAGAGTCTCCTTAATAAAAATATTTGTGGTAACTCAATATGGCCGCCGCAACGCATAGGCGTGGATAAATATTTTGTATAGGGGTATATGTATGTACACTTCATATGTTCTCGAAAATCATTTAAAATAGGTTTTTAGTCCAATAATAATTAAAGTAATATGGTGAGTGCATTATTTTTTCAATCCTTTTATCCTTTTTAATACAGTAACATTTATTCTAACTGTATTAAAGAAAACATTAAAAAAAACATGCCTAGAATATGTATGTTACGCCAGTGAACACATAATAAAACATACCGAATATATGACAAGTTATTCAAAATAGGTACTCATTTTATAAATTATGATTGGTCAATATAGCCTTAACTGACCTGCCTTAAAGTGGTAACTTCCGTCTAAATAATTTATTATCTCTCCTGTTCTATTCTTTCCTCGTAGATTCGAACGATAGGATTCAAATATAGTCTGAATGGAGCGTCTCTTCTAGGTATTCTTTAATCAGTACCAACACCTTCATCCATGGGCTGTATAAGAGCCGTGGTGTTAGGCGGCAGAAAGACAAATTTGATGTATTTATATACATATTTCATCTAGATCAGGGGGATGGCTGGGCGGGTTGTCCAATAGAATTAAAATTTTAAAATCTAGATTTTCTTTCAAACAATACTCTTTAAGTTCGGGCACAGCAATATCTCTTACCCACTCTCGGAACAGAGTTGCCGTCATCCATCCTTTTCGGTTCCATCTTCAATGAACGGGTAATAAATTTCTTTGTTGGTTCTTCATTGCTCTTGGATTTTGACTAGTATGAATTACCAGAGGCTTTAGTTGGTGATCACCTGCTGCATTTGCCCCGAGAAGCTGCGTCAACCTTTCTTTATTAACCTTAAAGCCCGGCGCATGTTTTTCTTGTAGTGAAACGTAAGTTCTCTTTGGCAGTCTTTTCCAGTAGAGACCAGTTTCGTCTACGTTGAAAATTTGCTTAGCAGAGTATCCACCATGTGCAATAATGTTCTTGAGAATATTCTTAAAATTTTCGGACGCTACTGTATCTCCACTGGACGCTTCTAAATTTTTGGAACCAACCTCGACTTGCGTGAAAAATTTCGTCATTGTGAATATGTTCTGGTCTTGACTTTAATTCTTCAAATATGGATATATAGCTTTTTCTTGTATGAGGACTCTACTTAGTGGTACTTTACGTTGATCTTGTTGCTCTATCCACATAGTGAGGAGAGATTCCATTAACACGATTAAGGAACTTTGGCTTTTCACGATTTGTTGTGCCATCAATGGGTTTGCATTTTTCGCAACTGTTCTGATTTTTTCTGCATCGCGGTTACGTATGGATCTAATAGACGTGAAGGGAATATTACGAATTCTTGCAATATCTGCGGCCTTTTCTCCTGCATCAAAACGACGCAATATTTCTAACTTTTTAACTAGAGTTATCTTCTTTTCTTTAAGATTTTTCAACTTATTTTTTTATCTATAAATAAAAGATACCCGTAAAAAAGTCATCTATATTAATGCAGGATTACATAATTGTTCAATGTAATTCTGAATTTGAAATCTTCAGTAATACATACATTGTATTAATTTACGTTTTTATTAGATATTGACACTCACGAATAATGAGAAGGTAACATAATATTTATTTCATATTTACCTCTTGGACAATGCGTATTCACACGTTCACAGTTACTGAAATACTACCACTCAGGGCTGCCGCAAGCTCGTTCGAAAATGTACTGATATTTTAGTTGAAAACGTACTGAGGGCCGGTTTTTCCAACACCGGTTAAAGTATCCGGTTAACTAATCATTGATTACGCTTAATCGTTGATTATCTCTAACCGGCGTTTTTCAACGCCAAGAAATACGCCGGTTATCTGATCAGTGATTAAGAGTTTATTTTAGAAGGTTGGTAACAAAAATGCTCGTACATTTGATCTAAATTAGCATATTTGTTATAATAATATTGGCGCTATTTCCTATATTTGAATTTGTTCTTTGTGCTTTTTGCCTTTATTTTTTTAAAGATTATATTCTTTATATGTACCTATGTGTAACTTTTAGCTTACTACAGAAATTTAATTAATTAATAACTACGAATACATTCTTTTCTCTGATGAGGATGATACAGCTTTGGAAGTTTTTCTATTCTACTACAATTCTGGGACTTTACCTTAATTCGTGTGGATTCTAAGATCCTGTGGCAATTTATGCTTGCATTTGCTCATTCCCTTTTTTGTAATTGCATTTAATAGCACCTTGTGAAAACATCATTTTAGTCGAACATATTTTAGACTCACTTTAGATATGTCATTAACATATTAAACTATACTGAAAATTACAAATGAAATTGAAAATATGGAAGAAATTCTAGAGAAGCTGGCAGGTTTACGTTGAGATTATATGCAGACATTTTAAATTCTTTTAGCTGAACTGGGTTTGGATGAATAATGTACATGCCTGTAAAGTTGACGTGCAGTTAATTTCTGCACTAATAATTATTACAGGCACTGTCAAGTTCACACCGATTCCTCCAGAACATAACATTTATTATGTTGAAATCATGTAAACCAATTTGGAAACAAGATTTTCTCAATAAACCTTCTTTGATTAATGGACATAATATTAGTTAGAATGCATTGTTCTTAATAAACAGCTGATGTATGATCTTTCAGTAAAAATATCTGGCTTTATTCACCCCACAGGAATTTGGTGAAAGTTAAATTATCTCAGATATGGCAATGCAAAGTACAATATTCTATATCATTATAGTGTGACTGATAATCCAGCTTAAAACCCTAGATGTAGACTTTTCTTTTTCAGCAAACTTCCTATTTTTATGATTTTGTTACATATCATATATTTTACATAATTTTGGTAACTGTTAATTTCATATATGTACGTATATTGTATTAGTTTTTCCTTTTTTACAAAATTTTTGTATTTTTCAATAGCAATAAGTAATCAATAAATTTATTTCAGTTTCAAGTTTGTGGCATTTGTTATTTATTGAATAATAGAAATTTTAAATATGTGCTATGTACAGAGAAATTCTCATGCAATATTCACAAAATAAGTACTTAAACCTTATTTACTAAAATGAAATTTCTAATTACCTACATATTTAATATTATGCTATTTTTATACTGTTCATTACATTTATAGAAGAAAAAATACCATTACTAAATCACTGATGTAAATAATTATTAATTAATTCCAAAAAATACTTTTATACAATAAAACAATGGCATATCAAAACAACAGCTGTCAATAATAACAGAAATAATGACAGAAATTCAAATCTTCTAGGTTATGAGCATGTGTATATAGGCCTAATCACTGTTTAATATTTTATCAGGTATTTCTTTTGCCGGTTAAAATTTGGTCGAATAACAACGTTCTTAATCAACGATTAGAGTTAACCGGCGTTGGAAAAACGCAAATTTGTCCTAACCGATGTTTTAATCAATGATTACGCTAACCGGCGTTTTAATCGGAGTTGGAAAAACCGGCCCTGAATTTGGTAAAAATGTACTGAATGGCGGGAAATTTAAAAAGTTTGTTATAAAAGTATATTTGTTTTATAACGTAATTGTAAAAGAGGAAGCAGAAATACAGATTATTGTAATATAAAAGATATAATATCTTAATCATAGTAGGGATGTTTACAGAATGGAAATTAAAACGCACAGACGTCAAATGATTTATAGAGACATATTTCCATATTGATTTTATTGGAATAACAAATATGTATTAATATTGAATTTCAATTCTGTTTGCTTAAGGCTTTAATATGTTCGCGGGGACAGCTGACTAAGTATTGTGTGTACTTGCAAGCCGCCGAATGATTTAAGGAACATATTTTGTTTGTTATGTCTACTAATAGTGATTTTGTTTACTGTATACGTATGCACATTAACAAATTATGTATTAACGAAAACAAACACATATGTTAATTCTATTTATATTACTATAAATAGAATTAATTTCAATATGTATGTGTGATATAATCATAGATATACGTAAATAATTACAGATCTATGGATATGATTCAAATATTATCTAATGTCATTAAAACGCTTTGTTAATTTACTTAAAAAAAATATTTTCTATTAATTTGTATCTTCGTAATCTCGTACTGAAACTAACATTTTTGCAGAAAGTAGTACTGACGTACTGAATTTTAACGTTTTGTACTGAATTCAGTACAATTGTACCGAAACGGCAGCCCTGCTACCACTACTATGCCTACACGCATGCATTGTATGCGAGGGAATCCCCGAGTTATTTCAGCAGTACGGACGCATATCGAATCATAACAACGCAAACAAGATTTACCGTCCTATATTTGTCATTCAACGCAAATCGAAACAACGCAAATCGAGTCAACGCAAATCGAGACCCCAGTGTACCTATATCGCATAATATCAGTGTTATTGATTTAATTTTAAATCTATGAAGCAAATACTCTGGGCGTAATTAGTTAATTTACCAATCGAGCATTTGCCTTTTAGAGAATTTAACGTTTTACAAATTTTTGGCCTTCCGCTTGAAATAAGCATAATAGTCATATTTGACATTGTAATCTGAAGTTGAGGAATTTATTGCAATGTGTTTAAAAATTAATATCATTAGGAGAATATGAATTTAAATTACAAGTTATTAATTCTTTCTTCATATTGGCAAGGAATATTTTATGTGTGTTTGATCACATGATTTAGTTTGTAAAGCAAATATCTACATCACTTCGATGGTAAAACAAATGAAGGAAGATATATACATCTTGCCAACTTTCTAACATGAAGACTTACAATGCGTAAATCAGTTACAATATTAAATATCTTAAAATTATGACAAGGAATTAGTAAAAACACGAAGGTATTATTTGGTAATTATAAACAATAAATATCTGTCAGGGACAGTTAAACTCAATCACTATGTATATACATTTCTTTTTTAATAATAGGAATTCATTCCAGTTCTTGTTATTAATTAAAATTGAGTATTTCTTTTCAACTATACTACCCTATAAGCATGCATTTGAATACATTGAACAATAGAAACAATGAAACGTTAAATTTTATTTATTACCATATGTCTACTCATAACCGTGTTTTCAAAGTTTCCTGAAACTTGAAATTATGGTTTGTTTTATTTTTTACAGAGTTAGCGTTATGTGACATCTAGGAACTCGTTATCGTACTACTGCTTTCGAAATTGCTAAATAATCGACTATTACCAATGTATCAATGTTAATTTTAATTAAAAAATAACATATAAATATGTATTAAAATATAAAAGTACAACCAACCAGTAGTAAGGTTGAGTCTGATAGCAGCAGATGTATACAAGGTCCTATATAGCGTCCCTTCATCATCATTTTTTCTTAAAATTCACATTTTCTTTTAAATACAAATAACTGAATAAACATGTTATTTATAATATAATTAATTTTTATAAACCTACGAAAAGAGAGAAAAACATTTTTAAAATAATATCTTTTTCCAAGTGGAATAAACCAAAACAGTATAAATATAATAATATTTGGCAACGTTGGTCATAGTCGGTTATTAATTCAATCGCCTTTTGCACAACAGAATATTGTTTGGATTAATTACTTAGATAGCTAGCCAATCAGCCAATGTTGCTTTTTTTATACTTTTTTATGTACTGTTTAGAAACAGTCCTCTCTAGCAATCGTCAATAAAACAAATTTTGAAGAAAATGTATGGGATTGAATAGTGAAATAGAATTTCTGCTACACCTACATAATTTTAAATTTTTACATTGGTTGTCTTTCCTATTGAAGTTAGCCACTCTTAGGAATTTTTGTACATGCCCCATATAAATGCATCGTGGTACAAAATGTCAAAGTTGTCAAACAATATGTAGATCATGTCTCTTTTGTATTATTTTATTTTAATATAAAATTACAGTTGAATAAGAATGGAAGCATCTGCACTGAATCAGGTATATGTTATAACATCCAAAATACGTAAATAGATTTTACTATGAATATAGTAATATTGAAGGTGAAAAGTAGGTCGTCAGTCGTTAATATAATAAAAATATGTTTCAGGCACATCTTCAACACAGGCGTGCTGAAGTCCATTTAAAGTATAGACGTTTTAATGAAGCAATAGAATGTCACAAAAAATCTGCAGAACTTCTAAATGAAGCACTGAATTATACTCAAAATTTAAGAGCTATTGAATCTTTAAAATTACAAAGAGACTTTCATATACGTCAAACCAGTATGATATTAATAAAGAAAGAGCAATTTGAAAACTATAGGAAAGCGTTAGAAAATCGCAGAAGGCCGAGTAATTTTTCTAATAATGATTTTGAAGATACACATGAAAATGAAAGCACCACACTTCAAGTAGCAATTTATCGAAATATGGAAGAAGCTGATTCGCTTTTAGGAATGCTTATAAAACGTGGTAGTAGTGGAAATAGTGATAGTGAAAGTTTAAGAAGTTTTTCAACAACAGACACTGATGAAAAGCTAGGACCTATCGATACTTTAGATAATGGTATCATTGGTAATAAACATCCAAAAGATGAAAGTACTGTTATTGAAGAACTAAGAACATTAAATGAACAATTGCATACTCTAGTTTTTAAATTGGTTACTCAGTTGGATGCCAGCAAAAGAGAGGTTGATTCTCTACGAGAGAAAGTTAAACAATTAGAAAGCGATAAATGCAAAGGTAATCTAGGCTTGAAATAGTTCACTGTGATGGTACTTTTTGTAAAACATATATATCATTGAACTGAATATTTTTTATTGTTTATATATACTGTGCTTATGCTAATATGTTATTTATTCATTGTTTATTTTGTGTGCATGCAATATACTTTAAGATGTTTGAAACTTCATTGAAAAACGTAGGTCGCTTGTTTTGGCTTTTGTTTCTTAATTTGTTTTATATAATATACATTTTTACATATAAATAGAACCTTGCAATTTTTAACTTATTCCAACTTGTTATGTATACTATTTTTCAAAATTTATTTATTTATATTTCAAATTTAATGGCAACTACTAACTATAATAAATGAATGTGATATAACAAAAAGTTACGACATACTACCTTAAATTGATAAAACATTAATTTCAATTTCCTTAATATAATATTTAGACAACCACATAGTTTACTACTTCTAATATATATAGTATTTATTTAATTTACACAAACTCTATCTTGCTATTCTTAAAATGTAACAGAAAAACATAAAATGTTTATACATGTTTGGAATAAAGTTTTGATGAGCTACTCTTAACTTTACAGATTTAATAGAATAATTATTTTATGAATGATAATTTCTGCATTGGAAAGATAGATAGTTCTTCTTGAAATAATATTTATGTTTTCTTATTGCTATTACTGTATAATATAGCATTATTAACTTTACGGTAAGATATTTTTTGTAGCTTTATATACTTTGTCTTTAAGAATTATTATTTTTTCTATTTTTTAAGAACACACTGCTTGCTTAATTTACATAAAACGACGAGAGCACATTACACATTATTAAATTATAAAGATCTGTATTTAACCCTGATTCTGCAATGCAAATTATGTAAAATGATAATTCTAAAGAGCAGATATTTTGTTCATTTATGTAGAATTTCAGTGAATATTAGAAAAAACTGGCTGTACTCCTACAAATATGTTAATGACAAAACAAAATACGCATTTTATAATTACACAAGTAGTTCAATTAGTAAAACTGTTGTTTGTTCGAATTTATATACATTTACGGTGAACTAAAATACAATCATTCTTAAAGAATCTATCCAGTAGCAAGTACATTAATACTTAGAAATTAGTAGTTCCAGATATGGTGAAGACTGAAAGGAAAAACAAACAAAAATCCCTAACAGCAGTAAATTTAGATACATTGTCATGTGTATTTTGACAACTAAGTTGCTATTATATTTTTCTAGTGATGATGACAGCTTAGTCGTCGAAATGCGTATCGATTTTATTTAAAGAAAGAGGACTCCTTCCTTTATTTCACTTTTTTGGAAAGTCACAATTTTAAAAATAGGAACATAACTTTCAGGTTAGGGGTATACGAAATATAAGCAGACCTTATTTATTTTCCCATCAAGAACACCGTTTTACAACATATTCTTCAACACCAATTGTTATTATAGGTTATAAAATTCTGGAATAAACCTGAAATTTACCTAATGTTACTTCTATACCATTATACCACGCGATCATTTAAATTCTAAATTATAGCAGGCGGGATTTTTTTATTAGGTTGTCCAGAATGTCAATTATTGATTAATTAACATTTTGAAACGTCACTTTGACAATTCAAATTGTAAATTAGTACTTATATACCAACTTAATTTAAATTTCACAGCCTGCTCTAATTTAGAATTTAAATGATCGCGCGGTAGTCTATTTTTAAAGTAGCGAGACGAATTTCTGGACATACCCCTGTCCCAAATTACATGCACGAAAATCTTGAAAACAAACTTACGAGTATATCTGATAACTATTACTGTCGAGCTCTGAATAGAACTGGTAAGGTATATAATGAAATAATGGAGAAATAATAGAAACAACAACAAGGCTTATCCATGAACAATGTCAGTTGACAGAATGTGAGCAAGATTGATACGGTGTCATTTGCCCATGCTTTAAACCAATGAGATTTCACTGTCAAAGTGGTCTGTTCAGAAATTCGTCTCGCTATTTTAAAAATAGACTATAGTAATTTACAATATTTTTTAATTTCAATTTTATTTCTGTTATTATATAAGGTATACATTGCATAGGTTGCCAAAATATATGATGTATGGTGTTTCTATTGCCTTTGATTACAAAAACTAATGATTGTCCTCTTACATTTAATCGGCTTGGAGGTGTACCTTCAGTCTTGTGATATATATTAACATGTGCATTGTCGAAGTACCTTTGTGACATTGATGTCACCAAATCTTTTAATTTTAAATCTGTTATGTACTGCCTGAACATTTCAAGGATGTAGAACTCGCTACTTGTTTAAATCTAAAATAATAAGATCTTGTAATTGAAAATGTAATAGGTAAATAACTTTTGAGGTCACCTGTATATACACATTTTCATGTTTTCTTCATTTTTCTTTTTTATTATTTTTGCTTATATCTACTACTGACGTATCCACTTTCACATAACACTGAGTACTGAATAAACACGCTTTCTCGAAACAATGTGTTTGTCAGCTTACAAAAAATTATTTTTATCGAAACTTTACCACCGTACCTATAAGATGAAATTTACATTTCGTTTTTTTTTAAATTTAAATCAATCATAAAGATATATAAAAGTGTTGTTAGCTTTTGTAATATTTTCATGACGTTCCTTATATTATTGTACAGGGTGTTTCATCGGTTGGGGTATCGCGAATTAAAGTGCCTAAATATAAAAATGTCGACTTCAAATTTTAACCACTTATAGAACTTTTAAACCGCTACCAGTAGGTTAGGTTGTTTTTGATAATATTATTTTATTTAATGCGTAAATAAAAAAAAACCTTCGTTCAAAAAATCAAAAGTACTCAGATTTTATTGAAATTCAGGTGTTAAAAAGATATGTCTATAAAATCAACTATGCAATTGAAAAAAAAATTAAAACTTAATCAATTATTGAATATTTTACAATAATTTCAAAATTAAAGGCAAGACGTTGAAGAATTTATGGGTTTTTTATTACAGTGTTGTGTGTTGAGTTTATAATAAATTTTTATTTATTATCCGTCATAAATTTAAAAGGACTACCTGTTTGCGGACAGCACAATTAGAAAGTTAAGTACCATAAATCTGTCGTAAGAAAAACGACATTATTTAATATTGACTTTATTTGACAAACGGTTTCGTTTATAAAAATTCTGATTGTGAAGTTAATATGGGTGATATTTCCACGTATCACCATTCAAATTTGAACATTTTTTGAGCACTTTTAATTTTTGATAATACGTTTTTTTTTTAATTTACGCATTAATTAAAATAATATTATCAAAAACAACCTAACCTGCTGGTAGCGGTTTAAAAGCTCTATAAGTGGTTAAAATTTGAAGTCGATATTTTTATATTTAGGCACTTTAATTCGCGATACCCCAACCGATGAAACACCCTGTACAAGCTTATAATTAAAGAAACCAACCATAGAGACATCATGGTATTTCAGATTAAATTTTAATTACATCACTTCTAAATTGTGGAATATATACAAAGCAGTCTCTTCCTTAATGCCTATCTATAATTGTAAATGTATAGTAATCACCTAAATCATTAAATTTATGTGAGATGACAAAGTCTTGTCAACAAGATAAAAAAATTGAAAACGACTTTTCTTGGAAATTGTTAACTAACCATATTTAATAAAAAAAAATCTGTATTTCATTTGAGATTAGAGAAAGAATATCATTGCCTTAAACGAATGCCTAAAAGGATAAAAATTTGAATTAACGTCTTCCTTAACTTCCAAAATAAAGGCAATTCATCACAGCTTGAAATATAGATAATTACTCAATACCTTACTACTATTAAACAAATTATTTTTAAATGCAAGTTTAAATTAGATATTGTCCTTTGGAAAACAAAATAATTTAGAATTTATCATTCTAAATATTTGTAAATTGTCTTAAAACAGTAAAAATGAAATTCTTCACTTTTACAAACTTACCTACTGCCATTTATTGGTATATGCTTGACGTCACAACAAACTTTGTATTGGTCACAAGCTGCTTCTTAGAATTTTAGATGTGATATGAAGAGTAGGTACTATTCAATATCGTATGGTTACTGTCAAACTTTATATCAAAGACATTGCCTTGATTTTATCAACACGTTTAAAAGAGTATATAACGAGCAGCTTATTATGTTGCCGTCGACCAAATTTAAATTTATGTAGTGGAGTCCAGATAAACACGAACTAATCTATAAGAAGTAGAGTGGATAAATCAGAGCGATGAGATTAGTTTTGATAGGCTGACGCAAATTTTATCCACATAATGGCGTCTTGGGCAATAATGTATTTTATCGCCAACCGTCAGTAAAGCGATGCGTTACCATAGCGTTTTACGGAGGTAAAGAAACACTTTATCGTACTGTACAATAAAGTACTTTACCTGCCGCTAATATCTGTCAGCGTAGCCATGACTGATGACTTTAAAAATAAATCATTTGTCACTGTCATAAACTGTCATAAGTTATTATATCTTTATTTCTTAAATTAACAATTTTCACGGTTGGCGATAAAATTTTGTATGCACCACGTCAGCAGTAAAGTACCTTTACCGAACTCGTCTGTTACTCGCCGCGCTCGCTTCAGTCGCTTGGCTCGTAAATCAGATTCGTTCGATAAAGTATCACTTTACTGACTTGGTACATAAATAACTATTAGAACCACATTCTTATCTTTATTTATCACGTTTTTTTTTAAATACATACACAGACTAAACAAACCCAAATCACCAACTACTTAATACAAAAATTACCAAGATCTTCTATACTTGATATTATGCCAGAACCAGAAAGACAATTCTCTATAAAGGTAATTCAAAGAAAATACTAATCGAGCTTGTTTGTGTTCCTCTGTTAATAGTCATTTTCTGGCCGGCATAGAACTTTTCCAAGTCCGATACATGGATTCTTCGACAAGCCGTGGATCGCGAATCAGGAAAATTTACTGCAATTCTAGCTTTTCTAAGGGTACCAAAAGGGTTTTCACTTAAGTATTGTAAAAGCCACGCATCTTCTTCGCACGTGTATATTCACGGACATGCAGAACCACCTCTTCTATATAATGTTCTTTCCGCCTCTCAGCGTTTCTTGATTTTTAGCACAGTAGATTTATGTGCTACTGCTCTAATTGACCAGTCATCTTTGATTTTCGCTATAATACGAGCCTTACTTATCAAATCTAAATATGCGGGCATGTTGAATATCTGTATCTATCAGTTAAGTATGACAAATTGAAAACAAAAGTCATATTTGCATAAACGTCTATTAAGTGTACGCCAGTTTATTGCACAGAACTATACAACAAGAAAGAATTGCAATAATACGTCAAATTTGAAATATTGCTTGGCATGACATATAACCACTACATAACAAAAATTTTCAAATGAAGCTAGCGCCATCTAATCTCCTGTTCAGTTAATATACCTAACAAAGATGGTAGAGAATTGATATTTGATATTGATATCATATTCGTCCTTCATATGGTTAGTTTCGATAGTGACGATCAATAATACTGAATATTATAGGTACGATTGTTAAGTGTATTTAAATATGAAATATTAAAATTGCCAATTGTTACTTTGTTGAAATATGTGTTATTAATGATGCTTCATTTGTGATGATATACTAATACTCAATTATTGTAGGTACATATAGAGGAAACGCGTTACATTCAATTGTACGTCATACTAGAACCATAACTTGTCTTGTTTATGTTGCCGGATCTATTTTTAATTCTGTCAGTGACATTTGATATAATCAAAAAAAAAATATTCCCAATACAATAACTATGTATAACGTAATCTACGAGTAAAGAATAGAACAGGAGAGAGCATAACGTGGTGTGGAAATAGGTATTTTTTAGACGGAGTTACCCTTTTCGGTAGGTCAGTTATGTCCGGTTATGTCAAAAATGACATTTTAGTGTTTTTTTTTTATTTTGAAATATTTATTTATCTAGGTTTACATTCTCTATACCTTGTCTCAGAATAAGAAGGAGTGATTCAAATATCGCGCCAAAATGGCGTATATTTTTGAAGTACTTCATTGGTTCTTGCGTAGGCAAGTTTAACATGGGAAAATAAGTTTGACAAAACGTCATTTTATGTTTATAGCCAAGCCATAACCTAGTCTCTTACATTTTTACTTTGGTTTATTATACTTTATTGTGTTATTAAATAAAATCCGTACTTTTATGTACAACATGAGCATGCGTTGATCAGACGGCTTAAGACTAAGGAACAAGTAATCATGCATTTAAAACTTTGAATTTGATAAATCTGTCAAATATACTGTACGTCAGTGCAAAAATCAAACATTTAACAATTAATAACATTGCAAAAATAACTATAGAGATGAGTTCATACCATAAATGAACTGGACAACTCATACATATTCTAGAATTGACTCATATATTTCAGATATGTCAAACGTAAAGAAACCAGTACTAATAGAAAAATATCTAGTGGAGGATCTGAATCGATACATAAGATGAAGATGCTTCAAAAAAATCCCCTTTCAGAATATCACTTATATGAGAATTTTTGACAGAAGCAATTACAAATGTTACAATAAGTATTTAAAAAATTGTGCCAATCATGTAAATTTTTAATCTTTTTAACATGATGTGAACACTAAATTATTGTTTTCCAATATATAGTAGAAATAAATATTTGTTATACTTTATATATTTTCATAATAAATAAATTTTAATAGGGATTAATAATTAGTAATGTGTAGGTATATGTAATTATCTTTGCAGTTCGTGTAAACAACAGCCGATGTAAATTTTTCTATTTATTACTGTTGTATGTAAGATTCACATATCCAAGACTAGTTGCTTGAATGTACCTCCTCAAGGTTTGTAACAGTAGTACAAATGATTTATCTGTATAAGTTCTTTATTGATATTTAAAATAGAAACTAAAAAGCAAAACCTTTTCTGCAAGTTCTTAAGGACATTTTGATAAAAGGTTTGATTCATTCTTGCTCTCTGATACAAATATTTAATAATAAATAGACTTGATTCACAATTTTCATGTTGATATAGCACATTTGCTAAAATGTGCAGTAATTATATATTTATAACGGCAATCCTCCTCAAAACGCTCAGAACAATCTCTATGCTTTCATTTGCAAATTGGGCCTATATCTTTATCCATAGATTCTTCTAATTTTTTTTGTAAAACTAGATTGAACAGATTCGAATGTTAAAAGATTTGTATTCATCAAATTATAGATGTATGCATCTACTTATGCTTATAACTTTACTCTCCTGTTTCCAATTGCCGTGCACTCGTATTGCTGCTTCGACTGGTAGAATGAAAAGCGGCACATCCTTCTATTTTAACGAAAGTAGTAAATCAAACACAAAACAGCTAAATCGATAGTTAAAATTAATACAGTTCTTCTAACCTCAATTTTCATGATGTCATGTCAAATTGTCTACTAAATTTTAAGCTATGTGTTCCATGTTTTGGCGGGATATTTGAATCACTCCTTCTTATTCTGAGACAGGGTATAATTATTTACAATATATATTTTTTTACAATATTCATATTTTGAATTATATTATATATTTTAATAACCATATTGCTTCCAGTCAACTTATTGCTGGTATTGAGAGAGCAGTACAAGTTATATGCCAATCCAATTAAACTTGTATCATGTCCTTCTTAGTTTCTTTTAATTCCTCATCCCTAGGTTTCTGATTCTCTAGGGCCACACTGGACTCTGGTTGGGAGTTCTAGAGTATGCTAACATTCTCTTTTGTGTATCTTTTTACTCTGTTTTTGAATACCTCAAAACTCGAGCAACTTTTTATTTCCGATGGAAGTCTATTAAATGCGTATGGTTCCAAACTGGAAACCCCGTTTCCCCATTACGCTATCCACCCGGCCGATATAATAGTTATCGTTGTGGCGTGTGTTGTGGTTATGCATATCAGCCAACCTCTGCAGAGAGAAGTTGTTCTTCTGAGTGTTATGCACTATCTTGTAAGCTGTTTTGTATTCTTCCAGTGCAGCTGTTTGTTTTATACTGAGCAATCCCGTGTCTCTGTATATATTCTCAGTATGAGTATACCAATCCAAGTCCAAGATAACCTTCAGAGCTTTGTTTTGAATCACCTGCATAGATTTCATTAATGTTTTTGCACAGTTTCCCCATGCCACTATTAATTAAGTAGCGTATTCTTGAGATGATATGGCTATGGTATATCATTAGTTTTGCCTGCTTACTCAGACTACTTCTTTTTATTGCCCCTATTATGGGTGTCACACTTTTTTGAATGTAGGCCACATGAGGCCCCCATGTTAATTTGTTATCTATTACAATTCCCAAGTACCTCATCGTGTCTACTTCTTTAATTTTTTTCCCATATATATTCAGTCCCAGTTTTATCGGCGTTGTATTTCTTTGTTGAAAGGTCATATAAACTGTTTTTTCTGTATTTAATGTTAATTTCTGCTCAAGTAGCCATTGTTCCAGTTTTTTTAGGTCTGAGTTTATTTTGTTTTCAATTTCTTCTCTACTTTTTCCTGTATAAATTATTGCTGTGTCATCCGCATAGATTACATATTTTCCTTGTCGGCCAATACCGCAGAATGATTGAATATACAATAGATATAGTATTGGTCCTAGGACAGAGCCCTGTGGGACACCTGTTTTTAATTCTGCGGGTTGACTGTTTGTGTCCCGTCCTATTTTAGTAATTTGTGTTCTCTTTTCCAAATACGTTCCACTAATCCTGCCAGCAATGCCCCGGAACCCCAGCCCCTCCAGACCATCAGCGAGTATGCTGTGATCAACCGTGTCAAAAGCTTTCTTTAAATCCAGGAACAGCACTGTGACATAGTTTTTATTATCAAGGCCTTCATACAATGTGTGCATGAATTCAAGTACTGCTGCTTCTGTATTGCTGTTCTGCTGAAATCCAAATTGACGTTCATCAAATTTCACTGTATTACTTATAAAATTCACCAGCCTTTTCTTCAGTACTTTTTCATATATCTTCCCTGGGGTGCTTATCAAAGATATTAGTCTATA
Source organism: Amphimallon solstitiale (assembly GCA_963170755.1). Classification (NCBI taxonomy): domain Eukaryota; kingdom Metazoa; phylum Arthropoda; class Insecta; order Coleoptera; family Scarabaeidae; genus Amphimallon; species Amphimallon solstitiale. The sequence goes on along the minus strand of OY720681.1, from coordinate 84,206,479 downwards.
GCAGGATGGGCCCTCCTTATTGCCACCCTTATGTACAGGTATTACAATTGATTCCTTTAACTCCTTTGGAAAGCTTCCTACTTGTAAACTACTGTTTATTAGTTCAACCATCGTCGGTACCACTACATCACTTAACATCTTCATATCCATGCCTGTTATCCCGTCCTTTCCAGGGGCAGAGTTGTTTTTGAGGCTTTTTATTATTGTGGTTATTTCTTCACTGGTGGTTGGGACTAGATATATGGACGGACTATTTCTCATAGGTATCCTTGGTGTTGCATCGTTGCTTCCCGTTTTTCTCCCTTCTGCTTCTTTCACCAACTTTTGTCCTATTTCAGCAAAGTACCCATTCATGACATATGCAATATCCTGACTATTTCTATATGTTTTTCATTCATGTTGTATATTTTTTATTTCTTCTTTCTTTCTCCTGATACCCTTCATTTCTTCGTTTATGATTGACCACAGCTTTCTAGAGTCCTCTTCTGCATTTAGTAACCTATTTTGGACATATTCCCCTTTCCTTTTTTTTGATTATGATATTTGCCTGATTTCTAAGTTTTTTGTTCCTTATTCTCCTCACTCGGGTGGTTCAGGCTAATATCGTATGCTCTTCTCTTTTCGTCAATTTTCCTCAAGATTTCTTTATTAATCCAACCTCTGTTTCTAGTCCTTTGTGTCGTATAAGTAGTTGCACCGTTTTTGCAGCGCAGCAGTATATTTTGCAGCCTTTCAAACGTAATATGCGGCTCCCTTGATAGGTTTTTTTGTACTTGTCCAACGTATTCTTCATAATTTATTTTAGCTAGTGTATACGTGCTCATCTTCTCTTTCTTATGCTGTAATTTTTTTACTGTGATAGCAAGGATCTGATGGTCAGATATGGGATCTGTGTGATTCTTAGCCTCAATTTCCATTTTATTAGGATCCACGTTTGTCAGTACGTGATCTAAGATTGCTTTTTTCCCATTGTAGTTTATTCTAGTTGCATAGTCTCCCTTTATGTTTCTATAATGGTCAATTGTGTGGCTTGTGGTCGTTCTAAAACGGCAAGAACAAAGAATATTAATTTTTCTCTTCATCAATAAGTTATTTTATTGGCATTCAACATAGGCAATAATAATTTAAAAAGAGGTATTTTAAATAAATTGTCATATATCTGACATGTCTGATTATGTGTTCAGTGTCGTAACATATATATCCAGGTCATTTAATATTTGTCATATTTTTGACGCAGATTTCATTTAAACCCGTTTATAATATATTAAAAAGAAGAAAAGAATTGAAAACATAATACACTCACGATATTTCTTTAATTATTTTTGGACTAACAACCTATTCTAAATGATTATCGAGAACACAGGAAGTGTACATATACCATCTACAAAATACTTATGCACGCCTAGGCATTGCGGCGGCCATATTTAGTTACCAAATTTCGACAAATATTATTAAGGAGACTCTCTCCTGTTCTATTCTTTACTCGTAGAACGTAATATATTTAGTAATTGAAATGCTCTAAGACGTCAGCCTTTCTCAACTTATTCATTATATTGATCTAGATTGTCGAAAAACCATAAATGTTTTATAAGGTATCCATAATAAAATTTAAAATAACCAATACTTACGCTATTCTCATTAATCAGATGATTATAGAAAACTTTGTAAAAAGCTCTGACTGTTTATACAAACCTTTCGGCAATATATTCAAATGACGCAAGTAGATAATAAACAAGATGTATGTACAGTTGTAAGAAGAAAAGTTTTTATACAATTTATATGAAAGCAAAAATATTCACGCGGATTTGACAGGCAAAATATACACAACACACGCCTTTTTGACAGATATGATTTATCTGACAACACCGAATTGAACTATTAGTCTATTAAAAATATTGAGAGAGAAATTTAATATTGAAACGGAAATTATGTGTTTATTTGCCATGAATGTGTATATTACGATCAATGTATACATTTTCTATCTAAACTAATGCAATAAAAGCCCTCAAATATAATTTATCAAAGTAACTATTTTTAGTTTCACTAATAGGTACAGTTATGACAATACCTATGTAAATGTCATCAATGACGTGCAATTGAATATAACGTGTCTCCTCTATACATTGTTTTGTAATAAATGTGTAAAAATTCGTAGGATACGTCAAAAAATGCCGAATTTGTTTTATGAACGTATTAGCTTTATTGACTCTGTATTGAAATCCATATTACTTATACATGACAAATTCTGTTTTAGCGTATAATAAAAATACGTCCAATAACCTTAAAGTAATAACTGATTCTTCAGGCGGTACTTCACCATTTGTGTTCTCACCATGTAGCGAACTAAGTCCAGAAGTACACGATACAAGGGCTCTGCCGCCACTAGCACCTCTAGAAATGCCCAACTTTGATTTCACGAACATTATTAAGAGTAGCACTCACATCAACGCTGGAAACTAACAGCAAGCAACAAGATTCAAAAGAAATCTTGTATACAGATACGTCAAACTTATCAGAAAATATTTATATGAACTATAATCTGTTATCTTGTTCGTACTTACAGATATCAGAGCTGTGATATGCTGTAGATTGTTCTCAGTACCTAGTAAAAATGAGAGATACCAAATTATAAATGTTAATATAAAAGTTTTCTACAATAATTTTGTTTGTGAAATAATTAAGTATGACTTTTGAAGTTTCAGAATGTAATTCCACATGAGAACGTTTTCATTGCTGCTTTTTGAATAAACAGAAGTCTTATTATATACAAATGAATCAAATTCCCTGATTGAATATTTATTTTGCCGGTTTTGCTGTAAATTATTATACTGTTATAATAATAATAATAATAATATGAGAAAAATAAAGAGACGTTTGCAAATTTGAATGCGTTTTATTCTTCACAATACCATAAATAAATAAATTGAACGTATACATGACAGAGTGTGAATTTTAATGCTTAGGGTGCCCAGTAGTTTCTAGTGTATTCTATCTTTTGAAGTTGTCTGTTTGTTCTTGAATTCTTCCCCTGTTATTTCCGTTTGTCCGAACACATGAATTTGAATATTATCTCCACAAAGAGGTAAATGCTTTTCAGTAATCCTTTTATTTTGCTTACCATTTAAATGTGCTCTTTTACGGTTTATTTTGTAATACTATTAGAAATTTTTACATCATGTAAACCTCATCTACGTCACAAACCATAGTAGGTTTTCCAAATGTTTTGTGTATTCGTACGTACCATTGAGGAGAAATACTGGTTGACAGCAAGGCAAAATAACATGCATTCGCTTTTTGCTGTCAATTGTCAAATATTTTGACATTGTTTGTTTTGTAGACAAATTTATTTACTTTCATGTGTTGTGATTACTACATTTACCATTCTGTTGCCTTAACTGTGGATTTATCTTTGAAGAATCTGTATGTACAATTTAACAGATTTCATATTTCAAACAGATATCTAAATATAATTTTACCGCCTAAAATTGATTTCACCAATCAAAGACTGTAATTTGAACTGGGGGTCTATTCAGAATTTCTCCTCTCTCTTCTTGGAATAAGGTATAGTGATACACTATAAAATTTATTTGCATGACTCGTTAGATCTGTGATTATTCATCATAAATGTAGTTTTTTGAATTCCATTAATATTTACTGTTGACCACTCTAAATAAAATTATTGGTTAATAAATTATACCTATTTATGAATGTAAGATATGAATTTGTAAGAGAATTAAATTAGTAGCAATATCAAAATTATTACAAAATGTTTTTTTCTTACTTATTAATAAATTGGTTTATATGATACGCCACTGGAAAAAAATGATAAAATCGCAGTGTTGGCAACCCTTGAAAAAATTAGTGGCAGTAAATTCAAAGTTCAAACATACCTGTCATCAAAAAAAAAAAACTGTTTCATCATCTCAGAGTAGAAGCTGTGCAATTAAGGCCCGGTTATAGTCGGTAAAAATTTCAACAGGTATGAAATTAGCTAGAGTTCGAAATCTAATGCAATATAGATGTCGCTAAATGTACGGATTACACTAAAATTAAAATTTAGTTCGTTGCCATGGGGATGCAGACGAAAGTAAAGAAAACGATTTATTTACTGAATTGTAGAACGAACTGGATCGCCCAGGTAACATTATGAATGAATATCGGTCTTCTAAAGTAAGAGGGAGAATACGTTGCAAGTCGTATACCTCTCTTTCCGTCCTACACATTATTGTAAGTGGATATAAAGCAGAGGTATGTGCTAAAGGGGTAATATAAGTGTGTAAATATTATTTATTCGGTCAGAAGAGAGATTTAAAATAAATAGAAAACACGATCGAATAATGTAAATTTCTTGAACACTCTAATATATTTTAAAAATGTTTTTTTTTCTGATAGGCGCATATATTTCTATTTTCAACTACAAATATGTTCTCTACCTTGCTTATTAGAAGTTTCCCTATATTTGTTGAGTTATATTACTCATGATAAAATTTTATTATTTACCATGTACTTATATATTTTTTAGTTTATATGTAGTATTTTCTTGCTGTATTTCCTTCATCTAAAAAAATAAGTTGTCCTACTTTTGAAATAAAGAATTAAATAATATATATACGAATGAGCATTTCAAATTATACAAAATTGTTTGAAATAGTGTTATTTCATAGAAAAATTAGCCAAATTTTAAGAATTTTTTATATAAAAATTATTCAAAATCCTATTATACGTACTTCTATTCTCTTAATAAATGTCTATATAATGCATACTTTGCGAGATATTCGAAAGAAAATGCAACTCACTAAGAGTAAAAGTGATACTTCCGGTCCAAATTTTGAAATTTTATTTATACAAAAAATATTCCAAATCCAGCTCTAAATACTTTTGTACTCTTGATAAATATATATAGAATGAATTTACGACATATTTGCAAAAAGTCGCTATTCGATAAGAGTAAAAGTTTTACTTCCGGTGTAAATTTGGAAATTTTTTTCAGACAAAAGGTATTGAAAATTATGTTCTAAATACTTTTATACTCGTAACGCACCTGTCCAAAAAGCATGAATTGCGAAATATTAGCAAAAAACTGATTTTCGATAAGAAAAAGACCTACTTCCGGCAGGAATTCAAAAAACTTTCATAATAAAATTCTTCTCAAATTTAATTCAGAATACATATGAATTCTATATAAATTTGTTTAAACTTCGCTCTAGTTTTACTTCCGGTCCAAATTTGGAAATTTTTTTGATACAAAAGGTATTGAAAATTAAGTTCTACATACTTTTATACTCGTAACGAACCTGTCTAAAAAGCATGACTTGCGAAATATTGGCAAAAAACTGATTTTCGATAAGAAAAGGATCTACTTCCGGCAGGAATTTCAAAAAACTTTCATAATAAAATTCTTCTCAAATTTAATTCTAAATACATATCAATTCTTTATAAATTTCTTTAAACTTAGTAGTTGACGAAATATTGGCAAAATTCGATTTTTTCACTAAGTAAATTAATACTTCCGGTATGCCGATTTTAGTGTAAATCTAATCAGATCTCAAGAGGGAGATTATAATCGTAATATTTCGAATTGGTAGTTATAGCGGTTTGATCGCTATCGTGGTCACACGCACACACACAAAGAGAGAGACATTTTTTAAAAACCATTTTACTTTCTTATACGTGGTATAAGGAAGTATTGTGATGACGAAAGTTTCGACCTCGAGATTTTTGCAGATGTCCACGTTTTGAAGTCGCCTGACACCAAAAAAGTGGTTTTTGAAAGATGTCTGTTTGTCTCTCTCTCTCTCTCTCTCTCTGTGTGTGTGTGTGTATGTGTGCGTGACGTGTACAATCTCCCTCTTGAGATCTGATTAGGTTTTCATATACCGGAAGTAGTAGTTTACTTCAGTGAAAAAATCGAATTTTGCCAATATTTTGTCAACTACTAAGTTTAAACAAATTTATAAAGAATTCATATGTACTTAAAATTAAAATTGAGAACAACTTTATTTAAAAAGTTTTTCGAAATTGATACCGGAAGTAGGTCTTTTACTCTTATCAAAAATCAGTTTTGTGTAAATATTTCGCAAGTCATGCTTTTTAGACGGGTACGCTACGAATATCAAAGTATTTAGAACTTAATTTTCAATATCTTTTGTATAAAAACATTTTCAAAATTCGGACCGGAAGTATCACTTTTACTCTTATCGAATAGCGATTTTTTGCCAATATGTCGTAAATTATGCGTTCTATAAATATTTGTCAAGAGTACAAAAGTATTTAGAGTTGATTTTGAAATATTTTTTGTATACATGAAATTTCAAAATTCGGACCGGAAGTAACACTTTTACTCTTATCGAGTAGCACTTTCTTTCGAATATCTCGCAAAGTATGCATTCTATAGAGATTTATTAAGAGAACAGAAGTACTTATAATAGGATTCTAGATAATTTTTATATTAAAAAATTTAAAACTCTATAATTCGAAACGCTCATACGTATAAGAACGTCGTGTGGTGGCCACACCTCATTTTTTTTTCGAATGTCTTGCAAAGTATGCATTCTATAGGGATTTATTAAGAGAATAGTAATAAGTATTTATAATACGATTTTGAATAATTTTTATATAAAAAAATTCTTAAAATTCTATAATTTGAAACTCTCATACGTATAAGAAAGTAATAAAATATACCTATCTATTCTTTAGTTGGATGCGGCTCAAAAAATAAAATATTCCTACACAAACTAATAAATTGTTCTACCCCTCAAGTTTAGTATAAAAAGTACATGGAGGTAGAATATAACAGGAGGGAGCGTGCGCTATGCTGCCAATGCTAAATTTGCGGTATCAGTCGACCGGTTCCTAGTACCACTTTATGACCCATTTCAAACGGCGCGTGACATTTGGTTTTGTCGGAAATCTAGGAACAGTGGCGGCGTCATTCTGGCGTCATTTTTCCAGTAGGTGTGATTTCAATTGTGATCTCTCGTTTGTGTTTGTTTACTTTGTTTATTGTTGTTTCACGTTTTAAGAGAACTTATTTCTCCAAAACAATGCCTAGTTGCAAAGCTTGCAAACGTACTAAAAGAGCTGGAAACAGTTCAACGGATAATATAACATTCCATAGGTGAGTATTTTTAGTTTAAATTTGAGGTTATTGTTATTTTTTTTTGTGCTGGCTAAATGCACTTTACTAATAAATTAAATTATTAATTGTGGTTTTATATAGAATACCTAGGGACTCACATACCAGAAATTTATGGATGGAATTTATATGTTGTGGACTTGGTGTGGAAAACATTCCATCGTCCGATAACATTTTTCTGTGTTCACTCCACTTCACTGCAGAGAATTTTGAAGTTAATTTGAAAAACAAAAAAAAGGATTTGAAGAAAAATTCCATTCCTTCAATCTATTTTGATTATTATGACAGGGTTTGTATCAATAATTTCAGCAGCATTTAACATTATTCATTAAAATTGTTTGTAGGTGAATATGAAGGTTCAAACCTCCCCGAAAAGAAATTTAAATCCCAATTTGGTTCCTGCCGACAATGTTACGGTTTGTAAAAACTAGATAAATATGTGCACTTAAGTTTTAAACAATACAATGTATTACAGATGTCAAATGTGTCTGAAATGTTGGAGGATTCTTTTGCTGATGATGACTTGCTTGCTAAAGAAGTTGTGTCATTGAATGAAAAATTGCAACATTTCTCAACAAATGTGACTGAAATTATTTGTTTAAAACAACAAATTAGGGATTTGCAGAAAAAGAATAAAATGCAACAACGAGAACTGGTTGCTGTGAAAAAAAGGTTGGTTCGTCAGCATAAAAAAATATTGAAACTGAAGAGGACGGTTTTGAAGATTTCAAAGGAGAATGGATCTTCATGTAAAACAGAGACATTTACAAAATATGGAGAAAATCAAGAATTTATTGATAGGCTGTCTCGAAAAATTGATGGCAAAAAACTACCTACAAAATTTGGACAAGAAATTAGAAAATTTGCTGTTACTCTTCATTTTTATTCCCCAAGGGCCTACCGTTATGTTAGGAGCAAATTCAATGATACTTTGCCACATGACAAAACTCTGAGTAGTTGGTATTCTTCTGTTGATGGCTCACCAGGATTTACTAAAGAAGCATTTCACATCCTAGCCCAGAAAGTTGAGATTGAACGCAAAAATGGTAAAACAATTTTGTGTTCTTTAGTTTTTGATGAAATGGCTGTTCGACAACAAGTAGAGTTTGATGGTCAACATTATTATGGCTATGTTGATTTGGGCCCAACAATAGATTCTGATGAAAACCAGCTTGCGAAAGAAGCATTAACATTTATTTTGGTAGCCATAAATGATAGGTGGAAACTTCCTTTAGGATATTTTTTAATCAACGGATTAAATTCTCAGCAAAAATCTTCCCTTCTCCTGCAGTGTATAAATTTGGTAAAAGACAGTGGGGTTATTATTACAAATGTCACTTTTGATGGATGTCCAACAAATTTTACAATGGCAAAGTCCTTAGGGTGCTGCCTTGATGTAAATAATCTTTCAACATCAATTATAGGGGAAGAAATAGCCATAATGCCAGATCCTGCTCATATGTGCAAGTTAATAAGAAATGTTTTTGGTGAAAAACGTAGAATGATTGACGATAATGGTGAAATCATAGATTTTAAATATGTAGAGTTATTGAATAATCTACAAGAAGATGAAGGACTTCATTTAGCAAATAAATTAAGAAAACGACATATACTTTTTTTTAAACAAAAAATTAAAGTAAAACTTGCAACGCAGTTGTTAAGTAGGTCAGTTGCAGAAGCATTGTTGTTTTGCAAAGACACCCTGAAGTTGGATGCTTTTAAGGATTGCGGGCCTACAGCTACATTCATAAATTTTATAAACGATGCGTTTGATATTTTAAATTCAAGAAATTTAAAAGAATTCGGTTTTAAACAACCAATTAATAGTCGAAATATTTCTGAAATTATTTCTTTTAGGGACAGTTTTCAAAATTATGTGGAAAAGTTGCGATTTTTAGATAACAAGTTAGTTTTGTTGTCCAATAGAAAAACTGGATTCTTAGGATTTCTAATTTGTTTAGAGTCAATTTTGAATATTTATAATAGATTTATTAGCCTGGAAAGCAGCACACCTTTATTGAAATTTTTGCCAACTTATAAATGCAGTCAGGACCATCTAGAAGTTTTCTTTTTCAGTCTTAGGGCACAAGGAGGCAGTAATGATAATCCCACTTGTCGTCAGATCAAAACTGCTTACAAGAAACTACTCATACATGCAGAAGTTAATGATAATGGGTTTGGGAATTGTGTTCCTCTTGAACATGTTGGTATATTACACGTTTCATCTTTTAGAAAAAAACCAGAGGATGCTATAAACTTTGACAATTATATATATAATGATATTGGTTCATCCTCGAATAATCCAAATGATACTTTGGATGAACATTTTTTCACAAACACAGCACTATCACAGTTTCCGCAGGAGGTGGTAATTTATATTGCTGGTTTTGTAGCAAAAAAGCTAGGCGACAAGCTTAAATGTGAAATTTGTGTTGGGTCATTATTTGGTTGTAAATCGAATTTAATAAATAGTTTTATAGATTTTAAAAATAGGGGCGGCTTATCGTATCCCAGCAATGGACCTGATAACCGTTTGCTCTAAGACCGAAAAAATTTATAAATCTAATCAACTTGACGGTTCCATGAAAGTAAATAAAATAAAAATTATCATGGAAACTCTTGATTCTTTGGTTTGTAAAGATTTGTTAGTGAGCTCACAACATCTTCATAATTTATTTTTAATTAAAGCTGTTGTAAATTTTTATTTAGATGTAAGGATTAAATACAGTTGTAAAAATAATTCATGTAAAGGTGAATATGTTCGCAATAGTCTCACTAAGTTAATACATTTTAGAGGACAATAAATAAAATTGTAAAGTAAAACTTGTGTTTTTCAAGAAGAAATATTGTTCAATTGAAACCATTTTCTGGTTGAAGATTTTTAAAAATTTATTTTTTTATTTCCCTTCAAAAAATTATCGCGACGCCACTGGTTAGCCTCGTTATGCGTCGCACTTGCAGTACCACTTTATAGCTCTGCGCATTCACGCGCTAAATCCGCTTTTTTAAAATCATGCTCCCTCCTGTTATATACTACCTCCATGAAAAAGTATCAAATGTATTTGTAATATTTTAATAAGGAAAGGGTATATAGCTTTCTTTCTCCTTCCCACATTATTTTCTATTTCAAGGCCAACTGTATCTGCTACACCACATTTGGCCTTGACTATTTTATCTTGTGGTGCTATCTATGAAATAATGTACAAACTATTAGGAAGCAGCGTTTTACAGAACGCCTATGTTTTTTATCATATGTATTTCATGCTTTTCAGGAAAATAAAAGCATATTTTTTATTTCTGTTTGCACTATCTTTTCGCAAAACATGCGTACATTATCCTAATGCTATCCTTATAAATAATTATAAATAAATTATATACTACATAAGTTTCATCAACAAAAGTGGTAAATAAGAAGCAAATGGTGATATTTTGTTATATACAGACAAAATGTGCCTGGACGACAAGCCACATTTGGAGCTTTGAATTCACTATACAGCAGTGGCGGCCCGTGATTTTTTGGGACGGGAGGGCACCGGGGGTCTTGAGTGTTTAATATCAAAAATTAAGTACAGACAAAAAAATAAACTCATTATGTTCTTTGATTAACACTTTTGAAAATAAAATCTAATCGCTGTTCCTTGCGATTAGCAAAATGATTAATAACTAATTCATTGAAATATAAGTAAGTAATAACAAAAAACACACTTGGTATTGTTTCACAAATATAAAATATTTGTGAAACAATACCAAGTGTGTTTTTTGTTATTACTTACTTATATTTCGACATGTTTCACCAAGAGATTTCCATCACTTCATTTAATTAATTCATTGAAGTTTGGTGTTGATGTCAGTAATTGTTTTTCAATGGAACACATTGCTAAGGCGCATAGTCTGCTTTCCTGCTTGGTATTTCTAGAAAATGTTTTTATTCTCTTCAAAGTAGAAAAACACCGTTTACTTTCAGCTTTATTTAAATTCGAATATTATTATTTTTTACACTGTTTTTAATTAAATTTACTTCTCTAATAATTATACTTTGAAAAACAAATTATAGATTTTTTTGAAAATAAATATTTGCTGGTGCCCACAAGTTACTCGTAAACTTTCAATACATAATTGAAGTAAAAATGTTATTTAAAGTTGCCTTTCAGAACAATTAATAGTTCTACAAGCATAGAAATGTGTGTCATTCAACTGTAATATTCACTTAATATTTAGTCTATGTAATACTGAAATTAATAATTAAGAATGTTGTACGTACTTGGGTTAGCAATAATATAAACAACTTACACATCAACAAATTCATATACATATATATTTATTAGTAATATATCTACATACTTCAACATTTAACTACTGGCTTGGATTTACTTATAGGAGGTTTCATTTTATGATTTTATTTACAATATAATAATATATAAAAGCTTTTCGTCAAGTTCTTATGGCTCTCTTGATAGAAGGTTTGATTCACTCTCACTCGCTGCTACAAATATTTAATAAACAATTCCACCCTAACCAAAGAAAATGATGCACTTGCTTCACAATTTATGTTTGTATAGCACTTCGCTAAGGTATATAGTAGTTAGAGTATATTTATAATGGCATTTCTTCGCAAAATATACTACATAATATACTATTTTCCTTTGGAACCCAATTTGACCTATCTATTTTCTTTATCCACAGATTCTTTCTAATGGGCTCTTTTGGTGTCCTGTAATCAAGAAATTTCAATGTAAAAGATTTATATTCACCAAATTATGGATGAAATTAATAACTTTACGTATGTATCTACAATTGTGGAAAGATATAATTTTCCTCTTCTCTGCCTCTAATTGCCTTGCACTCTCTTGCTACTCCAATTTATGCAATGAAAACCATATTAAATACTAAGTGCTAAATTAATGATAAAACAGCTAAATTCTTAGTAAAAATTGAAATGGGAAATAATGGAAATTCTTAACCTTAGACTAATTAACAACAAATGATAGTATTGAAGGTATTAAATAAAAAATAAATTATTCCCCCTCTCGGCATCACTTTTAGTGGACAATGCTCTCTCCTTCTTCTTGATGCTAACAAATAATTTTGGAAATATTTTAATTTTATGATAGTTTATATTAAAAACACTTTTATGAAAAATAACCTACCCATGTAAAATTTTGCATCAAAAGCTGTTTCTTTCTGGTGTTTCCATGCAGAGTGAGAGAAATAATGCGGGAATTGCATTGGATTCCTTAAATATAAACACATGTGTGATTTAAAGTGTTTACCACACAAAAATATTGTTTGCCATAATTTTGACAAATCTTTACTTAGGTCATTCCGGTTGCACCTGGTGTAAGACACTACAAAAAAGATGAATTATTATATTACAAATTAACTGTTACTCAATAGTTATAACTTACCGATTTTCTTCTTTAAGAAACGAAAAGAAACTGTAGAATATATTTTGTTGCTGAACATTTTTACAAGTAAAAATACAACACCCACATACGCCAGATTTCTTCTTTCGTACAGTTTCCATTATTTATATCAACAACAATTTAACTGGCACCTTTACTTATTATTCTTTCGTAAATTATAAGTTATAACACTTAGACAGGTTATATTTATACAACAATAACAAAACGCCATTATGAAATGTGCGCTTCTTTGATTTTGCGCACAAATATCGGAATTATGCAAGTGACGCTTTTGTCACTTCTGTTATTCTGTGACATTACATACTGCATTGCCAGCCGGCATCACAGTCTAGTGCCCTGTCGTGACATATACCGCTCTCGCCCCGCACCACTTTTTATACGCACGATTTCTAGTACAAACGGAGCAGTGGCGCGAGATGCCCCGGAGCCTACGTCAAACTGTGATTTTTAAACGCGCTGAAGAGACGGACTGTTACTTCCGAAAAAATACCCATGCAGCAAAATCACAATTTTAGAGAAGGATAAAAATATATATTTACTAATGTAGGACAAGTGTGCATATACTGGTTTTGCTGCTAGGGATATTATTTGTTATCAAACAAATCAGAAAAATTACATACAAATTAGGTATTTAAATTTATCTGTTAAAAGAAGCTTATCACGGGGGGCAGTGCCCCGTTGCCCTCCCTGCAGCAGCCGCCACTGCTATACAGTGTGCTTGCCGACGACCTGCGTATAGGGCTTACTGTGAGATAAAACGACGACACCAAGAGTTTGTATGAGTTAGTACGAAAAAGCAATATACAAACTGCTCCTTGGTCGAGTGTAGTGTTGGAAAAGAGGGGATTCGAGTAGATTTACGCTGAGGCTAGAACGGGCTAGGCTGACTCTCCGTTTAAGCAGGGCAACGAGGATAGATACACAAACTAATAAATTGTGCTACCCCTCAAGTTTAGTATAAAAAGTATCAAATGTATTTGTAATATTTTAATAAGGAAAGGGTATATAGCTTTCTTTCTCCTTCCCACATTATTTTCTATTTCAAGGCCAACTGTATCTGCTACACCACATTTGGCCTTGACTATTTTATCTTGTGGTGCTATCTATGAAATAATGTACAAACTATTAGGAAGCAGCGTTTTACAGAACGCCTATGTTTTTTATCATATGTATTTCATGCTTTTCAGGAAAATAAAAGCATATTTTTTATTTCTGTTTGCACTATCTTTTCGCAAAACATGCGTACATTATCCTAATGCTATCCTTATGCCCTTGGTTATATTTCTTGATTTTTAGAATTAGTTGATTACGATTTATAACAATTAATTGCTTTAGACTAATCACTACTTAATTATAAATCATTCCACTTTTTAAATTTTATTATTCGTATTCTTATTTTTACAAAAAGCATGAAATAAGATTCTGGTACAAAATGGACTCGGTCGGTAACACTATAACCGGGCCTTAAGGAAAATGTATGTGGATTAGACACAAAAAGACAAAAAACATTCATAAAATATTTATTATACATATATCATATAATACTTAATAAATAAATATTATTTGGGAGATAAAATATGTACCTATGTATTAAAAGATAGATTAATATATTCAGAGAACAGTTTGGATCTTGTTGACTTGAGTCAACTTTCATATGCATACTTTAAAAAAATCTTTGGTGATGTGTTAAAACATCAACATATATATGTATAATATAAAACAGACTAGAAAAGTCAATATCACATTTCATAGAGATGTTTGTAATTAAACCTAACGAATTTGGTCTCCTAATAACCTTATAACTAATCATATATAGATTTTCGACTAATACTAAAACGAGTACTAAAATAAAGCAAGGTGCATACAGTAACAAGAAACATTCGCGAAAACAAAACATATTAGTTAGTAACAAGTGCAAACATACTGGAACATAAACCAAAATTGCGAGTATCACTTGATTGTATCATTTATGTTAGCTCGAAGACACAGCTAAGGTGTATATGGTGGTGGTGGTACACTATATGGAGGCGGTGGCGCTTGAGAATTAAATATATCCATATTGTCATTGTAATCATCTATTAGGCAAGCATCATCGTGATGATAACCGTCTTCAGAAAAAAAATGCATCATTATTAGTGTCCAAAATGTACCCATCACAGACACACTGCCTGCAAAAGCAATTCAATTCCACTAAGTACATGTCATTTTAATTACTATTCTTATTTTATCATATAACAATATAACAAAAAACAAGAATGTGTTTTAACTTAGACTTGTATCCTATGAAATTTAATATTTATATTTTCATATGATTAATTAATACTATATTATTTATCGTCAACCGTCAATAAAGCTATGCATTACCATAGCGTTTTAGTGTCTTTATAGAACTCGTCTGTTATTCGCCTTGCTCGCTTGGCTCATAAATCAGAATCGTTCGATAAAGTATTACTTTACTGACTTGGTACATAGATAACTATTTCGAGTTTCCTACCTGCAGCAGTAATGACATAAAATCCATATCCATATGACACCGTTGCATTTACTTTTGGATAATCCACAGTTAAAGAGTTCTCTAATAGGACTGCTATATAGTAGCACATGCCTATAATTGATAATATCCACAGAACTGCAAATGATTACATCGGTGAAAATACGTTTATTACAAATAATTCTGTAATATTTATGTCCCAAATAAATAAATAAATATTTTATCTTTCAGAAATCTAGCTAAATTTAAGTATGTAGATTGATATTTCATACCGGTACATGTGCTTGCTAGAGCATGCTTCTTTATATATTTATAGGTATCACTTTTTGGTTCTACAATGTGTATGAAAAACCCACACAATGAACAGATAATACTCATAAAACACAATACTATTATGAACCTCATTAAATCGGCAACAACATCATCAACACATATGTATTCTAAAAACAAACAGTAATATATGTATGAACATATTTGTAAAACAATCCATCACAAAACAAACCTTCATCCTTCACCTTATACTCGGTGACTCTAAACCAAAAGAAGAAAGTAAGTGTTAGATATGGTGTACAAACATCTCCAGAAATAATAAACCATGATAGATCTGCCATTGACATACTAATTAAAGTAATTGTAATCATGTGAAATGCTGCTGAAATAAGATTCTTCTTCAACTTCTTTGGATGTAAACATTGTAAAGCAGTTGTGATAGAACGGCCTGGCATATTGTTGACTTAAATGTTAATAACGTTTGAAATAAATAATCATCGAAGTACATAAATATTACTTACTTAAATTTAAGACTGTATTAAAAAGACAACATAATACATAAAAGAATACTATATGTTTCTTATACTGATTCTCATACAAATGAGCAATTAAAGTCATATAAATTGCAAACTAAAATGCATTTTATTTCGAAAGCTATACAGTTTATTTTTATACAATTTTTAGAATTTGTAGTTTGTGGTTATGTGTACTAATAAATAATCAATTAAATTGTCATTTTGAAAAGGACCACAATATTTTCACAATAGAGTGACATTAGTCACTCTATTCAACAATAGAGACTAGTTTTGTAGGCGACATCTATTACCGATACTGTATAATCATTTGAATTGGCGAAGAACTCTAGGTATAATCGGCTCTGCCAAAGTTTACAACATTGAATTTTGTCTCTTTTAATTAAAGCTGCAAGTATTAGCTGATAATATGCTGAACCATTCCAAACGAAATCGTTATTAGATTTAATTATAGAAAATTTAAATTTATTCCTGTTTATTTATGAAGTTGTTCATAGATGACGCCTTAGGCTTTCTTTTCAAGAATGGCTATGTGCAGCAGAAACACAATTAGGCAAATTAAAATAAAATAAAATTAAACGAAATACAGGTGACAAATATAAAATTCTTTCTCATGTATAATCTTACTTATAGTATATCTGTACCTATTTCTTCCATATATGGATCTCTTATTTTTAAGTCATATTAAGTACCTATGTAGGTAATTAACATTCTGTAAATTTTATAGCAGAAGCAAAAAAGTGTTTCGGTCATTTGTTTTTGCTAGCACCTATCGCAAATTTATTAATGGATGAGAATGATTAAGAAGTAAGATACAATTGTATAACAATACAATTTCAGAGTGTATGTCACTAAAATACGACGAGGCGAAAGTGGGACACGAAACATGAAAGGATCCAACAATACTGTCGTTTCTTTATGGTCTTTGTTCTCTGAAAATATAACATAAGTGTATTACTGTCATAGGCGTAACTAGACCTCAACCATGGGGGGGGGGGGTCACTTCAAAGATATGGCATGTCGTCCATTTTTCGAACCTGTTTTTCTTTCGCATTTGTCAGTACTGATAGTGTTTCTATTTCTTTCCCAATTATGTAAATATAACTTTTGTTTTCAATTTGTCATATAGCGTCAATTCAATTTGTCATACTTAACTGACAGATACCTATAAATATTCAATATGCCCACATATTTTGATTTGATAAGTAAGGCTCATATTGTAGCGAAAATCGAAGATAACTGGTCAATTAGGGTAGCACAGCAATTTTGCATAAATAAATCTACTGTGCTTAAAATTAAGAAACGTTCGCTGGGATGAGGAAAGAACATTATATAGAAGAGGTGGTTCTGCTCGTTCCCGAATATCCACACGCGAAGAAGACGCGCTGCTTTTACAATATTTTTCTATTCTGGTGTCATAACAACACTATAAACCAAAGAGATTGGAATATATAGAGAAAGCATGAGTGCAGTTTGTAGACGAGGTAAGTGCAATGGTCGCAAGAACTGCAGGTGGGCTAAGGGGAATTGATAAACAGCCAAGCGATTATTATCCTTATTAGTCCTTAAGAAAATCCGACGGCGTCAATGAGGCGTGTTGTCATTGGTCGAAATGTCGTGCTTGTGTAGAATTTAACGAACTCATACGAACCAAGTACGAGCACGACGTTTCGACCAATGACAAAACGCCTCATTGACGCCGTCGGATTTTCTTAAGGCCTAATAAGGACGATAATCGCTTATTATAGTCGCCTATTGGGTTCGTACAATAAGACGTGTCTTATGACACTTGTTCTTTATAATATACTATTAAGGGAAAACCATTTTGATACCGTTAGAAATGCTAAACTTGCAGTAAATTTTCATGGCTCGTGATCCACAGCTTGTCAAAGAATCTATAGTGAACTGCCTTTTTGTCAAAATGTCGTATTTTCTGATGAACAAGTTTTAGTCTAGGCACAATGGTTGTATACGTGTGTTTAGACCGCCGAATGCACGGTATAATGAACAATTTATAATATCCGGTACAAAGGAGTGGACGTTTCAGGGTAAATGTATGGGCTTGTTGCAGCTATGAAGGGCTAGGGCTTTGCTTCAAAAAAGACGGGCGGTTAAATGCTGAACACTATTTCATATTATAGGAAATGTAATGACTAGTATATCCAGAAAAATTTATCAACATGTCAATTGTCCTGTGCACACGGTTAATATTGTTAGAACTTGGCTTGGAAATAATGACATCGAAACTTTGCTGTAGCCCGCTAACAGCCCAGATCTGAACCCTATTAAGAATATACCTAAGGGGTTTATTAACTAAGGAAATGTATACCCAAAATATTCGTATTCTGAATGTGAATCATCTTTGGGATACTATAGAAAATGGTGGGAATAATTAGCAGCAGACGCTAAATATTAATGTTTTCTTGTTTTGTTTTTATATTTATTTTTATTTGTATTTTATTTTTCGTGTTGAATATTAAACAATTTATAATATGATATATTTTATTTAATGTTGAGATAATGTCTTTACAAACGATAATTTTAAATAAAATACTCATCAAGATAAAAGATAATTAGAACCAATCATTTTGACAACTAATGTCAATAATGAAGGCATTTAACCTTTCAAATACACGAAAAAATGAGCCATTTTTACAAAAATTACCAATAAGACGTGTACGCCACTTTATTGCACAGAACTGTACAAGTGGTGTAGATGAATTAGAAGAGGCATTAAGAATATTGAATGAAGCGGTTTGTTAAGGTATCCGGAATTCTAGTAGGTCGAATTATAATATTATGTTCAACAATGGTGATCGGAAACTAAATTTGTATAGGAAGATTATAATTTTACAGAATTTTTCCAAACCGAATTTTTTTTTTCATTTAATGATCTAACTAGGTATATGCATGTATGTGTTTTATTGGAATTCATTAATCAACATAAACTGAACTAAATACTCTTACTTCGACATTTATATGTAGATGAGCAATGTTATTATGACCTCCACTACAAACTTGACATTTAAATTATTGAGAGCATCCACATTAGACCACATATCGTACCTACTACATAATAACCGTAGCGATCCTAGCGTAAAAACTCTTGAAGTAATTACCTTGTTATACGCATATCTAACAGGAGACGGCATATAACCAGTTGAGAAGGATTAATAACAACATATCAGTATGTAAGCTAATTAAATAAATTGCTATGGCGCTTTTTGTAACAGAAATTCTTGATAATTATAATATTTGCCCAAGTCGGTCCATCATATGTATAATATATATATATCAAGTAAATTCAAGGTATGTTAAACAGCGGCTTTTTAAAATTTTTTTCTTGAAAATTTGACCTTGTTTTAGATGGACTGAAAGAATTTCGGGTATTTAATGAGTTTGAACAATATGCGGAAGCAGATCAGCTTTTATATTTAATTTAACATATTTTGACAAATAGTGTTGCATACAGAGTGTTATATGCCAAATAATGAGTATTATCTTAGAGTCTTGAGTAAGTACAAAGTATAGAGAGAGCATAATATCAGATTGTTAACGAATAAATTGAAGATTGCTGTAGTGGAGGGATGGTAAAAATATTGCACCTTCACGTGTTGTGTAACATTAAGTGTGCTCAGTTCAAATATTAATAACATTTATTAAATTATATAAATGCCTATATTATTATTACTTTTTTATACGTAGTACAAGGAAGTATTGTGATGACGAAAATTTTCGGCCTCGAGATTTTTGCAGATGTCCACGTTTTGAAGTCCCCTGATACCAAAAAAGTGGTTTTTAAAAAAATGTCTGTGTCTGCCTGCCTCTCTCTCTCTCTCTCTCTCTCTCTCTCTCTCTCTCTCTCTCTCTCTATCTGTGTGTGACTACGATAGCGGTCAAACCGCTGTAGTAATCAAATCCAAATTTTGTATTTACGTGTGTAATCTCCCTCTTGAGATCTGATTAGAGTTTTAGTAAATTCGGCACCGGAAGTAGAAGTTTACTTCAGTGAAAAAATCGAATTTAGCCAACATTTCGTCAACCACTAAGTTTAATCAAATTTATAAAGAATTCATATGTACTTAAAATTAAAATTGAGAAGAATTTTGTTTAAAAAGTTTTTCGAAATTCCTACAGGAAGTAGGTCTTTTACTCCTATCGAAAATCAGTTTTTTGCGAATATTTCGCAAGTCATGCTTTTTAAACAAGTACCTACGTGACGAGTATAAAAGTATTTAAAACATAATTTTCAATATCTTTTCTATAAAAAAAATTATAAAATTCGGACCGGAAGTAACACTTTTACTCTTATCGAATAGCGATGTTTTGCAAATATGTCGTAAGTTATGCATTCTATATACCGGGTGTCCACACGAAAACTTTATATTGAATTATTTCTGGTGTTTTTGAAGACAAAAACTTGAAATTTTGGGTGGTTGTTCAGGATATAGGGGGACAATGAATAGTGTATTTCATACCGCCCCATCGGGTCACCCGCCGCCGCCGGCCACCCCCACTCCAATATTTTAAATGACACCCTGTAATTTTTTTTGGTGGTTTTGAAAGAACACAATTTTCTTGATATTCCTATGTGAAAAAACTAGTAACACACATTATGACATTTATGAGATATTTAAATTTAAAAGTTTCAGATATCAGAAATTATTAACTCCGAAAAATCATAAGTTAGTCATGGAAATACTTAAAACAAGATTTATTCACAACATTTTAGTTAAATTAAATGCTCAAATTGTTCACCGTTTACATTTAAACATAAATAAAGTCTATTTTCAAAAGCATTTCTAACATTTTCGAACACTTGTGGCGTTAAATTTCGACATTCCTTTGTTATTCTATTACGTAAATCAGCTATTGATTGTGGCGGTGTCTTATAAACAACAGACTTCAAATGTCCCCACAAAAAGAAATCTAGGGGAGTTAAATCGGGGGAGCGAGCTGGCCATTCAATAGAGCCCCTACGTCCAATCCAATGTCCTGGGAAAATATTATCCAAATAATTCCTAACGTCTAAACAGTAATGTGGCCTAGCTCCATCTTGTTGAAAATATAATTGCTCCTCCTCTATTTCATTCAAGTTTTCTTCTAGACACTGTATGATAAGAGGATGTATTAGCTCTTCCAAAAATTGTAAGTACTTAGGTCCATTTAAATTTTCCTGGAAGAATATGGGGCCAATTACTTGGTTATTAAGAATTCCAGCCCATACATTAATTTTTTGGGGATATTGTGTGTTGCCTTCTCGGAAAAAATGGGGTTTTACGTCGCTCCAATATCGACAGTTGTGTCTATTCACAAGACCATTTAAGTAAAAGCAACTTTCATCACTAAAGCAAATACTTCGCAAAACATTTCCATTTTGCCGAATCATATCTGTCATTATTTCACAAAATTCGACTCTTCTGTCGAAATCACCATCACCCAACTCTTGGTGAAGTTGAATTTTATAAGGGTGCATTTTGTTTAATTTTAATATCTTATGGCAGGTTGATTTTGGCACTCCCGAAACTTCGGATAATTTTCTCAACGAAAGCTCTGGGTCTAAATTAATATGCCCAAGAACTGCTAGTTGCATAGCTTCATTTAGTACACCACAATTATTCGTATTCCGTTTTTTATTATTTACAGATCCAGTTTGCAAAAATTTTTCTATTAGCGTTCTGACATAAGCAACAGATACGTTTCTGTTTGGATGGTTGTCATTGAATAACGTCGCCGCTTGGGAATAATTTTTGTTTGCAATCCCATACAAAATCACTATTTCAGTTCTCTCTTCAAGAGTATAAACCATTTCAGCGAAAAAGCCAAAACTTTAAGAACAATTTTACAAGTATTAATATTAATGAAATACAAAAGTCACAATTTTGACAATTCTAATTTAAAGCAAACTATTTCCATGACTAACTTATGATTTTTCGGAGTTAATAATTTCTGATATCTGAAACTTTTAAATTTAAATATCTCATAAATGTCATAATGTGTGTTACTAGTTTTTTCACATAGGAATATCAAGAAAATTGTGTTCTTTCAAAACCACCAAAAAAAATACAGGGTGTCATTTAAAATATTGGAGTGGGGGTGGCCGGCGGCGGCGGGTAACCCGATGGGGCGGTATGAAATACACTATTCATTGTCCCCCTATATCCTGAACAACCACCCAAAATTTCAAGTTTTTGTCTTCAAAAACACCAGAAATAATTCAATATAAAGTTTTCGTGTGGACACCCGGTATACACGTTGGACAACCCAGATTCTCGGCATGATCTAAATATCGTATATGAAATGGTATAGGAAATAGTCGTGCGGTGTTGCCGTCGCAGTTCTTAATTGACCCGCCCCGTGTTTAATATTTTTAATATTTCAGTACTGATCGAAACGCTGTGGGGTATGTTGTTGCTGATTAAGTAAATATTACGTAAATGCTAATCAATAATAATGCATGAAGCGATATTTCTCATATTAATAAAATATTGGTGTAGATATTTTGAATGTGTAATACTGACAAAGTGTTTATGTACATTTTTCTGTCAATTTGTCATTACTTCAATAATTGACAGATAAATGTACATTAAAAATGATCGTGTCAGACGGGCTATTACACGTAACAATTTAAAATATTGAGTTTTCACATTTCTTTGTGATGCCTACTTATACAACAGAGAAGCGAATAAGTATCATTAAATGGTATTATTCTTCTCCAAGTGCAGAAGCAGTCGTTGGGCGTTTTGTGTTTTCGTATCCCGATCGACCAGTTCCAAACCGTCAAACAGTTTTAAATATCGTCCATCGTTTCGAAAAGTCCGATTGTATTACTGGCTGTTCTAAATGCAACAATAGCGATCGGCAGGAACGGCCGTTTTCTGACGAAAGAGTGGAGCGGGAGGTGCAAGTATGTGCATTTGTTGAAGCAAATGAACCGTGTTCGAGCCGTCAAATATCCGAAAACGTGAACATCCAAGAACTACAGTTAGGAATATTTTGAAGCGACATAAATATAAGTACTTTAAGACACAAAAGAGTCAGGAAATTTTCCAAATTGATCAAGTTAATTGCCTTGAATTTTGTGAGGCTATGAGGGAAAAATGCGACGAGGATGATAATTTTGTCCGAAATATCTTGTTAACGAATGAATTCTCTTTTTCGCTTTATGGTCGCCACAATCTGTCCATCGTCCGATATTGGTCTCCGGATAATAAACATATCAATTTAACAGCAAAAACGCAGTACCCACAGAAGCTAAATATCTGGGCTGGAATTCTGGGTAACCATATTACAGGTCCATTTTTCATAAATCGCACTTTAAACGCCCAGACATACTTGCAATTACAGTATAATGATATTATACCTGCTGTACGCAATGTGACTGGTAATCTTGAGGAAATTTGGTTCCAACAAAATGGGTGTCCGGCCCATAACGCCAGAATAGTATTGGAATTTCTTAATTTAAATTTTCCTCAACGGCTTATTTGCACCAGGGGCAATATACGGTGGCCACCTAGATCTCCTGACTTAACACCCACCGTTTTTTTCTGTGGGGATTTTTAAAACAAATGATCTACGGACATAACACGAAATGCCTAAACATTACCAGAGTTACGAATGCGAATTACACAAATATGCAACAGCCTTCCACCCCAAACTCTAAATAATGTACAGTTGCGGCCCCTACACACTCAGACACCGACTTTTGACATATTCTGTCAAATTCAAAAAATTGTTATGTGTGAGTTTGACTTTTATCCAGTATGACAATGTCAGTGTCAGTTATTATTGCAAGTTACAAGCGTGCACGATTTTTAAAATGACATTTAATAAACTTCAATTCTGGGACCATGTTACAAAGCCAAAATTTCTTATTTGTCACACTGTCTGAGTTTGTAGGGGCCGCAATTGTACGTCGAGAATTTTATGATAGGCTAGGTTACTGTGAAGCGGAAAATTAAATAATATTAGGATTTTTATTAATTTTTCGCATTATTTAGAATCCATTTCTTTTGTTTACTGTTTAGAATTTACCTTGAATTTATTTGCTTTAGAATACATTTTATTATATTTCAAAACGCTCTTTAAATTTTTAAAATATGAAAACACTTTGTCAGTATTACATATTGTAAATATCTACACCAATATTTTATTAAAATGAGAAATATCGCTTCATGCATTATTATTGATTAGCATTTACGTAATATTTACTTAATCGGCAACAACATACTCCACAACGTCTCGATCCGTACTGAAATATTAGAAATATTAATCACGGGACGGGTGAATATAAAAACTGCGATGGCAACACCGCACGACTATTTCCTATACCATATTTAGATCATGCCGAGAACCTGGGTTGTCCAACGTGTATATTTATCAAGAGTAGAAAAGCATTTAGTGCTAGATTTGCAATATTTTTTGTATAAATGAAATTTTAAAATTCGGACCGGAAGTAACACTTTTACTCTTAGGGAGTAGCACTTTTCTTCGAATATCTTGCAAAGTATACATTCTATAGCTATTTATTATGAGAAAAGAAGTACTTAGAATAGAATTTTGAATAATTTTTGTGTAAAAAAATTCTTAAAATTGTATAGTTTGAAACGCTCATACGTATAAGAAAGTCGTGTGGAGGCCACACCTCATTTTTTAGTAATGGGTTTAAAAAAAGAAAGTGTACATTGAACTAAGATCTCCAGAAGGAATACCTGTTTATTGAAAAAACTATAAGCGATTCCGATGTTCTTCAAAATTTTCAATAAGCCATGGTGGACGTAAGTACTATATCATATATTAAATTTTATATAGATAGTAATAAACATAAAATGTGAAATGTCAACCAAGGCCGAAGCAATAATACTACATGTTTTCATGCCTTACGCTTTAAGAGCTTTGCACAATGATTTCGAAAAATGTTTATATATATATTTCAATCTTAACTGACGGGTTCAATCACAAGGAAGTAATAGTTATTTACGAACCAAGTGCGGGAAGACTGTTTTCCCGCATGAGCGCACATTGTAAGCACGAGCGACCGTAGGAAGCCAGTGCTTTTAGATGCGCGAATGCGTGGAAGATGTCTTCACGCAAGTGGTTTGTACAATATTTTTTGTACGAACATTAAATTAAAGAAATATTATTGATTAATGTCATTAGTATCATACCTAACCTAAAATAGATTACCTAATTAATTTAAGCATTTAATGTACGTAACTATTACTCACCTTTCCCTAAAATTAAGTTATTATATCTTACACATGGCAAACATGAGGTATTTATTCTTATATTTATAAATTATAGTACATTTATTGCGTTTTTTTGGTTTAAATACAAACAATTCCGAACTGCCAACATGAATGTCGATGTGGTTCAAATAGATGGCGCTTGAATCTTGCTTAAGATGTCGCTTAAAATATCGTCAAATAGATGCCGCCACATTTTTTTTGGAAGAATTTTTAATTATTACTCCTATTTCCCCAACTTTTAGTGAAGAATAGTGGAGGGAAGTAGTATTTTATAGACTAAATTTTATTACTACCAAGTTAGATTTTTTTTTAAATGTCCCAAAGTGCCAGTGTTTTTTTCAATTTTTACAATAGCCTCAACCGGGAAAACGTATTTCCCAGTCGAGCTACACAAGCGCCAAATGTCACTTTACAGGCGGTGAGTACAAAAAACTTTTTCCAATACTTCTTAGATTTATAGATTGGAGACCAAAGTAAATGTTGACGGAAATTGCACGGACTTTTATAAGAAGATCAAAAAGAAGAAATATTCATGCTTCAGAGAAATATAAGGTTACTTGAAAAAATAATTTAGAAGTGTTACAAGTTTATTATTTTGTTTAAAAATAAATAATGCGTTTTAATTTATCCTTATTTAAACTCCACCACAATAACAATAATAATAAAATAATTTATTTTAAAAAAATGTAGCGTCCCGAATTTCGATCTTCGAAACCAAGTCACCTTATTATATGCTTTGCCCATGCTTTGGACAAAGAAATTATTGTATAAATTAGGACATTAACATACAAGACTATATATAAACATCTTGTAGGTTTTGCATATAGCATACAAAATCTGCCGAGTATCTGCCACTTCAGAACAATGCATAACATAATAATAAAGTTACATAAACACATTGAAAATTATATTTTTATTGTATGTTTGAACGCTTAGAGATCTTAATCGATTTCTACGACGTCCAAAGAAGATATTCCGTTTGTTAAAAACTTTACAGACGTCTGCATCTGAGTGTGAAGACATACATTATTATGTGAGAATGAATTTCCCAATAATAAATCAGTAATTTTTATTAGGTCAAACGTTATGAATTACCATTGCTTGTATCAGAGCAGTGCAATCTTCCTTGTAATTAACTGTTAAGACATAATGTGATAGATCGAAAAAGACTTTCTTCGCATACCCGAAATATAATTTAACGGACGGATCACCTTGAAGACGTTCTTTTGAAATACTCATCTGTATAAATTCAATTAATTGATTTGGGTACATTCCGTTTGACATAAGTAACATAAGTATATAAAGCAGAGAAGATGTGCCTCATATAGTGCATTCATTTGGTAACCAACAAGATACATACACATACCTGCAAATATGGTAAATATATATTTTTATAATCACTATTACAAATATTGTCTTATTATTGCATTTTCTCTTGTTTGTGACGGAGACACACGTTTGTTCCTTTAATGACATTAAATTTACTGAATTATGTTTCTCCAATTGTTTGCTTGTTAAGGTGCAGATACAAAATGAGAAATATTTCCACAATTTTGCAAACGTAGCTTGCAGCAACATACGAGGTGTCGTTTTTATATTTCAGGACTAGACATCTTTTAATTTTAATATAATTTTTCATTATAGTGTTTTATCATCATTGGTAACGACTCTGATCATTTACAAAACAATTGCAGCAGTATTAGTTTTAATATCTGTCAGTTTTTGTTGTCACGTATCATAACGCACAAACTTCAATATCGAACAGTTATAAAATTCTTGTCAAAACAAGGAAAAACTCCAAAAATTATTTGTGAAGAAATGTTGGCCGCATACGGGAATGATTGTCCTTCAAAGTCTACTATTTGCTATTGGTCAAAATTGTTTAAACATGGCCGAGAATCACTGGATGATGATCTCCGTTCAGATCGGCCTGATGAAGTGATCACCGCCGATTGTATTGAAAAAACCAAGTGTTTGGTACTGGAGAATGCAAGATTATAGAAGCGACGATTAGCGGCCTCATTATGAGTTTGAGAAAGCACGGTTTTCAGAATTCTACACGAGTAACTTGGAATTACAAAAGTTAGTTCCAGATGGGTTCCGCAAATGCTTTCGAAATTCCAAATGCGTGTGCAAATGGAGACGTGTGATCAAGTTTTGACACTTTGTGGAGACGAAATAGGTGTAATTATCAGTCGACTGGTCACCGCAGATGAGACCTGGGTCCATCATTTTGACCCTGACTCAAAACAAGAATTAATGCAGTGGGATGTTAAGGGTTCTAACCCTCCCAAGAAGTTTATAGTCACTCCTTCAGCGGGAAAAATAACGGCAACGATTTTTTGGGATTGTCAAGGCATACAAATGATTGATTATCTATGTAAGGGGTAGTACAGTAGCAGGAGAGTATTACGCAAGATTAATACATCGCCTAGGCGATCCTATTAAAGCGAAAAGCTGCCGAAAACTGACGCAGGGTGTCCTGTTGCTTCACGATAATGCACCATTCCACAAATCAAGACTTGGAAAAGCTGCCGTTGCCAAATGTGGTTTCACAGAAATAGACCATCCATCTTACAGTCCAGTCGCTCCGTGCGACTGTCTTTTGTTTCTTAATCTCAAAAGAGCTCTAAGGGGAACATTTTTTTTTATAATGAATTAGAGATGTTATTGGAACGATGTTCCTAATACTTGCATCCAAAAGAAGCAAGGGGGCTATATTGAAAAATATTTTTTTATAGCTGTTTGAAGCCTTTTTTTCATGCTTAGTCCGGGAATAGAAAACGACGTACTAGTACTCTGTTAGAATTCATTAAAATTTCCGCTGCTACACTATTCGCCTCCATGACTTCACTGATTAATCTACCCTCTTTTTATTGTTCAGTTCCTGTAACCTTTAGAACTGGTTTCATAATCTAGTTTTCGACCTCGATCTATTTTCGATGGATTCCAAACAGGCATGTTCTAGCTCTGTCAAATTGGCCTCCCCGAGTTACAATTTATATACAGTCGGAAGCAAAAAAAAGTAGACAAGAGATCTCGTACTTTGTAAACCTGGCTCCATTTAATTGTCATTAGTGTCAAGTCATTATTCTATGGAATATCAAATAATTATCAAAATATCTTCTATCTGATTAATACGAATCAAAATAATAATTAAAAAACTTCATGAAGAAATATATGCTACTATCTGGTTATAGAGCCAAAACTGCTAGCATTCTATTTGGAATAGAGTTATAAAGGTTGGTACAAGTATTTTGATTTACATTCTCCCATGCTGTGTGAACTATATCTACCAGTTCTTGTCTATTTTGAAGTCTTCGATTTAATTTCTTTATTTCTTTGATCATCAACCCCCACAGATTTTCGATAATATTTAAATCAGGACTTCTTGGTGGAAATTCCAACACATTGATGTTATTTTCTCTGAACCATGTTTTCACTCTGTCCGATGTATGGATGGGGCAGTTATCCTATTGAATTATAAAATGCGATTTGGAAAAAAAAGCTACACTGAAGGCAACATCGCCTTACTTAGAATGTTGATATAACTCTGAATTTAAGTTTCCTTCTATTTCCTATAACATACCAGTCCCATGAATTGAAATTCAACCCCAAAAGTTTACTTTGAAATTTTCTGGATACACATTAATAATGTTTTCGTCAAATCGGGTACCTCTTGGTCGGTATACACGAATCGGTCCATTTTGCTTGCTTTGAATCAATTTTTCATCTGTAAAATTACAGTTTCCCAGAAGTGCCCGTTATTTACCAGATGCTCAAGTGCATATCCTACACGAGTTTGTTTGTGGGTCGCATTAAAATTAAGTTTTTCGGCAGCTTTATGGCACATAAAATTAGCTTCTCTAACTCTTCGTCGGGCAGTAAAAACAGAACCCGGAAAATTACTTACATCAGCTGCAATCACTACTGAAGAAAACGGATTTTCAATAAGCACATTTGTGAGATGGCGGTCTTGCTCTTCTACAAATTCTATGGTTATCTCGCCATTTTTTAATAATTTTAAAAGTTGTGTTTTTATTTATATTATTTCTTTCAGGAATTTCACGTATTTTGAAACCGTTACTCAAATCTGCAATAACAGTTACTTTAATATCTGCATTTATAGAAGGCATTTTTGTTATAGTTTAACATCAACTGTAATGTTGTCAATTTTGATTGATAACCAAATTTTGACAAGTAACTTTGAAGCCGCTATTACACTAATCATTTTGAGAAAGTCTATGACAGAAACCTATATTTTTGTCTACTTTTTTTGCTGTCGACTGTAGTATAAAATGGGTGTCAATTGTGTTCCATTTGTGGTCAATTGTGCCGTTATTAGTTTCATTTGTGCTCTTCCGTTATCAGAGATTTTTAAAAACATCAAAGGGAGGTTAACTTGACCATTGCCCCCCCTCCAAAAATTTGAAATTCTTTTTAAAACTCGGTGCCTTCGCAAAGCACTCCAATTGTGCTCAATTGTGCCGTATAGCGTTTTTCCGCCAACCACTCACTTTCGAAGTTATACCTAAAAAAAATTCCGAAATTGACGAAAATCTACTGTCGCCCCAAGTTTGTTATAATTCACATAATATAAAATATGTGTCAATTGTGCTCCATTTGTGCTCAATTGTGCCGTTATTAGTTTCATTTGTGGTCTTCTGTTTTCAGAAATCTTTAAAAAATTAAAGGGGGGGGGGGACTAACTTGAAGATTGCCCCCCAAAAATTTGAAATTCTTTTTAAGACTCGGTACCTTTGGAAAGCACTTTCAGTTCACTTCAAGTTATACCTAAAAAAACAGGGTGTCACATCTAGAATTGCAGGCGGCATTAACAAAGTACTTTGATAAAAATTAAATAGTACTTATTAGTATGTAATATAAATTAGGAAAAATTAATTGTTGTTATAAATTGTAATTGTGTTACGAGTAATATCATTAAAAATTGTATTTGTATTTCGAGAAATGTAAATAGAAGTGACAGACGCAACATCTGCGTAAAAACTGAATTTGTAAGTGCGCCACCAAAAATTGAATACAATAAGCAGTACATGTTGATAGAAGTAACTATCCGAAATAACATTATGCTGCCGATAATACCGAAATTGCATTTACATTATGTGTCAATGACCATGACTATTGATGACATTAAATATGACTTATCGCTTACTCCGGGCTCCTTGGAGTCGTCGAGCAGAAAGTCATTGGCTATTTTAAGGCATACTGTTTCAGAATTAAAAATGAGGTGTGGCCACCACACGACTTTCTTATACGTATAAGCCTTTCAAATTATAGAATTTTTTTTACAAAAATTATTCAAAATCCTATTCTAAGTACTTCTATTCTCTTAATAAATCTCTATAGAATGCATACTTTGCAAGATATTATCAAAAAAGTGCTCCTCGCAAAGAGTAAAAGTGCTACTTCCGGTCCGAATTTTAAAATTTCATATATACAAAAAATATTGCAAATCCAGTTTTAAATACCTTTGTACTCTTGATAAATATATATAGAATGTATAACTTATGACATATTTGCAAAAAATCACTATTCGATAAGAGTAAAAGTGGCACTTCCGGTCTGAACTTTGAAATTTTTTTATACAAAAGATATTGAAAATTATGTTTTAAATACTTTTATACCCGTAACGTACTTGTCTAAAAAGCATGATTTGCGGAATATTCGCAAAAAACTGATTTTCGATAAGAGTAAAAGACCTACTTCCGGTAGGAATTTCGAAAAACTTTTTAAATAAAATTATTCTCAATTTTAAATTTAAGTATATATGAATTCTTTATAAATTTGTTTAAATTTAGTAGTTGACGAAATATTGGCAAAATTCGATTTTTTCACTGAAGTAAACTGCTACTTCCGTTCTACCGATTTTACTGAAAAACTAATCAGATCTCAAGAGGGAGATTATACACGTAAATACAAAATTTGGAATTGATATCTCCAGCGGTTTGACCGCTATCGTGGTCACAGGCAGACACACAGACACACACACACACACACACACAGACATTTTTTTAAAAACCACTTTTTTTGTATCAGGGGACCTCAAAACGTGGACATCTGCAAAAATCTCGAGGTCGAAAATTTTCATCATCACAATACTTCCTTATACTACGTATAAGAAAGTAAAAATGGGAAGTATACTGCAACACAAAGTAGACTACAATGGTAGTGAGTTGGTGTATTCCTATGCAATATTATATAGAACATTATTCTTAAGAAGTATGTGCTCCATAAAATTATCACATCTTTCTATTACTGTTATTGAATGACATTCAGCCACTTTCGATCTTTCTTCTAGTTTCCTTAAACAGTAGAGTCCAAACGAAACTAACAACAATTGAGTACAAATTGAGCACATTTGATAAACATTTTATACTATATAAATTATAATAAAATTGGAGCAGGACAGTTTTTTTGAAAATATCCACCCGTTTCATTTCTTTCTGTAAAAATGGTCGTGTCTGCGATATATGTTACTGTTTGTAACCATTTAATGACCTTAAATGAGGAAATCAGAGTACAGAGGAATTTGTTATCTATCTAGATTAGATCTTGTGATATTATCTTATCTGTGTGGTGCTCTATTATTTATTATTACTAACATTGTGAATATTTATTTCATTTCAGTTTATTTTCCTATTATGCATGGGCGTAACTGCAGCAGCTCGCCTAGACAATACATATCTACCTCCATCTAGTGCAAAAAGTGCAGGTGGAAACGGCCACGTACTGTCAACTCCAGGAGGAAACGGATTTAATAGCCAACAATCTGCCTTTGCACAACAGCAATATACTGGTGCAGGGGACGCCGCAGTAGGTAAACCATCATCATCTTATGGAGCTCCGTCTAGATCTAACGGACCGTCACCTGCCTATGGTGTTCCATCCAATGGACGTCGTAATGGTGGTGGTGATCAAGCATCAGCTAGAGCTAACATTCTGCGCTTCGACAACGAAAACAACGGTGATGGTAGCTATCGTTTCGAATTTGAAACGGAAAACAAAATTAGCCAACAAGAAGTTGGACAGTTGAAGAATGTAGGACAAGAGGGTGAAGTTACCGTTGTTCAGGGGTCATATTCTTATTTGGGAGCTGACGGTCAAACGTACACTGTAAATTATATTGCGGATGAAAATGGATTCCAACCTGTTGGTGATCATATCGCTAAAGAAATACAAATGGCTGCCGCAGAAGCGGCCCGAACAAGTGCTTCAGAAGGAAATTACCCTGCCAGTTCTAATGGACAAAATGGATATCGTTATTGATAGAATTCTAATTGTTGTATTTATTGTAGCGATGAAATAAAATTTTAAAAATATTTTTATTTTTAAATTTATAATATGTTAATGTCCGAATAATAAGTACCTATTATATTTTCCCATTACTTTAGCGCCGACGACTCGATTGAATGGAAGCCAGAAAATATGCTTACCTAATTGTCTGCGAATACATTCAGTTAATTTTATTAAGATAATCTATTGAAAAGGTGGTCTAAAATAGGCAGGCAAAAAATGTCACAACAAAATCACCGCTGCAATACACATTTGCATTACCCAGAATGAATTGCATGGCTTGATCTTTGAACTCATGAAACATTTACCTTTGTCTCATCTATTCACACAAGAAATATTTTACCTAAGGCAGTTATGGGCTAACTGTTTTGGGATAATAAATTTGAAGATCAACGAGACTGTGTTCCATGTATACCGTGAAGGCAGAACAAAAAAAGGGCAAACGAAGTTTGTTCAGTGCTGTTACTTACATGGACAACTTTTTAGAAGAAAATACCAAAAAATTAGTACTCTTCTTAGACAACTGTCCAATCTAAAATAAAAATCATACGGTCATACGATTTATACCTACTATAACTGAGAGATGCAGGTCGTTCTTCAAAAGTAACTTATTATTTCCTTATAAGCGGCCAGTCTTTCTTCCCAACGATCGGGACTTCGGAGTTGTAAAACAGAAGATTAAAAAGCCTGAAGAATACTATAAGATTACGTCAAAAGCAAGCGCCAATTTTAAAGTCTTTTTTACTTGACCAACAAATTAAATTTAAATTTTGCTAAGTGTTGGCCAACATCTTATAAAAAAAGTGTATCTGACAGATGAGTGCTTTGGTAAGTACATTCCAAAAGAACTGAAACAGTCATTCTTACTATCTTGCTACACGGTTCTCCAATATGACAAAAATAGGAAGGGAGTAGTGATTGTTCAAGAGTTTATAGATGGTTTAAGTAAACATAACGTTTGAGTTTAATAGAAACAAAGCTAGTAACATTCTGCTACTAACAGAAAACGCATACCCAGCCGGCAGTGTTCCCATAAACTCCAAAAGATAGAAAATATGAAACAGGTAAAATATAGTGACATCCAAAAGGAAAATGATGATTGAGATGTCAAAAACGACGAAGAATCCGTTATGTTCCATAATGTTTTTATTATTAACTGTGTATCTTGCAAAACTTTTTTCAAATTAATATTTAATGCCTCAAAGTAGGATTTTCAGTATAAATTAATATTTTTACAATAATTTTTTGTAGTCAATCCTTTATATTAAAACAAATATGTCTTTTTTTAATTTT
Organism: Amphimallon solstitiale; assembly: GCA_963170755.1. Classification (NCBI taxonomy): domain Eukaryota; kingdom Metazoa; phylum Arthropoda; class Insecta; order Coleoptera; family Scarabaeidae; genus Amphimallon; species Amphimallon solstitiale. The sequence goes on along the minus strand of OY720681.1, from coordinate 84,172,772 downwards.
ACACAAAATAGTTTTTGCTGGACTGGAAATTTAACTTTATTTTTTTTTGAAATAAACGGTACAACTGTAGTACCTTCTGACAAGCCCAAAAGCTTGAGTGGACAATAATATAATAAAAAATAAACGCAAATTTTTACAAAAATAAAAATAAAGTTTTTATAACATTAAAGAGCATGATGTAAAAAAAAGGTTATAAATTGTATGTGTATAATTATTTATTGGCTAAAACGAATACATTTTGGTAACAAACAAAAGTAATATGTATAATAATAATAAAATATCCTAAAAGCGTAATCAATTCTCTATTAGGTTTAATACAAAGGCTCCCAAAGGATTTTACCTAACATTGCTTGATGTAACTCATTCAATTCTACACCTTATGTCTATTACTTAGCGATGTAGACAAAGTTTTTTATGTGACCTCATAAATAAAATGAAGCCCCTGTTCTGTTAATATACTTCGGACAGGGCATCTAGGGATTCGGAACTCTGTTTTTAAGATATTTATGACCCAAAGATGTTTCCTTCAGAAATTTATCATTAAGTTCCCTAAAACGGTAAAACATGCCAGGAAAATGTTCTTTTTTGCGGTGGGCTTTATATAAAGTGTGTACGGATTTGTGTTTACAATGTCAGTTTATTCCCGAACTTGATAAATTGCAGCTACAGTACTTTTTGGTAAAAGAAAAATGAAAATTTAATAAGCGAGATTTAACTAACCATTCAACCTATCAATAAGAACGTGTTGATTGAAATATAGATTTTTTTGTCTGAATAAAACACAAAACATGGGAAAAATTTGAATTTATATTGCTATCAGTATAAAGTACAGGAGTAATAACGAATGAAATATATTAATATTGTAACGTTTTCGGGTTCCAATAAACAACTCGTGCAATTATTTATTTAAAACAGTCTGTATATTTATATACTTAAAATTATATAACAATATAAAAACATAAAAACTAAACGTAACACACTTAAACTACTACAATTTAATTATCACAGGTATTTATTTACTACTACTATTATTTATATCTCTGTCCGTATTTATTTATATAATTCTATTTATATAAGACGGCACTACTATAAAGAACTATTTATTTGGCTACCACTATTTATTTCTTCGCACTCGATCCCGCAATGAATCCTGTAATGAATGTCCCTTTCTCTGTATCGGCTGCTTTTTATACCGGCACACAAGACTCTCGTAATACTCGGGAACATTCCATCTTCCTCTCGATATTTGCCAGAACATACGTCGGACATCTGTGAGATGACTCACTGCATTTACGATATTTACCAGCAGCGAGAGAGATGATTTATGGCAGTGTGTAAATAAGAGCGTTTTTATACGTTGCTCGGTCTGTCCCTTTTTTTGCGTGTGACAATTTCGTTTTTATCGCGCCGAGAGATCTGATTCTTTTATTTAATGTAAACACATTTCGTTACAATATTTTGCTTTAGTACGTGAGTATTAGCTACAGTTTTATTTGGAATGTATTTGAAGGACGTATGTTGGTTAGCAGATGCTACGCAAGCAAACAAGAGAAAGTAGAGAATTTGGTGTTAGCTAAATCTCAGCTAAAAGTTTGTGAAGAGAATGAAATCTTCAAAACAAGAACTCTTAATCAATTCTTCGAGAAAGATATGGACACCGTATACAGAGTCCGAAAAGTTCCGCACCATAGGGACTATAAGTAATATAAGTACAAGTTAATAATACATTTATTTACAATATATTTCATGAAATTTGTTCAATATGACTTCCTTTCAAGTCAAAATATAATTGAAAACGATCTCTGGCGTTCCGGAGAATGTTCGCCGTTAATTTACGCGTAATTGAACGACACACAGTTGAAATGCGCTTTCTCAAATGGTCTTTGTCGCTAATCTTGACTCTGTGCACTTTTGATTTTCATAACTTCACACAGAACTATCCATCGGGTTTAAGTTCGGAGATAGTGGGGCCCACTCCACTCGTCCTCTGCGATGAATCCACTGGGGGAAATTTTCATCTAGCCAATTAGCAACTTGTGTACCATAGTTTGGAGGTACACCGTCCTGCATGAACCAACCCAACCCAAACCCTGGAAACCCAAATCAAGAAGTAGTTCTTCTCCGAACATTGTAAGGTAATTTTCTGGTATTTCCACAAGCCACACCAAACCATGATGCGATCAGCGCCTTGCTCCTTACTGTCGATGTACCAGTGAGGATTACTGTCAGACCAATGACGCAGGTTATGTCGGTTGATCTCTTCATTTACATAAAAATTAGTTTTTGTCCAAAAACATAACCTTAGACAAAAACTGTGAGCCTTCCTCCAACTTTGTCAGAAACCAATATACGGATGAAACTTGTTCTTTTACAAAATATCCCATACTGTGCTTCGTGGAACGCCTGGTTCCAATCTGGTATACCGGATTGATTTTTTGGGACTTGTATAATTTGCCAAGACTCCATCCACAATCGCTTCTGAAGTGCTTTGGACGGCCACTTCTTGTAGCATCAGCTACACTACCCGTTGCTTTGAACTTTGCTTGCAATTTGCAAACCGTTGTGTGCGACACGGGCTCTCCTTCAGGATGCCTCTTATTAAATTCATCTGCAACTCCTCTGTTAGAGATTTCTTCTCTTCCACAGACATGAATAATCTCTACCCCCTCTTCAGTGGTCCACATTTATCAGTCCTGAAGCAATAAGAAAAAGATTAGTGAACATTACATTAGTGAAATCACAATGGTGCGGGACTTTACGGACACTCTGTAGTTTAAACCACAAGTAATACTACAATTTCGTTCTATATTCTCTCAATGGCTTATTGTTAATATAAATAATGTAAGCGCCAGATAATTAATATATTAAACTTCTACATGAGCCGATTATTGTCAAGTGTTCGTGAAGTCGATCTACATGATATGGAGAACATATATTCTGAATATTGCAAATTAGGATCAAATGAAAACTCCCGAATCCATTATTTTATGTGGTGTCCTTAACTCTAGCTATTAAAGGCCATGACAATGCTTTCTTATTTTTAAGGCGTAATTTCTGGTCGTTTTATTTTTGGAAGCTGGTGTATGTTAATTTGAAACCTGAATTTTAATTTTCAGACATCTCCTTACATATGTATTTTGCATATTTTGACTTTGGGATGAAAGTAAGATAAAGAATAAATTGTAAAGAGAAGGGGCTCAAGAATAGTTCCCTGCGGAACTCCATGCCAAACTTTCAGTTCGGCAGAGAGTTGATAACCAACCCTGATATGCTGCGGCTTATCGTTAAGATAACTTTGCATTAATGCACTTGTGTTACTTGAAAAATCTATACATTAAGAATAACCAACAACACAGAATGAACATTTTTATCAAATGTTTGCTGAAGACAAGTAGCAGCAATACAGAAATCTGTCATAACAACATCTCAGTAAATCATCTATCATGTCAATGAATGCAGTCGTTTCCGAAATCCAAACTGGCAACGCAGCAGAATCATCTATGTATCAAGATGTTCCCTAATTCATTCAGCAATTAATTGATTTTCATTTTTACCTCTTCCAAAAACTTTGTGAGTTAATAAAATGATGTTATGTTATTTGCAAGTACTTTTGAATTTGCTTGAACCACAAAACAGTACACATTAAAATTAAATCTAAACTTTTGAATTTGCTTGAACCACAAAACAGTACACATTAAAATTAAATCTAAACTTGGAGGCATTACCTATAACTTTTTTAAAATATAAGCTTAAGTGCTGAATTTTCAGATTTTGCAAAATAAAAATTAAAAAGTCGATAAAAATCTTGTGGGACTAATGTTGAGTTGTTGGAACTTAAGAGACAGCAAATTACCCCTTGTATCGGCCAACTTAATTTTAACAAAATATGCACGAATCTATTTTAATAATATTAGTAGTAAACATACATTTATATACATACAAATAAGTAACCAGTGTTATTAAAACGTATAGATTACATTATATAGAATCACGTAAGTCTATTTATTATACAATTATCAGTCTTCCCACAAAAGTTATCATTTTAGCAATGTTAGGCATAACGAAAATGCGTATACATAAAAAAAGAATTCAAGTATACATTATAAGTCTTATAACTCTGTTCGTATTTCGCGATACATTAGTGAAAATAAAATATGAAAGTGTCTGGAAAAATGCTTTCTGTGAATATGAGGAAGTATTTTTGTCTCATTTCAAAAGCAAGCCATTGTGAAGAGGGAACATTACTTTTTGCTACTTTTTAAGACAGACCGCAAAATACGGGTGATAATGTTATATGTCCCTTTTATAAACTACTTACAAACCTTGGGTTTAATGTGACTGTAATAATCATAACACATAATATATTTTTGGTGATGTTCCTTTTTTTTTGAAACAAAAACAAATTTCAGTACATTAAAAATATGAAGAAATATCATACATACATAATAATTTGCGTACTTAATGAAGGCTTCTGATGTTACAGCTAAATAACAGAATTGTACCACTCACAATGTAACCACATAAATTTTAATAAAAGCACTTGAAATTTTAACTTTCAACTCGGTTTAACGATTTACGTTGTTAATTATTATAAATAAAATGTCAGCAAGTGCGGTTTTACTTTTTTATTACGTAATATAAGGAAGTATTTTGATGATGATCATTTTTGACCTCGAAATTTTTTCAGATATCCAGGTTTTCAAGTCTTCCGATACAAAAACAGTCATTAGAAACTTCTTCCTTCGGTTTTGAATTTGATTCGTTTTAATAGGGGCAAGATTTGTAGGTATTGAAAAGAGAACAGCACCTTAAATGTAAAATACAAACGAGAGATAAATATGTAGCTGTCATAGATTAAACAATGTTCCTGAACAGATATAACAAAATTATAACATAGGCAATATCTATACTAATATGACTCATAGCAGCAGGCGCGGATCCAGAAAAAATTGACAGAGGGGGCACAAATTCGTGTAGATAATTGTGTGACTTTATATCAAATGTCATTTTCATTTGTTGCTTACAATTAGATTGTAAATAGGGACATTTAAATTGCTGATTTGAAACTTAACACCAGACAGTAGTTCTAAAATAATTGATTTAATTTTATATTTTGATTTTACTATAAATAGAAAAGAAAAAAAGTAAGTAAATATAAAACAAAACAAAGTGGAATTCATGGAAACACATTTTACTAAAATAATAATATTCTTTCCGGAACCCACTTGGGGGTTTCATCGGCTCGGATAGGCACTGAACAGGTGCCATTCCTGTTTTATATAAAATGTAATTGTAATTTTCGAGCGTTTTTTTTCGGAAATAAATCTAGAACCTCTTCAGGATTTACTTCCATCTCTTTGTTTATATTCATCATACATAGCCCATTCAATCGCTCATGACCCATAGTCGATCTCAACGATTTAATTCTTTTCAAAGTACTGATAGATCTTTCTGCAGTGGCTTTGTTACTGGCAATACACAAAGAATTTTCAAAATGCATTATATATTAGGAAACGTAGAAGCCAATTTGAAGGCCTCCAGGGTTATCAACCTTATGCGATTATTTCATCCACAGTGCCTTCCATAAATGTAACTCTCCGGAAAGGGCTGTAATTGGAGAGGGTATGGTGTTCTGCAAGAATATCATGAGTTGCAGTTTCTACGCTGGAACTAACATCAGCGGAATCGGAATAATCAACTTTTATCTTCTTTAAAAAGTTTATGAGACTTAACTGTGTTTCTTTATTTTGTTAATTATTCATGCTTTCTTAGATCTTAACCTAAAAACAAAATAAATATTAGGGCATTATGACACAATTGAGAGCTAAAAACTTACAGTAGGGAAGGTAATTCGGTTCCTTCTTTGGAGACAATAAATTACTTTGAAGCAAAACAACATTAATATGTTCTTTTTAACTGATTTTGACTTGAAAATCAGATAATGTCAGGCGCTGTCGCTAACCTAAAAACATACTATAGGTATGTAGGCGCACTATAACTCAAACTGAGAACGAAAAACTTACAATACAATAAATAGCTCGGCTCCTTGGTTGGACACAAGAAACAGCTTGGCAAAAAAACAATGCCAGGACTTAAGACATGAATCAAATCACGGTTATGTACTTAAAAGTTAAATTTTACAGTATTAATTTTCTATTTGGGTGGGATTTCCTGTTCAGGTATGTTATTTTACCTGTTCACGAAATTATGACAGGGGGGGGGGGGCACGTGCCCCTGTGCCCACCCCCTGGATCCGCCTATGCATAGCAGTATATAGGAAGAAATGATTAAAGCCTACTGATAAAAAGATATTAAAATCGATACTTTACACATATTGTTCTAGTATTGCTCCAATATAAAATAATTTATAGGCATAATAGTGTCACTTATTCAGTAAAGTAACATTATTTTAATATAATCATCGCAGAATATCAAGTAAAATGTATTATAAATGTTAGAGATTCACCCTGTTTTGTATGTTTCCCACTGTAGGATAACCAGGTTGGATTATTTGAAAAATTACCTATATTTCTAAAGTCGTGAGTTTATTTTCGGTAAAACTATTTATTTTTGTTTAGCAAAATCGATAATGCTTTGCCCCTTGTTTAAATTCGCTGGGTAAATCATTTGAAGAGGAAATGGAGGTTTAAGTTAACGACACAGTAGGTAAATTAAACGTGACTTTATTTATTTTTTCACATAATTTATATAACAACAATAAAGTTTGTTACATTGAATATTTAGTTTAGTGAAATTTGGTTCAAAGAGCTTGAATAATTTAATATCGATATCCGTTATTTTGTTTATAATTTTGCTCTTCATTATTGTATTGTCGATATTGACTATCACCATTGTATCCTGGAGCGTTGCTTTGAAGTGATTTTAAGATAACATCTGGAATGGGTGGTGGGGTGGGTAAATGAGCGCCTCGTGGATGAAAGCCATTTTCATCAGCCACGTAATCAACTGTATACACTTGTCCATCAGGTGCAGCATAAGAATACGATCCATGTACAACAGATACTTCTTGATTAACGCCAGCGCTTCTTAATTGCCCAATTTCATATTGACTAATTTTATTTTCTGTTTCGTAATCAAATTGGTAAGAACCATCACCGTTATTTTCGTTACTATAACGAGTTATTTGAATCGGTCTTGCTGAATACTGACTTTGTGCTTGATAATTTATCTGGGGCTGTCCAAATGTGGAGGACGAAGACTGGCTTCTTGCTATTTGACTAATCGGCCGGATTGCTTGCAGAGGTGTTGATAAGAATCTGCTGCTTCCTCCGGATGTTCTAGCGCCAGCTGGTGGTAAATAGACATTACTTAATTTGTCAGCCACTGCAACGCTTAACAAACCCACAACGAGAATCTGTAAAAAAATATTAATATTAAAATGAAAATTTACATAAACTATATGAGATATACCAATTTCATTGTTGATGATTTCTTTGTGGTTTACTCTTAGTGAATGATATTTAAACTGCATTAAAGTTCTTATTTATATCGAGAAGATCCGGAAATGTTACACATCTTTCACATTTGAGAGCACTTTGTTTGGAAACACATTTATTTATTAAGTCAAGGTGATCTCGGTACAATTTCATGAAATCGCTGAATATTCGGTAAAGGTTAAGAGGATTTTATAATATGAAGTGCATATGACATTTAAAATCATTGAAACTTTATGATTTACTTTTTTAATACTTCATTTTTGATATCACTAATTAGTTGCACAACCCACATTGTTCGATTACAGCCTAAATGTTTAATCAGGTATGGAGTCGCGTTTATGTAAATCATACAGATATGGGTAGAATTAAGAAATACATATGAATATCAGTTATTACTATGTAATTTGTACATTGGAATTTCAATAATCGATGGTTTATTAAATTTTATATATCAAATATAAATAACAGACATGTTTGAATAAGAAGAATTAAGACATTATAAGATTTCCAAATGATTTTAGATAAGAACAATTTGGAAGGATATTTTGATTTTTGTAAAATATAGATGCTATTATTGCTTCTCACGTGTACATTTTTGAACTATCTATGGTGTGTCAAGTATAAATATTTTAAGCAGATGCAGTCCGTTTTTATTGCGGCATACAAAGAAAACCACTTATAATAATGCAATTTTTGAATACTTATACGTTTGATAAAAAATTTCTCAACTTATAACTTTGTTATTTATTACCGGATTTTGAAAAATGAAGAAGAGATAGAAATAGCTTTTCAAACACTGTAAAATAATGCCATACTCGTTTCTTTTTTTGTGTCATCGCCATATTGAATAAGTAAGGCGATAGTCTACTTTTTGTTTAAGTGGGTGCCTAGTTTATCACTGGAGGCAACTATAAACAACAATTTGCATTATCGGAAACGTTTCTGAAATGTGATATTTTTCTTTTTCAAATAACGAACTTAAATACTGTTGTGTATTTTGCAATCTGATTAGAATCATTTTAGGTTTAATTTACCTTAAGAAATACCAAGTTTTATAGATATTATTAAAAATAAAAATTGGCGTGACCAAAGAAACAGTGTAACTTTTACCAGGCCCAGACGCATAATACTATTAGCTGTAAGCGGCAACAATTTGTATTGGCGATGAGAAGAAGTCAGACTTATTGAATACGCGCTTAGATATTAAACATTTTATTAATATGAATGAGCTTTTTTAATTTATTTCTGCGATACATCACAAGTACAACATAGTTAGTTTTCTTGATTACGACTGGTATATTCTTGAATTTATTTGGTTTCCGTAAACCGTGTCGGATTTTCACGTAACACAAATATATGTAGTTAGTACGCGGCGCTCCCTCCTGATCATACCCGGCATGTTTACCTGGATCGCATCCCACAAGGGATTCTATTTGCTTGTATTTCCCTTTAATTTTCCACAATATAATGCCATCTGAAAGTATATTGTGGAAATAGGCATAGTACATTTGTATTGCGCAGTCCAGTGGTGTATATTGCCCTACTAACTTTGGCACACAGCATTTTCAGTAGATTTCGCCATGTTCATGCGCTCTCATTCTCGCTAATGCCCAAAAAAATGTAATACTTCGACTTTCGTATTGTTTTACTCAAAAAGCAAGGATCTGGATTAAGCTTCAGTTTATTGCTGTTAAACCACACTTTTGTAGTTCTTAATGGATTTTGTTTTATATGTTTCATACTTCCTTTTGTATCTCTTACAAGTATAGAAATATTATCAGGTATATGACGACTATAATGTATCAAATTATTAACGTATGTATGTAATAACAAAGGACCCCAGATTGATCCTTGTGGCACTCCTATTCCTATATCTTAACCTCTCTCTGATAAACTGGTTATATATACCCTTTGTTTTATATTTCATAGGTATGATTTTAGAAGATTATATGTATTGTCTAATTCCGTGTTACTACAATATATCTAGAGTTCTATCGTGCTTTGGATACACTATAATTGTAGTTAAATTTGTAGAAAATATCGTGAAATAAAATGCTTGTTTTCATAATCAAAAAAATATTTGCGGCGCGATTTATGTAACTTACAGATCTGTTGCGTAACCTAAGAATTACATGTTTACCAAAATAACAAAATTTATGAATAATTAAGGATTCTTTTTCTAGATAATTTCAGTTAAAATGAGAGTTATACAAGTTAGCAGCTGTTAAACGTATTTTTGGAATAAAATGTGCTGCAATTTTTTTAATGCCACAAACGCAGGAAGTTAGTAGTAGTGGTTGCTGCTTTTTTGGCATTAAAAAAATTGCAGCACATTTTCTTTCTATTGCCCGAATACATCTTCTGTTCATCATGGCAGCGGTCAATAACTGGAAACAGATTTTTTCAGTTTGTTCAGTAATACTCCATGATTTACCCTATCAGAAACCTTAAGTTCATAATGGTGACTATGTACTAATTTTTCTATTTCAAATGCTGTTATTTAGATTTTTGCTTTGCAGATTAATTTTAATAATAATAATAATAATAATAAACTTTATTGCTGTAGATCATAAATGATACAGGCATTGTCATGGTGGTCAAGATTACAGATACAATACGATGAAATACAAAAAGCATAAAATATACAGGGTGAGTTATCTCCGCGGGTAAGGCCGATTATGCCTTTATGAGTAAAGATATTTCAAAGTGGCTTTTTTATGGTGATAGCTGCTCATTAGGAACACATTCTAAAAATATTTTTTATTATACCGAGTGTTCCATAACTTGGTGGCAGACCATAGTTATAGTTTTTTTTTTATATTATTACCTTTTTGTATTTCCCATATAATTTTTAGACAGAAAGAAACATGTTAGTATAGACCTAAAATCTAAAGTTCTTGACTTATTCCCCTTCTTTCTGAAAAATTCAATGTTTCTAAAAAATTATATTTGTCGAATACCACGTATTAGATGGACACAATTTTTTGTAGTATTGTTCATAATAAGAGGTCTTAATAGAAGAAATTTTTTTTTTACTTACATGTGCAGAAAACTGGATTAAAATTACATGACACGTTTTTGAATATCAGTTCATTTTTGAATTTCGCATCAAAAACATGGAAGACGTTAATACTTTAAAAGTGACTATTACAGAGCTCTTGTCGTTTCTTGATATAATTTTGCCAACTTCATGTTTTTTATTTGAATACGGTATAGTGAGCCATGGATATTTGTTGCAACATTGATATAATTGAATTGATGCCATTTAATTAGTTGTTACTCAGTTAAAAAGCATGATATTATAATGAATTTTTCTAAAAATTAGCTTAGAGATATGATTTTTATACGTATTGGGGGAATGACAAAAAAAATGTTTACTAGCTTTAGATTTTGAGTTTTTAAAACTGCACTCCAAAAATATATAACATAACATGACTCTTCTTTTTCCTTTTACTTCTATAATATTGCTAAGTGTCTTATTTCTATATAGACATATTTATACGAAAATTGGATATTTATCATAAAATATATAGAATATGGTACAATAAACAACTTTAAAACAAAACAAATTAATAGTTTAATTATAGTATGTGCAGAAACAGAAAGTAGGAGGCTAATAAACGGCAATTAGTGAAAAAGGAACTACAAAGTAACAATAAATATGTATACTAAAATAAGCAAAAATTATTTGAACAAGCATTCACATGAGTTTCCATTCACTGGATAGGTCGCGGAGGCCCTATTCACTGGCCTGCTTGGTTTCCTGCTATCATAAAATACAGAATACCTGTAACAATCCAATAATGGGTGGAGACTGTGGCTAAAAATATGAAAAAAAATGCAAAAGGAAAATCCCTTACCACAAAAAAAAAGGGGTGGTAAGGGATTTTCCTTTTGCATTTTATTTCACCTGTAACAACAAAAGGAGCAATGCGGGAACATATTCGAGAAATATTTAAAAATATAAGTTCTCAAGTTCTTCTTAATGTCGATATATCATTTCAGAAGCGTATTGAAAAATGTTTAGAAGTGAATGGAAACTCATGTGAATACTTGTTCAAATAATTTATGTTTATTTTAGTATACATATTTATTGTTATTTTGTAGTTTCTGTTTTACTAAATACAGCTCGTATAACCTCCTAATTCTTGTTCCTGCATTCACTATAATTAAGGTATTAACTCGTTTTGTTTTAAAATTTGTTTATTTTACCATATTCTATATATTTTATGAAATATATCGCGTAGAGTGTATTGTAAGTACAATATATCCAATTTTTGTATAAATATGAAGATACAGAAATAAGTGTATCATTTCTGAGATTATAGAAGTAAAAGAAAAAAGAAGAGTAATGTAGTATTATATATTTTTGGAATGCAGTTTTATAAACAACTCAAAATCTTAAGCGTGTAAACATTTTTTTTTGTCATCCCCCCAATACGTATAAAAACCATATCTCTAAGCTAATTTTTAGAAAAATTCATTAGAAAATCATGCTTGTCAACTGAGTAACAACTTATTAAATGGCATTAATTCAATCATCAATGTTGCAACAAATATCATAGCTCAATATACCTTATTCAAATAAAAAAAAAACGACAATAGCTCTGTAGTGGTCACTTTTAAATTATTAACGTCTTGCATGTTTTTGATGCGAAATTAAATGAGCATTTCAAAAATGAACTGATATACAGGTTGTTTCATTTGAAAAAATTGACATTTATAAAAAACGTGTCATGTAATTTTAATCAAGTTTTCTGCACCTACAATTAGTAACTGAAAAAAAATACTTCTATTAAGACCCCTTACTATGAACAATACTTCAAAAAATTGTGTCCATCTAGTACGTCGTTTTCGAGAAATATAATTTTTTAAAAAAATTTTTCAGAAAAATGGGAATAAGTCAAGAACTTTAGATTTTAGGCCTATACTAACTTATTACTTTCTGTCTGTAATGTAATAATATATAGGGTGTTCCACTTAAAGAACTATAACTATGGTCAGCCAGCAAGTTATGGAACACTATGTATAATACAAAATATTTTTAAAATGTGCTGCTAATGCGTAGCTACCACAAGAATAAAACCGCTTCGAAATATCTTTACTCGTAAAGACACAATCGGCCTTGCCCGAGGAGATGACTTACCCTGTATATACAAACAATGTCCCCAACATATCAGTGTAACATTATAAAACTCTAAACATTTCAACAAGTTGACCAGTATGTGTCGCGAAGACAACTCAATCAGGAACCCCAAATACCTCAGTGCACTGTTATATTCGTCTAAGCCGGTTTTATTTTTAACATAAGGTGGTATTGCATTATACATTTTTATTGCTCGGTATTCGGAGGATTTCTCCAGTACTGCACTCCTGTGTCGAGGAATGCACAGATCACGCCTGGTGATCATTGCATTACAGTATGTAAAATTTTTATCCAGGTTATGTATGATTAGTATTTGAAATGTTGTCCCAAATTAACATATACCTCTTGCCCACAATTTTGGGAATATATTTATATATATGTTATTCGCAATAGCCGCAATCGGCCACTGTCCGAATGTTTTGCCCACTACGCGTTTTGTGTATTGCAGTTTACCCACGAAGCGATTAAGAAGATTTCTATCGAGCAGTGAGCAAAACGAATTACCCAGAACGCGTTGTGGGTAAACTACGTTACTCAAAAAGCGAAATTATCTTTCGAGCGGCTTTGTTTCGCATTGTGGATCTTTTCGTTTACCCACGTCGCGTTCTGGGTATAGAACTTTACCCAAAACGCGTTGTAAATAAATTAACAAATAATTAAACAAAAATATTTATTTTAGCGGAACATTAAAATATATAACATAATTATAATATGTTAATAAACATAAAAAACACATAAAAATAAAAAAACACAGAAAACAATATGGAAATATAAAAACCAGAAATAAAAAAGCAAAAAAATATGTTACTTATTTTTACAAGACGTGCTTTTATGGCATTTTGAATTGCATTTAATATTTGATTTAAGGCACTTACATGCTTTTGTGTGGCACCCTTTCCAACAATTACACCGAATAAAACCTTGCTTAGACCCAGAAGATAATTTTGCTTCTTCTCGCACGTTAACAGAAGAATCTGATGGCACTTCAGATAATGATAAAAATACTGAAGGTGACAATTGAAACTCATTTCGGCTATATAATCGTTTTAGTTTTCCATTTTTAGTACCGAGAATATAAAAACCTTGGTCAGTCTTGTCTATAATGATTGCTAATACATTCCATTTGACGATAATTCAAGACCATCCCGTTTCTTTTGTAGAGCAATTTTGGTTTCTTGAACTATTTCTAAGTAACGTTCATCCGATAATAGAAACGACCTGTCTTTCTTTTCCAACATTAGGATCCGCAATCTTTCTTCAAATTCAGCCTTCATCTTGTTTAAAACAATTGCCGGTACACAAAACACACATCAACGCGACGTGGGTAAACGAAAAGATCCACAATGCGAAACAAAGCCGCTCGAAAGATAATTTCGCTTTTTGAGTAACGTAGTTTACCCACAACGCGTTCTGGGTAATTCGTTTTGCTCACTGCTCGATAAAAATCTTCTTAATCGCTTCGTGGGTAAACTGCAATACACAAAACGCGTAGTGGGCAAAACATTCGGACAGTGGCCGATTTCGGCTATTGCGAATAACATATATACAAATGTTATTTTAAGCTATAGTTTGAATACTTTTGCGTTTCCTGGAATTTCGCTAAAACACAGACGTACCAACGATTGTATATTTATAAAGATTTAAGTAATTAAGTTTAGGTTTACAACAATATGCAGATACTGACAAACCAGACGTTTGTTGCTGCAAATGAATTGCTAATAAATAAATACCTATTTATCTAAATGAGATTATTCTTAATTGGCTTAAATTTATATCTTATTCACTGATTGAATAGTGCTTTAATTGTTTACTCACTTTACTGAAAGACATGTTAAACTATGGTGGTATTTTTATTAATTGATTGTTACTAAAATTACAATTTATATACATAGTCGGATAGAAAATAAAAATAAAATGTATATTCGCATTATACAATTTTGCCTACTACGTCAATTATAATATTTTTCTCTAGTTCCAGGTTGTACTAACGGTGAAAGTATATGACTACCAATTGGTTGAAATCCATTTTCATTAGCGATATAATCTACTGTAACTCTTTCTCCATTTGGTGCAATGTAGGAGTAAGAACCACGAGCTACTGTTGCTTCTCGATCAGTACCAACGTTTTTCAAATAACCAACCTCAGAATGAGATATTTTATTTCCTGTTTCGTAGTCATATTGGTATGAACCATCCGCCCCGTTGATATTGTTGTAACGAAGAATATTTATCGGACTGTCAGAAATTTCATGAATTAGTGGCGGAAAAGTGGAGGTTTGATCAGGCAAATTTTCATTTACATTAGGCAAATGTTCACTGTCTAATCGATCAGACGTAAGAGTATGAATAAAACTGGCAAGAATTACAACAATCTAGAAATATATAAATTTAAATATTTCATAGTGTATTAAAGTATAAGTAAACTTACCAATTTCATATTTCCTTAGTTCTTATTCTTCAAGAGATTATATAATTATTATGCTTCTAAATTAGTCGAGATCCTTAATGCAACTAAAACATAATATTAATAATAAACAAGACGATACAATTAAAGTCAGTACTAAGATATCTATAAATAAAGTGGAATATTGTCAAGGTGATCTACATTTCATGAAAAAATATATTTTGCATCGCAATAGTGGAAAAGCATAATTTTAAAAATATTTGTGTTCAGAGTATTAGAAGTTAGTTTAGAATATTGCAATTTTTTTTATTAAACAGAAGCTAAAAATAAAATATTAATTTATAATAATAATATTAAATAAATAAAGTCCAAAGCGCCCCGCTTGAAACGTCATTTTTATAAAATCCGGTTCATTTACTTCTGCTTCACGTGATACTCAATTATTATATTTTTATTAATTCAGTCGTTTCATAAGTAGATATAGTTGGATATTAATGTAGTTAGAATTGTTTCTAAGTGAATTAATTACTGATGCGAGACATGACTGAATGATGAAATTTTTAAACAAAGTGACCGGAATATATACCGTGCCTTCAAATACTCTCCTCGTTAGAAACGGCCGTGCTTTTTTTTAATGGTTGGTGACAGTACACGTAATCAGAGACAAACGCATAATTTTGATAGTTTGGCTATGTCACATAAATGTGTGTAGTAATTAGTAATCTAGTTCTAATTTCTGGGGTTATGTCAGCAGCACAACAATTCACAATAGCATTACGAAGCTCTTCGATTGAGATACATGTTGAAACGTAGAATTTAGTCAATTAACGGAGTTCCTAAAAGTAATAAATTCTATAAACCATAAGATACAATTTACAATAGAAACTGAAAAAGACAAGAAAATAAACTTTCGAGACGTTACAATAAACAGAAATAATAATAAACTTACATTTGAAATTTCAGAAAGTCTACTTTTACTGACAACATATTACACGTAAATGCTAAACAATGAATGAAAATAAAATTGGCAGCCTTCCATAGTTACATACATAGAGAGCCACAAACATACCACTAAATAAGAGATCCTTTAATAAAGAAATAAACACAATTAAATTAATTGCAATAAATAATGGATATGACCCTAAAATCATAGAAAAACGGTTAAAACAAAAAGAAAAGCACAATAACAAGAAGAAATACCCGAAAATAACAGAAAATACATAAAAATGGCAGAAAATTACATATATACCCCAACTTGCTAACAAAATAAACAAAATAGTGAAACGATTAGATGTCAAAATAAGCTGGGTAAACAAAACAAATTTAGGAACAATGATTAGCAACAACAAATGGAACGATCAGGAGTTTATAAATTAAAATGTAAAGATTGTGAGGCTATCGGGCAAAGTGAGAAATACACAGGCTTTGTCGAACATTGTATAGATTACAACCACTTTCCCGACATAGATAACTGCGAGTTAATACATAATGTTACAAAAAGCAAAACATTAGATCGCTTAGAAAGAATAGAAATAAAACAAGGTCAAAAACAAAAACGATTAGTTACCAATACACAGATATAATTTGAATATACACCCTTCATAGACACTGTCATTAACAACATAATAACACCCCACCACACACAAGAACATACAAGTATAAAAGACAAACATTTATAGACTTTAAGTTAGATTTGTATATCTCTTTGATAATGGTGTAACAACCGAAACGTATATGTCAGAGTATTGTTAATGAACTCATAGTGAAACAAGCCAAGTGTTTTAAGTTATTTAATGTATGAAATTTATAAGTTACACTGTGGCTTCTTCTATATACTGTAATCCACTACAACAACAGCATTAACGAATGCTTAAACATGACGAATCATGTCGGTATATTTAGTTGCGTTTTTAAAAAGGTTGAAACTAAATTTAGATGTTATATATTATTTGTCTAGAGCAGTGCACTTTGTGCATATATTTTATTTTCTTATATTGAAAGTTGTTACATGCTATAATTAAATAATTATTGTTAATTTGCGGATAGTATACAATGACTCTCAAATAGTTTTAATAGAATGATTTTATTAAGAATTATGTAAATTACAAAAAAATATATTTGTAATAATAATTACAATTGTACTCAACATGCTGAATATTAACTTGGTGGAAGGTATTTGCGATTCACTTGGCTTCCTGCGTGCGATCCCATATGTTTAAAACCCGACCGGTTATCAAATGCTTGAAACTTTTGGCCGACGTCTCGAGACGTACCATATGAATTTCTATTATTTCCAACAAAATTTTGATTTCGACCATTATCAAAGCCTACGTGATTTGTAAATGGCTTAGGCTGATTATCATGTATATGTTTATAAGAAGAAGTAAACGCATTTCCTCCTGTTGATGGGTATCCTTTATTGGATCCAAATTGAGCAAAATTGTTATTTACCGCGGCTTGGTACTCTTTTCGTGTATTGCTCTGTTGGTTATTGGTACTGCTTTGTGGATATCCAGCAGATTGCGAAGAAGGTGTAAATGGAATGTGGTCACCACTTGGTCTGAATCCATTTTCATCGGCAATATACTTAACAGCAATTGTTCGTCCATCTGGGGCTACATAAGAGTAGTCACCGTGCACAACGCTCGATTCTCTATCGGTACCAGCATTTTGTATTTCACCGGCCTCACTTTGAGAGATTTTATTTTCAGTTTCAAAATTGAATTGATATCTACCATCGCCGTTATTTTGATTATTGTACCTCAGAATGTTACTTGGCGGGTAAGAAGAGGATGGTGACGGTGCAAATCCACCGTGGGAATTGCTCGGGTTAACGAAACCAGTTTGTCCATTATATTTGGAAGGAAAGCTTTGAGAATTAGCAGAAGTGAAGTCATTTCCGCCATACCTATTCTGATTAGGGGCGTGTTGTAGAGAAGTTGATGGGGGCAAATAAGATGATGATGGTCTAATCCTAGCATTTACTTTATTTAAGCCAACATTTGTACCACCGAAATTTGCAGGAAATTTATCTCTGTTTGGAGACCCAAAAGCATTACTGGCGTGTCCTCCGTTAAAACCATTATTTGTGTAGACAGGATTTGGTTGTTGAATTTGGCTCACTTGCACTTTTGTACCACCGAAACTTGAAGGAAATTTATCTTTGTTTGGCGACCCAAAACCATTACTGACATGTCCTCCATTAAAACCATTATTTGAGTAAACGGAATTTGGTTGTTGTACATTTGTACCACCGAAACTTGACGTAAATTTATCTTTGTTTGGAGAAGCGAAACCATGTCCTCCATTAAAACCATAATTTGAGTTGACCGAATTAGGTTGATGAAATTGGCTCAAACTTCCAGCGTTTCCTTGATATGGCGTTGAAAGCAGTTGATTTCCACCGGCTGTTCCGGCATTTGAAGGTGGTAGATAAGTTCTGTCTAATTTATCTGCTACGGAGAATCCAATTAAATAGAGAAAGATAACCTGAAAGGAAAGCTAGATATTAGTTAATTTACATAATAACTTGTAGATATAACTCACAGATATATGAATAAGATTTTAGTAATGAAAAGGTTGCCCATTCTCTTTGAATTAATGGTAGAAAAATTATGAAAAAAAACATTTTCATTATGTTATATATTGATCCTTGAAATATTTAAGAGAAAATCAATATCTATTGAGTAATACTATAGCTATGCCCGTCTGAGACGATGCTAAATGAAGCACTAAAATTATTTATAAATTTTCGAATTAATAAAGTGTCCCACAGAAAAATACGTACTGAATTTATGCGTAACTTATCTGCTAAATTATTCAGATTTAATTTTGTGCAAAGATAACGTGAAAGCTGCACCAAATAATAAAATGAACGTTTCTGCATTCAAAATGAATAATTTAACTTTATTTAGTGCATAGTAGATCAATGTTAAGAATAATAAGGGTCGATGTTATTTAGATTGATGGAACAAACTAGCAGTTGTCCTAGTTTTGATTTTAAGGGATATACAGATCGAGGCAGGTAAAATAACGTTTGTAGCAAAAGAGGAAAACTGCCCAAATACAAACAAATCACATATTTTACAAACAACGAACATACACCAAATCCTTCAACTTTCTCTTAGAAGTGGAAAATGATGCCAATCTCGAGAATCGCAATCTGAATATGATGTATCAAGCTCCAGTAATTCGTATCGGGATGCGCCTCATGGAGAATGTTTCTCTGCTATTGTTTCTAACCAGAAAACAATTGAACAGGGATCAATCAAAAGCAAAACTCTCAAAGGCAACGCAACTGCTTGCCTTGACGGTGTCCCTACTTTTATTCTCAGGGATTGTGCTTCTGTTTTGTCATTTCCTCTTACTATCCTCTTTAACTTGTCGTTGAAAACATGTCAATTTCCGGAAATGTGGAAATATTCTAAAATTTGCCCAGTGTTCAAAAAAGGTGGTCGGGAACGCATCGGAAACTATCGTCCAATATCGATTATTTGTAATTTTGCGAAAGCTTTTGAAAAATGTATGTACAAGCGGCTTTATAATTTCGTGAAAAATCACCTGTCCACAGCACAGCATGGCTTCATACAGGGCCATTCAACTGTCACCAATCTTCTTTCTATTACCCAGTTTATCGCGACTGGCATTGATAATGGTTCTCAGACTGACGTGTTGTACGTCGACTTTTCCAAAGCTTTTGACCGGTTGAATCATGACATCTTGTTGGGTAAGCTATCAACAATTGGGACCCCAAAAAACCTTCTTTTATTTTTCAAATATTATTTTGCATAGCGTACACAGTTTGTTTTATTTGACGGTTTTCAATCTAACCATTTTACTGTAACATCAGGAGTACCTCAGGGATCTATTTTGGGTTCATTATATTTTAACATTTATAGTAATGATATCACTGAGGCTTTAGATGTAGATTACCTGTTGTATGCTGATGTTCTCAAAATATTCTTTTATATGAGTTTGTATGAGTTAGTACGAGAAAGCAATATACAAACTGTTCTATTGGTCGAGTGTAGTGACGCTAGACTGACTCGCGTTTGATAGTAACTGTACATGCGCATTTCATTTTAATTTGTTAACGGTAGGTGTTTAGTCGACTAACCAGCACATTTTTAAATCGCGTTTCGTCCATCTAATTTAGAACAATTACGCTCCAAAATTATTGAAGTTTCGAATCATGTTACCCAGGAAATGTTAACAAATGTCCGACAAAATTTTTTATAATCAGCTGGGTTACTGCTCAACTCAAGAGGGAGGCTTATTTGAGCATTTAATAAATAATTAAGTACCTACTTGTAGAAATTCATTTTTCTTTAATAATTTCATTCTTAACTTCCAACTAAATTCATTGTTTCTGCGTTTATAGTTTATCTTACTGAAACATTTTGTTTAGTTTCATACAAATTTATTGTCTTCATTCAGAATTTCAGTTTGTTTTCTTTTCTATTTAACAATACTATGGAATTATTTAGTTTTTATCTTAATAAGAGTTTTGCTATTGTTACGTTTACGTTTTGTATATCAGCTATATTCTTATCTTTGATATTTTATGAAGAAAATTATTATTTTTAAGTTTTTAGAATTGATGATCATTTCTTTTATTTACTCATACAATCTGGGAAGCTGTGATGATATCCGATACTAAAATTGTTTACTGCGATTATTTGATGCTTCAACAAGTTTCTACTTATAAATTATCCAGGTAGTGATTTTTTATTGATTAATATTATTTCCATCTTCTCTAAAGCAGTACAGTAAATTACTTTTATCGCCAACCGTCAGTAAAGTGAATCGTTACCATAGCGTTTTACGGAGGTAAACAAACACTTTATCGTACTGTACAATAAAGTACTTTACCTGCCGCTAATATCTGTCAGTGTAGCCATGACAGATGACTTTAAACATAAATCGTTTGTCACTGTCATAAACTGTCAAAAGTTATTATATCTTTATTTCTTAAATTAACAATTTTCACGGTTGGCGATAAAATTTTGTATGCACCACGTCAGTAAAGTACCTTTACCGAACTCGTCTGTTACTCGCCGCGCTCGCTTCACTCGCTTGGCTCGTAAATCAGACTCGTTCGATAAAGTATCACTTTACTGACTTGTTACATAAATAACTATTATCGCCAACCGTCAGTAAAGTGATGCGTTACTATAGCGTTTTAAGGAGGTAAACAAACACTTTATCATACTGTACAATAAAGTACTTTACCTGCCGCTAATATCTGTCAACGTAGCCATGACTGATGACTTTAAACATAAATCGTTTGTCACTGTCATAAACTGTCATAAGTTATTATATCTTTCTTTTTAAAATTAACAATTTTCACGGTTGGCGATAAAATTTTGTATGCACCACGTCAGTAAAGTACCTTTATCGAACTCGTCTTTTACACGCCGCGCTCGCTTCACTCGCTTGGCTCGTAAATTAGTCTCGTTCGATAAAGTATCACTTTACTGACTTGGTACATAAATAACTATATTCTTGGTTAAAGAATTTGTTATTAACAGTAACAGTAGTAATTTTCACGGACGAACGCAGTGTTTTATTTCACAAAAATATTCATGTTAACTATTGGGTTGGGTTTTATTACATTACATGGACAGCGTTAACTTTTAATGCTTGCATTATTATATTAATGCCATAAGGGTCAGTATAAATTTCTAGCGGCCAGCATTAAGTAATCCCTTGATGTACATTAGGATGTTATATCATTTTATTCCTTCCCTTCAATTGGCAGAGTTATTAACGCATTAGTATAAAGAACGAATGATCGTGGGTTCGTATTCCACATGAGGATTGAAACATTAATTTTATTTATTTTATTTTTTTTATAGCTGTTGTAAAAATTGGTGTACATTTCTTATAGTCTTTAACTGAAGGCATAACCAGAAACTAAATCTTTCCACCACGTCTAGTTTTACACTTATAATCATACTCTGATAGTAGATAAACAATAATATTGAATTTAGAAAATTTATTATACAGAAGTTATAAAATGAAATAAATAAGTACAAAAAACTTGACATAACAAATACTTGAATGTTTAATTAGTATCCAAAATACAAAAACACTCAATTGCACACAAAGAAAATTGATGATATATCAAAGTTTGGCATAAATAGAGTTATTTCTTCTTTTTATGTTCCTTCTCTAATCAGAAACTAGCAAAAATCATCCATCATGACGGGATCCCACCTATCTTGATATCGTCTCTCTATTTCGGCAATCTCTTGATGGAATCTTCCCCCTGCTCATCACTCGTCTTTCCTAGAGAATACACTCCCGGGATCCCGAATCCCGGGATGACGGGATCCCGGCCGTTTTTCGATCCCGAGCGAGAACACATACCAGAGATAATAAAAGATGAAAACATTAATGAGCTGATAAAGAAAATCCAAAAAGTTGTAGTGCATTTCAAAAGATCACCATTGAAAAATGAAATAGTACTTCAAAATTATGTGAAAATTGAACATGAAAAAGAGCAGTCATTTCTTTTGGATTGTAAAACCAGGTGGAATAGTCTTTTAACCATGCTGGAACGATTTTCTATTTTAAAAACCTGTATTCAAAAAGCACTTATAGATCTCAATGATCCAATTCGTTTAGAAGATGCCGATTTTGACTTGGTAAATAAAATTCTTGATGTGTTGACCCCAATTAAATTAACAGTAGAAGCAATCTGTTGGCGAGATGCTAATTTGTGCACAGCTGATGTCGGTTTGAAGTTTCTTATAAAACAATTGTCCAGCAAAAACTCAGCACTCGCCAATAAAATGAAAACATCCTTACTGGAACGTATAAAGCAACGACGAAGTGATGATTTAACTGATGTGTTGAGTTATTTATAAAATACACGAAAATATGATGAAAATTAGTTATTATCGTATTTGGAATGGCTTGACTTATTTCCAGTTCCTACACAGGCTTTAGTGAGGAAGCAAATAAAGAGAATTGTTAAAAGACTAAATAGTCGAGATGACACGGAAGAGGAAGAAAGATCAGGATCAAAAACAGATGATGAGCCGAGGCAACAAACCTCCCAACCCCAATTGACACTAAAGGAAAATTTACAGATGGAAGTTAATAAGAACATGTAATCTTCAGATCCTGAGGTAGAAAATGAATCGGGGTTGGTAAATAGTATTAGATGCGAAATGAGCCTGTTCGAAAATGGAGGAGTTCGTGTATATCACTTAGAATTAGCATATAAACATATACTCGTATTGTCTATTCCTCCAACCAGTGTAGAACCTGAGCGAGCGTTTTCATCTGCTGTTTATGTTGGTAATAGACTATGAAGCAGGCTTGGAAGTCAACATTGGATGCTTTGATGTTTCTGCGATTGTATTTTCGAAATTCTAAAAAGTTTTTTGTTCCTTATTTTAGTATATTGTGTATTGTGTTGTGCAACAATATTAATAAATAATTTTTAAGAAATTACTTAAGTTTTATTTTGTTTGAGCTCAATTAGAAACCACATAGTCTAATCCCGGAATCCAGGATTGTATTCCCTAGTCTTTCCTAAATTAGCAGGAAAGAAATCCAAGTGTGAATGCAAAAAATGAAGTTTGAGTGACATTCGGCAACCTAAATTTTTATAGTTTTCTAGTAAATTAATTATATTCATCTTGGTAGTTTTCACTCTTCTGATTTCCCAGAAAATATTTGCAAACTTTTTTAAAAGAAGTCCATACTGCCAGCTTTAAATCATGCATGGTAAATTTTCATCTTTGAACAGCTTCCTAACTTGTGGACCAACAAATATTCATTCGTGAACTTTCGCATCAGAAAGCTTTGGAGATTTATTATTTAAAACATTTGCCTTCTTTTTCTAGTGCTTTGACAAAGTGTTTAATCAATCCTAATTTAATTTGTAGAAGGCGTAGAATCACCAAATTGGAATCCACTAACGGCTCAAATTTTATATTAAATTCTCCATTAACAATGCTGGTCCGCTGCCCTACACGGTACAGCCGCGAACATGCATACAATACTTCTTAATTTAAAATGTTACGTTAGCGTGATACCCTATGTTAGAATACAGTTTTTATTATCACAAATATACATATATCCATTTATACGTAAACGTATATGAATATATGCACGTGTAGAGATACACAGCATACACTTAGGTGTCATTACCAACAGCGAACGCACAGACACCGGTGTTTCGGCCTTTGAGGCCTCTTCAGTGTACGTGGTGCTGCTGGTAATGATCCACAACTAAGACCGTGTCTTATGTCCGTTGAATCGCAGAAGTGCCTATGAGAATATCTCAGCGACATCTGCCATCCAAGCGCGACACCGAACACGACAGTTTCATCTTGCACACTGTGCTAAAGACAAAACCTGTACGCTAAATGTGTATCTCTGTATATACGTTTACGTATAAATGGATATATGTATATTTGTGATAATTATTATCCGTTAATGTACGTTACACATTCAAGTATTTCATATCCTATTTATTTGTGATATGGCGGTGCCACCTATTGGCCTTATATACAGAGATACACATTTAGCGTACAGGTTTTGTCTTTAGCACAGTGTGCAAGATGAAACTGTCGTGTTCGGTGTCGCGCTTGGATGGCAGATGTCGCTGAGATATTCTCATAGGCACTTCTGCGATTCAACGGACATAAGACACGGTCTTAGTTGTGGATCATTACCAGCAGCACCACGTACACTGAAGAGGCCTCAAAGGCCGAAACACCGGTGTCTGTGCGTTCGCTGTTGGTAATGACACCTAAGTGTATGCTGTGTATCTCTACACGTGCATATATTCATATACGTTTACGTATAAATGGATATATGTATATTTGTGATAATTATTATCCGTTAATGTACGTTACACATTCAAGTATTTCATATCCTATTTATTTGTGATATGGCGGTGCCACCTATTGGCCTTATATACAGAGATACACATTTAGCGTACAGGTTTTGTCTTTAGCACAGTGTGCAAGATGAAACTGTCGTGTTCGGTGTCGCGCTTGGATGGCAGATGTCGCTGAGATATTCTCATAGGCACTTCTGCGATTCAACGGACATAAGACACGGTCTTAGTTGTGGATCATTACCAGCAGCACCACGTACACTGAAGAGGCCTCAAAGGCCGAAACACCGGTGTCTGTGCGTTCGCTGTTGGTAATGACACCTAAGTGTATGCTGTGTATCTCTACACGTGCATATATTCATATACGTTTACGTATAAATGGATATATGTATATTTGTGATAATTATTATCCGTTAATGTACGTTACACATTCAAGTATTTCATATCCTATTTATTTACAGTTTTTATGTTTAAAAATATGTGAAAATACTAAAATTTTAGACTCCTAAGTCAATTATAAAAATCGTGTTGGCAAGTGTAGAATTATACAGTGCTATACAAATTATCGTTGGAAGTAAAATTATATATCAAAATGATACCTGCTTCATATTTTACACTTTTATGTTTCATTAAAACACTGACACGACTAACATTTAAATCTCTGTAACTCTGTGTATATATACCAAATATTACTGCAGGTTTTCGGAAGCTAATTGGAAGATGACATAGTGAATCTTCTAAAAAAATACAAGGTTAAAGATGATAAGTGTTCACAAAATTGAAAGAATGTGATATACTTGTATGTCGGTAATTTAATAATTACTTAACTATCAAACAGGATACTTGTTTAACAAGATTGGGTAGAAATTCATTGATTATATTATGTGTACATCTGTAGATAATATTAATATTGTAAAGAGGATATATACTGTACATATAATACGACATAATGAAGTATTAAAGTGATTGATCAATTAAAAAACACAGACACAAACGAAATAAATTAATTTTTTGCACAAATTCATTAAAAGGTATTTTTTATTAACGTAATTGTTTTTTTTGCATCCACTTTTAGATGTGGGAGTAAGAGAGCTCTAACTTTTAATATTATATTCAGCTTTTCCTTTTGTTTGGAAGTTGTAATCGAGAATATAACTTTTATTCATTCACGGGAATTTCGAACACTTGTTCGTTCCCAGTAAATGACAAAAAATTATTTCTAGTTGATTGGAGAACAATGTTACCAACGAAATCGAATCGTAGAGTAAAACAAATTTTCTTACCTGACAACAAACACTTCGTGAAAAATACATGTTTTTGTCTAACAATACCTGTGACACACGTTAGGTATGTATGTAATTACTACATGAAAGAAACACGTCAATACAGACGCATTAAAAGCTAGTTTTTTGTTTTGAATAATTAGTATGTATGTATTTACAATCACCATATATTCTTTTTATAACAAAATTAGAGTTTTTTAAATTATTATTACGTAAATTACGCAATAGTAAATATAAAATACACATGACAGACCAAACAAATCTTAAACTGCTTTAATATATGCGCGTAATGAGGAATGAAACTATTTCCGTATTTAATTTATTCCTTATTGACGAGGAGCGCTACAGTGTTTGCATTATATCACGAGATTAGTCAACGCAGGATATCTAGAAATACGTCACTGTTATTGATATCCTTGCTTTGACAAGGGCTGTTGGAACGCTTGTACGTCCCAAGGATGTTTGTCTTCAGAGATCTTTATATGGGGAAGGTAATCGTTATGATAACAGCTACTTTGAATTTGTTTTCTTGTGGAAATTTTGGTTTATACGTTCTATCTATGATATTAACTCTACACAACCCAATTTTTTTTTATATGCGTTGAAACAATCATTTTCGAAGTATGGTAGAATGTGAGAGTGTTTATTTAGAGCAACTCTTTATCTGTCATTTGTCGTTTAGTTGTTGAGTTTGGCAATTTCGAAAAAATAACGGTGTATCAGTTGAAAGGTAATTTTTCTGAAATTTTCTTGCAAATTTGTAGGGTTTTTATAAAAAATAAGATTAGGTAATGGAAAAAACGATTTCGAGGCCGAGCGCAAAGCCTTATGAAAAAAAGAAAAACCTCATTTTGAACATCTAAAGAACCAAGATGATTTGCATCCTGGTATGTACACTGTTGCCTGGTTTTGTCATATACTACTGACCCATGACAATACTACGAATCTTGACGAACATCTTTTGGAGAAACATGGGTCGTTGTTACAGAGCGTTCTTTGTTTGCTTGGATTTCCTTCTCGAGATCACTTGGTATTCCTCTTTTATATGTGGAAGCATTTCCATTGTTGCACAAGAAAAATGCAATTATCTGCACGAAATTTTGCCAGAAGTAAGTGGTTTTCATAACGATTTATTCTGATTTTTCTGTGCAATATACAGAAATTATGATTGTCAAATCAGTCATTTTTATTTTGTAGCGCCCAATTAGTCTGTCGAGATGTGCAGTTGTATTCCTTGACTAGGTGTGGACATGTACGTCGATAGTCTTCTTTGTCCTAGATGCTAAACTTGCTTAATACGTTAAACATCAAATTGAGAAAATGACAAAAACCTGTCTCAGAATTAAGATTGTTAAAAAGTTCCAGAAAGTGTTTTCATTACCTTGAATTTCCTCACTGCCACCTACTTCCAGAATTGATTCTAAAAAATATATCGGGTTTATTCATAAGGAAAAAGAAAACATTTAGCGAGTTTTGCAACAAAGTTTTCCGAAAAGCGAGTTTCGTACCATACCTACGAGAAATTGAAAAGGAAACGAAATTATTTACATTGGGATATATTATGTTATTTTTATTATTATTGTTACATTTCATCATCTTTTGTGTAGCAAGTCAGGCGGTTTCGCAAAAATGGATAAAATCGAATTTCATGCAGCGATAAAACACTTCTGGATGGCTGGGAAAACGGCCACGGAAATTCGAAATATTTTGCTAGAGGTTCATGGCGGATCTACTCCGTAATTTTCGACCATCAGCTTCTAGGTGAGCAATTTCAAACGTGGCCGCACAAGTGATGAACCACGCAGTGGACGCCCAAAAACCGCTACCAATGATGAAATGGTCGACAAGATTAATGATGTCGTGTTAGCCGATCGTCGATTGAAGCTGAAAGAGATAGCAGAGACAATAGGCATCTCAGAAGAACGCGTTGACTATATCCTATACGAAATTTTGGGATTGAAAAAGCTTTCGGCGCGATAGATACCGCGTTTGCTCACACCAGAGCAAAAACGAAATCGGGTGACCCTTTCAGAGGAGTGGCTGGCCAGGATTCAACGCAATCCAAGAGATTTTTTCATACGTTTCGTAACCGTGGATGAGACTTGGATCCACCACTACATACCGGAGACCAAGGAACAATCGAATCAGTGGACTTTTCCTGGCGAATCACCTCCGAAAAAACCAAAGACCGTGCCATCGGCCGGAAAGATCATGGCGACCACTTTTGCGGATTCCCAAGGTGTGATCCTCATCGACTATCTTCAGAAGGGAAAGACGATCACGGGGCAATACTACAGCGATTTATTGACCCGATTCGATGCAGTATTGAAGGAGAAACGGCCTCATATGCAGCGGAAAAAAGTGCACCGGCTCATTCATCCCGCATTGTCTTGTCCAAATTGATTGAGTTGCTCTACGAATTAGTTTCTCATCCTCCATATTCACTGGACCTAGCCCCCAGCGACTTTTTCCTATTCCCCAACCTGAAAAAATCGCTGGCAGGATAGAAATTTGTCTCAAATGAGGAGATCATCTCCGTTACAGCTGGCTATTTTGCAGACCTCGAAACATCCTACTTTTCCGACGACTTGAAGAGACTGGAGCACCGTTACAAAAAGTGCATTGATCTTCGAAGAGACTACATCGAAAAATAAAAATAAAAAACCACACCAATACCGTGTTTTTCTTGTCGATTCCGGAAACATTTCAGATCGCCCTCGTATACTCCCTATTCCGATTAGAATATTAGCAAAGTACAAATTAGAGTTACTACATACTAATTTCAATAATAATCTTTTCGATTAATCAGATGAACACCCGATTAAATTTATTATTGTTTATGATCGACAACATTTTATTTTTAGATATAGTTGGAACTCCATTAACTACAAATTCAATTTAATTCATGAGATTTGGTTTTGAATTACTGTAATCTAAGGGAGCAATTAATGTGTTATTATATACATAAAGAAAATAACAGTCTTATTGAAAGTCTAGGTGGTAGCCGTGTAAGCAGACACATATTATACAATGTACGTATTTGCTCTACAACTTCGATCGTTATCATTTCATAACGTTGAATGTAAATACATAGCTTGTCAAAATTAATTATACCCCCCGTTAATGCTCGTTCGATTAAGTGGTAATCTGAAATTTTCCCCAGACAGCCATTACAGTGACAATTAAGTCGACAGTTTATAGCAACAGTTTAATTAATAATTTAACAAATTTGCTTCGTCGATTCTTATAATTATTATATCAAGTAAAGATTCTGAGAAGTTCAATAATAATCTCTGCCCTACCCAGTGAACGTTGGGTTATTTTGGTGAAATTTTCCAGAAGTTCTTTTTATTCATAACAAGAAACTATCTGAATTATTACAAGATAACATCGATTAATGGAGTTCGCATCGGCGATGAACTTATCACTTTCTATTGGCGTTATTTTGGAGCAGTTTATGTTATGGTATAAACAAACTCGATGTTAACAAATGTTTGTCTAGGTCGCAGAACGTCCAACTAAAAACATTGGCGATATAGACACTTGATGACATGAAGAACGAGGTCTTGTTTATTTACACATACAGTGCCTTCAAATACTTGCGTCGTTAGAGACGGCCATGCTTTTTTTTAATGGTTGGTGACAATGCACTTAATCAGAGAGAATCGCATAATTTTGATAGCTTAGTTATGTCATGTAAATGTGTTTAATAATTAGTAATTTAGTTTTTAAATTTTTTTTTACAATAGTCAAAATTAAAAAAATAATACTAAAGCAGATGTTGGAAATATGGAAATATTGATCATTATTTTGAAGAGAAAGTTGAACTCTACGCTTCATGCTTTCAAAGCCATTAATTAGGGTTTCTTGGTTTATGTCAGCACAAGAATTCACAATAGCATTACGAAGCTCCTCGATTCTGTAATGTCTGGTGTTGAAAATGGTATTCTTTAAATGTGGAAAAATAGTATCAAAATGTCAGATCAGGAAATCTTCGAGTCATGGTTTCATTAAAAAATATAGGCCCAATAATTCGTCTTCTTGAAACTGTTAGCCAGACACCTATTTCTTGTGGATGTAGCTTAGTTTCTACAAATTCATGAAAATTTTCTGCAGACCAAATTCTCATATTTTCCTTGTTTAATGTCCTGAAAGATGGAACCAAGCCCCATTCGAAAAGAAGTATTTGTCGAGCATGTTATTATTATTTGTTATTCAAATATCATTGACAGTACTATGTTCTCGTACCAAAATCTACCTGTTGGAGTTTCGAAACTGCTTGAATTTTATATGCAAACTTTAAGTCCTCTTATTTAAAATAGTATGACATATTTCCACTAACAATCGAACTTCTTGAGAGAGCTTTTTTATTGATTTTTTGGGTGAGTTGTAGTTTCCATAAGTCTGATGAGTTCTTTTAGTATTTTTGTGTCTTCTGCATCTTTCAGTACCACTTCCCAGTTTAGGCAATCAAATGCTTACCGGAGGTCTATAAATAGCATATGTAAGGTGATGTCATACTCATTGCATTTTTACAATATCTGATTTTACAAAAATGGGTGGAGACTGTGGCTCAAAATCTGAAAAAAATGCAAAAGAAAAAATCCCAAAAATTAAAAAGATATAAAAAAATCTATATACCTATTTCGGCAATTAAGTTGCCATCTTCAGTAGAAAAAGAGAAAAGAGTGTTAAACGTAGTATTTTCTATTTTTCTACAGGTTTTTACTGAAGATGACAACTTATTTGCCGAAATATGTATATAGATTTTCTTATATCTTATTAATTTTTGTGGTAAAGGATTTTTTCTTTTGCATTTTGTTTCAATATCTGGTTTAACATTCGAAATGCATCGATGGTACACCGTCCCCCCCGAAGCTCTGTTGTAGTCTCCTA
The DNA here is from genome assembly GCA_963170755.1 of Amphimallon solstitiale. Classification (NCBI taxonomy): domain Eukaryota; kingdom Metazoa; phylum Arthropoda; class Insecta; order Coleoptera; family Scarabaeidae; genus Amphimallon; species Amphimallon solstitiale. The sequence continues at coordinate 84,141,727 of OY720681.1, read as the reverse complement.
TCATTGTTTCTTCTTAAGTTTTCAGGCGATTAGTTATTAATGTAGCGAAAATTTTATAAGAGGTATTTAACAACACAAAAGGATAATATAAAAATAAATAGACGCTAGTAATTTAAGATCCCAGTCGTGAGCAGCAAAAAGTAAACTAATTCTGACGCTGTTTCGCGATATTTTCGCTAGATTGTTACGAACTTCATAAAAATACGGAGTGGCATGCTCTCTCTCTACTTGATCTTCCTCGAGAGTCTTCTGTACCATCTCGTTTCATTAATCTTGAGTGAGACTCATTTGAATAAATCCAGGTTTCCTAATATGATGTTTAGGAAAAAAGACGTGTAAGAAAATTATTTGGACTGCATTGTGTAAACAACCCGGACACAGATATATTTCTTTTGATTTCTTGGCTAATAGTCTGTCCAAAAATGGCATAAAAACATAACAAATTGAATATTGTAGCCAGTCCAGAGGCCAACGATTAACTTTAACATTTAAAATTATTAAGAATATGCTATGTTTCATGTTACACGTCGCTCTTTTCTGACTTCAGCCGCACACATATCACACATTTCAACATTAAAAAAGTAATTTTCTTTCTAGTCCTACAAGAGTAGGATAAATAATTTAAAATTAATTTTAAAGTGTGATTTCGAAGAAAGTGCTATGCGTCAACGTCTGTATAGTCGAAATATTGAAAAAAAAAAAAACAACTAAATATCAAGATGTAACAAACTGTTTTAATTTCTAGTTAGGCAGTAATAATAATAATATTAAAGATTTTTCCTCCTTCATTTCATATTAATCTCTAAATATAGTTTCGCAGAGTTTATAACAATTAAATATTAGAAAATACAGACAATGTTGACTGGTAAAAAATTATAATTTTAATTTTTTAAATGTTGGCCATTTCGTTAATTCGAATTTAAAAAATTGATTAAAAAATCCTACTTGATAACAAGTTTGCTTTAATTAATTTGTAATATATAATAAATTTTCAATGACGAATCAAGTAGCATTTATTCGTCTTTTCTCACATGAAAACGGAATATTAAATATTATATTTTTAAAAACACGTTTCATCTGAGACATGTATAGTAAGCATAGAGACAGAAGAAATACCAGCTGAGAAAGTTAAATATACATCTCCATTCATTGAATGTTATCTATATGTTTACATATGGAAATAAAAACTGTCCTATTTGTTTTATATACAATAACTTTGCAAGAGCATTAAAGAATACAATTTTTTCTTACAGCCCAACTTACACTATATCTAATAAATTGGTTACTTTTCACTGTACATGACCGTACAGTGTTCTCTATAAAATACAAGTACTTTATATTATACACGTTTTAAGTACAAACGTTCCCCACGACTACATTTTTTTGTTGTGTAGTGGATGGAATAATATACCTATATTTAATATAAATTTTATATTAAATTATACATTAGCATACGGTTTATGACTGTTTGCAACTCAAAATTACTTCAGTGTAAAACGCGTTGACAGTGTCTCTTCACCAGGGAACAATTGAAGTCCTAATATTCACATTTGGATGAGACATTATATGCGGGTAGTGTACCTTCCTTTGTGCAAGGGCAGCAGGAGTTTTATTAACTTTAGACATTTTATAAATGGTTCAATTCCCTGGTCACCCATTAATTTCTTCTTCTCGTATTTTGAAGTGTATTATCTAGTCTCAAGAATAATGAAAATTTTATTGAAAAATAAATAAACATTCCATCATTTTTCTTTAATCTTCTTATGTTATTTTGCATTCGTGACAAATCAATAGTATATTACAAGTTGCCGAAAAATCTTAAATCTGGATTAAATTTACATACGAGGTTATGTATGGAACCGAGTTCGTTATGCTAAGATGGTTTCAGCTGAAATCCTGAAATTTTAAATAGACTCACTTAAAACTACTTACTAATTTTCTTATTTTTGTTTTGATCCATATGTTTTTGAAATACAAAGCCCACTTGTTTTTTTTAATAGGAACATGGTTTAAATGGAACATCGTTAAAAAGGTTATTTTCTTCCGAATTAAATGGCATAATAGGTTTGGTGATTCGTTTGACAAAATTTTAGAAGAAAAAAAGTAGGTTTAAAATAAAATAAAACACAAAAATCATACAGCCTTTGCAAATACCTCAAAAATTGGAAGAACTTAACAATGGCAGTAGAAAATGTCCCAATAATAAAGTACTTGCAATGAAACTAAAATAAACAAAACTAAACAAAGCAACAAAAATTTAATAAAATATTTCAATTAATTTTTAGACAAGATGTTCATAATTAATAAACAAAACTTCATTTCTGAATTTAGATTATGAAATATGTTCAAAGTGTTCTCCATTTACTTCCTTAATGAAGTCTGTGGATAAATCCGTCTATTGTATTGTTTAACCAATTTTGAGGAATATTTCTTATTTCTGTCTGAATACGTAATTTTTATTCGTCCAAAGATTCTGGTTTGTTGTTGTATATACGGCACTTTAAATACCCCGATAAGAAAAGTCTAGGGGATTCAGATCAGGGGATTGAGCCGGCCATTCAATAGTTCCTCGCCTCCCTATTCACCTTTGAGAAAATGTATTATTTAAGTAATAACGTGTGGTGGAACGCCGTCCTGTTGAAACCAAATATGATTGTTGTGATTTGGGAAACGATATATAATTTGAGGAACAATATTTTCTCGCGATACTTGTAAATATTTTTCAGCAGCTAGATTTCCGTCTAGGAAAAACGGGCCTATGATATTATGGCCGATAATTCCGGCCATACATTGACTTTTTGTGGATATTGGGTATTTACCGTTGCCATCCAATGAGGATTACTATCAGACCAATATCTATAATTGTGCCTATTTACAATACCATTCAACTGGAACGTTGCTTCATTCTTTCACAGAACTCTAGTCTTCTGTCAAAATCATCCCCGTTGAATTCGTGTACTAGATGAATTTTATATGGGTGGTACTTTGCTCGTTTTACAATATTTTGAACAGATCTTCGAGACATATTATGATTTAAAGCCACTTGTAGAACAGAAGTTTTAGGGTTCTCCACGATATCTAATAAAGTATTAAAAGAATTTTATTCGATGGTGCATGTTCTTGGCCGACCTAATTTAGGTTGGTTTTTCACACTATAGGTTTGATTAAATCTTTTTAATGTTTTTGTCACTGATGACTTGCTTATTGGATTCCTATCTGGATGGGTGTTGTTAAACACTGCACAAGCTTCTTGGTGACTTCGTTTTCTATCACCATACCCAATAATCATGAGAATTTCAATTCTCTCTCTTTCAGTTAAATGATTCGTAATTATTAGTTTTTTTGCTAATACAACGTCAACTGACAACTAACTGTCAAGAATTTTATGTTTGACGGATTTGCAAAGGCTGCATGCTTTGCGTGTCTTATTATATTTTAATAATGTTTTAATTTTTTTCTAAAACTCTGTCAAACGAATCACCAAACCTATTATACTATTTAATTCGGAAAAAAAATAACCTTTTTAATAATGTTCCATTTAATTCATGTTCCCATAAAAGTAGTCTTTGTATTTCAAGAACTTATGGACCAAAACAAAAATAAAAAACTTTAATAAGTAGTTTTAATTGAATCCTACGCCTATTTAAAATTTCATGATTCTAGCTCAAGCCGTTTTAGCATAACGAACCCGGTTTCAACAATTATACAACGTATAATTAAGGGTTCAGATATTCCTTAGTCGACAAATTTTAATTTTGGTTTATACTTCTATCCCATGCAGACGATGACCATATAATATGCAGCGATGCCTGCTTGCTCACAGTGGTGGGAGAGCAACGCAGTGCCGGGGGATCCTCACTCCTTACATTTCATAGGAAACGTTTGTCGAGTGTACTGTCTTGGCAGCCTCGCTATATGTTTATCTTTAATTTGTTTCGTCGCGCTCTTTTCCACTTTCTACTTTCGTATCAGAAATTAAAATATGTCGATTACGGTTTAACATGCCGTACTATTTGTCAGCATACATAACATCACGGAGAGTGACTGTATCTGTTCATAATTTCCTATTATATATTTTTGGATGACATTATTTACTTCATGTTTTAATTTCATATATCTTAGATGTCCATATTTATTTCTTTTCCAATGCCTTTAATAATGTATTTACAATAAAAGTCATATTGCTCTAAAGTTTTCGAGTTAACATTGTATTATAGCTGTTTGCTCGACATTGAGAATTACTACCTGAGCATTTATTTTTGTTATTAATGCTTGCTAGTACCGTTAACATGATTTGTGCCGCAAGTTGTATATTCATTTTCAACATAAATATTTTTCGTTGAAATTTTCTGCATAAAGGGGAATGTCCGTGGAATTGCTGTATAAAAATAATCAATGTCAACAAATTTGTTTGTTGTGAGTTAGTATTTTGAAAGAAGTAACTCGTATTCACATGGGAGTTGAATATTTTATATTTTTGTGCACAATAGACTAGAAAGTATTACAGATATGGGCTAAAGACGACAGGCATAACACTGTTTCCATCCTATATTTTACAAGACATTCTAGCCAAAGTTTGAGATGGGGATGAAATATTTATTTTTCCGTTTGCGCACTGACTCTACTAGAAATATTCATTCCTTTAAGCGGCTTGCACGGTTGGACAGTGAAGACAAAAAATGTGCGCTTGAATTACTTTTTAGAAATCAAAAAAATAATTAAAATTCACATTTTCTTACTCCTATATTTTTATAAACTTAAGAATTTAGAATGTGAATATTGCGTTTTTATTAATAGTTATATGTGCATAATTTACGAACAAACCAGCGAGATTATAGTAGTTTATAATAGTTTTATACAAGAAATTTTCCAGAGAAATATGAAAAACAGATTTCCAGAATATGTAACCACTGAACATAAAATCCAACAAGATCTAATTATTTTCTCGTTTTTTACTTTTCAAATGTAGTATGAATACGTACTGTGATGATGAACATTTTTGATGTTTGTACTTGTTTCTTCTATTGTACCATTTTTGCATTTCTTTTTGTAACCATATCTTATAGCTTTTTTGTATTATTTCTTTTGCTTCTCTTGATTTATTGTGGCAGGTTATTTTCATGTATTTTAGTAATATACACTGTTTCTTGAAGCTTAAATGGTTGCTGCACTTGCTTACTTTTAGGACAGTTTTTCTATACATTGCTGCTAATATGCCTTTCTTGGCTGATAGTATTCTATTTATAGATATAGCTGACGATTCTTGGTGAAACATAATTTATATATACTTTAGCGTAGATATAATTCAAAAAACACTTGATTTGGTTTCCCTTAATTTATTAGAATATTTCTAACAATTGTTTCGGTATGTTCTACCATTCTAAAAGAGCTTACTCAACTAAATGACTACTTTGACCATTTTATTACTGTGTCTATTATCGGTGTGTTTATGTATTCTGTCTATGTATGGGTTATGTGTAATTGCTTATATATAGCTTTTTTAATTTCCGGTGTTTCTAAATAATTCAGTTTTTTGCTTTTATTAACAATATGGACTAATATATAAGTATCCATATCGGGAAAAGGAGCTTATCAATGCAATGTTCTGAGAATCCAGTGTTTTTTGTTCGTTGGATTCTTGCTCTTTTATGTTCGTTAGATCTCGATTTGATATTTCTTCCATTTTGTCCGATTTAGATAGCATCACAATCTTTACAGATTTTTCTAAATTTGATTATTTTTGCTTACGTTAACTACTTTTAGTCCTTTCTATATATATTCGTATGAAACTAATATTTTATTAATTTGTTTATTTATTGTGGGGGCGTAGTGTATTATATGCCACTTTTTTGTGTTCGTTTCTTTTAGTCTGAGATAAAATTATTTTTGTAGGTTTCTTCTATGTTTGTGTTTTATTAGTTCATCTATTATTTTTGGATTGTATCCGTTATTCATTGCTATTATTTTAATGGTATTTAATTCTGTATTATAATCTACTTAATAGTATGTTTACTAATCTGTGTATGAAGCTATGGAACGGTGACATTTTCATTATCCAGGATTGTTTTGAATATCCATGTATATTTGTGTCTGTGTATGTCGGTTTTCAATATATGTAATATCTCTTTTATGATTTTATTGTTGTTCTTGAATAGTTTTTCTTCAAAGTGTGTCATATAAATTACTGCTAAAAGGGAGCTTAGGGGATTGCTCATAAGAAATAGACCGTTAATTTGTTTGTAGATGTTATTTTTGACATCCAGATTTTTAGATTCGCGTTTTGAAACCTTCTTTTAACGAGTTTCTGCAAAAAAATCCTGTGTTAGTGTCTATATGATCACGATAACGGCCTAACGATTAAAGTTATCAATACAATGACACATTATTTACGAGTAGAATCTTCTTCTTTTTCTTAATTGTAGTTGAATTCTTGTTCAAATTCAGCTAAATCGGCGTTTAGTCTTGAAAATGAAAATTTTCTGGAAATATAGATTAGAGACCTAAAATTAGTGCAAAAGAATGAACGGAAATTTAAATACTGTAGCACTTATGGAAATGGGAAAACATAAAAGCAGTTTTTTGAATACTGTGGGAAATAAGTAAAAACTTATTTATGTCAAGATTATTAAAAAATTTACGGATTTTAAGTAAAATATAAACAATACGTATATTCTTCATATTAGACGACGTAATATAATGTTTTTTGTAGATCTCTATGTTTCCGAGTTTCATAATAAGGAAATAATTGTTTTTCCAATGATGCTTTCATATGTCAGATAGACACAAACGTCCTCAAATTGCTAAAAGATGTCGACATCGTCTTCAAAATTTACGCTTGCAATAAAATTCTATTCGCAATGGTTCATTAATTTTTGACCCCAACTGGTAGACAGTACTACTTTACTTCAGCGCGTTTTCAGAAATGTCGAGAAATCAATTTAGAAGAACATTTCTATGAAAAGAAGTTCAATTTCGAAGTGGAAATACCACTTATTCTAATTCAGTTCCCTACTGTTTTTGAAATATTATCAATGTATGTAATGGAAGTAAAACTGTGGGTTCTACTGTTTGTTACTGGGTGGTAAATTAGGGATAACGTTTTAGACTTCTGTAGTTTCGCTAAAATATTATTAACTAAATCTATTGAAAAGTCTCTATTTAGCGCTATAACGTATATTCTCTTTAATTCTAAATCAAAGATTTCTTTACTCAAAGGAACGTTAGTTAGTCTATGAAGCATAGATTGGTAAGTAGATAATTTTTGTGTTATGGGATGAAACGAACTTGCGTGTATAGTTGTGTCTGTATGTGTAGGTTTGTGGTAAATTGAAAGTTCATGTTTTTTAATTATATGAGTTATGGTGAGATCTAAAAAGTTAATAGTATTATTTTCTTCTATTTCAATCTTAAATTTTATGTTTGGGTGAATAGTGTTAATATAATTATGTAAAGTTTTTTAATTGGCTATCTGTAGCATTAAAAGAAACTATTATGTCATCCACATATCTAAACCAGTAAATGCAATGTTTGAACAAAGGCTGTTTGCTTATTATGTTTTCTAAATGATTCATAAATATATCGGCAAGTATAGGACTTAACGGGTTTCCCATTGCTAAACCTTGTGTTTGTTTATAAAATTCATATTGAAACTGACCATAGTTCTGGTCTAAACACATTTCTAGTAAATTTAAAAGTTCCGTTGTAATAATGGAATTTGTCTTACTTTTGTTCATACATTATAGCGCTAAATAACGGATTTTCAATAGATTTAATTAATTATATTTTAGCAAAACTAAAGAAATCTAAAACGCTATCTCTAATTTACCCCACATTAAAAAACAATAGAATCCACAGTTATAATTCTATTACATACATTGATAAAATTTCAAAAACAGTAGGAAACTTAATTAAAACAAGTAGGGAAGAGACTATTTCTTTCAATACAAATAATTGCTTACAAAAAGCAATAAAAAACAATAAAGATAAAACGGACAGTAAATTAAACTCAGGGTTGTACAAGTTGACTTGCGAAGACTGTAAAAAAGCGTATGTAGGACAGGCAGGAAGGACCTCCAATACCAGAATGAAAGAACACGAAAGTGTGATAAGGATAAGGAGACAGACTCAATTTTTGCGAATCATTGCTTAGAACAGAATCATAAATTCAATACCAATATTACAACTTTACATGTTTTAGAAAAAGTAAAAAACTTAATATGCTAGAAAGTTTAAAAATCAATAAATTTAATGAATTAGGTATAATTTTAAATGACCATCTAATAACTCCCTCCTAGTCAATTTAAAATTCAAATCTGTCCGCCCCCTCTCAAAATAAGAATATTTTTGTATTGATATATATAGCTAATATGTATTTTGAAATTGTATTTTCATCCACCTGATGAAGCCACAGTTTGGCGAAATACATGTCGTGTGTGAATATTATAATTTTTTGAAAGTAAACGATTGTGTTTTATTATAAATAAATAAAAATGAGTTAAACTCGTATATTTTCATTGTTTAACATGTTTTGGCTTTATTAATCCTAAACTAATTTGGTTTTTGTTCGATGCTTGCTTTTTATTACAGCGACCGCCAAAAACGTTATTGTTGTAAAATATATTTTAATCAGAATCCTCGTAAGTCAATGTTACTTAAAAACGTTGCAAATATTAAGTGCATTTAAGTCACACTAAATATTTTGTTAAATTGTACTTGAATTGGAAAAATATTTTATTAATGTATGTACATGTGGACAATGGTCTACATGTATTTAAAAACTACAACAATCGATCATTACATTAATAGGTTTTGGAAGTGATTATTTAATTATCGGTAATGTAAATTGTTATTTAATTAATTACTATAAATGTTTACCCTTTAGTAGAAATTATTTCGCAAAGGGATAATCGATTCCCGAAAATTTAAAATTATCTTGGGATTCGTTTAAAACATAGCCGGACCGCATCACCACAATAAAATAAATTAAATTTCTGCTTAATTACAATCGTCCATTCATTTATTTTTAATTCAGTACCTGGAATAAAAAGCTGACCCAGTTTTTCCAATTTAGTTTTTGTGTTCGCGATTTCCCGTTGAATGAAAGTATTTAATTATTTCAATTCCTTACAAAAGTAAATTAAAATCCTGCGGAAAATATTATGGTGCATGATGTATCACATTATTTTTCTTAACATGACTAATGAATTTAGGAAAGAAGTGTAAGTTTGAAACAAAATTAATGCTGCAATTTGTTTTTGCGAGTATCGCAAATATACCGGGTGCGGCAATAGTGTGTCGGCGAAGCTTAGCAATAACGGTGTAGCAATGGGACTTTACGTATGCTGTGCATTTTTATTTTTATTTACAAGTATACAGGCTGTTATTACATTTCTTTATGAAAAATTAAAGATTGGAGTTAATAATGAAAGTTGGCAGCAGATATTTATTAACCTCCAAATATTGATCCTTATGTAACGCCATCTAGTAGTACCCAAAAGAATAATCAGTTCTTTCTTGGCATTTCTCAACCTTACGATAATAACAAGGTGTATTATTGGTAATAATTAGAGCATTTTAAAAACTACTATAGCATCTTTATTTATCCAATAGATGCAAATCTAATTATAGAGCTAAAACTGACAATGTTAAAATATTCATTATAAACCCACTTCAATACATCTTAAAATTGTACTAAATCAGTCCTCAAATACCTTAGAGTTCATATATTCAGACTTAAGGCATAAATTTAACCTAAAAAAGGAAACAAATTATAGCTAGTTATCGAGAATTTTCCTTATAATCGAATAATCAATTCTTAGTTTACTATTGGTACTCGACGTAACTTTCAAAATACATTATAGTAAATATATAGCACACATTAAATGAAAGTGTAGTATTAGAATAATTTAAGTAGAAAATAATATGGAATAAACAAAATAAATATCAAATCAGTCAAATGTCAATAACAGTAGGTTTGATATAATCCAATCGTATTGCTTATTTTCAGCACGTGATTTTAAAAATGCTCAGCTATTACCAAGTAGTTTACAATGCTTTGGAAAGATGGCGCCACTTAAAGATCGATATTTTGAGGTTATCAGAATCAGAAAAATCTTGTCATGTGACGGCCTTATATCGCGCAGGGATAACGAGATACAGTTGGCTTTGATACTTAAATATGGCACATCTCCATTTTACCCTATATCTTTACTGACAATTTACAGAAGAACACCACATGGTTTAAAAAATATTACCTTCATATTGCTGTGTGCTGTACCAGCAACATAATTTATTAAAATAATGAAAATTTTTATTATTCGATGTATGAAACTTATTTTTCAATAGCACGTACTTTGTAAGTACTGGTGAGTTCAAGCAGTGTATTCAGCCCCTTCTATCTCCTGGTAAATCTCTTGCTTAGAATTATTCTGGGATAAGGTTATAATTTTTTTGTTAAATAAAAGTCACCACATATAAAAATCATATCTGTATATTTTTATTAGAATATCAATTATAGATAGCATCGCTATACTATATCCACATTAAAATTTATAATACACGTAATAGAAAGAAAACATTTCTACCATCTTTCGGTTACAATGTTTTATAGAATATATATATTTATAATTGTAGTCATGAGATGTTTATCCTGTTTTAAACAACGCAAAACTCGATTCCCAATAGATAATCTGTTAGTATTGAGCTAATTCTATTTTACCAGAAACATTATATTTGCACGTAATGCCCTGATAATTTTGAAGTTCGCAATGGTTAATGTTCAAAGATTGACTCGAATTGACCACTAGCCTCAACCATTCGCACGTATTGTTGCTAGCGCTTCAATATCTGCCACACAGAAACATTCCCCTTTTTATATATTATTATATTTTTGAAATTTTAAATTAATGATAAAATGCGAAAAATTAATGATGCCTGATAATGTATTCGAGAATAAACATTTGCACGTTGTATTCTCCCAAACACCCAACACCATTAATGATCCTTTCTGTATTATAAAAAAACTAATGAATTATTATTTAACAGGATAATATCTATTTCACTCTTACTGCTCAACGTTATACTAGAATAAACATTGTCACGTTGTATTCTTAGAAACACATTGCAGCATTAATAATACTTTACAATTTTAACAACTTACTTTGTTTCATCAAATATCGATTCAAACTCTGCCTTAGGCATCTCCATATTTAAATATAAAATTATCAAAAAGAAAATTATTCTAAATAAAAATGAAAATGAAAATTGAAATTATATTCTAATACAAACTAAATACTTATACGTTGAATTGTAGTGTATTCAACCCTTCGTTTTAATTCTTTGTTAGCTTTTTAAAAATTGTCTTTTTCCTTCGAAGTCGAAATAAGAATTAATTCATGTTAATTCTTGCTTTTCGAATTTATACCTGAAACAAAAGAACAACGATTGTCGATCACGCCCTCCTTCTAACTAAATTTTAGGTTGGCATTAAAGCATCTTTGATGGAATCTCTGCTGTTCATTTTCTGCAAGTTGTCGTTGTCACACTAACACACCCGCATATATTGTCTTTGACAGTTCATCCACCAAACGTCAACACTTCAAACCGTTTGCTTATTTAAGTCTTTCCCTAAATTGTTCTGTATCTCCAACGATAGGTATATTTTTCTTAATACAATCCCTCCTTGTATTTGTTTATAAACTTATTGCCTTTCTCATTATTTGTTAGATACTTTCTTCTCCCATTCGCTAACATAATCCTTAATTTTTTTTTAGAAATGTCTGGATCTGGTAAACTCGAAAACACATTGCAGATGACAGGAATTCTTCTTACATTACAACGATTAGTCGGTTCCACCACGTCGTCTTTCATTTCTACCCAGGACTTGCCTTACAGTAATACATTTATCTGCAAGAAACTATAAACGAATTTTTCATACTATATTTCTCTTTGTAGGTCTCAAAACCATACAAGTTTTCCACAGTCTATGAAACTTCTGTGTTTACACGTACAAGTTCATGAATGTATATTTTTATTCATTCAGCTGTTGTTTGTATAAAACATTATTGCTGACCATTTCGTGTTAGAATATTTAACTTATATCCTTTTTTATTTATAGTCATAAGTTTGAAGTAACTCTTATATTTTTTAAGCATGATTTATTAAAATCCCTCTTATAAAATTTATTACATTGTGCATGTTTTAAATTCACATTATTTCTTTTTCCATATTTTTGTCTAGTGAATAACGAATTTGATCTTGTTCGTATAGTTTGATGGCGTTTAAATGACTCACTCTCTTTACCGTTCCATCCCTCAACATGACCCTTTCTCTATTGTTTGCTTTAAGTACCTTTTTGTCTTTAAATAAAGGTCCATAATTTAAAATATTCAATGCAATTTTCACGCCTTGTGAAAAGTTAGGTTGCGTTTTATTGTACACAAACCATACTTCTTGTTTATCTTTTCTACAAAAGAAATATATATTACTTAGACTTATTTTGTCTTTATTTTGTACCTATTTAATACTTAATTTTAATACTTATGTAACCTATAATGTAACAATAAAATCATTTGGTATTTAAATTCTTTGTATTTAAATATATGCAACCCATCATACACTTGTGTTATTAGTATTGCATGATGTTGAAATTTTCAGTAAATATTTTTTTTTAACTTAAATTTAATATTTTCTTTAACACTTAAACTGGTTCTTAATACTATTCTTATTTTTTTAATATGCAAGGACCACGGCAATATGTTTGATAAAAAACGCGCATTTTAATTGTTTTTATGTTTATTGCTTTGACTCAAACAACTACTTTTTTTTAGTCTCGAAAACAATCACAATCCTTCGTGTATCTTAAGAAGTACATAAAAGATACATTTTAAGTGTAGAAATATAATGCATTTTATAATTCTAACTAATTAAAATTTAAAATGACTACAATCATTGTTTTGTGTATTTTAACATTCACTTACTTATTATATATTATATATTCTTTCAGTGTAAATATAAACATGTTTTCTGCGTGTACATGGTGATTGTTTATCACTAAAATATGACAAGGCGTGAGACGGGTACGAAATATTCAAAGTTCCGACTATACTGTCGCTTGTCGTTGCTCGTTGTCTCGTATAAGAAAAACTTACAGAAAAGCTTATTGAAGAAACTCTGAAGTATGTTAATAATGCTAGAGTATTACAGAAGCTAATATAAGAAGAAAGATAGTATACTAAAAATAATTTATATAATTGTATGTCATTATAACATGATAAACTATCTCACTGGCTCAATTTAAAATGTACTTTGAACATGTGACGTAATCCCAAGAATATGTGTTTTTTTTGCTCACAAAGCATTTAAGTCAGTTTATTAATTGGAAGATATAAATCACAGGTGTATAATTAGTGGAATATATAAGTGAAATAATTATACACTTCTAAACACTTGAAGTTATGACTTCAGTGGTAATAATTGACGCGATAGTATTAGTAAAAATTCATAAATATTTATGGTCAGTTATTGAACAGGATACTGAAATTATGAAACACAGGGTATTTTGCATCAATATGTATTAATAAAATTAGTAAGGCTTAATTTAAATAACGGTATTGAGAAAAAATAGTAAAATGATAGTAGACATATATCCCTGCTAACTTATTTTTTATGTATACATACATTGATAGCATACGAGTAGTTTTACATTGATTGATTATTAATTATACGTTTTGGTAAATGATTATTGAACATTTACTAGTAACTAGTAATTATTGATAGAGGAGAGTATTTTATAGACAGTGTGCGGTTTTCAGTTATTATCTTATCTAAAGTGTGTTTATATTTATTGTTTTTTGGATATTTGTCTCGTCCAAAAAACTCTCTATACTTAAAAGAAATAAATAAATAAATCAGAAATAAATGAATCAAAAAATAATGTTATTTTTTTTATTTACATGACATTGAGAGATTTAGTGCTTATTTTTGTTACCTTACTTACAGAGAATTTATTTTTGGTTTTGTAGACTTGTTTATTAGCGGAAATATGCACTCAGTTATTTTTTATTTACTGGTTTCACTCTTTTACTTACTCACTATCATTGAAAGGACAAAAAACAAAGCAGAACGATTAATATGAGGGCTCAAAAAGTTTATACGGACCTGGTGAAAATTGACAAGGCCAACAATTGGTGTACTAATAGCCGACCGCACGAAGTGTAAGTGGCCGACTACTGCCAAATATGTTCGTTTTCAAAAGAATCAAAAAAGAACAAAATATGGTTCATCCTAAACATTCTCTGTTTTACTCATACCGTAATTGATTATATTTATTTCACTCTCAAGAATAAATCTTTAACATAATATGAGACGCCTCAATCTTATTAAACTTGACGTTCCTCAAAAAAGGCCGACTACTGGCGTATTCACCCTATGTACTCCAGAACATGAATTAGATTCTTTAATAGAGATAAAAATGAGACGAAATAATAATAAATAAAGATAGAAAAACTATTTATTTACACACTTGACTCATTAAAAATAATATCTATATACTGAGTCCACGCCATGAATTTAAAATTTACAGTCACTATTAAATTACATAGCCCATTTGGGCAATTTTTCATGTCACCTCAAGGCGTTCTTACTTTTTAATTCATTTGGAAGTGAAAAATTTAGCAGATGAATTTATCCTTTCTAGATCTAAGCAATTTTCTACTAGCGAAGCACTTCGCACTAGATTGCTTCCTCTTATTCATTAATAAACATTTCACTTTTGAATTAAATCGCTTGGATTCTTATCGGAGAAATTGCAATTAAACTTATAGGGCGAACCAGATTATGCATATACGTTCCTTAACACTGTAAGTATGTTATTTATTATAAAGTACTTCTACTCGATATGTCTAACAAATGCAATGTACGAATGTTATAATAAGTAACTTTGAAAATAACAACATTTGCGGTGGTGGTTATGCTGATTTCTTTTAAGAACATTATTAAAATATGCTATTGTTGGTTTTATTTAAATTGCTATAGATTATTAAAATTAAAGAAGATATTATTGGCATTTTCTTTTACGTAAGATTACAAGAATATTAAAAGAAATAGGTTCTCATTCAATATGTCAAAAATTAAAATTCAAGATATGTCATAGGTATATTCATATATAACAATTAACCTCGACGAATTATTTTGCAATACAATGGAAATCCAAATTTAAGCAATGAAGTATGAAGAAGAGTGGATGCATTTAAGAAGCATACGAAGAAATAGTACTACAATTATGGCACCCAACGTGGGGCATTTTTGAACCTATACTTAAAATATAATGTATTTTAATATAATGGTTTGGGGTTGTGGTAAATGAGTATAGTGGATGGAAGTTGGAAATAGCTAAGAAGTAAATGAAGACATTTAAAATGTAAATATTGGAAGGTTTTAGTTTTTGTTTCAAATGTGTATCGAAATCTGATGAGTTTGTAAAAAATAGAAATGTTCCCTAATAGTGTATGGGTTGCGTGACCTCTATAAACGGTAGAATTATTAATTGTAGTCGGTTAAATGGAAGAACTTGTCATATAAATCTAAGTTAGGTTTCATTTTCATCTGTTAATTCTGTCAGTGTTGACAAGACATTTGAAGTTGACTTGTCATTATAATTGTTTACAATGGAAAATTTAAAACATCGTGCACTAATCGACTTCTTTGTAAAAAAAGGTTTAAGGACGATGGATATTCATTTCGAGATTGTAAATGTGCTCCTTCAAAAAGAATGGTTTGTAAATGGGCACTTGAGTTTAAAGATGGTCGTGCACGGATTGAAGATGACCTACGCAGTGGACGTCTAAAAAGCGCATCTACACCAGAAATCAGTGATCAAATACAAGTTACTGTTTCTGAAGATCCAAGATTGTCTACGTGTAAAATTACTCTTACCATAGAATCACAAATGAACGGGTACGGCATATTTTGCATAAAGAATTACATATGAAGAAGCTGTTTGGAAAAGTGGTGCCGCACATGTTATCAGTTCAAAAAAACTCGTTCGAAAGCAAATTTCTCAGAGTCATTTGGAAGAAGAATCAAACCGATTTTGTTTGTCGTCTTATAAGTATGAATGACTCTTGAATATATTACCGTGATCCTAAATTGAAACCAAATGTTTACAGTGGATAAGAGCTGGATATTCAGCTCCAAAGCAAAGAAGCCTTAAAGATCGGCAAAAAACTTTTTGTGTCAGTTTTTTTGGAATGCTGAAGGAATTTTGTTCATTGATTATTTGGTGAAAGGTAAAACAATTAACTGAGAATATTTTTGTAATCTTTTAATTAACAATTAGACGCAAGACTTCGTGAGAAAAGACCTGGTTTACAGCACAAAAAATCATTTTTTACCAAGACAACGCATCTGATCAAAAACGTGTTTTGCCAATGTCTAAATTCAATGAATTGAAGAACGAATTGCTTAAACAGCCACCGTATTCGCCAGATTTGGCTCCAAGCGACATCTATCTGTTCCGAAACCCGAAAAAATTCCTCTATGGAATGCATTTTTTGTCGAATGAAGAAACTATGGAAACCGTAGAAGTGTGTTTCTGGAAAGTCTGCGAAGGTCTACGAAATAATAAATAAAGTTTGATTTACTTATATGTTTCCGACTACCTAAGTTTACTACTTTTTAAATATCTCGGTTCTCCAATCAGTGTGCACGCAAATTATGGAATAAAATATTTATATACGGGAATAAGAAGTTGATATTCGCACTGTATGAAGACGTAAATTGAAAAAAGCCAACAGTGGCCGGACTATAGGATGGTGGGAGGTTACAGACGAACTTACCCTATATAGATATTATTTTTAAAGAGTAAAGTAAGTAAATAAATAGTTTTTATATCTGTATTTATTATTATTTTGTTTCATTCTTATCTCTATTAGAGAAAACATTCCTCGACGCTTAACGGCAAAGGAGGATGCGGATAAGAAAGTAAGTAGAGAAAACTAATTCATGTTCTGGAGTACATATATAGAGTTTATTCCCTATTGTCATTCGCTGATTACATACATATATCAAATTTTAATGGCGTCAATTAATAAGCAATGAATAAAAGCGATCATTTGTGGCGTATTTCTCGAAATATTCATTTTAAGCCATAACATTTCATTTCGTCCATTTGCACAATCACCATTACCTATCATATTTTCGTTAGGTGTTATTTGGTAAAAATGGGATTAATTTGGAAAAAAATCACGTAGCATTCTAAAAAAAGAGCGGCAATGAATACAAACTAAGTATTGAACATCGACGATCACTGCAAGATTAATGTGAACGCAGTAATTCAAAAAAGATCGTGAATGCGGATGAACAAGATAAAAATATTTCGTCTGATATTCGAGTATGAATAAAAAATTCTTGAAAAATATTAAAATGACCGGCATTTATAACTTTCCTTTTAATTGAAATTAAATTTATAAATCCAGCTTTTGGAAATGACGTCATAACTTGTTTTTAAAACAGCCCCACATTTTTTCTTCCGTTGTAAAATAAAATAAATTATTTTTCCTGTCTCCCAAAAAAAGACCTATTACGGAAAGCAAAGAAAACATTTTGTATAATATAACCGGTGTCTGTCCTTGATTTAGACATATATTATAATGAGATGAATTGTGATAGATTTGTTTCTGAAACAGTTACTCAAGTTATGCTAGATAAGACCAGCGATATGAAGTGGTTGTTCCAGGTTTTTCTGGTTGTTCTAAACATTGTTCCAAGGAATCTCGAAAAAAAAATTCAAAATTGACCCAGAAAATCGGAAAAAACGTGTTGAAAATTGTAATTCTGACGATTGATCTAGGTTGCTCTAGGTTTGTTCTAAATTATTCCAAAGTATTTCAAAGAAAAAATCAAAACCAGACGAGAAAATGGGGAAAAACGAAAGCCAAAATTTGAAGCCAGACGTCGGTTTTGCAAAAATTAAAATTTTGACGGTTGTTCTAGGTTTGTCATAAACATTGTTCTAATACGTCAAAACCATATCTCTTATATATCAAAAGACACTGCAAAAAAACTATATTCAAAAGTGAGAAGTTAGCCCTCCTTTTCTAAAAATCTAAATACTGACGCTTGTGCCAGGTTGTTCTAGCTTATTTTAAATTGCTCCTAAGTATTTTAAAAAATAAATCATAATCGACCGAAAAAATGCCAAAAAAAAAACAATTTTTCGCCAACGCCCCTTTTTTTTTCGAAAATCGAAATTCTGACGGTAGTTCTAGGTTTGTTTATTCCAAAGTATTTCAAAGAAAAAGTCATAATTGGCCGAGTTAATAGAAAAAAAAACAAAATATTATAAGATCTTACCACTTAACACGATTTTCTTTAAAGGTTTAGATAGTACTAGGAGGTTACATGTATATCATATATTCTTGGAGTGATAAGAAATAATATTTTTTTTAAATGAAACACTGTATTTTATTATAGAATTTTTCCCCGTTTTTTAATTGTCTTGCATTTTTGTTAGCAATGGCCTTATACCCATCTCTTGCAATTTTTGAAGTATAATATAAGAGCAAACAGCGGTCAATTGAGCGCTGTTGTTGGTTGAACGAATATTTGGGTGCAATATTCGTTTAACCAATGTGAAGGCCGGACTGCTTGAGTTAACTCTCAAACAAAGTCAGTAAACGTTTACCTCAAATTTATGGAAGCATTTCTATTTGTCATGACATAACACAAAATAATTTGCTATGGCATACAAACAAGATGTGCCAAGTGATACTTATATGCAGAAACTGTTCTAATCTATACTGGGTGTTGCATAATGAAGAAACTTTAAACACAAAAAACATATTTATTCTAAATAGAACGCCCAATATATTTTTACAGAATCATTTTAAGCTTCAAGAACCACTTTTTTGTAAAGTGTGTATCTCCTATACCTGTCGTTGAATTTAAATTTATTTTAAAATCTTATTCACTTATCCTGAAGTAAAAATCACGGAAGCCATGGAAAAATGTAGTGGCTGTTGAAAAATATTGATGCTAAAATATTGAAATTCTGTCAAACTTATCGCACAAGAATAAAACAATCGTCGTGTTATTATATTTTCTGTTAATTATAATTTTTATCACAACTCTGTAATAGTCAAGGAATTACTCAATCACCCTTTAGCACCAAATTCTGTTTGAAGTAATAAAAAAAGTTGTAAGGCCGCATAACAGTTATGAGAAAACCATATATTTAAGGTAATTTAGTAATTTCATATTTCATTATATAAAACTAACTATGAAACTAATCTTGCAGTCTGTGGCTTGATACTAAGCGAAAAAACTAAAACAACTTAACCACACTAAAGCACAATAAGGCTAAATACGTACTTCGACAACTAAGTTGTTATCTTCAGTAGCACTAAAATAAAATGCAAATGGAAAAATCCCTTACAACAAAAAATATATAAAAAATCTATATACATATTTCGGCAACTAAGTTGCCATCTTCAGTAGAAATCTGTATAGAACAAAAAAGAGTGTCAAACCTACCAATACTCTTTCATTTTCATTATAGATATAAGTTATTGAAGACTCACTAAAATTTGAAGTTTAACATGATTGATTGCAACATTAAATTGGTTGCTTACAGCAACGGTACATGATTGATTACCGGTTATATATATGCGGACGAGCAGAAGTTATATTTTATACTTAAACTGTATATAAAATATGAACTCTAAAATGAATTTTTGTAATCATTTCTGAAATATTTTGTACAAGCGGAAATTCATGTTCTCGTCTTTGCTCTTGCCGGATGTTTGCATATACTCTGTAATAGTTTTGTAATATAATGTAATTAGTCGATCTCATGTAGAACATTGTAACACAAATTATCCTCTACGATAAAATAAAAGAAGAGATAAACTCACATCTGTCTAATAGTTGAACTAATACCATAACTATTACGATTCAAGAGGCATTTTGAAAACAACATACACATTTCTTAATTGTAAGAGTTAAAAGTCACTTGTTGCTAAATCGGGGCTATAGGGGGTGGGTGTTCCAATTCTACAAAGCTTTACTCTCCGATTGCTGCACAAACTAGGCCAGCTCTTTTGAATTCTGCAACTGTCATAGTGCATGTTTTAATCACAGTTACGCCCTTTTTGCTTTGTGGCAGCTTTCAACATTTTGATTGTTTCCTTAGAGATTTTTCCTATTATTGTAGAGCTTGTCGCACTTACTAAGTGTGAAAGTGTACAATAATCCGTCAGGTCCTCAAGAAAAGAGATAAATCTAATATTAGAAACTACAGACCCATATCTATTTAAAAAATTTAGCTAAGGTATATGAAGTTGTCATTTATTCATACCTTTTTGCATATTTCCGATAACCCTCACGGATCTGTTCGTGGCAGATTTCACTAGTGCATTTGATACCATAGACCACGGATTATAGATTCAAAAACTCTCGTCGTTTGGCCTCAGTCCATCCTTATTAAAGTTGCTTAATGGCTTTAAGTATAGCCTATTTTATCCCATATCTGGTGTTCCTCAAAGATCAAATCTGGGAAGTTAAAGCGACACACCGTATAAAATACATAAAAAGCACTGTGTAAGGATTTCTTATAGAGTAAATGCAACTAACTATGAGCTTTAATCTATTTTAGAAACACCCAGAGTGAAAGAAATAACCAAACGTAAAGTAAAAATATAACACCTTTATCAATGTATAACAATGATTTGCAACTGCAAATATGAAAATGAAATACATTGTTACAACAAATAGAAATAAACGTATAAATAATGAATATGATTTTTTACTAGAAATATAGGTTCCGCTATCAAATAATACTAAAATGTTATACCTATAGGCAACTCCTATTACATTACCGATTATTATACAGCTTGAGCGCGTGGGGTATGATCACCCGATGCTAGTCGATATTCTTCGGACGTATATTCGGCAAATGATCTCCGCTAGCTGTGTTCGCCAGATATAGATATATAGATTTATTTTTCCAGAGTTGTTATTTCGTTATATTTACTGGAAAGAATCTCTAATTTTAATTTCTATTTCAAGGGTCGTTTTTATGTTATTTTATGGTATTCCTGTTATACTTATTTATAGTTTTTTTTTACCATGAAATTTCTATTTATTTATTTTTCTCTAGACATCTTAGTTTATTCTGCAGATGTTTCAGGCGGGTTGTTTTTATTTCATTCTAAAACCCAGTTGTACTGCTATAACTTTGTACACAACTACATTATTGTTTAATTTCATTAGGATAATCATAATTACGTTATAAGTATTACAATCTTCGCGTTATTATCGACTTAGTTATCTAAGCAATCGTCATCACTTAAAGAGAAAATTTAATTTGTTCTTTTTGTCAATCTGCAAAAAAATAATCAGATCACTATGAGTTCGAATATGAGCAGGCAATGCTAGTATGTTGTGCCGTTACTCTAATATGTATTATCGGACCACGTTTAGATGCGAGTTTACGTATACCGGTGATCATACCTCGCGCGCTCTTGCTGTATATGACAATATATACAGCATTTTTCACATCTTAATTATTATCTTCTTAATCAATTTGGAAACCACCCATTATCATTTTTGAAGTATATTGGGTGTACTCAAACAACATACCAGCAAAAATAATTATTATTTTATATAATAAACATAAAATTAAGGTATTAAATATATCTTTAATTTTTAAATTATACCAAATATACAAACGCATGTACTTGAAAATATTTACAAATAAATTTTATAATACTGCGAACCACAACAATACGTATATCTACGCGAAAATAGCATTAAATAACATATTGAGAAATCCAGGTTTTATATTTCACGTATAAACGGTATAATTATATTTAGTCCATTATACACACTTATTGACTGTAATTATCATTCAGACAGCATCGTTAATGGTCCATGTATATCGACGCAGAGTAATTACCGTTCTACCTTGATGTCTTGACCCGCAGAACACTCATCATATAATTATAAGTCTGGCTGCTAGTCATGATTTACTTATTGAAACATATCAACACGATTTGTCTATAGTATGTTAATTTGGTAGTGTATCATCTAACAAAACTAATATCGATGGAATTTAAAAAAGGATATAATAGAATTTTAAAAGTTATGTACAAAAAAAACCAAAAGCGCGTTTGGAAACAAATCTAGTTCCTACAAAAGTTATTATTTATTGTAGAAAAATACATGATATTGTAGGCCAGAATTTAAATTAAACGACGTTGTCTCGAAAACACGATTCCGGTAATTTTGCTCGATAGAAATAAATAATGAAGTAGGCACTGCAATTTTCGAAAAACAACAATTACTTGCAATATAGCCAATATTGTAGTTTAAAAAATATATGAGTACAATGCGTTCATAAGTAAGAAAATGATAGTTGTTTTACATTTTCATAAATTCAAATATTTAGTTAGTAAATAAATAATTAAGAAAATTGCTTATTATGCTATTTACCGCGCAGAAGCGATGCCACATTACTCTCCCTTCAGAACCGAATATCAGTTGAGCTCTAACGTTGGAGGTGGTAGGTACGTCTTTCGCTACGTTTTGTCACGCATACATTTCGCTATTCTGCCCTACTAAGACAAGTTGTCCTACCTGCAAAAATGTAGTTTCTTAGGGTAATCCGCCTTTGTACACATATAGCAACCTTCGATACGATTACTAAAAGAGATTGTCCTATCTTATTCATAGTATTAAAAGAAAGTTATTATTTACTTTGTCCTAACTGCTAAACTGCTAGCTTTCCTAAATGAAATCGTCTTATGTAGCTTTTACTAGTTAAAATCGTCCTATCTTTACATATAGGACATATTGCTTTAGTAAAGGTAAAGTTTATATTGGCCCCGTCCAACTTTATGGTCCTAACTGCATCAGATAGGACAAATAATGTTAACATGACGTGTGTTTTAACAGAGAACGGACCCACATCCCGCCAAATTGACTAACCTCAAACTTATGTTTAGTGGTGTGGTTTCACGTGGGTTTCACTGCAGTGCAGTTGAAGGTAAGAATTTTACTAATTGTGGGTTGATTTAGTTATATATTAAACGCTAAAGTAAAATACGATAGGTACCTACCGTTTAAAGAGTTTAGTACCTAATCATTCTGTTGTTTTTTTCTTCTATTTTATAGATGTCGAACTCGGGTTATAGTAGCAGAACAAAACGTATGTTGACAATAGCGTTAAATAAGCAGCTTCAAAATAAGATATGTTCCTCTCGGATAGCACAAAATGGCACTAAAACAAGGGAAAGTGACCCAGACTATTCTCCAGATGATTTATCTGGATCTGAGTCGTCCACTCGTAGTTGTAGCGATACAGAAATTGCTCCCTCGCCTAAAAAGAAAAAGGATGATATTGACAGTAGTACAACAAAAATCAACATTCTTCAAAATATCGTTTTACAATCAGTTGGACAAGATGACAACGATAATGATAATACTCCTAATTGTTTTCAGTCATCTACAATAATAAATAATGAGGAAACAACTTTCGCTGAAGAATATATTTCAAGCATTCTCACAGAAATGATAACTGAGGTAATGAATATAGCTGATGCGAAACTGTACAAAAAAGATGGGTCTTTAAGAAAAAGAAAAAAATATGATGAAGGTCCAATTCAAAGAAAAAACTTGAAACGAGAGAAATACAAAAAAGAGCATTTTGTTCAAAGAGCATGTAATTGCCAAATGAAATGTTTTACAAAAATTAAACATGCGAGGCAATTAAGTATTAATCAGCAATTTTGGCAAATGTCCAAAAATGAACAAAATATGTTTTTAAACAGTTGTATCAAGAAATCCTTAAAAAAAGGCATACATCTAAAGATAATGATAGGAAGAGGACTTACACATACACCTATTCTTTAAATAATGAACAAGGTGAAGCTGCAAATGTTTGCAAGGTATTTTTATTGGCAACACTAGGTTTTAAAAAAGAAAATGATCGCATTTTAAAAAGAGTGAGAAGTATAAATCCGTCTGAATTAAAACCTAAACCTGATAGAAGAGGTCACCCATCCTCGAAGAAAATTGATACAACAAGAATAATTGAACATATTAATTCTTTTGGGCCGACAATTTCTCACTACCGAAGAGAGCATGCCCCACATAGAAAATACTTACCAAGCGACATTTCAATTACATATATGTACGAAAATTTCAAAAATAAGTATGGTGCAAACTTTTCTTATGAGTTCTATAGAAAAGTAGTTGCTGATATGAACATATCTTTCGCAAATCTGGGCAACGAAGAATGCTGGAATTGCGAGGAATACCGTATTCACAAAGAATCAAGATCCTGTCATGAAAATGGCCCAGTATGTGATATATGTAGAAAATACGTACAACATAAAGCAAAAGCAACTGAAGCCAGGGAGGAATACAAGAAGGACTCGACAAAGCTTAGAGACTCTGAAGAACTGATTGTATCGGCAGACCTGCAGAAGGTAATATATATAATAATATACTTACTGTGTTAAAATTCGTACCATGATTTAAAAAACATTTTTAGGTTATAATGCTACCACGGTTAGATACTTTTAAGGAAATTATTTTCACACCACGAATCATTGTTTTCAACGAGAGTTTCGTTCCTGTCGGTGCCAAGAGTGACTGTAATCCATGGGCTGTTATTTGGCATGAGGGCATCGCGGGACGATCAATGCACGACATAATTTCAACATTTTATGCTTTTCTTCTGGCTAACAGAGATGTAAAAACAATGGTGATATGGTTGGACAATTGTGCTAGCCAGAACAAGAATTGGACTCTTATATCTTTTTGTATATATATTTTAAATAGTAATGAAGTAGCGTTAGAAAAACTAGCGTTGAAATATTTTGAACCGGGTCATACTTTCATGTCTGCGGATTCATTCCACCATCAGGTGGAACTGTCTCTTAAGAAGAAAAAGAAGGTGTATGATTTTGCAGATTTTAAAGACTCGGTTCAGAATGCAAATTCGCGAAAAGTTAATGTCTTGGAAATGGGACTAAATAATTTCTTCACTTTTACAGATTATACGTCAAAGCAAAAATTGCAAAAGCTTCGTGAGCGTATTTACCTGAAAGATATTTGTCAAATCAATTTTGAAAGGGGTTCCAAATTTTTTTTTTACAAAAACAAATATTCTGATATACTTAAACCAATGAATGATATATTCCTTGCAAAGTATGTAAATTATGAATTAAGTCAACCTAAGCAAAGAGATTTTCTCAAAGGGATCACTTTAGACAGAAAAAACAATTTAATAAGTAAATTAAAAAACCACATACCTCCAAACAGACTTTTATTTTGGGAAAATCTTCCTGTTTCCGAGGGCAGTGATTATAGCGAAGAGTTATAAAATCACTACGAACATAACGATATTATATTTTGTTAGAATTATTATTGTTAATGTTATTATGTTTTGTTAGGTTTGCTATTACTTAGGTCATTTGGTCTTAGGAATGTATGTTTTATTTTTAGTTTAAAATGTCCTATCTACAAATATCTTTTCCGGTAATCACAAATACAAGTTTTTATAATATAATAACTTTATAGTTCTTAATTTTGAACATATTTGAAGGAACGCAACTTTTTAAAGCGAAAGAAGAAAAAAAGTGCATACAATAGCAACAAAATGCGCAGTATCTCAGAACTGCGTTTTAGCAGTTAGGACAAGTTGTCTTAGTAGGGCAGTATTATTTTTATACTTTGCAATCGGAAATATGGTAAACAAGCAGAAGAAAAATGTGTTTTCCTTATCAGTATGAAAAACAATACGAATAAAATTTAATTAACCTTTATTTTTTAATGTATTCTCCCATAACCTCAATACATTTATTACATTACCCTATAAAAATAAGGTGTGGCTACCACACGACTTTCTTATACGTATGAGTGCTTCAAATTATACAATTTTAAGATTTTTTTTTATACAAAAATGATTCAAAATCCTATTCTAAGTACTTCTATTTTCTTAATTGATCTCTATAGAATACCTTTATACTTGTAATAATGTAACTGCCAGGCTTGCGAGATATTTGCAAAAAACTGATTTTTGATAAAAGACCTACTTCCGTAAGAATTGCTTGAATAAAAAAAATTTCAAATTTTATAGTTACTACATTAGAATGCTTTATAAATTTGTTTAAACTTAGTAGTCGATGAAGTATGTGCAAAATTCGATTTTTTCAATGAAGTAAACTGTACTTCCGGTCTACCGACTTTACTGAAGAATTGGGATTTAATCAGATCCCAGGCGGGAGTTGAACTTGTAAATACAAAATTTGGAATTGACGGCTATAGCCGTTTGATCGCTATCGTGATCAAAGACTACATGACACGAAACTTTAAATAATACAAGATCAAGAATCCGCGCATTATGATTAGTTTTTCGATTACACTGTTGCAAAGTTACAAAAATTCAGATGATTGCGAATTACATGGGATTTAAAATCATTAACATTTCATTACAAGAAAAAAGTTCAAAAATAAGATTATTAATATTAGGAGGTATATATATATCACAAACATAATGACAATCATATATTTAAAAATACATTTACATCCAATAACGTCAATAATAACAATAATATAATAATAATAAGAGATAGATGGGAAAATAGGTGAGAACATTTCCAAGTTGCAATAATATAACAATAAAATGGTTCTTGTATGCCAGCAATTCATAGGGTATAGTAATTAGAAAGTTTTGGATGAACAAAAACCATATAGAATATTTTTCGACTTAACAAAATACATTTTTATGAACCCGTTAATAAACCAGTGAATTTATGGCAGTAATTTAGGAGTTCCTTAACTCCTGGGATTTAATCTTATCGCCGTATGCGGTTGTTTCAAGTTATAATCTGGTAACTATCTACCATAATACTAAACATTGCAATGTAAAGCAATTATAAAAGTGTATTGTCTTGATGTAAAGTTTTAGTAATGTCAGTTGCCTAAATTGCATTGTTAAAATGAGTAATAGTTTATCTTTGAAAAGGGAGATGTTGGTTTCATTTGCCTCCTAGGAACGTAATTTAAAACTTGATTTTTACCAAAACTTACTTAATACAGAAAATGAGTATATTAATGTCGAACATCTTATATCTTACCTACAATGAAAATAAAATTTAAACATTATTATCTGACTTCAATTAAGCAAGTGAATACATTTAGAAATAATATACTACTAATAATAATGATATGTTTATTTGCCAAAGCAGTATGTTTAATAGAAACAAGAATGTATTTTTCCTTTAGGCATAGTGTGCGTACATACAAAATAAACTCCTATATACTTATATTTCAGGGTTACCAAATAATTTATTCGAATGGTTATATAGGTTTGATAATACAAAAGTTCTCAAACTTTGATGTTAAATATGTATACGTATTCAACCCCCTAGGCAACTAACTACATGTTTTATGTATATTTTGGGCAAGCCTATATCAAGGTTAGCTCAATACAGAAGTAATTCGAGAATGATCGTATTTGAAATATTGCATAATAGTAATAAAAACATTTTTTTTCTTTCACAGTCATGTGTATCAAAAAAGAAACAAACATAGGTGATTAACATTAAACTAATATTTCTTTGTTGTTACTTCTTTATTCCTTGTGAATATTTCATAGATTTCAACTGTTCCATAAAATTAATAAATGAATTAACACAAATAATATAGATTAACATAAAATGCAATTCCTAATTTATTATATCAGATATTTTTTTATATTGTTCCTTTCTTGTGTCTATATATTGTTTAATATTTGTTTATTATACCTTAACATGTTCAAGTAATCTGGCGTTCTTAAACTTCTTAGTGTACAGCAAACATCGATAAATTTTAGAGAAGGATTGTATACGCACACTATATTATTGTATAAAAGAAAAACGTATTTTTATAACGTACCAGAACACGCAAGTTAGCTATACAGCTGATTCATGATGAAAGTTTCTATTTGTTGATGAAAATACTGACGCTCGAGTATTAACGGTGGTATAAAAAATACTGTACAAGCTTATCAATCAAATATAATCACAAGTTCGGCTATAAACCTCGTATAGTATCGGTCTTTTCTCTTTCGATGGTGAAAATATTTATTATTAGCTCCAACAATCGTTTCAACAGCCGTTATATATCCTCTTAATAGACATTCTCTTTTAATTAATTAGTAAATTGTATTAGATAGAAATAAATCTAGTATAAACATGAAATGTACGAATGGCGTCTGAATGTATTGTTCCCTAAAATTTTCGACTGATATCTTTTTCCCGAGACACATTTGGTTTAGTTTGAGGGAAAACTAATTTTTTTGCTATCACATGAATATCTTCTTAGCACACCAATATGCGTAGGTACAGGAAGTTATTTCCTTTATTCATGCTTGGGTGAATGCACTTTCGTACCAATCCCAGAGTTACAAACAACACATGGACATGTGTATTGGCCTCCATAAATTTCATTAGTGAGCAACGTATTGTCAACAATGCCTAGTAAATTAGATCGACAGCATATTTGATGATGTGCATAGCATATGTCTACGAGAGATATCAGCGACATCTCCTAATCAAGCCCAAAGAAAGCAATCAGCGTTCTCTCGATGCAGCACATAGGTTTGATACCGGTCCTGTTGCTTACATTCAGATAAGAGTAATAGTAACACTTCCGGTCATGATTTTCAAAAAATACCAAAGAAAGCTTTATCTAAATTGAATTACAAACACCTTTGAATTCTTGGTAAATTCTCGTAAAACTATCGGTTGACCAGATATTTGCAAATTCGAAAATTTACTAAATTGTTATTTGCGATTTCGCATTGACTTCAAGTTCACATTTGAAATATATCTTTATAATTCTTTACATTTTTTAAAAGGCCTTATCAAGTTTTCATATTTTAAACTACACAAATAGCAAATGTTTAATGTTATTTTGTGAACTGAAACTATACAAGTTAGTTACTATTTAGAGGCTACACATGTCATTTTTAATTCTAAAAATTAACCACGCCTGAGATTCGAACCCAAGACTTTCCGATTTCTAGTCGGTTGCGCTACCATTACGCCACTGCTGGTGTTTAAGTTTGAGCCTTTAAGTCGTACTAAATCATATCAATTAACAATATTTAAAATTAGACATTTACTTAATTAAATAATTATCATTGCTAAATGCAGTAAATTATAATTAAAATTAAGATATTGAATATTTAAGGATTGTTTTCCGTATTAGCATTTGATTTAACATACGGATTGCGTGGATGGTAGATCGTCCTCCACTTTTGGTAATCTCCTATATATACAGGGTTACCGCTAAATAGGACCTAGGCTATGCGGATCTGAGGAATATGTATAAATGTCTAACTGGAAATCAAAAAAGAAATTTATTTGTAACTCATCAAACATTTCTAAATTTTTAGTGCCAAAATGTAGTTAAAGTCGGTCCATAACTTTGTTTATCCTATACGCATTTACATAAAAGCACTAGTCCAGTTTAAGGTTCTTCCAAAAGAACGATATAGTGCAAATAGTTACAAACTCTGTTAGAGAATGAATGGCAATTGAAAAGATTTTCTGTGGCGATGTTTTTCTTCTTTTTTGAATAGCACGCCTTTATGTGGAAAAGATCGACAACCTCGGTGTATTACCTTTTTTTTTTCGTTAGATAAAAGTATATTATTTTGAAACTTAAATTCCTCTACATGAAAATTATTGTGTTTGTATGTTAACTGCGACAGGTTCGGACCCGAGGAAAGAAAAATCAATTTCTCGTCACTGCGTGCACATTGGACCGCGATTCTTTTGTACGGTCATTACTCATATTTTTCTTTCACCCACTTTTTTTTTAATGAAGCTATTTAAAACTAACCCTGTATGTATACATACGTATTCCTATGAAACTACATGACAGGTACAAGAAAAGAAACATATATAAATTGTATTACAAAAGAAAGAATGATGTCGGCAAATAGAGCTTACTATGCAAACAAGAAATTGTTGAAGGATAGAAATTTTTCCAAAAAGAACAAAATAAGATTATATAATACCATGATAAAACTAGTGCTGATGTATTTGGCAGAAACAATGACAATGACCAAAAAATATGAAGAGAATTGGAGAATATTTGAAAGGAAGATACTGAGAACTATAATGGGGCCAGTTAAGACAGCAGATAATGAATACAGAATAAGAACCAATAGCGAACTGCAGAGCGAAATAGGGAGAGAGGATATAGTAAGGAAAATAAAGCGACAAAGAAGAAAGTGGTTGGGACATGTATGGAGATTTGGGGAAGAAACTACAACCAAAATATTATTAGAATGGAAACCGAGTGGAAAGAGGAGAAGAGGTAGACCGAGGTCAAAGTGGCTGGAAGAAGTGGTGGAAGATTTAACAGGAGCAGGCATTAAAAACTGGCAAGAAAAAGTAAAAGACAGAAAGTTATGGAGGGAAATAAGCCAGGGGATATAAAAAGTAGGATGGGGGCCGATCCACTCCGGGACAAAGGATCTAGAAAGCTTCTAGAAGCGGTGTAGCTCCGATAGGGGCGTCTTAACCATTATACAGGGTGTCCAGAAACTCTCCTGACAAACGAAGACCGGAGATTCCTCAGATAATTTTAAGACAATTTAGCCCAATTCACTCTAGTCCGAAAATGCTTCCTAAGGTCATAGGCGTCCGTTTTGGGTAGGTAAACGGTTCTTTTAATGCATAACTTTTTTGTCTTTAACTTTTAAGCATTTGTGACACTAGATTATTAAATTTTCAGGTATTCTAGTACTAAAAGGTACTCTTACTTTAAGTCGGTAGGATACACCGTTTTCTAGAAAAATCGATTTGAAAATTTTTCGTTTTTTCGTCATTAAAATTCAATTTATTATTTTTTGCACTAGTTCGCTCTGAACTGCCAACAGAAATAAAACCTACGTTTTTAATTGTCAAATTGTTGTCAGTTCGCGAAGTTGAAATGACGAAAGATGAAATGACGAAAAAACGAAAAATTTTCAAATCGATTTTTCTAGAAAACGGTGTATCCTACCGACTTACAGTAAGAGTACCTTTTAGTACTAGAATACCTGAAAATTTAATAATCTAGTGTCACAAATGCTTAAAAGTTAAAGACAAAAAAGTTATGCGTTAAAATAACCGTTTACCTACCCAAAACGGACGCCTATGACCGGTACTAGAAATTCGCAATTGATGGAATCGATTCATCTCTAGAGGATAAATAAGCATACCAGTTTTTGTTTTTCTAAATAGAAGCGTGCGGGAGATATTAAAAAAAAAACTAATTACAAGGCGCCATCTTCAAAGAGCTCTAGCTCCCTTAGGAAGCATTTTCGGACTATGGTGAATTGAGTTAAATTGTCTTAAAATTATCTGAGGAATCTCCGGTCTTCGTTTGTCAGGAGAGTTTCTGGACAGCCTGTATATATTACAAAAGTATAAATATATTTAGAAGAACTGCAGGAGCCCTTTAAAACACTGCACTATTTGGTCTAGGATGTAGGAGAAACCTGCAGAATAAAAGACTTCCATCATAACGCCACAAAACTAAAGTTCTTTAGTTGTTAAGATCCAATTAACAGCCTCTGGAGCTGAGATTGAAACAGTTAAACATATTGTTGAAGAATGTCCTCTAGCTAAGTTTGAATTTGGATACACAGATTTACATAATTGAACTCCAGAGGCTGTTCCCTAGTAGCAAAATCACTATATGCACACTTGTTCTACATTAGCAAATATATATTTTCACCCTTCTCTAAAATTGTGATTTTGCTGCTTGGGTTGTAGTCTCCTATAATAAATATAAATAGCAATATTGAAAATCTAATCATAGAGACTTTTACTGAAATAGATATATGTATTTGAAAACAGATTATATCAATACAACCATTTATTTGCATTTATTATGTTAACGGAATTCATATATTCTGTATGGACCGTCAACGTAAATAAACTTTGGATAAGTTAATTCAAATAGCCATCCCATCATTAGAGGAAATTTTTCGAATAAATTTATATTTTGTTTGATCATATTTGAACACGTGGGGCATTGTTGTATCATTTTATTAAAGAGCATATTAATTTAATAACATTTTAATAGATTATATGAAATATATAAATTGATGTATTAGTTTTCCATGCAAAAATTGCACAGAATTTATTTGTTTTAATTATGCTTTTTCATCTAGTTCTTATCTCTTTAGTTAATACGACATACGTGGAGAAAAAGGAATTCATTTATTACTGCTCTTTATAACTCTCCTTTAATTGGCACTTCGTCTAGAGTTTCTAATTTATACCTAGCAATTAGTATGCGCTACAGAAGGTGCTTTTAATTAAATGTGTTTTGTAAATATCAAGAAAGTCGTTAACGAAAGTAACTAGATGCTGTTGGGAAGGTTTGTAAAGAAAATACACGCCTAGCTAGCTACTTTCCGGATTGTGCGCTTCAGGAATCGTACCTAGATATATGTCAAATGCTCTTTATGAGTACTTTGAATGAATCTTCTTCAAAAATTTAAATTGTTTTAAAACCATGAAAAAACTTATTAGAATTATGGACGTTAATGCAGTAATACGATTTTTATTTAGAAAGCACTTTTATCTTTACGCAAACGCAATAAATACAAAGACTGTGAACTCTTGAAATACTTTAGTATTTATTTATTTGAATAATAAATTCATAACAGCAAACTTTCCTAATTACTATAAATTTAATAATTATTATGAAAGAAATATTAATTACAGTAATCATACTAAACAACCCATCATAGGGGTATACACTAACCCTTTGCACAACTTTATATTTTTGTCGAATTTTTTAGGTCCGGCGATCAATCGCCTCGGAAAAGTGAACAAATGCACCTAGAGCTTAAAAATTTATTTCATCTGTAGGTGAGTCATCACCGCCGGTAAGGCCGATTATGCTTTCATGAGTTAAGATATTTCGAAGCGGTTTTTTTCTTGTGATAGCTGCTCATTAGGAGCACATTTTAAAAATATTATGGATTATACAGAGTCCATTTTTTCAAATGGAACAACCTGTATATCATTTCATTTTTGAATTTATTATTAAATTGCACATCAAGTTTGTGTTGGTTCGTCGTTGTCAAACACTCTGTATAAATGAAAATATTTATTATCTACAATTTTTGTATTAAAAATTATTCGCTATCTACATTATTAGATACCAATAATAAAGTTTACCTCTACGCTGGGACACCCGGTATATGAAAATGATCGTATCCTTGTTTGTCCCGTATGCGTTCTTATATCATTCATTCGATTGCTATGAAGCTTTGGTGAGTTGTGAGTACGCCCGTGAATGTTTCTGAATTAGTACAACCATTTTGCAATAGCTGGCGCGCGAGTCGTTCAACAAATGAGTGTATTTCATCTAGTTTAGTGGAAGCTCTTGTGTTTTCGGCATTGGGAATTTTTGACAAGGGATGCGCCACCGGCGAGCATAATTAGAACTAGTAAAAATGGCATGGTTTTGTGAATGATAAATACACATCAAGGTGAATTTAAATTACATTATTTGAAATAAATACTTGCTGTGAATTATATTTTCAAAATATTTTGTTTTTACGCTAAATAGCACGTTTTTGTTGTACAAATAATCATAGGGTATTTCTATTATTATCATTCCTTTATCATATGAACAATAAATAACAATGTAACAGGTTATAGGTTTCTCTGTTTTTGAGTTGACCATTGGCACTCGAGATCTGTTTGAGAAAATATACCTAGTTTAACTAAACTCTACAAACAGAATAGCTCAATAACGAAATCAAAATATGTATCTGTTTACATATTATTACATAAAATTAAAGTAGCCGATATATGCTTACATTAACCAATATTTCCTGTTCTGTAAGTACGTAGAATGCATTCTTGTCACACTTACTTATTCTTTGTTTATATTAAGCGACCCTTTAATAACGTATGGATTGGCTTGTAAAGTACTTGTTTGTAAGCACAAGCTACATATATCAATATTATGCCCTTCTTTTTTTGCAATACCACATAAAATAATGTGATTAGCAGTGAATACTTGTTCTCATTCCTGAACACATGAAGAATTTATATCACCAGGTATGTATATGTATTTAAAATATTCCAGCATTGAAAATCGTAAAAGAAGCTCCATTTTCTTTCGATTGCAAATCTCTATATATTATAATTAGCAGCTACTGTAGGCAAATCTCTATGTATAGGTTGAAATTAACCTTTACAATATTTAATAGGAAATCAAAGAAAACAGCTATATTAACGGAATAAATATTAAGAAAGTACAAAGGAAGCAAATGGCAAAACACTTTTAACGTCACTTATTCTAACTTCAAAACCCAGAATAGCAGAAGATATCAATACAAGTTCTCAAATAGAAGAAAAAATGAAATTCATCATTTTCATCTGAAAATCAGAAGAAAAAGCTGAAAAAATATTGAATTATATTCATATAAAAATGATTTTGAGATCTCATAGAAAAATCAAAATAAAAGGTCTATGTAAAATTAATATTAAAGTATCAAGCATTATCTCACTAGGCCATTTTAAGTAAGTATTGTTGTTTAATACTAATTTGATTTGTATGAAACATTTAATAAATAAATGTATAAGCTATAGTATAGGAAAGATAAAGTTACTTGATTTAGTTTGTTCTCTATCATGATATTTGAAAATTGTTAGTTTTATCTTAAAATAAATAAAATTTTCAGGAAGTTACTTTTAGCTCATAGTGTTAGTTAGATTTTCCATGTATGGCAATTTTCATTTATTAACGTTGTTTTAAAATGTCAGATTCAAAGAAAAATAGAACCTATCATTTGGGGTTTTAAAAATATCATTTCGTCTTATTTATGCTACATTTTATTATATAGGGATTAGAGAATGTAAAAGTAATATATTTAGTATTTAAGAGCAGATTGATAACAATCTGACCATATAAACGTCTCATATAATTCAATATCCACTTTATTAAATTATTCCATTTCGGAGATGTAGAAACGACAACTCTTAGAATTTCCAACTTTTAAGTAAGTGTAGGGAACTTGAAAGTATGGTTATAAAACTTTAATTTCTATGTTTATTTTACGGAGGACTATATACTAGGAGGCGAAACGCTTATGCAGATATCTGAATTTTGTGTACCCACCTTACTTTAGTTGAACGAACTGCCACAACTGTCGTAACGATAGGTAGCACGGCTACGTTCACCCACATTTTACACGTGTTTTAATGGGGCTCCTCGTAATTTAAACGGTTGTTTGGAAAACAACTAGTGGATAGAGCTGTAGAAAATGAAAAGTAAAAACGGTTATTCATCGACACGGAAGTATAATAAACTGCATGGGATAAAAAATGCAATCTCATTTAAGGCGCCAAAGGTAAGTTACTTTTTAATCACTATTACGTAATTATTATTATGAATACCTCTCTGAAATTGAAGGATAAGACTATTTTTAATAAATGGAAGAGAGCTATTCCACGAGCGGATAAATAATTATCTGAAAATGATGTTGTTTGTGAAGTGCACTTTTTGCAATCAGACATTTCAAAATGCTTTGAAACGAAAATATAATAATGATAGGGATATTAATAAAATTGAAAAAGGACGACCCAAACTAAATTGCGATGCAATTCCCTGCATATTTCCTAACTTGCCTCATTACTTGTCCAACCCTAAAGCAGAACGAAAAGCTCCAACTATAAGAAAAATCGCTGGAAAACGGAACAAAAACAAAATAAAGATAATGCAGTTGCAGTGTGGAGATTAAAGACAATGAAATCGAAAATAATGTCTTAGAAAATTTAGGAAAAAGCTGGTTTCAAAGTACGATGGACAATTTCGACCAATTTTTTTTACCTACAACGAAATGGACAAAGGCTCATTTGCAGCATTCTCATGATTTAATCTTTGCCAAATGGAATGATACTTATCAAGTAGAAAAACAAGTTGTTTTACATTCGGACATGTCTGTTCAAGTCAATATTACATCTAATAGACCCATCTACTTATGTTTGTAATTCAACTTTATTGGAGGTTTTTTTTTGGTAAGACTGAAATATATAAGAATAATTAATATTAAAACAAATATTATGCACCTGTAAGAAATTACAGAAGTTTTGAAGATTGTAAATGACTTTGTTCCATGTGAGGGTATTGAAATTGCAAAGTAATAATTTGTTTATTTAACTTATACTTAATGAAGCTAGGAGACTTAAGAAAGAGAAGACTAGAAAATTAAGAAAAGAGTCTAAATTATAATATTTGTTTATTTATTGATTTTGTATTTTGTTGTTTTTCTTTTAATAACTTAAAAACAATGTCCTGACCATTTGCTTCCTTTGAAATGTAGACGAGAATGGAACAACAGCGCCACCCAGCGATGCGCTCGGAACTTTAATTTAAATTCTATTACGGGTACGCTTTGTTGATACGTTGTGTCGCCTCCTAGTATATAGTCCTCCGTAGTTTATTTATTTATAGTACAGAAAAATTAAGAATTTTCTATCGACCTAAAATATTTCTTTTGTAATAATAGTGTAACAATATTTTACTTTCTTCCTTATTGTTTTGTAACATGAAACAGCATTATGTTAAATAAGATATAATCATATTAGACTAAAGGTTACAGGTGTTACATTCTTAAATATATACGCACGTCCAAAAACTAACAAAGTAGTATTTATCTTTTCAAACACAAATTGTTTCGTGCCCCGGAGTCCTTCTGCCTTAATTATTGTTAAATGGATTTATATAAGGAGTACGGATTATGAGATTTGAGAGGTTGGTAGAGGATTTGTACAATATATTAAATGTGATTCCACTCTCGCCGGTATTGACAAGGTTTCAGTCCACTGGGACACATTTACATGTAAATTTAATCATACCGTGTTTCCTGTTACAATATGGTCTAATTGTAAGGTTACCTTTATTTATGAAACACCTCGTCTAGTTACATATATAGTCTGTAAGTAAATAATAATAATCCATTAATATTAATCGGAAAATTACAGTAAGGAGAACTTTGGATATGATATTGTTTCCTGTTTTTATCATTTTTTATTAATTTTTAAATAACTGTTGTAAAAATGGGTGTACAGTTCTTAGACTCTTTAACTGAAGGCATAATCAAAAACCAAATCTTTCCACCACGTCTAGTTTTAGAGTTATAATCATACTCTGCTAGTAGATAAACAATAATATTGTATTTAGAAAATTTGTTATACAGATGTTTAAAAAGAAGTAGATAAGTACAAAAATATTGACTGCACACAAAGGAAAATTGCTGATATATCAAAGTTGCAAATATATCATTTCAATTTCATGTTATTTGTAATTATGTGATTTTTTTAGGGGTTACTCATTTAATGGCTAACAGAAAGACATATACAACGTAATTATATGACTGAGTAAGCTAAGGAAGACGTATGTCGACCCTATATTTGCAGCAGACATGAAAGTATTGCTACATTCAACTAGAGAGCGCCCCGAATATTCTTAAAAACTAATATTATTGTTGGTAGCGCCCTTTGTTTAAGAATTACTGCACCCATCATCCTGACTATGATATATGGAATCTACTTTTCTCATTAAAATATGGCTTGTTTAATCGAAATGCTGGGTAAAAACAATTAAATGCACAAGACAGCTATAAAATACGCTTAATTGCTTTGTATCAAGCATCAAAAAAAAGAGAATTTATTTCTCCATAGGCTAAGCTACCTAATATCTTGCAATTATTTATATATTCGAAGTAATTGCGAAATAAAGTAGCAGATTTTTGATACAAAAACTTCCTGTTTCTTTAACAATTTTTTCCACATTAATCGAACAAACTTCAGTTATGAAAACTACCCAGTCTCCTAGAGATAAGTTTGCAGATTATGCCAGTATTTTTTTAATATCATTTTGTTGCTTATTAACGGATTCTGGTGCCATATGTTACCAGCATGTTTACAATGTAATTGAGATTGACGAGATGGCCAGCTTAAGTATTTAAAACAGTTGCCTTCTTTTTCTAGTGCTTTGACAAATTGTTTAATGAATCCGTTAGTGGATTTTAATCACCAATTAGAATCCACTAACGACTCAAATTTTATATTAAATTCTCCAGGAACAATGCTGGTTAGTGGCTGCAATTAATTTATTTGGTAATGATGTTGAACTGCTCGGTTATCACACAGACACAAAAACAACAATTTTGGTAAACCCTCCTTGCAGTCCAAGTAATAAGGAAATAACTTTATGGTCACCACAGATTTTGGCAAAGATGATCTGAATATTGAATGAGATTTAATTTAGTAGACATACTGTCATGCGCAATAGACATTTCGTCGGCTTACATTAAGAAGTAAATGCTATGATGTACATACAAAAATTACAGAACGGCTCTTTGTGTACTTACGTGTTGGGAGAGCTTTATTTTGCATTATTGGTATCCCATAGCTGACTGATAAACCACTAAAGCATCAGTAAAGTAAATCCAGCTTCAATATTATTTCATTAAGTTGCTCGGTGTGGAATATGCATTGCTTGGTGGGGCTTTTTTGCTTAAGTATATTCACCTACTTTCTGCCCCTTTTGGGGCATTTTATCCTTTAGCTAGTACATACCTTTTCAGTGGCAATTAAAGCCTTACCTCAAATGACATCAATATAATGCAAATAATGTTGTACCATTGAAATGAATAATTTAACTGCAATATAACAAATGCCGCAATGTCTATAGGTTGTTCTTTGGTCACCTCTTATTTACAATACAGAAACTGGCTGTTAAATTAAATACAAAATAAATTACGCCAGTCGGATTTGAACCAACTGCCATAAAGTGCACGGGGTTCGAAAAACTCGAATTTTTGAAAACTTTCTGAACCTTAAACTTTAAATAAAATCTGATTTAGCCAACGTTTTTAAAAGGGGAAAAGTTTTCCTGATAGAACTTTAGCGTAGAATAATCTACTGTCATGACTTCAGTCTTCTATTTTAAAAATTGAATATTCATTATTGCATCAAAGGCGATTTTACACTACTGACGTTCCGAAAAATTTGAATAAAATCGCATTTAATGAAGATTTCTCAAAACGGAAAAATTATAATTTGTAGGACACGTAATATAACTATGAAAAATTCCAGCTTTCTACCGCAAAAGCTGACGATTTGCTTATTTTATGCAAATTTTGCAGCTTTTGGCACTTTACCAAACCCCGCTTTGGTTTCGTCAACCCTAATTTGACGCACATCCTAGTCTCGCCACAGCGGTCATTTACAAAAAAAAAATCAAGTAAATCGGCCCAGTAGTTCCTGAGAAATATGTGAATAGACATTACCTCTAATGGTAAATGAGGGTGTCAAGTGTATTAGAGGTATCGCGCTATCTCTGAATTTATATATAAAACATATTGGATTTGCTTCATATTGTATATGTATTAACCATTTTATCTACGTTGTAGTGTGTTGATTTGCTTTGATATTAAATGAATATGTGTATGTATCAAGGAAAAGAAAAATATACTTTCCCCAATATAAACACATAAATATCTGCTCGTAATTCAACGAAAATATCATGAATGTAGGTTCCTCAACCGCAACACAGTAAACCAAACAAGATTTATATTTCCTAATTATAATTAGGTGTATAGCAATCGATCGTAGGTAGTCGTATCGTAGCACTCACACAATAAAGTTAATTAATCTTCTTTAATTATCAAATGATGTTTATTTAATTCCTATTCGGTCAATATTGATACTAAAGCGAGCTTACATACGATAGGTAAACAGTGTTGTGAATAGGTTTTTCTTTATTAATACATAGATAGTAGCAACGGATTTGTTAAAGACATAGACTACCTGTGTTTTTACAATTTCGCACCTTTAAAAACATAAATATTGTTGTTTTTCAAGTATTTGTATTATTTTAATTCAATGAACTTATTTTGTAGAGTTTATTCCTTTTTAGCAGATACTTTTACTATACATAACTACAGGAAATTAGAACAGATAAAAAGTATTTAGATATATGAGATGAACACTTGACCACATAATAGCACCATTTTCATATTTAAACTATAATAATACTGCACTACTGTCGCACATTATAATTTTTATTTATCTACTCTGATGACATGGCAATTGCTTATCAATACAATAATTTAAATCAAATTGAAGTTAATTTAAACGAAGATCCATTGATTCTGAATCATTATTTTAGAAAATGGAGGTTAAGTCCTAACCCATCTAAGTCAGAAGTTTCTTGGTTCCATTTTAAGAATAACGAAAAACATAAAAACCTTGTAGTATCTTTTAATGGTACTATTCTAAGACATAATTTTAATCCAAAATACCTAGGAGTTACTTTGGATACATCGTTAACATATAAACAACATATTGATAAATAGCGAGAGAAATAATATCTTACATAAGTTGACTGGTTTAAATCGGGGTGCTCATGCAGACATTTTACGTACGTCGGGTCTTGCATTGGTATAATCTGCTGCTGAATGTTGTAGTGCACTTTGGATGAAAAGCGTACATGTTGCTAAAGTAGATATTCAGTTAAATTCTGCACTCCGAATTATTACGGGAATAGTAAAATCTACTCCACTTCCTTGGCTCAACGTCATGGCTAACATTTATCCTCATCAGTTAAGAAGAAAATTGGCTTTAAAACGTTGTTGGGATAAGTATCAAAATTTTCCTAATTTATATTTAATTACTCAAGATCTTCAGAACTTACCACCTTACAGATTGAAATCACGCAGTCCAATTTGGAAGGAAGATTTCCTAAATCAACAATTTTCGATTAATGACCTCTAGAAATCTATTTGGTTAGAATGTGAAATGTTTAATAAACAATTAATAGATGATCCTTTGATTGAAGTGTCGGGCTTTACACAACCAAGAAAAATTTGGTGTAAGTTGAATCGTCTTAAGACGGGTCATGGAACGTGCCATTGTATATTATTCAAGTGGAATGTGATTGCGAGTCCGGCTTGTGATTACGGAGCTAAGATTGAAACAGTTAAACATATTGTTGAAGAATGCGCTCTAGCTAAGTTTGAATTGGGATTCACAGATATACATATTTTAACTCCAGAGGCTGTTGTTTGGATCTTAACAACTAAAGACCTTTAGCATTGAGACGCTGTGATTGAGGTTTGTTATTCTGCAGACTTTTTCCTACATCCTAGACCAAATGGTGCTGTGTTTCAAAAATACGCGAGGCTATTTTATTTGATAAATCGTTAGTGGGGTATGTGACGACTCCAAAACCAAAAAGTTGTGACTCACCTTGAGGGTGTTTGGTAATCCCAAAAAGTTCTTGAATCGATTTTTCACGTAAATAGTTGGCCGGCCAAATTTTTTTTATCAAGGACAATATTGTCTACAAATTATTCCATGCACTCGTCATCAACCTTATCACCTGCGCGTGCAAGACCAGCAAATGTGGTGCAGTTTGTGGATGCCGAAAAACCGGCCTCATTTGCTCAGTACCTTGCAAGTACTGTGGAGGGGAGAACTGCAGAAACTTACCTTCACTAAGCATGGAAGGAGCTGCGATTGAGGAATCCCCGTCACAAGTGCTTCAGTGGTCCTCTACATCAATCGTAGACTTACAAGGCCAGCCGACGGCAGAGATATCATTGGACTTTATCGAAGAAGCACACGACGTTAACGAGCCGCTGAGGAAGAAACTAAAAACGAGAGGGAGACCCAAAAAATTGAAATGATAATCTAATTTTTTCAGTACATTTTTATCCTTGCAGTTTCAATCTATTTTGCAAATTTCTATTTCCCATCTAATTTTCACAGTCTCTTTAGTGGTCTGAAGACTGGTGTGCGGTCGTGCATTGTCATGCAGAAGAAGAACATCCACCATAGCTTTCGTTGGGCGTAGTCTCTGAAGATGTGCTTAAGCTTTCTGAGGGTTGTGACGTATTGGACAGAATTTATTTTTCATCCTTGCTCCAAAAAATCAACCATAATCCCACCCTCTAGATCCCAGAACGGTGTCGCCATAACTTTCCCTGCCGATCGCACAGTTCTGAAATTTTTCGTCATCGGTGAATTTGTATGATGCCATTCCATTGACTGGACCAACTTTATTCAGGTAGAAAAAGAATAGGAGGCATTAGATATTAACTGACCAGCGTATATGAAAAGTGATACGTTACAATACAAAAGGCAAACATTTTCTGACAGTTTGTATTATAATGAGGGTAAACTTTACGTTCGGCACATAAAACATATAATTGATTTACGTTTACCCAATAAATCGACAAATACAAGGCTGACAAAGATTCCTATTCATACCACCGTTATATAAAGTCGGACAATTCAACGCCTTCACCTTTTTCTTCTTTTTTTTATGGATGAATTATACCCTGTGCACGCTACGTAAGTCTTAATGGCGCGACAATAATTCAAGATCGATATAACGTCCGAAAACCTCAACATAATGGTAATAAACGTAAACCAGTTCGTGATTTATTTTTAAAGGGGAATAGGTCTTAACTATAAATGAATTCGTCGTGTCAAAGGGCGGAAGGTATGCTTTGCTTGCGTAGATGTCACTGAAGCTGTTTGATTAAAACCGCTATTGTGCTGATTTACTACACAAGAGAAGAGAAGGACAAAGTAGATTAAGTCGTAAAAGGTAAGAGGTTGGAGTATCGAATAAGATGTCTAACGATTTTAATGCATAAAGAACGAGAATTGCCACTTTAAGAACTCTTAATTTGCGATTGTCTTTTCTTTAATTTATACGTAATGAAGACTAGTTTACCTGAGTATGGTTCTCTTACCGAAAATGTAAAGTATTATATAGGCAATCGAGTGAATTAGCAGAGCTTTAAAGTGGAGGAGTTATGTTACGTGATGTGTTAACAATGTTTGTATGCTTGCTCTTCTTTTTCTTTAAAGAAAATGAAAATATGAACAACAAAGGGCTTTAACTTTACTCCAGTATGGAAATTATAAAATTTTTCTGTTGGACACTCTTACTACCGATAGTTCAGCGTTGTGATAAAAATTATGACATCTATTAAGTTCTTATTTTGAGCTATTTAATTTTGATATAAGCTTGTCGATAATGAATATATTTTTGACAGCTGTCACTGGTTGTTACAATTGTGTACTCTGGTTCAGCTCTGTTGGATCACAGAAACGCAGAGCCTCATTAATTAATGTGACATGTCTATGAGTGGATTGCTTGTACCTCAAAATTATGTAAACTTACTCTGTAGTCAGCATATAGTTTGGGCTATTTACTGCATTTCAGTCAATTTTTTCCCTTACTTTCTCTTCTCCCCATCACGTGTTCAGCCAGGGGCCTGCCTTATTAATTAAGGAGGTAGTCGCTTATTCAGTCCATTGTATAATTGATTTTGTTGGACCTATGACCTTCTCCATTCGGCAAAGCGGCGACAAGTTAGCTGTTTTCTCGACCGAAGAGCGGTAGGAAAGTTACTACTAGGACGACGAATGTTTTAAGTCAAGTAGGGTAAAGCAGGGTGATATGGTGAACAAAAAATTAGAGCCCTCTAGAACAGAAGAAATTGTTTATTTAAACAAAAAAAAAGTCTATTCTTTTATACAATATCTAGGCAACACGTTAACAGTCTCATATGTTTTTTTAAAGTATTGCAATAATTTTTAAAAAATATATTTTTTTTTAAATCAAATTCACCATTTCACCCTTGCATATGGGCTGTTGCTTCTGCTGAGGAATGCATGTTTTTCTGTGGAGTTGACGCCCATTGCGAACAACCTGGTTGTAGTAAATCTGGTCTATGTTCAAGTCCCTGATCTTAATCTATGTCTGCTGTTTTTTCTTTCACATGATTCACGATGTTCGGCCATCGCGAACAATCTGGTTGAGGTGAAGTAGGTCTATTTTCACATCGCTCGTTGTATTCCTGTTGCTGATCTGATGCTGATGTTAAAAAAGCATATTCGGGGATAGCATCCGGACTAAATGGGATGATTCCCGTGTTTCTAAACCCCGATATTGCGTTTTCTGTCGTAGCTGCTTGTACCCATGCCTTTCCAAGCAACCCTCCGAACAC
This sequence comes from Amphimallon solstitiale, assembly GCA_963170755.1. Lineage (NCBI taxonomy): Eukaryota > Metazoa > Arthropoda > Insecta > Coleoptera > Scarabaeidae > Amphimallon > Amphimallon solstitiale. The sequence continues at coordinate 84,097,623 of OY720681.1, read as the reverse complement.
TAGTCTTGAAATTTTTCTGTTTGGATTCATTTTAATGCAGGAATTGCAGCATTGTAATAATAGGACTTTAGAGCTTTAAAAAATGCTCTGTCTAGGGGCTGTAGATAGTGGGTCGTGTGGCTGGGTAAACAGAGCAAAATCATGTTATTTGCTTCTGCAAACTCTAATGTATCGACACTGCTGCAATGGGAACTATGCCCATCCAAAATGAGTACTACTGTTCCCTCAGGTTTCCTTGGTGCAAAATGTTTTTTTAGCCACAGAAGGAAAATATCAGTTGTTACGTACGCCGACTTTTGTGACATGAAAATTATGGCACCTGGCGGCATACCATCTTTGTACTCGGCCTTTTCATTTTTTACCTTCAGAACACACGCAGGAGGTAAAAACATGCCCTCTCCATTACAGCAAGCGATCACAGATATTGTTTCGCCCTTTTCACCGGATGTTATTGCTGGAACGCTCTTAGATTCTTTTTTTGCGAGCACATACCCTGGTCTATTATTTAGTTGAAGTCCGGACTCATCGACGTTAAATATATTTCCCGGCTTATCAAGTAGGTTGTGCTCGACCAAGATGCTCTGGAGTAAAGAAAAGTAGTCTGAAACATTTTTCTTGTTTAAACCCTTTGATCGCGCCTGTGAAACTCCCTCCGATTTGCGGATTGAGAGTTCTGGATTTCTTTTTAAGAATAAATGTAGCCAATCCAGTCCGGCAATTTCCTTTTCTCGGTTAAATTTATGATGCTGGTTACAATTCTCTGCCAGTTTGTATGCCACGGTACGTACTTCTGTCCTTGTCGGTGCAAATCCGAATTTTTGTAATCTTATAATGTGTTTTACCATCTTATTCTCACATTCTTGTGTTAGGACAGGCGGCCCACCCAAAGTCTTTTTGGTAAAGCACCCATTTGCAATTCTTCTTTTCAGCGTTGACCATGGAACTCCAAAAGTCTTTGAGGCTTCATTCAGGCTCATTCCATTTTGTACACCGTATCACCCATACCCCGAGTTCACCATTTCCCCCATTTGCTATGGGTGAAACGGTGAATAACGTGGCAAGCGGTTGAACATTTTAGAGGCAACGATTTCTAGGTTATGTAGCGCATAAACAATCTAAGAAGACAGAACATATATAAAAACACCTCGCGGACTAAGGTATCTAAAGCAATAACTACAAACTCATGCACCGTATAAAAATTATTGAGCATCGGAAACAGTTTTATACAAATTACTTACGATATTCAAAATGGGGATGGTTTTCAACAGGTGCTCGTTGCACATCTGATCGTAAATAACCAACATACAGACTTATAGCGACATCTGCATACCGGAAAAAGAAATAGAGTAATTCACCATTTCACCCGATTCACCATATCACCCTGGTTTACCCTATAGTGAATTAATTAAGGGATTGCGTAAGTAAATATTCACGAGTAACTGTCAAGGTTGAATACTGAATTTCCCAAAAGGGATAAGCAAATAGATGGACTTCAGTTTTAATGCGCAATTTTGATTCGCTCTGTTTACAATCTAGTAATTAGTTAACTAATATACACAGCATAACAAAATCTGAGGTATTGATTAGTTAATTGAGATGACGGTAACAATGAAAACTTATAATTTTGTTATCAATTTATTCTGGGCATTGGAAGCCACCTGTACGTTAATGCACGTACTATCAGTAACATAAAAAAAATAGGTCAAATATTATTTCAAATAACCCTGAATTTTGCTAAGTGTGCGAATATCATTCAGGTTTTTGGCACTTCTGTCACACAAAATAATATGAGGTTATGTAATTAAATTTTTAATGTCAGAAAATACAATTAACAAAAGCAAAGAAAAATGACATTAATATTTAGTCATTTTTCGATTTTTGTCGATAACAGACTGTAAACGACGAGACATGGAATATAAAAAAGGTCTTTGGTGCTTTAGTGTATTCCAAGTGCCCTCAATTCGCTGCCAAAGTTCTTCTGCGGTTTCCGGCTGACAATTTCTTTACTGGAGTTCTTTTTTATCAAACAATCCCAACCATTTTCGATTGGGTTGTGGTCAGGACTATATGCAGACCATGGCATTAGTTCAATATTTTAATCTCGGAACCACTCGGTTACATTCCGTGCAGAATGTATAGGACACTAGAACAGAAAGTTCTTGTCGGGGTATAGTCCTCGTACAGTAGGCAGCATTCTGTTCCCTCAAATATTTCAATAGTTCTCCGCATTGAATCTCCAAACAATTCTGCAGCAGACACCCATACCCCTAAAACTGATCCATCTCCACATATTGACAAAGAACCGTCCAGATCTATAGCACTTTTACGAATATGCTTAATAGAATTTCGAATTTCTAGGAGGACAAACCTTAATAGACAAGGTCTTTTGAGGGTGGACTGGAATACTTTTTCATCGGTGAATACGACGTTTTGCCAAAACTGTTGTTCACGATGAATATTATTAAGAGCAAATAATAAACGGGTTTGTTTTCCAATATTCGTCAAATAAATTTTCCTAGCTAGTACTCTGCTCCTTAAATACGTTTTGCAATTTCTGTGATTAATCGGCATCATGCTTGCAGGAAAATGTGTTTCATTGGCGGCCGAACAGGCCGTAGCAAAAAGATTTTGCCGCAAATAATCACTTAAGGCATTATCCTGAGCTGCAGTTGTTACCCCTTCGCCTTCCAGAACCAGCTTTCCTGATGAACTTGTCCTGTTCTTCCCATCGCTGTATTATGGATTTAACAGTGTTTTTTGTTAATACTAAAGTCATTACTAATTTGCCTTATTGTCAAACCATTTTCTCTGCTAGTAATTATTCTTGCCTTATCAATCAAAATGATTTGCGACATGGTTAAAGACAGTTTCAAATAATTTCGAATTAACTTTAACGTTAGCTGTTGATTTCCTTCGGTTTTACACAACCAAAACGAAGTTGTCTTAGTTTTTTTGTGTTAGCGATGATACAGTCGTTGTCGTTGAAAACTCACTCTTCATTAGACATTTTAATGACAATGTCACATTTACAAATGCATATTCACTTTATTTTTTAAAAAGCCGCAATTATCAGAATTTCAAAAATTTGTTGTCAAAACCAGATTGAAAGGCGGAATGAGCATGAGGACCACACCAGAAAAAATAAATGTATAAGAAAAAAACACCGTATTATTAGCAAAACGTAAGTTCGAGGAAACTGTGTTCATCAGAAGGAAACAAGGCACCGCGAGACGAAAAATTGGTGAATTTTTTCAGAGAAAATCCTTTTGCGACTGTAGTGCAACCAAAAATTGCCACAAATTTTCCAGGTTCTATAAGAACCGTACGCAAAAGGATTATTGAAAGTAAACTAAGGTCAATAAAATGCAAAGACTACGATTTGCTCAACAATATGTAAACAATTTCAATAACTTTTGAGAAGACTTCGTTTTTTCGGACGTAAAACATTACAGTCCTTTAGCAATGCACGTGTTGCAGTATATAAACCAATTGGCGCAATATATACAGAACAATACGTTCGCAAATGCAAACGCAGTGGACCATTTTCAGTCAATATTTGAGGGTGGATAACTCCACGAGAATTAGGAATATGTGTTGTCATTAAAGAAGAAGATCTCGTAGCTATTCTGTACAGGAATGTTCTTGAACAATACATCTTGCCGTCAGTAATTTTGGTTTTTGGTAACAATTTTATTCTCCAACCTAATAACTGCAGAATTCATACGGTGCAGGTTGTTAGTAATTTTTTAGAAGCTATTAGAAGCTAGTGGAGCCCGGATCTAAATCCCATAGAGAATATTTGGAAGATCATGCATGGTCAAGAAAATCAACGACAAAATTTTGCCACAAAACCGGGAAAAATTGATCCAAAGCATTTCAAATGTGTGGCAAGAAATTTTTTATGTGCAAAGTACGGTATCGTCAATGCCAAAACACTTCCAAAGCGTTATAGATTCCGGTGGTGCTACAATAAGTAAAATGTTAATCTCTGTTATTAAGAGTTTAGTTTGTTTAGTTTTTTTAAATACTAAAATTGAAATAATGTTTTGTAATCTGATATTAGGAAATTTTTGAAATTTAAGTAGAGCAGGACACTATCTGCTCACTATTTGTAATACATTTTGCATTCTATGCCAATGATTGAGTAACGTTTAAAAAAGTTTACAGCCCTTAAAATGTTTTTGTATTGGCGAATAAAGTCTAAGTTTTCAAGGGTCGCAACTTACATAAATAGCAAACTAAAAATGTGATTCAAATTAAGTATTACGTATTTTAATCGGGATAATATTCAAGATTTATTGAACTACATTCTACATACCCGCCTGTAGGCAAAACAAAATTGAATGTGTAACATTCTAAAAGCATCTATCATTTTATAGATATTACTTACGTAATTACCTCCTACATCGTATTTCGACATGTGAAAATGTATTGGGCAAAGAAATTCTTTATTGTCAAGTATATCACGTTAACGTTATGTCCAGTAGTAAGCAAGTGTGTGTGTGTAATAGCTTTGACCTTAAATACATATAAGTAAAAGTGTATTCTATATTGCGTTTTAATAATTGCTTACATGATTGAGCAACATAATCATTTATCAATATAATTTTGTTCGAAATTAAACGAATCAGTGCAAGAAATTATACTAATTGAAATAATCTACCTACTTATAATATATTTATATTAAAAGTATATTTCGCAAGCTGAATTAAGTGCAGAGTTGGTTTCAAAAATATTTGCACGTTTTTTTTAATTTTAAGTAAATCTGGCGATAATACAGGAAAAACTAGTCGTCTTTAAGTGAAATTAATATTAGTTACTACTATTTAAAGAATAATATAAATATATATGTTTTAAAGATGATGTTTAATGTTTTTTTTAAAGTATACATAATTACCAAAAGTTATAATATTTATTTAGCAGTTACCAATTAGGATCAATTAAAAATTCGATAATTTTTCATCAAATTCTAGATTAAGATAAAATTTTCAGACGTTTATATACAATTTTCATTTGAAACTTTTTGATCTAAGTCCCATACGAAGGCGAGGGTGGAGGGAGATTTGTCTGCGTACAAAAGTAGGTATAATTTCGGTTTGTATATTACCTGTTTTTTCTTTAAAATTTTAAAAGGAACGGTATATTTTTTAATATCGTAACATCGGAACACATAACAAAGTGAAGAGAATGATGAAAACCGGAAGTTGCTACCTTTTCTCTTGACGAAGATATAGTCATACGAAGCCAATCCAGAAAAATAAAAAAAAATTAATATAATTTTATTTATTTATTGCGAGTAATAATTTAATTTTAATTTTAAGAGTGTTATTTGACAGAGGATAGTTCGCTTTCACTTGAATTTTCATCATACTCTTCTATAAATGTATTTCTTTCAATCTTCTCACCGATTTTTTAATTCATTGCATATGTTACGTTAGATTCTCCTTTTAAATGTTTTCAAATTCTCTAGCTATTTTAAAATTTTATGTGACATTGAAATAAAATAATAATAATAATATATCTTTATTACCCAACAGATATACATCTAATTATAGGAAAACAGCAAAAATAATTTTCCTAACTCATGAACTTAGTAGACAATAACGAGAAAAAGAAAACAATATATGCTTTAGTTATAACCAAATCATTTACTCATTAATAAAGAAGGGGTATAAACATTGATATAATATTCATCCCCGCCTATATAAATCATTCATTACATACATGTTTCACATTAATTAACAAAACACCTATATTTTCGCATGTGACGAATACCTAAATATTTGGCACTCGTGCTTGTGTAAGTAATATAAATTAATTCAATCGCATGAAACAATTCCGTTTCACGAATACCCGGACAAGACATGGTAGCTGAAAAAAGAAATATACGTCGCACGTATCTGAAATATTTATGGATTAAATGGTGGAGCCCCGCAGAGTTCGTAAATAAGTTATGAGAAACATTTAGCAATTTCTCTACGAAATAAATGCCACTGTCACAGACTTTGGCCCGAAATGTTTTCAATTACTGTTCTTGAACCTGATATCTACGTGTAAATTTAAATCGAATTTTAAAGACGCTTTATCACTAGGCTCTTTTGCAACGATTAATAGGAAAGAAGACGTATACCGGTAGGTTTTCTGGTAACGCAACGACAGAGGAGTGTCCAAGTCCCCACTATCACTCGCTACAGTTATCGTATTCCCCGACGCGAACGGCTGTAGTATCCGGTAACGCTAGTATTATTTGGTCTGCGGTGGGATATAGATTGAAATGAAATGAGTCGATACGCTTCTTACTACTACCACCGCTCTGGTTAACGGAGGGGAGTACATATACGTAGTCGTTCAGTTGTGGGGACTGATACATGCGCTATACAATCGTTGCGTTACCAGAAAACCTACCGGTATAAGTAGGGTAAGAGGAACGTAGGTAAAATTTCTTTGAAAAATACGACGATGTTGGAACATAAGTTATCAGTTAGATTTGATTATAGACTTAAGTGTTAACGTCAGTAACTGTGAAGACAAATTTATTAGTAAGTGGAGGACAATTAGTAAGTAATACGAAATATATCTTCTATTACAATAGTTGACAATGTTATTTTTTTTATGAACTGTTGTAAAAATGAGTGTACATTCCTTACAGTCTTTAACTGAAGGTATAACCAAAATCCAAATCTTTCCACCGCGTCTAGTTTTAGAGTTATAATCATACTCCGATAGTAGATAAACAATAATATCGTATTTAGAAAATTTGTTATACAGAAGTTATAAAAGGAAATAGATAGATACAAAAATCTCGACGTAACAAATACTTGAATCGGATTTTTAATCAGTGCTACTGATGATGACAACTTACTCGTAGTTGTTGAAATACGTATTTAGCGCTCCTGTGCTTTAGTGTGGTGAAGGTGTTTAGTGTTTTTATTTACATTTGATGACAACTAACGGACTTATTATTTCAATACCTGTAGATCTACGTATGTAATTCACGATATCATATGAATCTTCATAGCTAGTATACACATACATAAAATAGGTGAATTTTATATATGCATTAAGTAATAAAAACTTGAAATGAATATTACAATAGACGAGTACAAAACTCTATTTTATCCATTTAATTTCGAGAAAACCAGGTCACCCTGCATAAAGTTCTATTTCGTTATAAAGTTTTGTAGTAGTTTTCACATAAAATATAACTTCGGAAGAGGTATCAATTCAGCTAGCTTGGAGAGCAAGTTATAAAATGCTACCATTCTCCCGTAGCATTTAGGCGAGATCTAATGGGCATGTCTTATAAAATAAGACCACTTCGACGTAGTCCGAAACGTTATTCCACTCCGCACATAAAAATAGAATAAAGCAAATTTTATAGGAGCGGCTAACGGCAGACAAATATTCCACGTTGTGCGCATGCGTCGGAAATGTCAATGAGGTATAGGAATGTGTAGGAATTTATTTCGTTTAAAATGCCGATTAATTGTTTGGAATGTGAAAAAGTATATTCTACACGGTTTAATTTAAATAAACATATGAGAACAGTGCATAATAAAGAACCTGAATATATAGAATGTGCTTCGAAAAAAAAGTATATGTGTAAAGTATATGTCAGTGGTTATCTGAAGAAGAATTCTTCAGATAACCACTGACTAAATGCTAAAAAATTATTAAAATTAAACTACTTAGTCAACAGATACAAATTTTACCTACCACTGAAAGAATCAAAACCCAATTCTTCTACGATATTTTCGACGTCATGTTTATCCATTAAATGTTTCCGTAAATCATTATTGAACTGGAAATAAACTTTACAAGTAGCACACATATACTTTTTTTTCGAAGCACATTCTATATATTCAGGTTCTTTATTATGCACTGTTCTCATATGTTTATTTAAATTAAACCGTGTATATTGCTCGGAATTCAAACAAACGTCTAGCGCCTGTTATGACAGTCATGTTAATAATTATTACTCAGGGGGGATGTAAAATAAGCACATGTCTCAATGTGAAATCAGTTTTATTAGATAATTTAATCGTGAATGACATATATAATACATGACCATGTACTATCGCGGACAAAATATTTTAGTCGAATTTCCGACGCATGCGCACAACGTGGAATATTTGTCTGCCGTTAGCCGCTCCTAAATTTTATAGCCGGAGAGACAGTTCAACCACTCGAAAGATATTTTGTTTTTCTTGTGTTTCCATTTCCGCAATAACCAATTGTTTTTTTTTTACGAAATTCACGTAGGTACTTATGAAATAATATTATTTACTTTTTATTATATGGAAAATAAAATATTTTTTGTTCGTATTCACAGAGACACAAGTTTGAATATTACATTATTTACGAAAGGGGTTGAATATTTTGATGAAACTATACCTTTCTAGTACTTACTTAACTATATGTAAGATTTATGTGTTTTATCATATAATACAAATATTGTAAGTAGTATTCTGCTGTTTGTACAAGCAAATATAACATGGATATGTTTGAAAATTGAGTAGGGGGGATACTTGGTCGCGGTGGCACACCATATACCGTGAAAATGACTTAGGGCCGGCTTTTCCAATTACGATTAAAATGTCGGTTAGCGTAATCATTGGTTAAAACACCGGTTAGTCAAATTTGCGTTTTTCCAACGCCGGTTAACTCTAATCGTTGATTAAGAACGTCGTTAATCGACCAAATTTTAACCGGCGAAAGAAGTACCTGATAAAATAATAAACAGTGATTAGGATGACCTACACATGCGCATAACCTAAAAGATTTGAATTTGTGTTATTATTGACAGCAGTTGTTTTGATATGCATTTGTTTTACTGTGTAAAAGTATTTTTTGGAATTAATTAATAATTATTTACATCAGTGATTTAATAATTGTATTGTTTCTTTTCTATAAATGTAATGAACAGTATAATTAAAAATAAAAATAGCGTAATATTAAATATGTGTAACTTTTAGCTTACTAAAGAAATTTAATTAATTAATAACTACGGATACATTATTTTCTCCGATGAGGATGATACAGTTTTGGAGGTTTTTCTATTCTACTACAATTCTGGGACTTTACCTTAATTCGTGTGGATTCTAAGATCTTGTGGCAATTTATGCTTGCATTTGCTCATTCTCTTTTTATAATTGCATTTATGAAACCATCATTTTAGTCGAACATATTTTAGACTCACTTTAGATATGTCATAACATATTAAACTATACTAAAAAATTACAAATGAAATTGAAAATATAGAAGAAATTGTAGAGAAGCTGGCAGGTTTACGTTGAGATTATATGCAGACACTTTAAATTCTTTTAGCTGAACTGGGTTTGGATGAATAATGTACATGCCTGTAAAGTTGACGTGCAGTTAAATTCTACACTAATAATTATTACAGCCACTGTCAAGTTCACACCGATTCCTCCAGAACATAATATTTATTATGTTGAAATCGTGTAAACCAATTTGGAAACAAGGTTTTCTCAATCAGTCTTCTTTGATTAAAGGACATAAAATTAGTTAGAATGTATTGTTCTTAATAAACAGTTGATGTATGATCTTTCAGTAAAAATATCTGGCTTTATTCACCCCACAGGAATTTGGTGAAAGTTAAATCATCTCAGATATGGCAATGGAAAGTACAATATTTTATACCATTATAGTGTGACTGGTAATCCAGCTGAAGACCCTAGATGTAGACTTTTCTTTTTCAGCAAACTGTTCCTACTTTTATGGTTTTGTTTCATGTCATATATTTTACAAAATTTTTGTATTTTTCAATAGCAGTAAGTAATCAATAAATTTATTTCAGTTTCAAGTTTGGTGCATTTGTTATTTATTTCATAATAGAAATTTTAAATATGTGCCATGTACATAGAAATTCTCATGCAATATTCACAAAATAAGTACTGACTCCTTATTTACTAAAATGAAATTTCTAATTATAAAGAATATAATAAAAATAAAGGCAAAGAGCACAAAGAACAAATACAAATATAGGAAATAGCGCCAATATTATTAAAACGAATATTCTAATTTAGATCAAATGTACGAACATTTTTGTTACCAACCTTCTTCCAAAATAAACTCTTAATCACTGATCAGATAACCGGCGCATTTCTTGGCATTGAAAAACGTCTGTTAGAGATAATCAACGATTAAGCTTTATCAATGATTAGTTAACCGGATACTTTACCCGGTGTTGGAAAAACCGGCCCTTAAACATATCTGATAGCGTTGTATACAAGGTGTTCATTTCAAAACTTTCCACTTTAAATCTCTGGAAATTTGGAAATTTATGAAAAATTCCTTTAAGCACTTCAGAACTATTATCGTAGGGGCTAATTCCTGATGCATCTCTCAGACACTTTAAGACCTTGCCTCTGGAAGCTACCCCCTTAAAGATCTTAAATGAAAAGGGGTATCGAGTAATATATCATTTTAAAGCAGTACATTTTGGCGTTAACTCTTTTAAAATTGATCGGTTCGTTTTAAAGATTTTTAAAAAAATGTTTTGGTTTGTTTTGTTTTGTATTTCTAGCTAGAAAATCTATTTTAGGAGCATTGAAACAGAAGCCAATATTAAAAACGTACTTATAAATCTCTCAAAAACATGGAAAGTAAATAATCTTTTGGTTCTTTGACTTTTTAGTTATTTTTAATGCAGAATACTTTTCTTTCATTTTGTAGTTACTTATTTAAATAAAAGTACATGTTTTAGGAAAATATTTATACCGATTTTGCGTTCGTTGATTCAATTTTTGTGTCAGCACACTAAAATAATTTTCTAAACGAAAAAGCGGATATATAATTTTTTTGTTCCGGTACTCCTCGTTTGGAAATATATTGTATGTTGCTTTAGTAAAACTTGTTATTTAGTGTTATCAACCCGAAGTTATTTAGATAAAATAACAATAATGGTTTACAGTTTGCAAGAAAGACTTGAAATTGTATTAATTTATGGATCGAAAATCAATGTGTTCGACGAACTGCCGCAACATTTAACGAAAGGCATCCGAATATCACATCTCTTAAGTATGTCCTAAATCTTATTGACAAATTTACTCAGACTGGGTCTGTAGCAAATGTAAAACATAATTAGACGAGAGACGGCATAAATCCTAATACCTCATTACGTCAGATTTCTGCGGCAACTGGAATTTCTTTGGGCTCGGTTTAAAAAATTACAAAACTTCATAAATTTCATCCTTATAAATTGAAAATATGTCAAGAGCTAACTGAAGACGATTATGAAAGAGGAGTAGAGTTTTGTGAAGAAATGAACACTATGATTAATAATAGCAATGCATTTGTAAAAAATATAAGCTTTTGTGATGAATGTACTTTTTACTTACATGGATTCATAAATAAACATAACTGCAGATATTGGAGTAACGAAAATCTCTGAAGAAGGACAAGAAATGTTTTTGAAAATGCAGTTTTGAACAACAGCTCTTAAATAAAAGATATTAGCAGTTAAAGTGTGTTTGAGTAATAGATACTTAAGCCTATAACGAAAAACAAAAAATTTAACAACCCGAAAGAATTTTTAAAAAATCTCAAAACAAATCGATTAATTTAAAAACCGCGAAGTCCAAAATATACTGTTCAAAAGACCTTTACAATGACGTATTGATCGATACCCATTTCCATTTAAGATTTTTAACCGGGTAGCTCCCGGGGGCAGGGAGTTAAAGTGGGTGAGTCAATGTTTGCATCAAGAAATGGCCCCCACGATAATACTTCTTACGTGTTTCAGGGAATTTTTCATAGATTTCCAGATATTCAGAAATTTAGGGTGGGAAGCTTTGAAATGAACAGCCTGTATAACATGAAGTGCATGTTATTCGGAAAATAAGAAATTACGCTATTCATTAGATTTAACGTTGTTTTGGCTCTTTTTGGTCCTAACAATAGGTAGTTTTCCCTAGAAAATAATACAAGAGTTTTGAAAGTTGGCAGTTTTACTCAGTTTGGTGACCTAAACAATATACTAGATTTGCAAATTTAACGAATTGCCGGTGGCTCCTCCATATTGGAAGATGGCGCCCAAAAGACATTTTTTTGTCAATAACGACCTTCCAAAACGTCCTAGACAAAACATACGAAAATTGTAGAAGAGTAAATGTCCTATAATTTTTGTTTGAAACAGTTTTTTGTGATGTACCTAAATGGGCTATGAAAAAATCTCATTTAAAATGCAGTGTATTTTCTTAAACAACGCATGTGTTACCGTCACCCGAAGTTGTTTTCACTATCGGTTGGGTTATTTATCAACTGTTATACACCACTATGAGGTAGAGGAAACGGAGTTTATTTTTTTGTTATTTTGGTATCTCCAGGAAGTCTAGTCTATATACACCGTGTCCAGAGAGGGTAAGGGATGTTTGTAAATTCAAAAAAAAATGCTACAAGTCAGAAATATAGTTTTTTATATTTAATATTTAGACAATATTTTGGAGAATTAAGGACCAAAGATTACTTTGTCCAAATGTAGAATCTTGCTCTGGTGGCTCTCCTCTAACCGAACACGGATATTAGCCGCTACGCGTCTACACATCTCTGGAAAAGGCGGCCATTTCAGTGCGGATATCGGGCTTGAATTGCAGTAGAGTTTGTGGTTTATTTCTATACACTTTCTCGTTAAGGTATCCCTATAAGAAATAATCAAGTGGTGTAAGAGCAGGGCTTCTCGGGGGCAAGATGATGGTGCTTTGCCGAGAAATCACTTTTTCCGGAAAAAGTTGATTGACAACCTCAAATGATTGGTTTGAGGTGTAGTAAGTGGCGCCATTTGCTGAAACCATGGTTCCACATTTAAACCTTCAAACTCCTGCAGTTGTGGAACAATGAAGTTTCTTAACATGGCGCAATACAGTTCACTGTTTACCGTAAGTGCTCGCCCTCGCCGGTTTTCAAAGAAATAAGGCTCAATGATGCCTTCACCAGTCATGGCAGCCCACACAACAACTTTTGGATTATGTAATTTTTGGACTATGTAATTTTTCTGGACACCTTGTATTTGCTATAAGTTGATTATAGTTTATACCATCTTCTGTAATCTCTTCTTCAGAATCGCTTTCCTTATTGACTTCGTATGCTGGCAGATTATTGAGGACCGATTCGATTTCTTCCATATGTTCTTCGTCTTATGCTGAGCCACAACTTCTTTGGCATTTACATTATAGGAATTTGAGGAGTACCTCCGAAGTAAAAGCTATATTTGTTCTGAATGGAGCAAGTCCAATATTACTTCTCTGCCGTACCCATTTTTCCACATTTTTTAAAACATTCGGAGTGAATACTGGCGTGCTGCTGCGACTGTGAATAAAATTGAAGCAAGATTCAACTTAGTTTTTCTCACCGATAAAATGATGACACCGGAAAGAGTCCAAATCTATGTTTGTTTTTGAGAAGCTCCTGAAAGTGCAATTAAGTATTATTCTCCTGCAGCAGCAATGGTGTTGGAACTAACACTTTCTTGCTTGAATCCTTGGACAGTTTGATTTAATTCTTCTTTTTTCTTTGAACTCGATATAATTGTTGCTCTTCTATTACTTAAGTCGGACAATAAAGTTGCAATATTATTATTACATATTAATGTTCTTGTACAATTACAAATAACATCAACTTTCATATTTGGTTATATATTTTACTAAAAGATTAGATAAAAATCCTGAACGAATGCTATCTACATTTAATGTAGAGACAAGTTTTTCAACTAAATGAGAGAAAAAAAGTTTTAAACTTTGCACTTCACACTTTCGCTAGTTCAGAAGCGCTAAACTTGATTTCCTCTAAAAAGTTCAGGCGCTATTCAATATAATGTCGATAAAAGCACCAAATGGAGAATTAATAACAGGGCTTTTAGAAAAAGTCTGCTGCAGTAATTTAAATATAGCTTTGCTGTCGCCTCTAAAGCAAAGACCTTTGTGTGTTACATTCACACATGAATTCGTGCATTCAGTCGGTAATTGTACTGTAATATGACACTTGAAAGAGTAACATTTTCATTTAACTATGCAAAAAGTGTCTGGAGTAAGTAGTTACTTCTATGCAAAATTTCAAGTGAAAACACGTATCGATGTTAATCTATTCAATTAGTTGCATATTACTTCAGTATATACATATCGTAGTACGTCTTATGCTATAATACATTTATCACTTAAAATCTGTATAAAACTAGGACGTTCCCACTTTGTAATCGATATGTCAGATAATACGTATTATTCTTGGAGCTCGTAGTTGTCCGTTTATTCCGAAAATAATTTAAAAGTAGTCTTATTAAAAAATATTCTTTAGTTAATATTAAAAGTGAAAGAGAAAACATTGACAGTCTACACTGTAAACGTTTCACTTTTATTTCTAAATGTTACTGCATCACAATATGTACTGTGTGTCTGTAAATGTTTGTATGCCAATTACGTTGGTAGTATGGATTTCATTTTTCTAAAGTTGGTGAAAGCCAGTGGCGGAGAGTAGAAGCATGGCATGACCATATTGTTCTGAATATTATTTAATGAAAATAACACTGATAAGTAGAAAATAAGTTTATTTACAAAAATTGTTAAAAATGTTGTCCATTAGCTCGTAGACACAACATTATTTGTCGTTTCTTGTTTTCAAATACATGGTAAAGCTGTTCTTGTGTTATGTTTTGAATTTCATGCTCAATCGCTTGTTGGAGTTTGTCCAAATTTTGCAAACGGTTTTTATAGACATTATTCTTTATTATCTGTCCAAAAAGAAAATAATCTTGTGGTGTTAAATCTGGACTCGTCGATGGCCACAGGCCTTGGCTTATAATACGATTTGCATTACACTGCAGAAAATAATCAATGGTGGTCCCTGCAGCTATTTACATAACCAGAAAAATAGTATCATGCTTTGTCAGTGAAGAAGGTTAGGTCCAGTAAATAATTAAGGTTCTCGTTAAACCAGTATACCTTGTTGATAATTACGAGGGTACAATTGCTGCACAACCGAAACTCGATAGGGATGCATATGTAAATTTTTATGTAGAGCTTTTGCACAACTACTAATACCTAAAAAGAACACATAATTAAGGACTTGCCCTTATTTAAATACTCTAGCTCGTGTACCTGACTGTCCTGATAGCCTTCGTAGTGATTTGTTAGGGATTTTGATTGATTCGTTCTTCAAGATCATTAACAGCTTCAGTTAATATTGTAGGTCTTCCGGTTGATTTATCCTTACAAATACAATTTTTTCTCTCAAAACGCTTTACAATCTCACGCTGGTGATGGCCGAAAACCTCATAGTTGACATTTTCATTAGGAAACGCATCTGCAAACTGATAGAAGTAGGACTACAAACTGTACGACCAAGATCCATTCTAATTGCCAGTTGCACGTCGAAAGTGGGCCATAAGAACGTGTGCGTCTTGTTCAGGCGTTAACATTTTTGGCTTTCCAGTCAATACTGAAAAAAAGTTAAAATAGTTGTTATTGAAACACAAAATTGGGCGTTTGCTTTTGTATCCTCTAGTTTTACCGTCGCCGCTAGATGGCGTTAACTGGAATGTAAGCAAATATTAAGCTTTTTCTCGAAAAAGTTAAATTAAAACCTCAACATTTCGGTAAAAAAACCAAATTTGTATATTTGTTAGAACACCTGATATTTACCAAAATAAATTGCATTTAAGAATTCTTCCTTTTTGCGGCGTTTTTATTTTATTTATTGTATAATTTTAATTGAATATACATAGGTATATATGATAGGCACATGTTCACAGTTTGAAGTCTTACAGGGAACGCCAAAAGTGATTGTTACCGAGTTAAAGGTTATATAAATATAAATATAAACATTAAAAATTCTTATTTATCATTTGAAATGTATAAAAAAGGTAAAAATAATTAGACGAGAGGTTTTAGATTAACAAGAGAAACCCCCAGAATGAGTGATATTTCAAACGGCACTATTCAAAAATAAAAGAACATAGTAATTATTCTGACGCACACAACACTCGCCCCGCGTTCCTTCAAGCACACATTTAGCAGAAGATGATACTTTATAAGAAAATAATAAAATATCACCTTATTAAATACACCGACTTGGAGCGCTAATAATACCCAACAAAGACGTGTCCTGTTTATCCAGACGTTGTTTCCGGTTAATTGGAGAAAAAAATCACTCGTTCCTGGGAATAATTAGCTATATATAAATATACATATAGATCGTATATATACATACATACAGGTTTGGCCTACGATTATCTTGCATGCGGCTTTTCGTACAAAACACGAAAGAGTTGCCAAACCGTACCTATCTAACAGATATACATACGCGAGCCGACAAGTAGACCTTCAGCGAAACCATATTAAATTCAATCATAAAAATAATAAATCTGAAGGAATTCAAATAATATTAACTTAAGATACTTTTTTTTAAGAATATTACGAATGGGAATAGTACCTAAAAATGAAGATAACAACCCCTGCAACATGCACACATGCATTAGATTGGAATCTTATGATCGTAATGATCGTATCGCCCCGTCGTCTAGCGTCGAACAGTACGTGCCCACTGCCCACATGTGTATAAATACCGGCAACAACGTTCGTTTCACGTGGTTTCAATACATGGACTTTAGCTCGCATGAAAGGTAAAAACAGACCGAACCTGTATATACAGGGTGAGTCAACTACGCGGGTAAGGCCGATTGTGCCTTTACGAGTAAAGATATTTCGAAGCGGTTTTTTTCTTGTGGTAGCTGTTCATTAGGGGCACATTTTAAAAATATTTTGTATTATACAGAGTGTTCCATAACTTGGTGGCTGACCATAGTTATAGTTTTTTAAATGGAACATCCTATAAATTAGTGCATTTTTGAATTTCCCGTATAATTTTTAGTTAAAAAGTTATGAGATAGTATATGCCTAAAGTGTAAAGTTTTTGACTTATTCCCATTTTTCTGAAAAATTCAATGTTTGTCTAAAATTATATTTCTTGAAAACGGCGTATTAGATGGACAAAATTTTTTCAATATTGTTTACAATAAGAGGTCCTAATAGAAGCATGTTTTATTTTTTTACAGTTACTAACTGCATGTGCAGGAAACTGGATTAAAATTAGATGACACGTTTTTGTATGAAAGTCAATTTTTTTAAATGGAACACCCTGTATATCAGTTCATTTTTGAATTGTTTATTAAATTTTGTGTCAGAAACATGTATGACGTTAATACAGTAAAAGTGACTATTACAGAGTTATTATCGTTTTTCGATATGCTTTTGTTAGTTTTTGCAAAAAAGTCAATTTTTTGTAATGGAACAGCCTGTATATTATTTCATTTTTGAATTTCTTATTAAATTTCACATCAAAAACATCTAAGACGTTAATACTTTAAAAGTGACTATTACTGAGCTATTGTCTCTTTTTAATATAATTTTGTCAGTTTTGTGGTTTAATTAATATAGTATAGTACTGACAAAATTATATAAAAAAAGAGACAATAGCTCAGTAATAGTCACCTTTATAGTATTAACGTCTGACATGTTTTTGATGTGAAATTTAATAAGAAATTCAAAAATGAAATAATATACAGGATGTTCCATTTGAAAAACTTGACTTTTTTGTAAAAACTAACAAAAGCATATCAAAAAACGACAATAACTCTGTAATAGTCACTTTTACTTTATTAACGTTTTACATGTTTCTGACATGAAATTTAATAAACAATTCAAAAATGAACTGATATACAGGTTGTTCCATTTAAAAAAATTGACTTTTATACAAAAACGTGTCATGTAATTTTAATCCAGTTTCCTGCACATGCAGTTAGTAACTCTAAAAAAATAAAACATGCTTCTATTAGGACCTCTTATTATAAACAATACTGTAAAAAATTTTGTCCATCTAATACGTCGTTTTCGGGAAATATAATTTTATACAAACATTGAATTTTTCAGAAAAATGGGAATAAGTCAAAAACTTTGCACTTTAGGCCTATACTATCTTATAACTTTTTGACTAAAAATTATACGGGGAATTCAAAAATGCAATAATATATAGGGTGTTCCATTTAAAAAACTATAACTATGGTTAGCCACCAAGTTATGGAACACTCTGCATAATACAAAATATTTTTAAAATGTGCCCCTAATGAACAGCTACCACAAAAAAAAATCCGCTTCGAAATATCTTTACTCGTAAAGGCACAATCGGCCTTACCCGCGTAGTTGACTCACCCTGTATATATAAATATATTAAAATTCTTTGCCAAATATATAAATATATTGAAGAAATGAATATCTTCTTGAAAGTAGTGGCAAATGATGAGCAAGAGTAATAACAATATGACAACTGGTTGTCATTTAGAATACATTGACAAATTTAGAATGTAAATCAAATATGTATGAATGAAAATGTAAACAATAAGCATAGGTCAATCGGTATTACTTATACATTTCATTAAATGGTTTAGGTCTACCTTAAACTGTTCAATTAATACATTTATATAAATAATAACGATGCAACTAAGTAATTAAAAGAATTACGAGTAGAGCTGTTGGTATTATGACAATATAGAATGTAAAATCAGTCGTATATAAATGAAAATGTAAGCAAATAAGCATAGGACAACCGGTATTATCTATGCAGTCCCATCAAACGGTTTAGGTTCAGCTAGACATGTACATTTGATAGAAAATACACAAAGAATAAACGACGCAACTATGTATGTGTTAAGATGTGTTTGTAGCTACAGACATATATGTTTCTACCTTGTTTGGTTTCGTTAGTGCAGCATAACGAGGTAGGTGTATGTTAAAACACAATATCTTTTAAATTTTTAAATTTACAGAAACAAATTATTAGCATAGCACATGCATTTTAATTTTTCGAATATCTTTTGGATTTTCCAACGAGAACTGCGATCAGAACTTTTGTGCAATTTTCAAAATTACACATTTTTTGCAAAAGTTTTATTTTTGAAGAACCTTTTGCAATTTTTTTATTTTTGCAGAACTTTTCGCAAAATTCTTAAAGAACTCTAGTACTATGGTCGAGGTACAGAAATATGTCGCTGTTTTTCTCAAAAGTGGTTATCAAGTTCATTATCGGTGTTTGCCATTTTTTCGCTAAATTATGCAGAACTCTTGAAATTTTGCCCAAAGTACTCTAGAATTATTCCATATCTACCGGCAACTTTGACGACAAAATATTATATTTTTGCAAATTCGGATGCTAACTTCACAGGACTCATTTATTCATTGTAAAATAAGGTTAAATTAAATTCTGTTTAGAAAACAGTGAATTTGTAAGTTTATTAAATGCGTTCTCTTTTATTTTCGTGAACAAACCTTTATGTTTTTGATTCCTTGAACGTTTGAAAAGTATATGTTAAAGTGCAACAATATCTAGATTCTAAAATTTAGATCTCAACAAAACGAGGAAAAAGATAACGAATATTAATTGTGGAAAACGAGAAAGTAAATGCAACATTAAATTGTTAATTTTTCATGAAAAGCTGTGCCGAGATAAATGAGGTGATTTACGAATTAAAAGAATGATAAACTGCAATACTTAATTTTACGTTTTCATGTAAAAAAAACAATGCGTAGCTGGTCACTAATAGCCGGGAGTGGCTTTCACAAAGAAAGATGAAGTATTTTAACAGGCCAACTTTATTTCGTTCCCATGTTTCTATTAAACATACTACCATAAACATTGCAATTAAAAAAAGGAATAAATTCAAACTAAAGATAACTTAATGAGAGATAACTTTAAGTACTTATGCAAAAGGGAGCAGTGAAAAATTAAATGTAACAAAATGTACTTAAAATTTAATTATTCTACCGAAAATCTGAAATAGGTTTTTTCATTATTTTTAAAGTGGATGACAACACTAACACTTGTAAGCATTAATAACGCTCACGACGTATTTTGCCATTACCTACATTACATTTACATTTTGCAAACCATTATAATTTAGCTCAGTATATTTTTAAAATAAATAATTTTTGTTTGTGCGGTGGACCCCCTGAAAGATCTTTGCGGACCTCAGGGGTCGCGAAGTTCAGGTTAAGAACCGCTGATCTGAAATACATCGAATCATGTTCATCTATCTCTTCACGTCATTTCTGTATTCATTAAATTACTTGGGCAATTTAGTCTGCTTACTGAACCAATTAATCTTACAACACAATGTTTATTGTATTACGATGTCTTGATAAATAAAGCAAACATTACTTTCCATTATGGAGAAAGATTATTGAGGCGTATGAATTATGGGGAATTCAGATTGATGTGAACTAGAGAGCTTATCACTTATCTACTATTCGAATTTAGATCATATTGTCCGACATCCTCCGTAACGCTTTGATTTACTATGAGAATTTACACAAAAGCTTAGAAACAATGGAAAATGTATAACAATTAAACTCCTAGCGTGCAAGACGCAAACCTTTCTCGTGTTCAGTCTTCAATTTGCATATTGTATTGTTCCGAAATATTTTACTAAATATTTACGTATTTTTACTAAAATGTTTGCTGCACTTGAATATCATAATTTAGTTATGTGCTTCGCGTTAATTATGATTAAACACAAAGTGTAATTTAAATTTAAAAATACTCTATGAGAATACTATTAATATGTTGAACACTTGTGAAAATATTAAATCTAATTAAATAATGGGTGGAGATTGTAGCTCAAAATCTGAAACAAAATGCAAAAGGAAAAATCCCTTACCACAGCAAGTAAACAGATATAAAAAATCTATATACGTATTTCGGCAATTAAGTTGCTATCTTCGGTAGAAACCTGTAGAAAACAGAAACCCGTGTTAAACGTAATGTTTTTGGCTAAGGTGTAACTTTAGAAGATATGCTCTTCCTAACAGGTGAGTAGGAGTGTTATCCCACGGGTGATTTGGTGAGGAGCATATCTTAAAAGGTTACACCTTGGCCAAAAGTACTACGTTTAACACTCTTTTCTGTTTCCTACAGGTTTCTATTGAAGATAGCAACTTAATTGCCGAAATACGTATATAGATTTTTTATATCTGTTTACTTGCTGTGGTAAGGGATTTTTCCTTTTGCATTTTGTTTCAGATTTTGAGCTACAATCTCCACTCTTTTCTGTTTCCTACGGGTTTCTATTGAAGATAGCAACTTAATTGCCGAAATACGTATATAGATTTTTTATATCTGTTTATTTGCTGTGATAAGGGATTTTTCCTTTTGCATTTTGTTTCATATAATTAAAAGGAACTGGAAAATAATGAATTAAAACATACTAATTTAAAAAAATCTCAATTTAAATTACCCGTTGTTAAAAAGATTATTACAAGAATACAAACAATTCTGAATTCGCAACTAAAGAAAAGTTTACCGAAGCGTTCGAAAAATAACGAACGAATGAGTTTTAGAAAAAAAGCATCGAAACCATAGATGCAAACAAACCTGCTTCTAAAGTTGTTTAATACACATCAAAATATTATATATTTATATACTAAATAATAAGGGTAGCGAATTTTATTCTGAGAGACATAAAAACCACACAATTACTACGCCAGAGGAACAAGAAAATGGGTGTGCTTAATACCACACAGCAGAAGTGTAAACTTCATCAAGGCGAGGTTAATAATACGAAATACACGCGTATAATATTCAGTAACGTATAAAATAAACGTATTCGCACATTTATTACATTTACACAAGTACACACGCGTATAATATTCAGTAACGTATTATACGACTGATGCGTCATGCTCTCCTATGTAACGGTCGGTTGGACGTATGTATATATATAAATAGACGATATGAATACTCGCTTACGATCCCCGCGCTTGGTCTAATGGTTAAGTGCCGGCCTCTCACCCAGGCGGCTCCGGTTCACATCTGCTCTGGGACATGAATTTATTTATTCATTTAAATTTCAATTTAATTGAAATTAAATACATATATATGATATATTTATCTTGTTCCCTTAGTCGACTCGAGCTGACATTACCCGAACGAGCGTGTTCAGTACCTACAATCAGCCCAAAGAAGTTTACACTTCAATAAATTAAAGGTAATTTTTAAAATTCAAAATGGCGAAAGCCTAAACGATCAATCTTAATTCTACAAAGCATTATACATATTCTGAATCCTGATACCATCTCCCACCAGAACGAATTTCTGTACCTTGGAATTACCAACCAGTCCAGTTCCAGTCTATTAAAGCTACCTTTCTTCTAAAGTTTCTGCATTCAAAACTGAAGCCGTTCCTGGAATTCTCTACAATCTATTACGGAACAGAAAATAAGATTGTTAATTTTTGTTCCACGATATATTAAGAGAAATTCATCGAACGTATTTAAAAAAATACAGTCATATTAACGCCATTTAATATTATTTCATTTCACCTGGCTTGCGAAACTTGTTGAAATTCCTACGTTTGTAATATTTAAAAGATTCTTTACTAAACGACAATGAATTAAAAGAGAACCAAATTAGTATACCGCTTCCCTAGGGTTTATTGAATTTTTTGTCAGGGCCTTTTGGGTTTCGTTCTTGTACAGATGTTTTTATATCTTGTTGCATAGTCTATTCCACATTCTTTTCCGTAATTTCTATTACTATCAGAAAAAATGTCAAACGTCAAAAACAAAGAATTGTTATTAAATTATTTTTATAATAATTTATTGATATCAATATTTACTCATAGATGTACTACTCTTAATTAGGGAAGAAACTTGTAGTCTTGTGAGTCTAATCAGATAGAATATGTAGAAATTCATTTATCGTTTCTACAAAAAAGCTTTTTTCCAATTTTTTTTTCAGAGAATAATCGAGAAAGTTTACGATACGGGCCTCCCAAAAACCCCTTAGATACGACAATATTATACGCAGAATCCACGAAAGTCAAGATTTGAGCGGGAGCAGTGGACGGCAGAATTTTGGGTCTGTATTTTTGGAGGGTAACCTAACAGGAGAAATGTGAACACGTGTAACCTTCTTTTATACATATGAGCCTACAGTACACTGATTTAAGATTAAAATACACCACATCTCTTGAACTATTCCTAGGCATGGAGATAAATTCTAATTATCCAATTCGACTAATAGCATACCCTCCATCAGGGTAAACTTTTGCCTTTATTCATATAAAGTGGACTCAATATTCATAGAAAGATGAGATATGTCTGTTCATGAATATGTACCTAAAACAAACAAAAGGACGTAGATGTACTACTATTAATGTGCATGTATAGATAAGCAATAAAATATAAAGAATACAACTTAAGACACCTTCCCCTGTAAAATCTTAATTGTATATATTTTATTATATCTTAGCTAGCATTATTAAAATGTTCATAGCAACAAGCTTATAGTCATTGTACGTAGTTAACATAAAAAAGACATTTGTTATTGACACAGTAGATAAGATACTCATCTTTTTGAATGTAAAAAACTGCCATATCGACACATAGTTTGCACACATAAGTAGGAAGTGTTTCTTTTATAGTCGAAGGACACAAGTCTAGATATCTGTAAGAATAAATGTCGTTAGTTTTTTTTAAGAAGAATGTAATTGAGGAATTGACATTGTTAATTATGAGACAATAGAGATATCTCTATGTAGGTAGATTTATTATATATATACAGCATGTGTCAATTTTCGTTAGCCATAGGCGATCAATTCATGCAATACGTGACAACGTGGCACCCCTACTTTCCTCTCCAATGCCGGCGCGACCGATACATTCTCGAAAATACAAGTTAGCAGTAACTACTGGACCACTGACTTGGGTGTTTGTAAAGCGTTTAGAAATAATATTTACGAGTTGCAAGGATTTGTTTTTCTTTTTCCTTTCAGTAAATGCAGAGAATTATTAAGCTGCGTTCACGCTGCATGACACAAACAAAAGCGTAATACTAATAAAATTAAAAAATAACCCTAATTAGGTAAATAAAAAAGGATTCTGAAAGTAATAATAAACTACTAGATCAGGAGATCGCCGCGGCCATTTGATGTTTCCCGTTCCAGTAATAAGACGGCTTTTATTACAGACTAGATCGCAACGTGTTCGCAGCTAAACATTGAATGTAAAATCTGGTGGGGAGAAGTGGGAAGATCGGAGAAAATCGTTGTGATGTCGATTATTGCCGGGATTGGTAACGGACAGTAGGGGTGTCACGTTGCCACGTGTTACTTGTATACGTATAAATCGCACGTAAACATTGAATCCCTATGATATTTGACACATGCGGTATAGATTATATAACAGGTGCTGGTGCTGGTGCAGAGAAAAACGCTCTAGCGCTTACAATTTCGGAGATATTCGCGTTTAAAGTTTCAAAATATAAAATATTGACTTAATAAGTTATTTCATTATAATAGTTATAAAGAGCGGTAAAGACAATAATAATTAGAACAAAATGAATCCTTTCACATAAGTCTTCGAGATCTTACTAAGGTATCAGTAAGATCTCGAAGAGAATGCAGCTAATCCATCGCGTGACCGAATTCGATTCTCCCCATTTTCTACTTACGACAGAGAAGGTTTCTTGAGGCTATTGTCTAAATGTTCTTTGTATTGGTTAGCGTATCATTAATGCGTGGAATTTAATTCGTAAATGTCTAAAACGCAGTAATAAATGTAATACAGAAATGTTAATTATACCATGAATTGTTAAATATCGTCTTTAAATAGGATCCGAAAGACATTTTGGGCAATACTTGAATTTGTACAATGTATGAAATATTTATGGATCGAAGAATGTATATATTTACTTTCCATTCGAGATAATTAAAAAGTTTGGGTAGGGCAGATAACTTTCTCCGGATATATTATGGACATTATTCGAAGTCTCCAGAGTGAAATTTCCAGGTAAAAAGGTAATTCTTGCTCTGCGAACTTTCTCAGTCATTAATTATGTGTAATTGTGATGGAAAACTTTCAAAAGATATAAATATTTTCCGAACTTCATTAGGCATAAGCGTACACGGAAATTGGTAGAGATATTTAGGAATAGCGAATATGATTATTAAATTTAATTTTTGTTACTAGTGTAAGGATTTCTAAAGCAATAATGTTTGAAGAAATTTCACAAAAATTATTTTTAATTTCGAAGCAAAAATTGACAATACTTTAGACATAATGAGTTAGTATATAAAGTTTTTCATTTGTAATTCTGTATTTTCGATTTTGCGTACCTATGTATTACCAAAATCATATTAACTGAGGAAAATAAATTTCAATGTCTATGAATGTTTTCATTAGTTTTTGGAAAACATATATTTTACCGCTTTTGATTATTATTTATAAATATTTACGGATAGTATTCATACTGATCAACAGTCTTAATCGGACATTTACTACATTGTTTTGCAAACAAATAAACCATTTTGTCAAAGCTTTCTCGATATTTTCCTTGACAATTTAAGTAGATAATCTCTTTAGTTCTAAAACATTAGAATTGAAAGACTCCTTGATCTTGGATATTGTCCGACGAACTATACTATATCCTGTCTCAGAATAAGAAGGAGTGATTCAAATATCCCGCCAAAACATGGAACACACAGCTTAAAATATAGTAGACAATTTGATATGACATCGTGACAATTGAGGTTAGAAGAAATGTATTATTTTTAACTAGGATTGAGCTGTTTTATGTTTGATTTACTACTTTGGTTAAAATGGATGGATGTGTCGCTTTTCATACTACCAATCGAAACGGCAATAAGAGTGCAACGCAATTGGAGACAAGAAGAGTAAAGTTGCATCTCTAATTTGACGAATATAAATCTTTTATTTTAACATTCAAATCTGTTGATTCTAGTTTTCTAAACAAAGATTAGAAGAATATGTGGGTAAAGATATATGCCAAACTTTCAAATGAAAGTAGTAAACTTTGTTCTGAGTGTTTTGAAGAGGAATGCAATTATAAATACATATATAATTACTATGCATTTTAGTGAATGTGTTATACCAACATGAAAATTGTGAATCAAGTCTATTTATTATTAAATATTTGTATCAGAGAGCAAGAATGAGGCAAACCTTTTATCTTTTATCAAGACGTCCTTAAGAAATACCAGAAGTTCTGCTTATTAGTTTCTATTTTAAATATCAATAAAGAACTTATACAAATAAACATTCGTATTATTGTTACAAACCTTGAGCAGGTAAATTCAAGCAACCACTCTTGGAAATGTGTATCTTAGATAAAATAGTAACAAATATAAAGAAATATATCAGCCGAAGTTGCTTACACGACCTGCAAAGGTAATTACATATACACGTTACTAATTATTATTCAGTATTTATGTATTTTGAAAATATGGAGAAAAAATTTAGTTGAATACTTTACACTTATACACTTATAAATATAACAAATTTTTAGTTCTATTATATATTGGAAATTAACAATAATTCAGTGTTCACATCTTGTTAAAAAGATTAAAAATACAACAATTGAGACTATAATTACAAACAAACAAAATGCCGCATAAATTAGTCTGATTCACTTGTGCTGGACATTAATAAATGGTTTCACAATCATCCATTAATCCATCTATATTTCACATTCTCTTTACACAATTACTTATTGTAACATTTGTAATTGCTTCTGTTAAAAGTTCTTGTAAAAGTGATATTTTTAAAGGGGAATTTTGAAGCAACTTCACATTCTCATTTCAATCGGATTGCGCACGCAATGATATGGAGGTAACTTGTGGTGGAGCTGCCCTTTCCAACTTGGGTATTATTTGTTGTAACATCCTTCAAAAAGTTACCGTTCATTTCATGAATCAATACAATAGTCCTTCTCCCATATATATCAATTCAGATCCTTGCGTACCTTTACCAATAGGGCTTTTTAATCCTGTCGATAGGCTGTCAACAAAAGCTTGTTGTGTACTCATTATACTTGCGGCAATCCAAACTTTTTTCTTTATGTGCCCTTCATTCAGGCACGTTTTATCTAATAAAATATTTGACGACCATCATAATCTGTACTGTTTTATTTCCAGATAATCTCCACCAGATATTTTCACCTTTTTCTGTTAGTACAGGTTTCTTATTACGTTTGACATGTCCGAAATATAACATGTATATGAACATGTTGTAATATAATTAGTATTTAATTAACACTTACTTGAAATTAATAAGTTTCAAGAATCTGTGTAGAACTGCCCAGTTCATTTTTGGTATGGACTCATCTACAGTTACTGTTGCAATGATATTAAGTGTAGGACGTTCGATTTAAAAAAGGAACTATGCACTGCCGTACAGTGTTTTTGACAGATTCTTGAAATTCAAAGTTTCAAATGCCTGATCACTTGTTCCTTAGGTCTTAAGCCGTCTGATCACTCATTTTCATGTTGTACACAAAAGTACGAATTCTATATAATAACACAATAAAGTATAATAAACCAAAGTAAAAATGTAAGAGACTAACTTAGGTTATGGCTTGAAACATAAAATGACGTTTTGGCGAACTTATTTTCTCATGTTAAACTGGCCTACGCAAGAACCAATGAGATACTTTAAAAATATACACCATTTTGGCGCGATATTTGAATCACTGCTTCTTATTCTGAGACAAGGTTATAGTAAACCATAGAAAGGTTGTTTAGTGCATAAAATCTGTGACAGCGAGCATGGCTAGCCGCCATGACAGTTGAGATCAAAATTCGATTAGACGAGTCTGTATTATAACTAATGAAATTATTACATTCATATTAAATATATACAATCCGTATTTCTGCTTAGGATAGATGTTAACTAATTTCCTCTAACAACAGTGAGAGAGTTGATTGACGCAAATAAAAGGTTTTTATATTTTAAATTTATATCTCGGTATAAATGTCAATAATCCTCTTTTTCTGGGGCAGATCTTGATAATTCCTTACATTTTTCTGTTGTGTGAAAGTAAATATTGTTGACAAGTTGTTAGGTTGCAAACTGCGTCTATTATTATCATAAAGAAAACAAGATCCTTTAACGTGAGTAGAACAAAATATGTAACTAAAAACCGATGGTTACCATTGATCTCTTTTCATGGCAATAATTCTTTATTACTCAAGGGAAATCTAACAGTATTAAATAGATGGGTACAAAGAGTAATTTATTACTGCAAATACCGAATAAATTTGTGCTTATCTGTAAAGCAAAATATTTGTACCTATTTTCCTTCTGTTAATAACTGAGCATGCAGCAGGGCATTTATAAATTAAACCAACAGATCACGTCAGGGACTGTTACTTCTGTCTCGTAGAAATTGAAGGGTTTTCAAAAAGAAATAAACACAAAGTAATGTATCACATTTCATCTGTAAGCAACCCGTTGAAAAGAACTGATTGTGAGCTGTCAACTTCAATGCATGAAAATTCTTCTGCAAATTCTACGAACGAGAAAGATAAGATTTCAAGTGATCTGATTGTGTGCAATTAAGTGTTTCTGTATTCTTTTAAACATTCAAGTATTTGTCATGTCAAGATTTTTGTTCTTTTTATAACTTCTGTATAACACATTTTCTTAATGCTTTTGTATTATGCTTATCTACCAGCGGAGTATGATTATAACTCTAAAACTTGACGTGGTCGAAAGAATTTATTTTTAGTTATGCCTTCAGTTAAAGATTGTAAGTAGGGGACACTAGGGAGGTTTGATACAGTTAAAACCTTAATAGGAATATTAGAATAAGTATTAATTTTGTATATTTTTTTTGTGGTGCCTTTGACAACCAACTGATTTGTAATTAATCGTAGAGAACTAAAATCTACCTATTTCAAGTATGATGGTAGATTATTATTATTTTAAAAAAAATTGTAAAGTGTATCAACCCTCCCATAGTAAGGGAGCTTTGATACAAAAGATAAAAAACAACGAAATACTCTTAAAATATTATTATTATCGCTTAAATACAAAATCTTTGGATAGTAGTAACTAATTCACATCGTCAAATTTATGAAAATTGACAGGATCGAAAATGCTAATTTTCTTGGGGACCTGCCAGTTCTACTGACAAAACTTGGCAGTGGCAATTTCATAACATCTTCTCCGGGCACTAAAGATTGATCTTCCACATCTGGATATACAAAATGATATCCAGGTTTCTTCCGTCGCATAAAATTGACTTTATATTCTCTATCATCTATTTTTTCTAAAACCTTACCAACGTAGTACCTTATAGTCTTTTTTGTTGAAAATCGTACTAACACGTAATCATTTACATTGACCAATCCTGTAACAAAACTTTCTTCTTCTTTTACATTTTCTATTTGACTTCAATATCTGTTATTTCATCGGACGATGATGCTGGTTCAAACCCGGAATTATTATCGGATTCGGATTTCTCCTCAATGGCTTTTGGTTTATTTTTCTTCGTAATTTTGTTATTGATTTCGCTACTTGATTTTTCGTTGGTAAGGTTTCTCTTAAATTTGTTCTTATTCCTCTGTTCCCTTTGTCATGTTCATTTTTTATTTCTTCCATGTTCGGTGTATCCGTTAAAACTTTTGACTTTACGGGTTTCCTTCCATGTCTTTGTTGTTTCCTTGGTGGGACTTGGGGATGAGGTTTTATTTCTTCGGGACTCTTGTAGGGGCAGGATGTTCCAGGAATAGCCTCACGAGTGCATTCTCTATGTGCACGAGGTACTGCCTGGGCCCCAGCTTTACATTCTGGTTGATGAGGATCAGGTCGGTCGGTAACTTTTGCAGTAAGAAAGTTAGTAAAAAGGTGTGAATTGAAAGGGTAAATACCCGTTTTAGAAAATCCCTTTGCAATATTCAGCGGAGTAAAAGCCCGTTGCTATGCTACACCAACAAGCTTTGCAATAGCTTTTAATGATATAGTTTCACCAGGATTTTGTATCATAAAGTCATCGCACGATTGATTAAAATATGTTTTGAATGGTTCATATACTGCAACATCTAATGTTTGTAATCTATGACTTGTATGCGGCGGTATTGTTAATAAAACTATGCCATTCTGCTTGCAAATATCTAGACCATTAGGGGATATATGGCTATTATGATTGTCCAAAATTAGTAGGGCTTTTTTGTCTTTGCTACATTTAACGAATTTTATGAAGTGAGACAAATATAATTCAAAATTGTCGTTTGTCATCCAACCGCTAGGATGGGGCACAGCTTTAGATCCTGCTGGTGCCCCAGTTATCATGTAGTCTTGTTCACGAACACGTGGGAATACAAAAAAGGGGGCAATCGAATTACCTATAGCACTTATGGTACATAAAACTGTGACTGTCTGCCCTCGTTCACCTGACGTGACCTTACATACTTGTTTTTGCCCTTTCTTTGAAATTATTTTACTGGGTTTGTGAACAGTCTGGACTCCGGTTTTATCACAATTATATATTGAATCTGGTTCAAACTGTTCTCGACGCAACACCTCTCCAAGTAAATTATAAAACTCTCCTACGGTATGTTGGTTAAAAGCCGTTCCACGAGAAAGACTTGTTGGTTCTGGTGTCCAAAGTGACAAATCCTTGTTTCGGTCCATGAAGCCTCGAGGCCACTCATAAGCAGCTATTTCTTTTTTTGACCAGTTTTGGGGAAATTTCTTTTTATTGTTCACAGCATACAGATATGCAAATTTTCTCGTTTCTTTTGATGTGTATCCATAATTCATTCTAGCAGCGGTTAGTAAATATTCGGCTAACCTCTTCTCTTCTTCAGTATTAAAAATTTGCGAACTCGCAAAATTTGGAACGAACCGGTGTCCTGTTTGTCTTTTTCTTCCACTTAAAAGGCAATCTGAAATTATAAAAAAGGGTTCATGTTCTCACATTTTTCTATACCACAATTGTGGGAGGCTTGATACATGTATCAAGTCTCCCTAAGATGAAATGTGTCAGTCCTCCCATACTTGACGAATTTATAAAACATGTGATATTCAGAAACATAACCCAATTGCCGAGAATGACTTCAGTATAAAATTATAGCTAAAGCACTACACTATGCAAAATAAATTCCAAAAACAGGATAATATAAACCAATTTTAACTAAAACTTACCTTCCGAAAACTCACAAATTTTACAAGAAAAACAAATTTTCCACTGATAAATTTCAAATGCCGCTTTGATTGCTGACTAGTAAACATGAAAGGTGATGTATACACAGAGACATTCCATTATTGCCAACTCTGACGAGCTGCAAGCAATTCAAGCGGCAAATTTAAAAATGTATCAAGCCTCCCATAGTATCAAACCTCCCTAGTCTCCCCTACTCAAGACCCATTTTTACAAAAAAAAAATAAATAAAAATAACACAATAACCACTAGCCGACAGGTGCGCGTGTAACAATTTAAGACCCATTTGATCAGCACATCACAAACACAAAAATACCTATATCCGGATCTTTGGTTTTAAGTATTTTGTTATTCCTAATATAATGCCATCCAGAAAGAAGCAAACTATAATTCTACTTGGCTATGGATGCATGTTTCTTATGCTCTATTCCATAACTAATTATGTTGAGTTACCTTTAAGTTATTTTACGTTTAAGTTAAGGAAAACCGATTACCTATTCTTTGGTTAAAGAAAATGCAAGGAAATCTAATTCCATCTTATGGTTATTACAAAATTGCACGTGCCAGACACATAAAAAGTAACCGAATTTCACACATTCGAGTAATGATGACATCATAATCATTTATCAACGGGTTCCAATTCCAGACTTCTTTTACTCCTCAAAAATCAAATATTCCGTTTCAATGAAATATTCACAGCCGTGACCGCAAAGTAGCAAGAGGGAAGCTGAATTATTCATCAGTGACATTAACGCTTTAAATAAATTATTCCCGACATTTGCGGTTTCACTCGTGCATTGGAATCTTGCCTGTATCGTCCGTTTTTAAATCTTTTATATATGTTTTGTACATTGTCTGAGGGAAGCATTTGTTAGAATAGGAGTCTTGTGTACGTGCTCTCTCCGTTTTATATGTAAATTTACATGTTAGACCTTGAATGACCCTCCACGGGCACTTCATTTTCAGATTTTGTAATGTAACGAGCAATCAAAGAGTGTTATTTTTACATAAAGAAGGATTTAAAACCGTTCTCTCGAGCTAATTTTAATTTACAACATTTATTTTCCTTGTTTGGTTGGTAATTTTAAGAGAAATTTTTAACAGACTTTAGAAAGTTATATTTATTTCTTTATTAATTTTTATGGAAATACCTTTAATTGAGACTGAAATTTCAGAGAAAACAAAAGCACTTAAACTAATATGTAAAAGAGTTAAATACGAGGATGGTTTGAAATATTTCCAAACCCAACGTGTATTCAAAAATATTTTTTTTTTATTATTGAGTATAATTTATATTCTTACTAATATAAAGTAAATTAATGTTAAAACTACAAAAAATAAAGTTATTTGTATATATCAGATTTGATTGAAAGCTTCATGCTGAATCCCTTTTGCAATATTTATGTATTCTTTTTAATACTTTACATACATTATTTGTAATCTTGCATCGTATATATTTTGAACGTTGTTCTTCTACCATATTAATGCATAAGCCAGAAATTTAATATTCCGTGTTTTTATGTTATACAGTGTTCCGAACACAAATTCTTTTACACTGTGTGTGATATTTATATATATTTTGAGTTTTTTGAAGTGTAAACTTCTTTAGGCGCGTTGCGCTGATTGTAGGCAGTGAACAAAACTGGCCTGTAACGCTCGGATATGTAACGCTCTTCGGGTAAAGTCGGCTAAGGGAACAAGATAAATAAATATATCATATAGAGGTATTTAATTTCACTTAAATTGAAATTTAAATGAATAAATAAATTCATGTCCCAGAGCAGAAGTGAACCGGAGCCGCCTGGGTGAGAGACCAGCACTTAACCACTAGACCAAGGGCGGGAGTCGAAAGCCAGTATTCATATTGTCTATTTATATATATACATGCGTCCGAAAACTCTCCTTAATAATGCTTGCGGCCGAGGCAAGACAATCTTGAGTATGTTAAAGTTCTCGCGGACAAGATATACACACAATTTTTTGGGCAACCGTTAAATTTTTCAATCGATTTAATTTAAATTGAGACACAATTCAATTTAATTTAGTTCTAGAGGTGCTAAATTAAAGTGGTTTACTTGCTTTACATGCGTTACCATGGAAATGATAAGAATATAATAAACTACAAATACTTGATAGTTGTCAAAATAAGTCGTAGAATGTGTGATTAAACATGTGTCAAAATGTGTATTTACTTTAACGGCCGCTGCCATAGCAACGGCCGCGAAATTGTATTTTGCGAACTGTGTTGCGTTCGCGAATTGGTAACTTCGCGGACGATTATTTAAATGTAATATACAACGAAAAAAAAAGTTGTATTTCGTATTATTAACCTCGCCTTGATGAAGTTTACACTTCTGCTGTGTGGTTTTAGGCACACCCATTTTCTTGTTTTACTTTGCCGAATGATTCTATTGTTATGAATCAAGAGCACCCATCTCAATTTCTGATTTACTGCACTTTTATAAATAAACAAATTTAATGTATTTACTTAAATATCTGATATGCTTTGCTTTTCCTGTAATCTCTCTTCATATATTTTTGTTTTATACATACATGTATTGATATGCTTTGGTATTCTTCCAATAAATCTAATTTACAATATTTTTTTAATTAAGACTTCCGATTGTAACGTTAGTTTAAAAATATCGTTTATTTCTATCGAAAATTAAAGGTTATTCTATCATTTGACAGATACCCACAAGTACCCACAATATAGCCGACTTTATTTCTATTGATTTCCTATCTATAGCCAACACTCTCATTATAAAGACAATCTATGTAAATTCACCGAACATATCTCAACCAAGTTTTTCACCAGAAATTGATGTTTTTTAAAAAGTTTTATTGTGTTCTTCTTGTTGGTGCTAAAGTGATCGTTATATTTTTTACAATTCACTGGGCCATGAAAAGAATCAGATAAGATGATATTGCTAAAATCTGACGACTGATATTTTGAAGAGCGTTACTGTAAATCGCATTAAAATGTTCGTGTATTCAGTCAATTTAAATAAAATATATTTTCAGTAAAATACAAGAATTTGTGTGAGGTGGGTTTTATCTCTCCTGAAACAATGCAGAAACATGTGTCGATGATGGCATAATATTCTCATTTTGCTAATTAACAAAGAGATAGTTATGTACTTGAAACATAGAAAACAAAGCTACTAATGATACTATTTAAATGAAAAACACAGTTGATCGCTTGAGTTCGATTTTAAGTATTTCCCATCGTGAATAACTAAATCCTCGCTTTGCATTAGAATATCAGGTGATCATTATTGAAATCAGTTGCACTAATTACTCTTCGGTCTTGTCTTTGTAAACATCTACCTTCGCTCTACTAATTTGCATTAAATTAATGACAGGGAGAATGTAAATGTTTGATAAATAAAGTTAAAGGTTTCCTTCATTTGTTGAAATGTGAATGTTGTAGAAACCTTTTTTAACATATACTTTACATTAGAATTTATGCAAAAATACATTTTTGGACCTGAATAAATTAATACGAAACGATTTTTAAATGTATGGCTGGTGCTTTTTGCATTTTATTGCAATAATTTATGTACATATTGTAGCAGTGTGATGGTGTCTGTACTAAATATTGCCCCACGTTCGGGTGCCAAATGTTAAGATTGAAGGGGGGAGAGTGTTGGAAAGCAGGCAACGCTGCATATTACAAGGCCATCTTCTGCATGGGATAGATAGCTAGTATAGAGCTGTAAACAGAAATTAAAATTTGTCGACTATGGTGTATAAAACAGCCGTGAGATCTGTACTCACATATACGGTGGAAACTCGAGCGGGTACAACATAAGCGAAGCGCATGATGAGACAGGAGAGATGAAGACATTGATGGATTTTAAGGGACTAAGGTTGAGAGACCAGATAAGAAGCAATGATATAAAAGCGGATTTCAAAATTCAAGGTGTGGTGCAGTTATGAATTGAGACAAAGGTGATATGCGATGGAGTCAGACTTGGCACGACTAGGCGACTGGTTTTTACAAAACAACTTAGAACTTAATAAGCCAAAAGACTAACTTGGTGGATTTTGGTAATGGTGTGACCGATTGCGTGTTGCGATATCGTGATCAGTCCATTACAGCGATGGAAGGAACGCCCGTTTTGGAGCCCCGAGGTTGCCTGGGAGTTGTTTTGCGCTGAGAGTTATTGCAGTGAATATGGGTTCTACAGCTGTTCTAAATGCGTATTATGCGAGCGTGCAGTAGAGATTGCAATACGGAGTTATTTTCTGGGACTATGCGTTGGATGTTGAACTCAGTTCAGGATTTAGCAGTGGCGGCTGTCTTGTTGAATCAACTGAAGTACTGATTCATCTCAAATCTCTGTTCAGTTAGTGAAAATTTTATTTCGTGTTTCTTAAATTTTTCGCTCTGAAAATAAGTTAGAACTAATTTCTTTCGCATAAGAAAAATATTATTATTTATCTATATATTAATACGTGAAGACAAAACTTTGTATCCCTTTATAAGCAAATTGCGTGTACGGAGGAGATTGGGCAAGTTCATATGGCGAAGGAGTGCACAGGATAAAATGTATGTATAATATATGTTACAAATACATTAAATTAAATAAAATAGGACATCCATATATTTGACAGTTTTAAATGTCAATTGACATTTGAAATTTCAAAAATTTAATTTTTTCCTTTTTGTAAAGAAACAGCTACTATGCAGAAGAAATGTCTGCCAAAACGTCGGTTTTTTAATGTCCAAACGGTGGAAATAGCATAAAACATATTAAATTATGATATTTATGTATCTGCATACTTCTATAAAAGTAGTTGGACCTGTGGGTATCTATATGTCGCAGGCTAATAGTGAGTTTCGGCAAATAGCTTTTGCCTAGGCAAATGATATCTGCCTCGACAAATAGCTCCATATCATTTATTACTGAAAGCTATTTTACCAGGCATATAGTATTTGCCAACAACATTTTTTAGGCAAATGGGTTTTTAATTTTTATTTGAGGTTATGTTTATCCGTGTTCTTCATTAAGCAGTTTTCTACCTATAACATGTAAGTTAATATTAACACCATGGTAGATAAAGATAAATTTTATTTAAGAAATTAGTGCGATTTAAAAAAGTTTTCGTTCAAAACAAGTTCAGAATAATACTCAGGCCCTCTCAGAAAAAGAAAAATATTATGGCAAAATATATGACCTCCTGGAGATATCCGGCGTATCAAAAGTTACTCGGAAAGCAAAAATCTGTTAACGACGGCCTTATTTATGTTATACCAATTGAAGAATTTTTTGATAAAATTGACAAACAATACAAAGCGACAGGACACGGGGGAAGGGACAAAATGCTTCATAATTTGAAAAAGAAATGTAACATTCCAAGACTGGCAGTTGAAGTATACGCAGAATTGTGTAAGACTTGTAACTTGAAAAAAAGACAGAAGCATGCTGGTTTGGTTGTAAAACATCAAGAGATTTTAATCAAAGAGAACAAGTTGACTTAATTGACTTTCAATCCTGCTCAGATGGTAAATATAAATGGCTATTAAACTACCAAGAACATTCCACAAAATTTTTATATTTGAGAACATTACAAACAAAAAGGGTTGCGGAAGTAGCCAACGAATTACTGAAAATTTTTCTCGAGCACGGTGTACCAATGATCCTGTTGAGTGATAATGGACGAGAGTTTACAGCTGAAATAATAAAAGAATTGGTTTTGTTATGGCCAAAATGCAGAATCGTACATGGTCGTCCCAGGCACCCTCAAAGCCAAGGGTCCGTTGAAAGGGTAAACCAAGTTGTTGTTAATAGGGATAAAAATACAATTTCCCTGGTGTACTTGTGTTTATTTTATTGTTTATTTCGTTTTAAGAGAATAAGTCTATTCGCTTACGAGATTTGTCTTATTGTTAATCTTTTTGCTTAAAAACCCATCTGGTAGATACCATTTGCCTAGGAAAATAGCTTTTGAGCAGAAATAAATGATATGGAGCTACTTGCCAAGGCAGATATCATTTGTCTAGGCAAAAGCTATTTGCCAAAAATGACTATTAGCCTGCGACATATATATCAATATGTGAAGAAAAAACTGTGTACCCCCTTTTATGCATAGCAAGCGCACGGAGGAGTGCGAGATTTGACATAGTTACAGTTCATATGGAGAAGGAGTGCAGAAAGAATGTATAATATGTGTTACAATAGATTAAATTAAATAAAATAAAACCATCATTGTTGAAGGTCGAATTTTGACCACTGGGCTACCACTAGTACTAATAATATTACAATAAAAACCTATATTAATATGTTCATATACATTAATTTTTCTAAGAGGGAAAGAGGGTGATGGATTTTTCCGACATTGCTTCACCTGTTGAATGTTGAATGTTTCTGGGCTCATTAGATAGAGAATTTTACAAGGAATTGAAGGCTATGTAGCATGAATTTACGTGGTTGTCAAAGAAAATAACAGGGGGTGCTGTTCTCAATGTACGTATATTTCTTGTTTATTCTTCAAAATTTCAAATGGAACGGTATATATAATGTCGTAATATTGAAGCACATAAAAAACTGAAGAGAATGTTGGAAACCGGAAGTTCCTACCTTTTTTGTTGACGAAGATATAGTCATACGAAGACAATCCAGAAAAATAAAATTCTTTAAATATAAATTTATTTATCTATTGGGAGTAATAATTTAATTTTAATTTTAATAGGGTCTCTAGACAGTGTATAGTACGTTTTCACTTGAAATTTAATCACACTCTTCGCTAAAAGTATTTATTTCAATCTTTTTATTGATTTTTTAATTCATTGCATATGTTACGTTAGATTTTCCTTTTAAATGTTTTTAAATACTCTAGCTATTATTTTTTAAATATCATTTCTTATCCTTTCCAACATTGAAATAAAATAATAATAGTGAACAGTGTAGTTTGCTTTTTTTTTTTAAATTTTCATCATACAACATGGCATGCACAGTGATACTAAATTACATTATGATGAGATTTCCAAGGTAGGCCATGAAAATCGAAATGCAAAGATATTAGTGCCACTCGTAGTTAAACTTTTTGTACTTATTTAGCAAATTAAGCCTTTTTGGACACCTGCACATAATTATTAAGTTTGTAAAATGTTGTATTCTAACGTTGAAGCTTATGACATGATCAGAATGTATTTTCGATGCTTTGAAAATGCATTCTTGCTTCGGGGAAATATTCCCTAAATTATCCCGAAAGAAGATATTATTGAGTTTTTATTCACCTTGCCAGATGTTCTTGATGTTTATTTATGGGGCAGAATAAAAGCCATACATAGTTTATCACAAAAAGCCGAGTACAATTGCTGCCTCTGAAATGGAAGTAACTCTGCTCTCTACTAATCGACAAGTAAACGTGTATTGAAAATGAAGGTGAACACTTTGAACATTTGTTAAGTTAAAGTCTTTTCTTGTTTTTTTTTTGTACTTTCTGATTTAAATATATTTTCTTTTCCTTTATATTACTTGGTCAATATATTTTCTTATTTATGTTTAGGTATATAATAGGTTCATTTATTTACTTTCATTTCAGGCGGGGATGATTTAGATATCATTTTGAGTACCCTTTCGTTACTAATGAGTAAATGATTTGATTATAACTAATGCATTATATTATATTGTTTTTTTTCCTCGTTATTGTCTACTTAGTTCATGAGTTATGGAAATTATTTTTGCTGTTTTCCTATAATTAGATCTACTTATATCAGTTGGGTGATAAAGATATATTATTATTATTATTATTATTATTATTATCATTATTATTATTTTATTTCAATGTCTAAAAAGGCAAAATAGATAGACAATTTGAAAACATTTAAGAAGAGAATCTAATGTAACATATGCAAGAATTAAAAAATCGATGAGAAGATGGAAATAAATACATTTATGGAAGACTATGATGAAAATTCAAGTGAAAGCGAACTATACACTGTCTGGCGACACTTAAAATTAAAATAAAGTTATTACTCACAATAAATAAATAAATTTATATTAAAAATTGTTTACTTTTTTTGGATTGTCTTCGTATGACTATATCTTCGTCAAGAAAAAAGGTAGCAACTTCCGGTTTTCATCATTCTCTTCAGTTTTTTATGTGCTTCAACATTATGATATTAAAAATATACCGTTCCATTTGAAATTTTAAAGAAAAAACAAGAAATATAAATACATTGAGAACAGCGCCCCCTGTTATTTTCTTTGACAACCACGTTATTTCGTGCTACATGTCCTTCAATTCCTTGTAAAATTCTCTATCTAATGACCCCAGAGACATCAAAATCCGTTGGGGCAAACCAAAGTTATACCTACTTTTGTACGCAGACATACCCCCCTCCACTCTCCCCTTCGTATGGGAGTTAGATCAAAAAGTTTCAAATGAAAGTTGTATAAAAACGTCTAAAAATTTTGCTAGTAAATTTTTTTATCTATCTTAATCTAGAATTTAATGAAAGATTATCGAATTTTTAATTCATCTTGAGAATTGCGCCCCTTTGCGATCATTTTGGAAACTTAAAAATATTTTTGTTGTAATTCACGTCATCTATTTTACTACCAAGATTTTTTCCGCGAGGTTGCACGATAAACGGTTGCTGAGATATGGCCGGTAGCCGAGCTTAAACAGACACCCAGTATATTGTATTGTTATTTTATTATTATTTACATTGTGCACATTTCCGTCAAACTTCCCAGAAATAAACTAAACTAACCTATAGCACTATTTTTTATCAGCAAGGATATATTCTGTTTATTTTATATAATTAAGGGACAACGGAACTAAGTAAATGTCATATATGACGAAGACAAATAGCAGTTCAGTAAAATATGTACATTGTGCTACTGATTTACTTTAGGAACATTATTATTCAGACATTCTATGTATAATTCGCATATATGCATATTGTAAACTATAACCAGCGGCCGTAGTTTTGCAATCTGAACTTCCTTGTTTATTGTTAATGCCTCAAATTGATTTACATATGGAAATTACTCACCGAATAACTGCACTCAACAGAACAACTAACAACTATGGTGCGGATATTGCTTTGATATTTATCACTAAAGCTCTTTAATATGCTGGGAATGCTGTTGTGTTATTATATTGTCTAAGTAAGATAAGATGCAGCTGAAAGGCGATTAATTATAGAGGAATACTTTATTACTATTTACGAACTAGGTATGAACGCAAATTAGATATGGAAACTATTGAATGTAATACTATTGTCTTTCCAGGTAAGCTCAGACGGTAGAAATTATAATTAATAATTAATAAGTAGAAAACACAAATTTTAGTTTCAAAAATATTTAATGTAGACACTACATTTATTTCACCACACTGTGGCTTCATCAGGTGATGAAAATATACAAATTCAATTTCTGTTACAATGTCACTTATAAATACAGAAAATAGATGACACAATTATTGTTGTTAGGTAGGGGTATTCAATTACAGTTTTAAATTTAGTAGGGGGGAGCTATTTAGGTCCAACTGATCGTTTAATATTATACCTAATTTACTAAATTTATTTATTTCTAGACTTTCCAGTAAGTTAAGTTTTTTACTTTTTTCTTGAATATGTAAAATTTCAAATTGTTTGTTAAATTTATGATTCTATTCCAGGTAGTGGTTAGCAAAGGTCGAATCTGTTTTCTTATCGTTATAGCTTCTTTCATGTTCTTTTATCCCGGCTTCAAAAGTCCTCCCTGTCTGTCTGAAGTAACCTTTATCACAATCTTCACATGTTAACTTATAAACTCCTGAGTTCAATTTTTTGTTTGTTTTAACTTTCTTATTGTTAAGAGTTCTTTGTATTGAGTTATTCGTTTTGAAAGAGATTGATTCATTATTCGCTTTCTTAATAATAGTCCCTACTTTATTTGAAATGTTTCCCAATATGTTCTCCTTGGCTTATTATGTAATATAAGATATAATAATTGCTTTTTGTACATATCTTCGTCATATGTAACATTATTTGTCAATAACCATTGCTTCATATATGCTTTATTCCAATTATCATGTAGAATGATTGAAAAAATTGACAATGTGTTGCTAGTTGTTGGTTTTTTCAAGTTTGGTATTACCTGATTTTCAAACCAGGAAATAAATTTATATCGATTTATTTCTCCGTGATAATCACTATCTTTTGTTTGTGGAAGAAAATAATAAAGCCCCTAGAATGAAGCCATTTTTGTTACATGCCTGGAGATTAATATAGCGAGTTCCATCTTCTTCTAGTAATTTCTTGCCACGATCTGCATATGCTACCATTTTCAAATTATACAGGGTTAGTTAAAAGTATGGAGACGGCGATTTATTGTCGTTAATATTCATTTTAGAGAATTATGTTCAATATAAAAGTTTGTTAGGATATTTTGATCTACATTTGAGAATATTTGATTTTTTTTTCTTCAATTGTTTTTTAGTTACGCCTGTCCGCGCAGTTTTTTTAAATGGGAACTAGTGAATTTTACTCTACCATTCGATAGAGAATTTTTTTCTCTTTACAATAATATTTTTGTTTTTTTTAAATTCATTTTAATAACTTTTACAAGAAAAATTAAACAAATTAATAACAAAGTAAATTAAAGTAAGTGTTCAAATTGTCGTCCATTAGTAATTTGACAATGACCCAATCGATTTACAAAACCCCGAACAGAGTTCTGTAAAAAATCTCGGGGAATTTCTTGTATCGTTCTGGTAATTCGGATTTGTAAATCTTCGACGTTATCGGGCTTATCTTCGTAAACTTTGTTTATTACGTATCCCCAAAGAAAAAAATCTAAAGGACTTAAATCTGGCGAACGGGCTGGCCATTCAATGGTTCCTCGTCTTCCAATCCATCTGTGGGGAAAAACGTTGTCCAGATATTGACGAACATTTACACCATAATGTGGTGGGGTGCCATCTTGCTGGAACCAGATACTGTCATTGGGCAGGTGTTCATTGTTTTCATGTGGATAGAGCGTAGCACAAGCAGGTATTATTTCATTTTGCAATAACTGCAAATACAGACCCGAAGTTAAATTGCCATTGATGAAAAAGGGACCGATAATATGACCGCCAAGAATGCCAACCCAAACATTAAACTTTTGGGGGTACTGCGTATAGTGCTCCAAAAACCAAAAGGGATTTTCCGATGACCAGTATCTGCAGTTATGTCTGTTTACTTCACCGGTAAGGCAAAAAGTAGCTTCGTCAGAGAAAAGAATATTGTTGACAAAATTTTCATTATTATTGCAAATATTTAACATTTCTTCAGAAAATTGTAATCTCCTATCAAAATCATCTTCCGTTAACTCGTGTACAAGGTGTACCTTATAAGGTTTATACTTTTCACTTTTTAAAAATGACACGATCGATGACATATTGAAATTGTCCGCTAATTGATTGGTTCATAAATGAGGATCTTCAGATACGGCCAATAAAATATCCAGTTTGTTATCATCGCTTTTTGCTGTTCTAGGTCTACCACTCCTTGGCAAATCTTTAACGCTACCAGTTTGTTCAAAGCGTCTTAAAGTTTTACCAACAACGGATTTAGAAATTGGATTTCTATTTGGATGCGTATCATTAAA
Source organism: Amphimallon solstitiale (assembly GCA_963170755.1). Classification (NCBI taxonomy): domain Eukaryota; kingdom Metazoa; phylum Arthropoda; class Insecta; order Coleoptera; family Scarabaeidae; genus Amphimallon; species Amphimallon solstitiale. The sequence continues at coordinate 84,055,009 of OY720681.1, read as the reverse complement.
TAAATTACAAACGTCTTGTAAACTTCTGCGTCTATCTCCATAACCCATCATCATAGGTATTTCAATTCGTTCATGTTCACTTAAACTCGCCATTGTTAATATTAACAGCAACAAATTGCACAAATGAATTATTTCTGTCAAAGATTTGACGTACACAATAACCACTGATAAAATTATGCCGCTCAAGTTTGTTTATCGCATCGCTTCTGTCTATCTGCGATGTACCGAACATCTGTGAAACACTTGAACCGGACTTTTCTTATAAAAAAGTTATTAAAATGAATTTTAAAAAAACAAAAATATTATTGTAAAGAGAAAAAAATTCAACTCCGCCTGGGGCAGCTGTGGGGTGGATTGAGTAGCTCCACAGTTGTCACTGCCGGTCCCAAGCCCGGGTAAAGGAGGAGGGTTGTAGCGGTAGGCCAGCTCCCTGCCCTACGGAAAAAAAACATACCTGCTAAAAAACCTAATCAATTGCCTCGGAATAGGACGGATAACACAGAAGGACGAACCAAGCTAAGAAAACGGACAACGATATGCGGTACATGGAATATACAGGGCCTCTCCAATAAAATAAACGACGTTGCCAACGAATTGAAAAATCTCCAAGTAGACATCGCGGTTTTAACAGAGACGAAAAAGAAAGGAAAAGGATCGGAAAGTTGGGGGAGCTACGACCACTTCTACAGCGGAGTACCCAAGGAAAGCAGAGCTAAGCAAGGAGTATCCATAATAATCCACAGGAAAATGAGAAAGTACATCTCCACATGGGAACCGATTAATGAAAGGATGATAAAGATGAATCTAAAAATATTAGGATATAATGTGACTATACTGGGAATATATGCCATTAATGATGACGAACTAGTCTACAATAAAGACTCATTTTATGAAAAACTAAATGAGGAAATAGGAAAAATAGGAACATCAAGAGAAATAATACTTCTAGGAGACCTGAACGGCAGAACAGGAAGAAAGCAAAAGGACCTGGTTGTGGGAAAGTATGGAGAAGAAGTCGTCAACGATAATGGAAGACGGTTAATAGAAATATGTGAACAAAACCAGTTGACCATTCTTAATGGTCATTTTCAACACCGCGAGATCCATAAATACACATGGACACAGCCAACAAGGAATCTAAAAAGCGTTATTGACTACATAATAATTAAACAAAAATCCAGACTGAAGTTCCTAGATGTAAGAGTTCAGAGAGGTGCCTCATGTGGAAGTGACCACTACCTTCTAAAAGGAAAAATAGTGTCACCAATAAGAACAAAAGAAGAACCTGACAATTCCAAAAAAAAAGGTGAAATAACAAACGAAGAAACTCCAAAAAGATTTAAAGTCAACAGCCTCGAACACGAAAGTACAAAAATACTATACAACTCTAGACTTGACAGCAAAATTCAGAATGCAGAATTCACAAACATAGAAGAAGAATACGAATACATAAAGAGGGGCATACACTCAGCGGCAGAGGAAGCATTGGGTTACGAAGAAAAACGAGGAAAACAGAAAAAACCATACTGGTGGGACGAAGAAATTGAATACGAAATAGAAGAAAAAAGGAAAAGGTACCACGTATATTTAAGTTCGAAAGCTATGGAAGACAAGGAAAAATACAAAGAATCACAAAAGAGAGTACGGAAGAAAATATGTGAAAAGAAGAATAATCAATGGGAAAGGACGTGTTCAAGACTCAATACATACATTGGAGGAAGGAAGAGTACAGAAAGTTGGAGGCTCCTCAAAAGTATGAGAGGAGGACGAACGAAGGACATAATCTCACCTATAACACCTGAAAAATGGAACAAGTACTTTGAAGAGATGTTGACAGAAGACAGACCTCAATTTAAAGACATCCAAAACGAAAACCAGGGCATATTTATACAAGGATCCCCAATTAGAATAACTGTGGCGGAGGTTAAAGAAGTCTGTAAAAACTTAAAAAACGGAAGAGCCCCAGGACCAGGTAATATTACTAATGAACTGTTAAAATACGGCACCGATAAGCTATACGGGCTATTAAGAAATTTATTCCAAAGATGTCTTAACAGGCACGAGGTACCCATGGAATGGAAGATATCATACCTATCGACGATATTCAAAAAAGGCGACAAGAGTAACTGCGACAATTATCGAGGAATAGCCGTTACAAGCGCTATAAGTAGAGTTTATGGGAAAATCTTAAAGAACAGGATAGAGAAAGAATATGCCGATATGGAGGCAGAAGAACAAGCAGGCTTCAGAGCAGGAAAATCCACAGTCGACCACCTGTTTACGCTAACTCAAATTTTAGAAAAGAAAGCAGCACGAAATCAAGAGGTACATCTGCTGTACGTAGATCTGAAAAAGGCCTACGACAGTGTGCCTTTAGTAAAACTATGGGAGGCTCTTCAACATAGCAACATAAACATGGAAATAATAAAAGCTGTGAGGTCTTTATACGCGGGCTCCACATCCAGAGTCAAAACCAACGAAGGATTAACATCTGGATTCACAATAACCAAGGGTCTTAAACAGGGTTGCTGTATATCTCCGACACTATTCAAAATATACTTGGAATATGCACTAAAGACATGGAAACGGAAATGCAATAGTATGGGAATGCCGGTGGATGCCGACACGACAGTATATACCCTCTCTTTCGCGGATGACCAAGTAGTTATTGCACAAGATATAGATGACATGGAATATATGAGCCGAAAGCTCATCGAGGAATACGGAAAATGGGGCCTGGACGTCAACATTACAAAAACGGAGTATATGTGCATAGGAGGACAGCAAGAAGACCTACATCTAGCAACGGGACAGATCATCAAACATTGCAATATATACAAATACCTCGGAATGAAAATAGCTAAGGATGGGACACTAGATGAGGCAATATCGGACAGAAACGTACAGGGAAGAAGAGCTACTTCCATGCTGAACAGTATTCTATGGGACAAGACCATTACAAAAGAAAATAAAAAAAGGATTTACAACTCCATCGTGAAAAGCATAATAACATATAGCTCGGAGGTGTGGCCGATAAAAGAAACAACAAAAAGAAAGATAAAAGCCACAGAAATGGACTTCTGGAGAAGAGCGGCAGGAAAGTCCAGAAGAGATAGAGTCCCAAATGAAACCATCAGACAAGAAATGGGAATACAACATGACATTATTGATGACATTATAACTAAACAGCTAACATGGTATGGGCACGTCCAAAGAATGCCAGAACACAGAATCCCAAAGAAAGTACTAAACTGGAACCCCCAAGGAAACCGAAAACGAGGAAGACCGCGCAGAAGCTGGAGAGACGGAGTGGATAAGGAAATTCGAGAGACGGATCTGGAGGAGGGCATGTGGATGAACAGAGGGGAATGGAGATTAGGAATCGGAAGACGTAAAACGTTGTAACCCGATATATATATATATATAGAAAAAAATTCTCTATCGAATGATAGAGTAAAATTTACTAGTTCCCATTTAAAAAAACTGCGCGGACAGGCGTAACTAAAAAACAATTGAAGAAAAAAAAATCAAATATTCTCAAATGTAGATCAAAATATCCTAACAAACTTTTATATTGAACATAATTCTCTAAAATGAATATTAACGACAATAAATCGCCGTCTCCATACTTTTAACTAACCCTGTATAATGTACTTCTGTTAAGTTAAACAATCCGATAATTACTAACACCTATAGTACATGTCAAACCCGCGGCCCCGCAAGGTTGGTACCAAATATTTAAAAAAAATCATTTCCATACAAGGTAAAAATAAGTGTTTGTCATTTAATTTATAAAAGATTTTTCCCAAGACATCATATTTTGTTATAAGGGTCATAAAGTGATAAATTTACATATGAAATTTATCACTTTATGACACTTATAACAAAATATGATGCCTTGAGAATATATTGATTATAAAATTACAATACTATTTTTGAATATCGCGGGTAAAATCGACAATAACGCACCTCTTGGGTGGGCCATGAACTATCGTCGTCGAACTTTGTCGAATGTGCACGAAAACTGCCGATATCTAACGTAACCCACTGCACCTTACTGTGTAGTTTAGTTGCAACGAATACAGCGTTCTAAAAGTGTGTACGCAACAATTTTCAAGACAACAGAAAGTGTAGTATTTTCTTTATACATGATTAAATGAGTACCAGTATGAGTAAGAAACAATTAAGTGAAAATGAATATCGCAATTTTCATGAAAAATGGGAATTACAATATTTTTGTATTCAAGCAAAAAATAAAATTTTATGTTTAATATGTAGAAACTCTGTTGCAGTTTGCAAAGAATACAATATTAAAAGGCACTACGATACAAATCATAAAGTAATCTACTACAAATATATTGCGAAACTTCGTGAAGATAAATTGTTAGAATTAAAGTTGACATTTAAAAAACAACAAAGTATATTTTTTAAACCTATAGAAGATAATACAGCTGCTGTAAAAACTAGTTATTTGTTATCACATTTAATTGCAAGAAAGTCGAAATCATTCAATGAAGGGGAATTTATTCACGAATGCATTATTAAAACAGCAGAAGTTTTGTGTCCAGAAAATTTAAAAAAATTCAAAAATATTAGCTTAACTCTTAACACTTATGGAAGTTTTGATTAAATATAATTTATCGTTAAAAAATTAGTTTGGCCTGCAATTGATGGTAATGCTTATTTACAAAATTTTCATTGTATCATTCATCAGCAAACATTGTGCTCCAAAGTTTAAATATCGATCATGCACTAAAAAAAGGTCACTAAAATCGTGCACATGGCCTTAATCATCGCCAATTTATAAAATTTCTAGAAGACGTAGGAAGAAAATACATCAATCTACCTTATTACATAGAAATTCGATGGTTTTCCATTTTTAATAAACTACAAGGTAAACAGCAAGTAGTTACTTTATTTTACAATTTTAACGTTTCTATACGGAAATTAATACTTTGGCAAAATCAAATTCAAAAAGGAATTTATCCCATTTTGAATGTTGCCAGTCATCACAAATCACAAGAATTGAAATTTTCAGAATATGCCAAACAAATTAAATTATTAGAAAATGAATTCGAAACAAGATTCTTGGATTTCAAGAAATGCGAAAATCAGTTTCACCTATTTACTTCTTTTCTATCAATTGATGTTGAGACTGTTGATGATAATTTACAACTGAAATTGATCGAAATTTAGTGTGATTCCATATTGAAACAAAAATATATGGAATTTCGAATATCAAATTTCTAAAATTATTTATCAGTGGACCGATAAACAAGGCTAAAATACATGTTTGGTAGCACATATTTATGCGAACAACTATTTTCAACTTTGAAAAATAATAAATCGGCGGAAAGATCGAGATTAACAAACCAGCAGGTGTAATCCATTTTAAAAATAGCTACAACTCAAAAAATTCATCCAAATTTTGATGATTTGGTTCATGATAAATATTGCCAAGTCAGTGTCATCAAAAAATGATATGATGTATTTATGCAGTTTTATTTAACTAATTTTAGTTTGAAAAGACAGTTTTTTAATACTTAAACATTATTTTGTACGTAATTACCATGTTAATAAAATATCTGTTTGGATTCAATTGCAGTTTTTTTTTGTTGGTAATGCGACCCACAGCTTGTGTGTAATACTTGATGTGGCCTTTGGTGGTAAACAATATAATATTAACAAAATAGTTATTATTATTCATATAAATTTTAAGTTGTGAGGTTGTCATGGATTACAATAAGTCCGTAATTGCTTACATGCATTAACTGACTCCCGTGTTTCGGTATACATTTAGTAAGTAATGATTATAAGCGATTTTTCTTGTTTTTGTATGTTATCTATTATTTCTAATAGTTTTAAGAGTGGCGTTTACCAACAAATAGAATCTTATGCAACTTATATTACTCGCGGGATGGGTAGACGCAAGGGGGTGTGAGTAGGTAGAGGTACACGATATTCGGTTCTGTCACAGCGCTTCGGTTTTATTTACAGATCCTTTCATAGATAAAGAAATACTATAGATAGGAATCATAATGTATAAAGAATGAGTACTTACGAAACTGTTGATGTTGTTGAAGTTTTATAATAAGCAAATTTTCGCTTGCCCATAACTGTTATATTATTATACACTCGAATATAGCTATATATGACATTTAAATGCGAGTGACAGTTTGTAATTAAACTGTCACTCGCATTTAAGTCTGCAATAGCCGACCAATTCCGATAGATTTTCGTCTTCGCTAGGACCGGTAGAGATACCGTAAAGTGGGGATAGACGACGCGATTAGCTTGTAAAAACCTGGTTTAATATGTGTGTGACAATGTTTACTGTTTAATGTTTTTTATCTTTAAAAATAATTACATAAATTTGATTTTTTCTTTATATTGCACATCAAATGTGCAGCTCGCGTGTAGAGGTCGTTTTTTTTCTTTTGTGTACCAGCCTTAGACACATAACTTTTTTAAGAAAATAAATTAGTACAAAAACGGACCTTGACATTATAAATTGATTCCTTTTGCAACACTAACCCAAGTTTGAGATTCTAAAATTACAAAATGAGTTTAAAAAACGCGAAACGGCGATGCCTTAATTTTCGATAGGTAAACGCCCCTCTTAATTAAATACATTAAATCATAGTGCAAGACCTTACTATAACGGTTAGTTATGCAGACGCGCGAGTTGAGACCTTTTGTCGGATTTGTATTTGGGTTGTATAAAATAATTGACAGTGAAGGGGGTTTAAATGCTAAGGGAAGCAGGATCTCTTATTGTGATCCCGTTTGGATATACAATCATTAGAATAATTATTAAATTCAGCTGTCCGAAATAGGGTGTTGTGGTGAAAACGAACAAGTATTTACGAGAGATGTCAACGATTACTAAACCAAACAAACAAGAATTAATTTTCATTTGATATTAACGGACGTTCATAGTCACAATATGATATCGGCCATTCAAATGAAACAGTTATACAAAGCACCTGTATCTCTTATGTGTTTTAAATATGGATAATAGTGTATATTAATGAATATATAATTAAACACAATTCAAATGTAAAGAATTTCAGATTTATATCCCTGTAAAAGGTTAATACTGTAAGCCGTTACTTTGTGATATAATGACCTAAATAAAACACATACTACTTTGTTATATATTAAGCTAAATGCAGAATACGACAAAAGGGGTACACCAATATGCATTAAGAGAGAGAACTCAATAGAACTCTCTCTTGGGTTCTTGCAAATCAGTTTGAAGACACTTCTAGAAGCGTATCTTACTCCAAGAAAATAATCAAACTTATATAACAGTTGGTGCGCTTGAATTTAGTTGTTAATTTCGCCGGCTTCATAATTTATCTGTGTGTGTTGTGTACCAAATTATTATAGTATTTTATGAAATATATTGCTGAAATAGAGTGTATTGTAAATAAAAATATGTTATTGCATAGACAAAGGTTGGTATAGAAACACTTCACAATACTGAATCAGCGAAAGAGAAAGAACAGAAGAAATGGAATATTATATATTTTTAGTGTGCAGTTTTAAAAGCAATTCAAACTCTTTAGTTACTAAAAATTTTTTTTTGATAACTTTTTAGTTGATTCAAACACATTTTTGTAAGCCCCTTTTTTAGAAAATGTAATCAGAAAATGAGAATTAGTAAGAAGATCCAAAAATGACCACGCCATTATAAATACAAAAGCGCCACCTATCAGTCCAGATTTTGTAATTTCTTTTTCGACACTAAACGAACATATACAGCATGTGTCAATTTTCATTAGCCATAGGCGATTAATTCACACAATACGTGACAATATGGCACCCCTACTTTCCTCTCCAATGCAAGCGCGACCGATACAAGCTCAAGTTATAGCAGTAACTATTGGACCACTGACTTGGGTGTTTGTAATGCGTTCAGAAATAATATTTACGCGTTGCAAGGATTTGTTTTTCTTTTTCCTTTCAGTAAATGCAGAAAATTATTAAGCTGCGTTCACGCTGCATGACACAAACAAAAGCGTAATTCTAATAAAATTAAAAATAAGGTAAATAAAAAAGGATTCTGAAAATAATAATAAACTACTAGATCAGGAGATCGCGGCGGCCATTTGATGTTTCCCGTTCCAGTAATAAGACGGCTTTTATTGCAGACTAGATCGCAACGTGTTCGCAGCTAAAGATTGAATGTAAAATCTGGTGGGGAGATCGGATAAAATCGTTGTAATGTCGATTGTTGCCGGGATTGGTGACGGACAGTAGGGGTGACACACGTTGCCACGTATTATTTGTATACGTATAAATCGCACGTAAACATTGAATCCCTATACCTAATGAAAATTGACACATACGGTATTGTGCATATGAGTCATTTTGGTCCATCTGTTAATAACTTGACTACAAGGCCATCCATCGGACCCAGCTTAGATATGAACCATCATCTCGTCAAGACAAATATATTTTCTGAATATGACCTCAATCAGTCAAGTTGTTCAGAAGTTATACGAAGAGATACAACTTATTTAGATCAAATACATGTCAGCACAGCATTACATTCACTGCTGCTTAAATCTTCATTAATAGTAATTAAAAAGTCTTCCTGCCAAATTTGAGAAACGTATTTCTCAAATTTGGCAGGAAGTCCTTGGACCTTTTCTTTCCTGGCTAGATAGAATCGCATTATTTATTGACAGGGTTCTGATACGTCTTGGCATTATAATTAATGTTAAATCAGTTTATTAATACATTATTAATTAAAAAATTGCCAGTAATGTGTTCAAAATGTTTGCCAAACATTTGCTTGATTGGTTTGCATCTCCCTCAAACACTCTCATATAATTTACCGGCCGCTGACGTATTTCAGTCATTTTGTTTGATAAACAAATCGTTTTGTATAATTGGCGCGCACCCAATCATAAGAACAACCGTCATCTTTTTTTTGTTGGAAATAATTGCAACGAATTTAAAACAAATTCTTGCGATTGTGAACCTAATTTTCTACTAGGTCCTGACACTGTCGCTTCATAGAGGGACTTTTGGAAATTATGAAACAAACATGATATTTAAAGCAAACGCAAAATAAACATTTCAATCAAATACAAACGTCAAAGCGTAACGTCAAAGACGTCCATTCGCTTATGCTATCCTTGTTGTTCGAATACAAGTAGATACTACTTCTTATCTAGATACTACTTTTTATCCAGATATAGACGTTATTCTTTGATAGAACTATATCTTTGGTAAATTAAACTGTAGAAGATGGGACACTTTTATAGTAAATACGTTTTGTATGACTTGGGTGTGGAATTTTATAAGCAATGCGAAAATCAGGCGTTGTTCTATTGAAGAATATTAAAAAAATTAAACGAGGGACATCGTTTTCAAGAAATATTTGTTTGTAATAACATTGAATGTTTTACACTTTTGCTTTTAGGCCTATTCTACCTTTATTATTTCTTGACTATTAATTATACGAATCAAACATTTAACTATAGACAGGTCTTCTAGTTAAAAAATCTATAACTATTATTAGCAGCCAATCTATGGAACTTTGTAAAACGAAAATAAATTTAGATGGTGCTGTCATCGGAAAAACGGCTTCGAAATATCTTTATTTATAAAGGAGCAATCTACCTTGCATAAGATGACTCTCCTGTATATAAAATATTTCTAGCACATTCAACCCGTGATTTGACGTTGGTTTCGTACTAAATTTCTTGAACATGGAAAAAATAGCAATGATATCTATTATTATAGCTGTAAAATTAAAAAAATATTCTTTTATTGCGAAAAACAAGTAAATAATTTTCTCTCTGAGCGAAGCAGTCTAGTTGTATATATCCATTTCTTTCTGGATGTAATCTTGCAAAGTACGTACACATATTAGAAATGAATGAAGTACGGTTGAATCCCTTGAGCTACCAATGAGGGATCCTTTTTACAGAAAAAGAATCCAATGTTATAAACACTACCTCGGAGCAATTAAATTGGCAACGAAAAATATGTACATACTAGCCATTTTTATATACTTACCCTACACTCGCCGTTATTAAACACCAAATTTCATGTAAAATATATCGATATATTTACATATACGTATATTTTCCCAATAATGTTAAAAGTATATTCCTATAGGGTTACCTATAGAAACTCATTTTCATAAATATTGCGCTACTACTGTGCTGGTATATGTTGCGTATTGTGAACGCAAAGGTACCATCCATTATCTAAAACTAATATTCTAAATTGGAGTATCGCATCAGAAAGCGAATTAATAGGCGATTCAAAATTGCTACTTACACGAAATTAATAACAGATTGGAAAATACCGATTCTGCTTATTCTTTAGTATCAATTTTTAGGAGATATCTTGTAGCAGATTTGGTATAATTTGTTAATCGAAAGTAATAGCCAAAAAATTGTATTTCAGATTTAAATACATAAAAGTTGTATAGCATAATTAGTTTCTTCATTTAAAAGGGAAATTAAATTTTGAAAAAGATTTTTAGCACACCATTAACATTGCTAATTTTACTGCATAAATTTAGATTGTCTATGGAATCATATTGCAGTTGCAGAAATCGTTATTCCTTTTACAGTTTTAAAATTATTGTCGATGTTCACGTTTTGAACTACGAAGTTTAGATAAATTTTGAAAGAATATAAAAGAATAATGACTTTCCGAACAACAAAAACGTTGTTACCTGTAAAAATGGCGTTGGTTCGTTAATGAAGAAATACAGATTTTATTTAATGAACTACTTGTCCATCAATCTCTTTCGCGATTGAATCGCCTTTTCGCGTCCGCTTACAGCTGTCTGTCAATCTCTCTTAGCTTGAACCGCTTTTTTCGCGTCCGCTTACAGTTTCCTCAGAGTTTCCTGTGAAAAGTAATCACTGTCATGGCTTTTTAGAATGTCCGATTTTATTAACTTTTGAAGCACCTCTGTATATACATATATCTTGTGAAGCCAATAGTATGTTTTATTTAAAATGCTTCTCGAACTGTTTTTTACACAAACCTGTACACACTCAAGAGCAAGAAAGGTAATTTAATGTTAAACATAGTTCATGTTAAAGTATTTAAAGAAACAATGAGCTGAAAGAGCACAGCATTTTCATCGAGACAGTTTACAATACTATTTTGATGTGATGGTGGAAAAGCATGTCAACCTTTTCGAAGTCTACTCTCGTTAAGACAAAAGCACAAAATAACAATAAAAGTAAAAATTCCAAGTTTTAAATTTAAGCCCTATTGAAGAGCCTTTCCTGTACAAAACGCTTTTTAGAATGTCTACTTTCATAAACTTTTGAAGCACCCCTGTATATACATATATTTTGTTAGGCCAATAGGAAGAAGTGGTTGAAGTGGTTGTATTTTATTTTACATCAAGTAGTTGGCTTGATTGTTTGCGCCTGGATGTTAGTTTTCTCCCCATCCACTCTTTGTTTGAAATTTAATTTTTCTACGCATAAATCTAATCGATATTTCAGTCAACTTGCATATTAAATTAGTTGGTGAACTTTTAGCACTTATTTGAATTTATTAATTCACTTTTTATACATTTCCAAGTTACATTTATTTATACATTTAGTTATTCTTTAACATATTCTTGAATGCTTAAAGTAATTGGCACTCATCCATTCGAATTTAATATTTCATATAAAAGTGAACTATAAATAGAAAACAGCAGTGTTTGCGTGAAGCAAAACAAACGTGTTTAATAATAATAATAAGATGCAAAACTTTCCAAACATTACTTTTTGATTACACCCACAACATTATTAGTTTCAAACAATACAAAAAGATATCGTCATATTGTATTTACTATGAACCCGTTGTTTCAGCTTTCCAGTAAATACGTTTGGCGTTATAAATAAGGATAAAGTTAAAGTGTTCGTAAATCCCAAATATCAGTTTGGCATTTCACGCGAAAAATGTCAAACGTTGGATGATTATATCGTATTATTTCCGCAGTATGACGGATCCTTAAAAGTTACAATTGTTTAAATGTTTTCTATCTCTTTTTAACTACCACGGATTAAATATACCGCATTTTTATACTTATTTACTATGCTAAATAGACAACTGAGTTTTATTTGTATAAGTTCATATCCTTTTCTCTTACATTGAAGTTGTATGAGATAGGTAACGCGACATTTGTATATTATAGTTTCATAAATTAATGAAAGAATGACCAAGAAAAACTGGACAGACTACTTTCTAATACAAATTGTGTACATTAATCAATGTTAGATAGTTAGTAACACCATTTTCAGTTTTCTAGATGCTAAAGCCATTTACTTATACAGGGTATATGAGTCGTATAGATGCAAAACCGGCCAAGTCAAAAAAATACAAAAAATGAGTTGTTACCAGCAGTTGCTAGTTTAATACGTCTTACACGTATTTGAATTATCATTTCCTCTCGAAACCCGCCAAGTGCATTATTACTTTGCTTTGACATTCACGTTTAAATTCAAAACCCGCCAACTGCAGCAGTCATTCAAGTACATATTCCGCCAAGTCAATTTTAACCAATAGATGCATCGGAGAGTATCACGTGGCATTTTGGTGAGCGACACCAACACCACCTGCGACACACATGGCTGTTTTACTTTTAGTTTAGAAGTTTGTATAAGGGTGCATGACATTGTCATTAATTGTTTAATCGTGTAAAGTGCAGAATGGAGTCATTTGAAACAAAGTTGACAAAAACACCGCCAAATAAAAGCAGGAAGAAACAAAAACAGGCAGAAACCCATAAGAGACAAATACGAAAAAATTTATTGTAAGTTTATTTTCATTATACAGTTTTAGCAAACATGATGATTGTGCGTTTTCTTGTTTTATAGATATGGAGCATCTAGCGTTCCAGAAATTCCAGAATGCAAACACAGTAATTATTTGGAATGTAAAACTTTAAAAATGTGCGATGTAAAGGCGTTTCATAACTTATTTTACAAAAAAAAGGACAAACTATAGCAAGATTCAATAATATATAAGTATTGCACTGCTGAGAAACCAAAGAAATCCAGGATTAGAGATAATACCAGAAGTAAAAAATCACTTACAGTTAAATATAGCATTCGGAAAGATGATGGAAAAGAGGCGAATGTTTGTCGAAATTTTTTTTTGAGTATCTTGAATATAAAAAAGGACAGAGTTCAGGGAGTAATGAGACGATTTTTGGCAACAGGGGCTCCTCCAAAAGAAGGTCGCGGAGGTGACAGAATAAAACATAAAAATGACCATAAGAAGAACGCAATATCAACATTCATAGAAAGTCTGACTTGTTCTGAAACACATTACTGTCGCAGTAAAACAGTAGTTAGAAAATACTTACCTTGTGAGCTGAATATTCGAAAATTGTACAAAATGTACAATGAGTCAGTGGATGGACAATTAAGAGTTAAAGAATGTTTTTTTAGAAATTATGTTAACAGTCATTACAATATAGGCTTTGGAACACCTCTGACAGATATGTGCTCAGATTGTCTAAAAACGCAAGAAAAGCTAAAGACTGAAACAAATCAGAACGTAAGAAAAGAACTTATGCTGGGTAATAGGGCACATAAGCTAAAGGCACAGGCTTTTTACTGGTACCTTAAAACCGAATGCAATAATATTCAGTGTTTCTCATTCGATTGTCAGAAAAATCTAGCTTTGCCCAAACTAGCCGACCAATCAGCTTATTTTTCACAACAATTCAATTTGTATAACTTTACAGTTGTAAAGGGGCCATCCTCTACCAAGTTAAATCCTGAAAACGTAATTTCATACTTGTGGACAGATCAGCAATTACCAAAAAATTCTAGTGTCATAGCCTCAGCCCTCTTTCATGTTCTCTCAAAATTTGACTTTTCTGGAGAAATTACCACTGTTCGTCTTTTTGCTGATGGGTGCGCTGGGCAAAATAAGAACTCCATCGTAATTGGTATGCTCGCCGCGTGGCTTTATAGAATTGCTCCAAATCATATTTCTAAAATTGAATTTTTTTTCCCGTGGTCGGACATTCTTATATGCCGCCCGATCGAGTGTTTGGGCTCATTGAACGAAAAGTGAAAAAGAAACCAGCAATTACAAATCCAGAAGAATATTATAAAATAATTAGCGAATTCTCCAGTATCCAGATTTTAGGAAAAGACTGGGATGCTTATAAATGGAAGGAAGTAACTACTTCGGTTTTTAAACCTCCAACAAATTGGCATTTTCAGTTTAACTGTGCCAAAAGCTTTATTTTGGAAAAGACGGATAACAATATTAAAGTACGAGGCGAAGTAAATTACAGAAGCGATATCGGAGTTTCAAAAAGCATACTGAAACGTGGCAAAACAATAATTATGTTAAATCCTGATATTATGCAAGTAGGAAAACCTGTAGATCCTCACAAAGCGGCATCTGTCGCCAATTTGTTAAGTAAACATTATGGAGATGAGTGGAGAATGTTGCCAAATTTAAAGTTCTATAAGGAAGTAATTGATCAAGAACCAGATGCTATGCAAATGCCCATAGAAGATAATGGCGACACTGATGCTTGCTGCCAAAAGAACGATGGTCTTGGAATAGACATTGATTTAAGGATTTAGAATTTAGTTTACGACTTTGTTCTTTTTTTCAAATTAAAGTTTCTTTATTCTTTTGTTAGACATTTTCCAATATTTTTTCCTTTTCATGTAAAATAAACGTAGTTTATTTTACATGAAATGTTTAACAATTTTCTTTAAGTTCAAATGCAAAATCCGCCAAGTCATTTTTTGAAAATTTGATATTAATACATCTAACATGTTTAGATTTTATCAAAATACTTATTTTTGCTAATAAACTACCCCAGCACATTATAAAAATACAAAGTACCCAATAAATAGTATACCTTGCTTTATGAAGGTTTTTCTTGATTTTCTCAAAACCAATTAAAAGTGACTTGGCGGGTTTTGCATCTATACGACTCATATCACGACGAGATTTCGTTAGAACAATATAGAAAACTAATAAGAGTTGAGTTTTGAAATTTCGTAAATATTAGTTTCGCCTTATTTCGATT
Source organism: Amphimallon solstitiale (assembly GCA_963170755.1). Lineage (NCBI taxonomy): Eukaryota > Metazoa > Arthropoda > Insecta > Coleoptera > Scarabaeidae > Amphimallon > Amphimallon solstitiale. The sequence goes on along the minus strand of OY720681.1, from coordinate 84,039,963 downwards.
TAAAATAGTTTTCAATTTTTGCTTCTTCCGGTTACACCGGAAATTGATGTCAACTTCCTTATTTTAAATAGAATACCCCATTTTTTTATGATTGATTCGTATTTCAGACTTAATTTTAAGGATAGTTTGTCTGATAAACTTTGCCTCTAAAGTTAGCCATTTTTGAAGTATTTCAATTTTTGTTAAAAAATTGACAACTGCAGACTATTACTCATAAAAACATTCCCAAAAATTGAATGCATGCACATATTTTAAATGTTAGGTAATAATTTTGGAAAGTATATTGCTTCAAATGCTTTTTAAAATAATACAGCGTGATCAGAAAACCATGTTAAACATTTCATCCAGAAAATATCAATATCTTGTGATTTTTAAATAGCAACGTAAATTTTTTTCAACTTCATTGGATTGCACGTTTAAAATTAGGGGCAGTATGTATTTACCTTCCTGAGAGTGGTTAATCGTATCGAACGCCTTAGTAAAATCGGTATATATGACATCCACTTGCTGACGAGCATCCACAGTCTCACTTATATATTGAGAGATTTCGACTAAGTTTGTTGATGTTGACCTTCCACTGATAAATCCATGTTGATTGACAGAAATATGTAGTTTAATGCAACTACATAACTTCTCATACAGGACTTATTCGAACACGCTAGCACAGTTTGAGATAATGCTAATAGGCATATGGTTACGAATGTCACTACGATCATCTTAAATACCGGTGTAATTTTGCTGACGACTGCGGAAAGTGGATGTACGATGCGATAGACTTATAATATGATAAGTGGAGAACATATTATTGATACACAATCCCGGAGGAAAAAACTGGGTAGACCATCATAGCCGAAGTAACTTCAGTTTCTTGAGACCACGCAATGCGTCCTCTACGGTAAAGTATCCAATATCAAAGGAAACAGTATTCACCTCAATGTCAGTCTGAGCACAGAGATTGGGTATGGGAGAATTGAAGGCATCAGTAAAAATATCAGAAAAAGCTTGAACAATATCTTGTGGCAGTTCAAGTATGTCATGATTAAGTGTTAAAGATCTTAGTATTGTGCAGGAAGATCGTTGCTGTTCACAGAATTCCAGAAAAGCTTTAGGTCACATGCAATATTGCAAGTCTGGATTGGTATTCCCTATATGCCGCTTTATTCAGTTTTAAGTAAGCGCTGAAGTCAAGAAAATACATTACGAAAATATATAGATCCTGTACTTTTCCATTTAGTGAAATAATACTCTTTGAGTTTTACGTGTTTTCTAATGTCATAATTGAACCAATGAGGAAAACGGCGCTGTGTGGATTTAGACTTTGGGACATAAGAGTCAAATGTTGTATGTCTTATATCATAGAATTTACTAACTGCGGCGTTTACATCGGACAATGCATCAGGACACGACCAATCCAGCAAGGTAATAGCATTGTAAAGGGATGAAAAATCTGCTTTGTTGAAGCTATAGTGCAGATTATTATTTGACGAAAAGTTTCATATTGTTACTTCATGTTATAACTATGTCTAAGAATAAGAAGGAGTGATTCAAATATCGCGCTAAAGTAGTACATATTTTTAAAGGAGTTCATTGTGTAGGCAAATATAATATGGAAAATACGCGATATCTGCCATATTTTATAACTTAATCATGCCATAACCTGTAAACATTCTCATACATTTCTTTTATGGTTTATTATACCGGGATATCAACAATTAAATTGGTCAATGGTGGTCATGGATTTTAAAATTATTGTCGTAGCGTGCATCGTACATTTAGGTATGTCATAATTTTTTGAATGTCAAAATCTGTCAAGTTATTGTGTTGAAGTTTTCTAATCCTGCACGGTTTTTGAATCATGGTTCTCACCACAGAGCACAACATTTACATGATTGAAGCCTAGTTTCGAACGGGTGTGCTAATGGAATTTGGGAATACAGTCAACGTTTGTGTTTGGACAATTATCGAGAGCACTTCCCAGCCGTAGCAGTATTACCGGACAATTTTTATGCATGCCTTATAAATTGTGTTGAAGTGTTTCGCGAAACTGGTTCTGTGACGCATAAAAAAGGTGCTGGTAGACCAAGAGTTCGTACTGAAGAAGTTATTAATGACGCTCGTCAACGTATGGAAGAAGAGCCTACGAAACTTTTAAAACGTCTCTCTCAAGAAATTCGGCTTTCTTATGGAACATGCCAAACGGTTGTAAAGAAGGACCTGAACATGCATCCATATGATGCAATCATATCAAGCTCTTCTGCCTGCAGACCACCTCAGACGCCTTGCGTACTGCCATTGGTTCGTTAATAATTTAATGAATGACGATCTGCTGAACTTAACTTTTTTTTCTGACGAAGCTTGGTTCCACCTTTCGGGATACATCAATTCTTAGAATACGCGAATGTGGAGCACTGATAACCCGCATATTTTTATTGAAATGCCACTACATGCTCAGAAAATTGGTGTTTGGATGGCAGTTTCTGGCAGATGAATAATTGGGCCAATTTTCTTCAATTTCACCGTCAACGCAGAAAGGTACAGAAATATTTTCTTGTACTGAATTTGTGCAACAGTTAGACGATGATGAACTTCAATACGGTTATTTCCAGCAAGACGGTGCAGCAGCACATACTAAACGAGAAAATCTTGCTTTTCTCCGCGAGTTTTTTGATGACCGGCTGATAAGTTTGCATACGGAAGTTGAGTTTCCTCCGAGATCACCTTGTTTGACAATTATGGACTATTTTATCTTTCCTTATTTAAAAAATAAGATTTTCGCAAATCCGATACATAATTTGCAAGAACTGCAACAAAGAATTGTTCAGTAATGTGCAACCATAACGCCAGAAATGCTGCAAAACGGTTTTCACAGCATGAGGAGGCGCGTACACTTATGCATTGAACAAAACGGGGGACATTTCCAAAAATTATTGTAATTTAGTTTTACTGGTTAATAAAATCGTTATTTATTTCATAACTTGTAGTTCATTATTATTTTACAGCTGAGCTAAGTAGGTAACACATTTGTAGGTTATTGATAATGTCAGTGTAGCTTGACAATGATTGAATTATTTCAAAAGGATGATTTAAACTAAGACAAGCGTTTTACATTCCATGACCAACATTGACCAATTTAATTTTTGATATCATAGTATTTTACTGTGTTATTAACCCCTATCTGTACGTTTGTACGTCACGAATATTAGTGATCAGGCATACCCAACCAAATCGGTAAAATCACCCATCGAAACAGCGTCAACGATTGGTACATGATGATATTGCTTTGACAGATTTGTAAGTAATACAGTGTCGAAAGTGTAAGTTACTTAATATCAACCAGAAACAAAATGACACTATTTATTTATTATATTAAACATTAATATTACATTTTCTACAACAAAAGCGCTGTAAGTATTATATTTAAGTTCCGTATAATACGTGCCTCTACTACTATAAAATATTGTGTTGCTATCGTTCCTAATTTTTTGTTTATTAATAATGGATTTTCGAAGCTTGTTGTCTGTTTGAATACACTCAGAATTTGTTTCGGCTGTCGCCTAACATTTCAGGCACATGTTGGCGAAAAGACCTGTCCGTGTTATTTTAGCTCTAAAATGTTGTTCGCGTTTAAATACAATTTATCTTCGCTCGCCGATTGTCAACAATGTGCCCCTACATACTGTTTAGTTATATCGACAACGGGCACGTCCTATTGTGCGGAAGTACTCGGATGTATTGTTATTGCTTCGTTATACCCATGAAATCAATACGTTACTTTACGAATCACGTTAACGTACATGTGTGTGTGTTAACGGTTAATGCTATCAAAACTTGACTTGTATATATTCCAAAGGGACGCTTCCATAAATTTAAATCAATTAGGCTTTAATTTTTAGCAGGCTTTCATTAATAACCGTCAATTATGTAATGGTAAAAGGAGAATAATGGAAAAGTTCCCACAATGGAATTATACTTACATAATTGTTTCTAAACGAAGAGTTAATTTACGAGTCATGTTTTCATATTCAAGCATAATTTCAAATGAATACTTTGTGTTAAGCAAGTCGGCTATCTACATAATGAATTAATTATGTTCATGTTTGATAATTACAATGCCTTTTTTTTTGAAATTTAAAGCACGTCTGCCCCAAAAAAACTTTCTTACACTGTAGTAGGCAAGAATATATTTATTGGATTATGAATGTACAATTTGAATTATGTTGCGTGAAATTTGTATATTGATATACAGGGTGTTTCATCGGTTGGGGTATCGCGAATTAAAGTGCCTAAATATAAAAATATCGACTTCAAATTTTAACCACTTATAGAGCTTTTAAACCGCTACCAGCAGGTTAGGTTGTTTTTGATAATATTATTTTAATTAATGCGTAAATAAAAAAAAACGTATTATCAAAAATTAAAAGTGCTCAAAAAATGTTCAAATTTGAATGGTGATACGTGGAAATATCACCCATATTAACTTCACAATCAGAATTTTTATAAACGAAACCGTTTGTCAAATAAAGTCAATATTAAATAATGTCGTTTTTCTTACGACAGATTTATGGTACTTAACTTTCTAATTGTGCTGTCCGCAAACAGGTAGTCCTTTTAAATTTATGACGGATAATAAATAAAAATTTATTATAAACTCAACACACAACACTGTAATAAAAAACCCATAAATTCTTCAACGTCCGCAAACAGGTAGTCCTTTTAAATTTATGACGGATAATAAATAAAAATTTATTATAAACTCAACACACAACACTGTAATAAAAAACCCATAAATTCTTCAACGTCTTGCCTTTAATTTTGAAATTATTGTAAAATATTCAATAATTGATTAAGTTTTAATTTTTTTTTCAATTGCATAGTTGATTTTATAGACATATCTTTTTAACACCTGAATTTCAATAAAATCTGAGTACTTTTGATTTTTTGAACGAAGGTTTTTTTTTATTTACGCATTAAATAAAATAATATTATCAAAAACAACCTAACCTACTGGTAGCGGTTTAAAAGTTCTATAAGTGGTTAAAATTTGAAGTCGACATTTTTATATTTAGGCACTTTAATTCGCGATACCCCAACCGATGAAACACCCTGTACAGCGTTGCGATTACGTATGGAACCTGTTTCGTTACGCTAAAACGGTTAGAGCTGGAATCCTGAAATTTTAAGTAGACTCAATTGAAACTACTTATTAATTTTTTTATTTTTGTTTTGATCCATAAGTTTTTGAAATACAAAGCCTATTTGTTTTTTTTTTTTTAAAGGAAACATTGGTTAAATAGAACATCGTTAAAAAGGTTATTTCCCCCCGAATTAAATGGTATAATGGGTTTGTTGTTTCGTTTGACAGAATTTAAAAAAAAAATTGAACTTAAATTATAAAACAATCAAATCAAGGAGCCTTTTCCCATCGGTCCAAAAATTGCAAGAACTTAACAATGACACTAGAGAATGTCCCATTGCCACTATTGCCCCTATCATTTCCTATTGAAACACCAACAAATGCTTGCTCTTCTCTTCTTCTTCTTCGTACGACTAGGATTTCTTCTGTTTGTCTACCTCTTATTCGGTTTCGGTTGTTGTTGATTGTATATTATCTTGCCATCTCTTTTTTGGTCTTCCTACTGGTCTTCTGCTGTATGGCTTATTGTTTTTAGAGATGTTTGCTAGTTGGTCTGATCGCATCCTATCTACGTGTTCGTTCCATTTTTGCTTTCTCGTTTTCACCCATTTGTTGACGTCTCGTATGTTACATTGCTCTCGTATGCTACTGTTTGTTTGTCTATCTCTTAGTGTCACTCCTGTTATCGATCTTATTACATTCATTTCCACGTTGGTTATTTTCTGTTTTGTTCCCTTTGTGTCTGCCCTCGTCTCTACTGCATATGTTAAAATTGGTCTCACTGTTCTTTTGTATACTTTCAGTTTGCCTTCTGTAGTCATAAATTCGTTTCTCCATATGGTTTGTCTCAAACAGCTACTCACATTCATCGCTTTAGTCGCTTGCTTTGTTGCTTCCGTCTTCAAGTTTCTCTCACTGGTGATTTCAACTTCCAGGTAGTTGAATGTCATCACCTGTTCTATGCTTTTGCTCTCCAGTTCTAGTTTACATCTGCGTGGTTCTCTGCTAATTTGCATGCTGAAATCTGCATGTTGTATTCTTGTGCCCTAATATTAAATGAGTGGAGTTGTCTTTGCAGGTCCTCTTCGTTACTAGCTACCAATACTGCGTCATCTGCGTAGCATACTATATTAATTTTATGGGGTCCCATTCTGTACCCCTCTCTCTTTTTCAATTCGTTGATTATTTGGTCCATTATCATATTGAACAATGTCGGGCAAGCGAGTCCCCTTGTCGTATTCCTCCTTTTATGTTAATGTATCTCGTTTCTCCTCTTGGCATTCTGACCTGGGAACTCTGCCTGGGGCACTGGGTGGGTGGATTGAGTAGCTCAACCTGTGTCATTGCCGGTCCCAAGCCCGGGTAAAAGAGGAGGGTTCGTAGGGTAAGGTTAGCAACCTGCCTGCGGTAAAAAATTGGATTTGCTCACAGAAACCATGAAACCAAATGCTTGCAATGAAACTAAAAGAAACTAAACTAAACAAGGCAACAAAAAATTAATAAAACGTTTCAATTAATACTTAGACAAGATGTTTATAATTTATGAACAATACTTTACTTCAAAATTTGGATTATAAAAGATGTTCAAAATGTTCTCCATTTACTTCCTGACAATAATGACGTCTGTGGATAAATCCAATTGCATTATTTAACCAATTTTGAGGAATATTTCTTATTTCCGTCTGAATACGTAATTTAAATTCGTCCAAAGATTCTGGTTTGTTGTTTTACACACGGCACTTTAAATATTCCCATAAGATGAAGTCTAGGGGATTCAGATCAGGGGATCGAACTGCCAATTCGATAGTTCCTCGCCTTTCTATCCACCTTTGAAGAAATGTATTATTTAAGTAACGTACTTCACGTCCTGTTGAAACCAAATTTGATTGTTGTGATTGGGAAAAGATGTATAATTTGAGGAACAATATTTTCTAGCAATAATTGTAAATACTTTTCAGTACTTAGATTTCCGTCTATGAAAAACGGGCCTGTGATATTATGGCCAATAATTCCGGACCATACATTGACTTTTTGTGGAGATTGGGGATGTACCGTCTCCATTCAATGAGGATTACTATCAGACCAATATCTACAATTGTGCGTATTTACAATACCATTTAACTGAAACGTTGCTTCGTCTGAGAAAACAATTCTTTTAACAAAATTTTCATCGCCGCTGATCATCATCATCATTCTTTCACAAAATTCTAATCTTTTGTTAATTTGAACAGATGTTCAAGACATTATGATTTAAAGCCGCTTGTAGTACAGACGTGTTAGTGTTCTTCGCGATATCTAATAGGCTATTAAAAGAATTTTCTTCGTTGGTGCATGTTCTTGGCCGTTGTAATTTAGATTGGTTTTTCACACTACCGGTTTGATTAAATCTTTTTAATGTTTTTGTCACTGTTGACTTGCTTATTGGATTCCTATCTGAATGGGTGTCATTAAACACTGCACATGCTTCTTGGTGACTTCGTTTTCTATCTTCATACCCAATTGTCATGAGAATTTCAATTCTCTCTCTTTCAGTTAAATGATTCGTAATTATTAGTTTTTTGCTAATACAACGTCAACTGACAAGTGACTGCCAAGGATTTTATGTTTGACGGATTTGCAAAGGTTGCATGATTTGCGTGCTTTATTTTATGTTAATGGTTTTTCAATTTTTTTCCTAAAATTCTGTCAAACGAATCACCATTCATTATACCATTTAATTCGGGGGAAATAATCTTTTTAGTTTAGCGATGTTCCATTTAACCCATGTTCCCATTAAAAAAAAACAAGTAGGCTTTGTATTTTAAAAGCTTATTGATCAAAACAGAAATAAAAAAAATTAATAAGTCGTTTTAATGGAGTCCTACGTCTATTTAAAATTTCACGATTCAAACCGTTTTGACATAATGAACCCGGTTCCATACATAATGGCAACCCTGTATAACAAAGAGACTAAAAATTATAATCCGATATTTATTTGTTTATAGGCATTTATAACATTTTTGAAAAAGATGCATTTTATCAGTAAGAAGAAATCGAAAAAGAAAACTGCTTATGTTAATTTTTAGTTATAAGAAAATTCAGAGACACAATATTATTTTTTGTATTTGTAAATTATAGAATTGTTAAATTTTAATGGATGTATTTGGAATTTTTAAACATAAGCAAATTAATCCATGGATAGCTAAAACGATTATAATATGTAATTAAGGTATAATGAATAGTAATAAACAAAAAAGCTTTTTATTCTTAGACAATTTTTGATGTTAGAAGAAGAACTCATATAAAAATGGCAGTATTAATTAATCACTACTCGTGTTAAATATTGTAGTATTATATAAGTAAAAGGGCTCCAAAGAAATCAAGAGTGCTGTTATATATAAGAAGATTGAATATAAAATAGAAAATTTAACCCTAAAGATGATTGTAAAACTTGAGAAGCATTCAGTAGTTGACGTTGAAAGCGATGATATCACTTTTGAAGCAAACCATTCAAAAAGTTTTTATGTAAAAGATTAACTTCGAAGATAGATATTTCAGATAAACTTTATATCTACTACACAAATAATATCGACGCATAACTAAAAGAGTAAATATAAAAGATTCATATGGGTTAATCACAAGGTCGAGGTTTACCTTAGATGACCATCTAATTTCATCTCACAAAAATACTAGACATCAAAGATATATAAATATAGAAATGTGTAAATCAAATATTTGATTTCTACAGTATGTCATAAAATGTGTGTTAATTCAAATAATATATGTAGATAATGTGTGCAGTATTACCTTGAGAACGTCATATCCATAGATGTTTATAGTGTAAAACAACAGTGGTTAGTAATGCATTTAGTAAATCCCAAATCTATGCCGTGTAAATTAGTAAATATATTAAAATTCTTTGCTAAAATATACAAGAAATTAATTAAAGATATTAGTCATCTTGGCGTAGCGGCAAAATAATTCAACAGTAATAAATAACAAAATGACAATTGCAAAACAAACTGTCATCTAAAAAGTTTTATCGAGTCACTTTGACACATAATATTATTTGTGTGATGAAATTATATGATCGTATAAGGTAGACTAGACCTTCTGATTAATCCACATGATTGGTATACGACAGCTGTACTCCTACTTTTACATTTACTTTTTTAATTATACAATTTGCGTCGATTTTATTTGTGTAGTAGAATTAAATGCATGCCTACGATGGATCATTTTGTTATTAATTATTGTTGAATTACGTTGCCGCTACACCAAGATTACTGATTTCTTTTAATACATTTCTTGTATATTTCGGCAAAGAATTTTAATATACCGTAGTCGTCAAATTTTAATTTCGGTTTATACTTCTATCCCATGCAGAAGATGCCTGCTTGCTAACAGTTGTGGGAGAGCAACGCAGTGTCGGGGGACCATCACGCCTTGCATTTCATAGGAAACGTTTGTCGAGTGTACTGTCTTGGCAGCCTCGCTTATGTTTATCTTTAGTTTATTTCGTCGCGCTCTTTTCCTCTTTCTACTTTCGTATCAGAAATTAAAATATGTCGACTACGGTATATGTATTATACATTCTTTTCTTAGTCGCTTGATAAAACAATTCCTTTTCATAGTTTAACTATTCTTTTTCTATATACTTTTTTTTATATGTTTTAGTTATAGTAATTAATCATTTCTTCATTACTGCTAGATAATAGTGAATATAAATACTTCAATTTTTGTGATAAAATACGAATCCCTTGCGTAATCCAAGTGCTGTCATTGTTTTGATCAATACTTATATTTTTGCTAATCGTAGGAAATACGATTAGCAAATAATTGTGCGAAATTATGCCAATGAAAGCATCCCACTGCTTTGAACAATTTCAAGCAGCAAAAATATACTTTAATATTGGTTTATATGACAGTTAAATGAGTTTAAAATAATATAAACGACTTACCATATCAAACTTTAATTGGTTTACAACTATTATTTAATTTCTTGTGAAGTAAACAGAAAATGGAATAAAGTTACCCCATTTGAAGGTACAGTAGACGAATCTAGTAGTTTAGCATACTTTAGCTTAAGGCTCATGAACGGTCTGCATCACAGAAAACAATAAACTGATTAAACAAAACATATTTATGCGTGAATATTAGTATATCTTTTATGTGAACTTCCCTCCAGTGAATTTTATCACATAGATATAAGTCATTATTCTTTGACTCGATTTGTTTTATTCAATGCGATGAAGTCGAGTTCCAACAAAAAAATTCAGGGCAGTTTTGTTTTTCACGAATTTCTAGAGCTTTATACTCGTAAATCCAATTTGGTATCTCTTTTGATTTCAACAGGAATTTTCACGCGCTTTATTATACGAGCGCAGATCAGACATGAACTAACCTTTCTTTTTGCCTGATTAGTAAAGTTCCGCGAGAGTAGACTGTCAGTGGTGGTAGGATGAGGTGTGGCGTCTAGTACGACGGCGGCGACTCCAGTAAAGCTTCGCGCCGTCATCGGCAGTTGCTTTCGCATAGAGCGAGAGGGTAGTTCTGCGTTCGATTGCACAAGGCTATAATCGAGTTTCTCTTTGGGGAAAATATTTTTCACAATGAAATGCAAGAGCCGTCAATTTCGTTTCTCGACAAGCACCACTCAATGTAACATCGTGGTCGTTCCTGACGTTATTGGTGGCGATAGTTGCAGTTTTCAAAATTTATCGGAAACTTGGGATTAGTTATAGATGTATCTACTTCATTATCAGAAGTAGATATATGCGGGTGCTGGCACAAAATCCCATGTATTTTCTTATTGAGGTTCATTTTGCATTTCAAGGTCGTTTGATATTTATACAGGGTGTAATTACCCTCGTGTACGAGGCAAGTTTGCCAAACTTCAGAGCTGTGTTGCGGATCGGATTATATGTGTATTATACCTCTAATGAGACTCTTTACACCTATTCAGCTTTTATAGTACGTGTGGAAAACTTCAGACTTCTCCCGGAGCAGACACCAATATGATCTGAATAGCTATCAAGTAGCTCTCCAACTGGTTTGAACAGATACTGAGTGATCTGAAGAACTTTTGAACAGGTCTTGAACTGCGTCCCAGCTGCTGTGAACAGATACCGTGCTTTCGAAAAGGTTTGAACAGCTGTTCAGATCACTTCGATACCTGTTCAAAGCTGTTTAAAACAACTTGGTATCTGTTCCCAGCAATTGGGAAGCAGTCAAGAGCTGCTTAGAAGCTGTTCAGGCCACTTCGGTATCTGTTCAAACCAATTGGAAAGCTGTTTGATACTTATTCAGATCACATTGGTGTCTGGTTTTGGGAGGTATGACGTTTGCCACACATACTATAAAAGCTGAATAAGTGTAAATAGTCTCATTAGTGGTATAATACAAACACAATCCCATCCGCAACACAGCTCTGAAGTTTGGCGCACTTGCCTAGTACAAGAAGGTGATTTACCACGGGTGAGTCGCATTATTTTTGTCTGAGGATGTAAAGACGTATGCAGAATCACCACGTCCACACATAAGATTTTGAACAACCTAGTATTTTTAGGTATTTTATAAAATTTATTATTATAACATTTTCATGCTGCATTTCTTTTATAAAAGACGACATTTACTTCACTGAAAGAGCATGTCAGTGTAGTATGAAGTGGCTTTGAATTTTAATTTTCCGATAGCACTTGAAATCTTACCAATCATTGCTTCCGCTCTATCTGTCTACACAGTAACACAGTTATCCCATAAGGTGATATTCCGCGCGAAAATTCATTTAATAATTTAAATATTACAGTGCCACTTAGATTAATCGGTAATGGCTTACAGAGACGTAAATGTTCTTGAAACGAGTATAAATATAGATAGCGCACAAATACCATTAATATTGCCAAACCAGTAGCATTGGTTGATGCAACCATTTGAAGCACAAATTTAGTAGACTTTATAAAAGAAATTAAAGTAGCTTTCACATTTTCTGTCCCCAATTCATCGCGAGATTGTGTAATTTGACCACTTTTTCACTCTTCTCGTCAAACATGCATTCGATAACGTCTTTTACACAAAGCTCGAAAAGATTTTCAGCAACAATATGAGCTGCGCCAGCTGAGCAATTTATTAACTAAGTAAGATGCCATCAAATATTTCTGGACTTTCCTGAGTTTAGTATACTTTTTTCCGAAAAAAATAGTTGGTTTATCCTTGCATTCTGGATGACCCCCTCAAGATGAAAACGCATTTTTGCTGGAAACATTGAACTGTTCCGCAAGACTTTGCCACAAATTACGCACTGAGGTTTATTATCAGCGGTCTTAGCGAACCCATCATCTAAATAATAATCATTATGCTTTCGTTTTATATTTTTTTTTAATTGTGCAACTTCTATTCGAGGAAATAGAGCTCTACAACTTGTTTGGTAGCACCTCTATTACTGTCTACATTGTAAGTATATATACCATAGCCGTCAAAGTTTAATTTCGGTTTGCAATATATATATACTTATAAATTCAATTATTAAATAATTTTTTCTTGGGGTAGCGGCCTGATATTTATTTTACAAAAAGGTAAATTTGACGTTTCGACAATTTAATCTAATCTTTTTCAAAATTTTTTTGTTTAAAATTATATTTTACATTTCATCTGTAACAATTAGAATTATTTGTTAAAACTTAACTCTATTTCAAGACAAAAAATCATTTTTGAAACTCACCACATTTCAAAATTTTTTGTATATAAAACATCGATAATTTATCCCTGCAATAAACATTCCTTTTTCATAGGATGCATCTGTAATTAAAGCATTATTTGTTTAATTTAATTTGTTCTTGTGATAACCTTTTGTTTTCTTTTGAATTCTTTATAGTCATATCATATTTTATTAAAATAACCAACAAATAAAAAATCCAAAAAACAGCACACTTACCAACAATCTTTCATATATATGCATTTCTTTTCCTTGTGTTATCCGATATTATATTTTTCATATTAATTTATAGTGCGTTACATTTATTCATTAGTGCATAGTTTATTTATCTACGATTTTGGTCACCTATCTTTGTCGTTATATACGTTTCTTATATGTGGTTCTTTATTTACTTCAAGGTTGTTGTTTTATACATTACGGCAATTTTTTTTATTTATATTTTTGTTTAAGCTTAAAATTTTACAAAACGTGAATCATACAAGGTGTGTTGGTTTAATTTGTCTAATTATTGAATTAAATGGAAGTACATTTTGGACAAACCATCTATTTCACTTCTATCATTAATTGAATTGTTATTTCTCATTATCTGTATCATCTCTAAAATGCCTCTTGCTTTAGTATTGTTTTCTTTTATTAAAATTTTGGTATTGTTAAAATTAAACTTGTGTTTGGAATTGATTCGATGTTTCTTATTCCAAACACACGTTTAATTTTAGCAGTACCAACATTTGAAATGACTCATATTTATTATTATTTGTTATTTATAATATATATTGGTTTAGTGGTAAAAAAGAAAATCACAAAATTATATATACAAGGTGTATTTGAAATAAGGGGACAGAGTATGATAAATGGAAAGATGCAATTATGTAGAATATAAATCCCAAAAATTGTGAGTCAATTACGACACGAACGCCAAAATTAAAAACCCCCGAAAAGTGTTTAATGTGCCGCCTATGGATTTAGCAGGTATCGCGCCAGTTAGGCCAGACAGCCGACGTCGTAATAAATAATATTTTTATGGAACTAAATAAACACCCATAGATAGCATTGTTTACTATTTCTAAACAGGTGTTCATGTTAAAAGTTCAACAACCTTAATATGAAATATCAGCTGATTTGGGATAAAATTGATGCGTGTACTTTATTCGATTTCTTTTGTTCTCTTTTAAAATACCTTAGTTTTCAACAACGAGAATTTTTTTTATTGAGATGCCGACTGTATGAATTTGTAATTATTTTAATATTTGCCAGGATTATTTAGATAATACATTTTCTTCCGCAATAAATGTATAGTAAGTACTATTACTGTTATTATGATTAAATTCAACAGATTTTTACTTCTTATTTCTCACAAAAACAAATTTGTGTTGTAAAATTTGCCCAACTCTACTTATGAGAAACTTTTATTTTAATTGGACGCAAATGAATTTAAAAAAAAACAATTTATTTCAGTTCGTGCGTTGTGTAAGCCATAGTCGAAACATCCACACGTAACAATCGAACGAGACTGACCTCGCACGCCTTCACATTCCTACTTAGTACCCCACCCTTGCATACCCTACAGTCGTATTAAAGTGCAGTGGCGCGACGAATATTTTAAAAATATCTTTGTAATTTTTATATTTTGAATTTGCGCAAAATATTTTGGATATGAGTCTAATAAAATTAAATCTTTCCATTAATCATACTCTGGTCTCTTATTTCAAATACACCCTGTAAATAATTTATATGTACTTACACAATGTGTTTGCGTGTGTCAATAAAATTGTTTTGGTATGTACTTCCGTTCGATGGATGGCGCTATTTTTTTAGAATTGAATTTCAACATATACTTAAACATCATAGTAAATAAGTGAAAATCCAACAGTTGTTGTTATTTAGTAAATAATCTTACAATTTTCTTTATTTACATAACTTCCGAGATAGAAGTGGGCTTCATCGGAAAAGATAATTTTATTGCAAAATTCTGTATTATTCCCAACTTCTTCTAAGATTTAATTAGCAAGCGCATGGCAACATCCGTGGTCTGTGGGTTTTCACTTTTATGATAGTTGAATTTTATATGCGTGCATGGTCAGATCTTTTGTCAAAATTCGATGCAAAGAGCTTTTCTTCATGTTTACTCTAGCGATATTTTCATTGGATCGAGCTCTACGTGGACGTATTCGTACCTTCAAGTCAACAACCGAACAAGTAACCTCAAATTATCGAATAATATTGCGAATTGCGTTGTAACTTGGCACATGAATACGCCCAAACATTAAACGAAGTTTACGAATTCTTTTCACACAAGAAGGTACATTTTCGTAATAAATTTGCAGAATTCTAACACATTCTTCCATTGTAAAATGATTCATGATTAAATTGCCGGGTATGTAGATGATACAGGCGAGATATAAAATGTTAAGTCGTTGGAAAATGGTGCGAAATTTAAATCCTGAAGTACCTATTGGGACAGCCTTTATTTAAATTGAAATATATCTGCAACTAACTTTAATAACTCTATGGTGATTTGATAGCGACATGCACTTTTATTTATTTAAAAATAATTTGGTTCCATTCTGCAATTAATGTATTTTTCTTTTGTTCATACGCTAATATTATAGATTTCATAATTTGGTGAGAGGACAAGAAATTGGTATTTTATTCATATAGTGACTGTATGAGCGACATTTGCCTTATTCAATATGAATTTTGGACGGGCAAATCAGGGTACTCCCTAGACAAGGTGCATATTGATAATTAAAGAGAAAGACAAGCGAATTTCGAGAATGTTTGAATTTGTGAATTGTTAATTCTTATTAATTTTACATAACCTACACAAAAGTTTATTGTAACTTACTAAATGGTACACTGAATACCAATTTATTTAAAAAAGTATTTTGAAGCGCAGAAATACTCTTTCATAGATCGTAAAGCTATTTTATACGGTATTACATAATAATATGAGATTAATATTAGAAATCATTTATAACTTTTTTTTAAGAATAGGTTATTCGGATCTTTTACCAATTTTCTTTTAGACAACTTTCTAGTTCGTTTTGTAATTTCATTTGTATCTTGCTGTCTTGAGACTGACATGGTGGAATTAAATGCCGATTGATGACTATGTGCTAATGTTGTGAGGGTTTTAAATGCTTTCATTCGTCTGATTTGGTTTTAATGATATTGGCTTGTCGTTCGAATTTAATTCTGATTTATTTTAATTAGTGCGTGTAATATTTAATTAAACGCCTACCCTTCTTCATTCACATTACTTTTATTCGCTTAATACAGGCGTTTAGAGTATGATTTTTTTAAAATAAATTATATTTCTTATTACGTGTGTGTACAGGGTTATTCAGTATAAATTACCCACCCTTCGTCATCGTTATTATTGCATATACAACAAATTTTTCAAATCAAAGTTATGTGGCTGAGATTGAATTTTATTTGCATGCTCTGAAAAACACAATGGCGTGCAGATAAAACGGTATAACTTTTTTTAATGGAATATCATGTATATTATTAACATTTTATAATGGTCTTTTTTTTCAGATTTCAAAAATATACCATATGATACCGGCATCTTATATCGTTTTCGAGCTATTAAATGTCGAATATCGTAGTTACTGCACTATGGAAAAGTTAACATTATTAAAGTAAGTTATGAAAATCACACTGTTGTGTTTGATACATGACATTCCTTAATAAAATAGTCAAAATGGTTTACAGTGAGAATGAAGATTTATCTAAGAAATTTAAATACAAATAATTAATAAATTATAACAGATGTTCTATATATCCACCATTATCTTCAATGCATAATTGATAACGTTTTCTTAAATTTATAAATGTATTGGAAATGGTTTTATTATTGATATTTAGATTATTTATTTCAAGTCGAAACCTTTCTTAATGACTTGAATATTATGGTTATTTTATTGACAGTATATTTTAAAAATTCCCCAAAAAATGAATCCATAGGGGACAAGTCAGGACTATTAAGTGGCCATTTAACAGTTCCGTTCTTCCCTATCCATGCCGCGAATACATTATTCAAATGATCTTGAACTTGTAAGGCATTATGCGGAGCTGCAATGTCTTCCATCCAAATCATTTCATCAAAGTAGGCCGCCAAAAAGTCTGTATAAGAATATTTTCAACTTCTGGGATAATTATGTCCAAAGAGGTAGCTCCATTTAAATTATAATCATAAAATATAGCCACAACAATTTTAAATTTGAGATATTTTAATAACTTCGTATTACCTGTCATATTATGAATCCTCCCTTAATGTCCCTTAGTAAAGTCTACATTATACCTCTTATCTGTTTCGTTGTCATTTGTGATTTTCTTGTTAATAAATATCGTATTATCGAATTTCGACATGTATTGTAATTAAATGATTAATTTCGTTCGTTTTCGACTTCTATAATAATTGGGAAGCACTATATTTATTGAAAAATATATTTGTTCTGATATAATACCTTTGTTTTTCTTAAATAATGCATAATTTTTCCATTAGTGAAACTAGAACCATTAAAAAAACCTTGATAATATATCTAAGAGCCCCTCCCCTCTACTGTCTTTCTAAATTTGTTAAAACACCCCCTCTTTGAACCCCGACATTTATGTAAAATAAGTATATATAATGTAATGATTTTGTAAACATTATTCCGTCATCACCTGATGCCAAAGTTTGGCGAAACAATATTGATGTGAGTGAAACAATAAAAATTATTTGAAACTATTTTTACGTTTATTATTTATTCTATCTAAGAGCTTTTGAACTCTTCTGTGTGGGTAACGTACTATCCTAATAAGAAATGTGGTACGTTACATTCTTAAATATATCAACTGTATAAAAGTAGAATTAAGTATGTTACGTAAGCCTATAACAAATTAAGTACCTATATAAATATTTTAGTAACTTTCTGTAGTCGATTGAGGATTACATCCCCATATAAAACACAACAGTGATATATTGATAAATAAATGTACGTCTTTCTAAGAAAATCAATTTCTATTGCTTTGTAGATGAAACGCAAAATAAGTCCTTAAAATGCAGAACGTGTCAAACATTCAATAGAATTCTTTCGGCAGTTTAGAAATTGACAGGTAAGAGATAATATTTACATTTCAGACGAATGAATTCTTGCATATAGGTAGCTCATTTCATATTATTGTCCATTTTACTGTTATGGTTCTGGAAGTACTTTAGTTACAAATATTTTCTCGAAGTAATATCTATTTTTCACTTTTGGAGTATACCTGTTATTACTCTTTTATGTTACGGTTATAGTTATAAATCAAGTTATTATTAATACTGAACACTTTATGTCGTTTGGTGAATGCTATAAATGCTACAAAATAATCATATTACTTTGAATTAGGCTTATTATCAAAAAAATAGGCAAGGAAAAAAGTCATTTTATAATAATGATTACTGCATTTAAGTTCACAAAAAGTTGCAAATTATGAATACAGCTTTATTATTATTAACAACGCATTTATTTTGACAGAAAAGCGTTGCTTAGCATTTGGTGTTACAAAGGGTTTTTGACTTTTTACGTTTCCAGCGATTTGACTTACCATTACTTGTACAATTGCAATATTGAAATCATTGATCTCCAAATTAGAATTCTTACCTGTTATTATACACATTCTCTTAGACTTATTTCAACATCGGAAACTTCATTTACTGAAATGAAAGCTATCGTGCCAACTTAAACATTACCGCTTTTGTAGAGTTGACTTAAAATTCAACGTTTTGTGTCTATTTACAAGTTTTCATTTTACTTAGAAATCATAACGTTTAGAATTTATAAGAATAAAGTACCTATATTACTAATACATAAAATTGACAAGGGCATAATCAAAATAAAAATACAATAAGAAACAATGTATATATACAGGGCAATCCAAATTAAGTGTTCACCATTGGTAACTTTGTTATTATTAAAGATACAAGATTGTTTAAATTAGCAAACTTGTAGTACTTTTAACGCTATTTAAGATGGAAGAATAAAAAAAAACAAATGAGCAACGCGTTTTCGAGTTTTGCCGAAAAATATTTTTTTTTCAAATGGAAACCCCTGTTTATTATATCATTTTCTGCTAGAACTTTAATTTTTAAACAAAAAATCTTATAAGAAATTTTTTACTGGGATTAAAAATACTTGAGTTATAATGAATACACAAAAACAGCTAAGTCAAGTGCATTTCTATGTATCTATGAAAACAACGATAAATCTTTCTTCCAAACGTCAAATATTAGTACAGTATTATTAGTTTTTCACTCATAACTTTAATAACTCTCTCATTGTGCTAGTTATTAATTTGACAAGAAAATGATTTTTACCAATTCAGAAAAGTGTGATATGTTAGAATCTTATTTAGTGTGCAGAAGGAGGGCAAAAGAACACTACGCTGAATTATATCCACTCCGAACACAACCACATAAGCAATATTTTCTGAGACTTTACCGAAAATTTAGAGGCAATGAGAGTGTTTTTGCCAAAACAAGGACAAAAAAGACTTTTATAAAAAGCGAGGCCACGGAAATTGCAGTTATCGCATATTTTGAGGCCAACCGTGAGAATTCCATACTAGATATTGTCAATGAATCTGATTTGAGTCACGGTACTGTGCATAGGATTCTGAAGAAACACAAATTCATTCCTTAGAAGTACAAACCAGTTCATGTTTTTTTGCCAGGGGATCCAGAGAGAAGAATGTTTTTTTGCCACTGGTATCTTAACTTTTGTCGCCAAAATGTAAAAAACTTTCGTTATATTTTATGGACCGATGAATCGAATTTCTCAAATTCTGGAATGTACAATAAAAAAAATCATCATTACTGGTCAAAATCTTCTTTTAGTAAATCCAAGACGCCCACAAGTCCGTTTCAGTTTTAATGTTTGGTGCGGTTTAATCGGTTCATGGATTGTTGGTCCTTTCTTTTATGAGGGCACTCTAACTGGTGAAAGGTACATAGAATTTTTGACTGAAATTTTGAATAATTTCTTAGACGATCTGGATCTCATAAGTAGACAGAATCTGCATTTTCAGCAGGATGGCGCACCTGCGCACAACTACAGAGGTACTCATCAACTTCTAAATACTATTTTTAACACTTCATGGATAGGAACAAATGGTCCTATTCAGTGGCCTCCCCGATCGCCAGATTTAACGCCGCTTGATTTTTTTTTATGGGGTTATTTAAAGAACCAGATTTATAAGCAAAGGCACGAAAACGTAAACGCCCTAAAGATTGCAATTAGTGAAAAGATAAACCAAATAGATGGTAGGACCATACTGAAGGCAGTTCGAGAAGTTCGGAAGCGTGTACAAAAATGTATTGAACTACAAGGTGGTATTTTTGAACATCTTCTATGAAAAAATCAGTGATTTTTATTTTCTTTTAATGGTAAGTTTATGTATAAAATAAAGTTTATAAAACTAATTTAGCTGTTTTAGTTTATTCATTATAACTCAAGTATTTTTAAACCCAGTAAAAAATTTCTTATAAGATTTTTTGTTTAAAAATTAAAGTTCTAGCAGAAAATAATATAATATACAGGGGTTTCCATTTGAAAAAAAAATATTTTTCGGCAAAACTCGAAAACACGTTGCTCATTTGTTTTTTTTATTCTTCCATCTTAAAGAGCGTTAAAAGTACTACAAGTTTGCTAATTTAAACAATCTTGTGTCTTTAATAATAACAAAGTTACCAATGGTGAACACTTAATTTGGATTGCCCTGTATATAGTTCTTCGAATACTTTCGCGGTCGTTTGTTGAAGCCTTGTTCTTCGGGATATTTCGCAACGTTTGGCGCAAATTGTGTAATTAAAAGACTAAACGTAAAAATAAGGATAGAGCTGGCTATGCCATTGATATTATCCAAGATCAGCAAGTATTAGATTAGCTTAAGTACATTGACTTTCTTTATTTAGAAGTAATGTGTTTTTTGTTTAGAAAAGTACTGTCTGTCAGAATATGTAAATTATACAGGTTGTTAAAAAATGCTTTATTGAATATTTCGGTAATGAATTCAGCATCTCAGGCAAAACAAAAAAACTCTACCAACTTTATTGCTTCAATAATAAGGAAGTCAAGAAGTCTATATAGACGGACTGTTCTGAGTTAGTATGCTCGGTGTGTAGCTAAAAGAATACTCTTTTGACATTATATATTTAGCCGACAGGTGTTGAAGACACACAAAAGCGAGAAAATACAGAAAATGAGGAGTGAAACTAACAATCGTTGCTCGTGAGTAAAAAATTAATAAACATTTGGATTAAGAGAATATCTGTGATAAGTGCGAGCATTGCACAGTCTCTTTTCATGCAAATTAAGTTATAGGCTTGCTTCTTGTTATATTGCATTTTATATAGTCTTATATATCGAGCGACATTTAAATTTACTTCTTTATGCATAATAAATCTCGCTATTCCTCTTTCGGTAGGGTATCTTTGAAGTGCCTGTTTACTTTCACTTTATATTCCCTGACACTACAACATTCATTTCCCCTGACTTTCTTTGTTTTGACAGAATAAATTAATCAAACTTCTAAAAACAAAGAACAAAAGTATGAAACATAAAATGTAAATTCTTAGATGGAACAAGTAAAATTTATTGTTGTTATTTCCCTTTTAGACAATTTGCAAAGGCCCATTCTGTACTTTTGAAACATTTCTTACATATATGTTTTCGGAGGGAAACTTTCTTATATCTTGAAAGCTTTCCATTGTTTTCTGTATATATTAGTATATATAATATTGTCCAGAGCGGGGATGTGATTACGACCTGTGGTGCAATATATTATTTATGTTTAATTACAAATAATTTGACTTTACTTTCATTAAAGCTCAGTTATTAATATATCTGCAGGGACCAATTGAAGTTCTTTCGATTTACTATTTCAATTCAAATTATTTCCACTCAATTCGCCTACTAAATAAATATAGCGTTAATATTATACAAATATTGTACTAACATAAGTCAATTAACTATTATTGTATTATATGATTATGAACTGATCGTTCTTATGTTTCTTTTTATATTTTTTTTATAGAAATAATATTAACTACACAAGTTATAACAGGGAGTGTAGGTAGTTACATAATTGGATTTTATTTCTTTGATGAAAATGTTAGTTACATAATTGGATTTTATTTCTTTGATAAAACTGTTAGTGGGGAAGAGTACCTTCGTTTTCTACGGACGAATTTTCAAAACTTTTTGAAGACATGAACATTAAAATCAGAAAAACGTTTACAAGAATATGTCGAAACGTTTTCACAACGTTAGTATTCCTTTGGAAAACAGAATACTCACGTGCATTGCACAAAGTTGTGGTTATGTTGAACATATTCTTTAATGAAATTTGTTTTTCTTACTTTTGATTGTTGTTACGTTGCTCAATAGTTTTAGGTTATTTAAATTGCATTATTTTTTATTGTTTTAGGACATCAATTTATAATTTTGAAAAATTACGACCAACTCTTATGAACAGCTTCAACAATGAAATAATAAGAGGAATTAGGCAAATTAAATTGAAGATAGCACCATTGTTTCATGCACCTTTAAGTGGGGCGGCATCTTCAAATATGTCAGTAAACATGACCTTTATTTTATTTCGTTGTTAACCAACAGTGTAAAAAATTAAATACTGCAACTGGACATTGCCGAAATTAAAAAAATTGAAATGCGATGCTCTTAATTCTGCAAAATTATTACTTTTGGGATAGTTGGATTTAACCTATACTTTGTTTGACAGTTGACTAAGGAAGTCGGGCCCCATTCCTGTCTTCCATTGGTTGAACGAATATTTTGGTGCGTCGAACAACAGCGCTCGTAATTCCTTAATTGACCGCTAATTGCTCCTATAGTGATTATCTCAGAAATCACAAAAGATAGGCATAGGACATCGTCAACAAAAATGAAAAAGATTACAAAAAGGAACGAAATGCCTCAATAAAATACTGAGTGTTCTATTTAAAAAAAATAAGTTTTTGGTATGTGAAAATTTCGGGAAGTAGGCTTTGAAAAAACAAAGTTTTATGAGGTATTATCGAGTGCACCTTTTACCACATGATGCAGAATTTTCTTGGCCACAAGCGTCACCAAAGTTAATGTTTTTACTTTGAAAAACAATGTGAAAAAGATATTTTCAAAAAAAATTAATAACTCAAAAACTATTGGCTCAATTTTGAAAAAGAAAAAGCAGTTAAATAGACAATTTAAGCCAGTACTAGAAAATCCAAAAATATATAGGGTGAGTCATTTAAAACAATGAAGTTCCGCGCATTTCCTGTGAAACCGGAAGTGCGTAAGGGTTTAAAGTATTTTTACAATGTGTGCCACAAGCAACCATGAATCTTCCACTAATTGTTTTATCCTCTATTTAAAACACGAAAGAGCAATCAAAGGAGCGGCTACTAATGACTCACCCTGTATATATACAGAGCGAGTCATCTCCGCGGGTAAGGCCGATTATGGCTTTATGAGTGAAGCTATTTTAAAGCGTTTTTTTTTTCATTTACTAAGAAAACAATAAACTGTAAACTTCTCAAATTTGAATTTTAAATTGTTTGAATTGTTTCCACATCCTAAGTAAGTTTAATATTAGCAAAAGTATATGTGGAAATAATTTGCAGAAATATGTTAAAATACGCATGCAAATTATTTAATACACCATGTCATAATACACCAGACAGCAATGCCTGACAGTTCGCAGTCGTTCTTTCTTGCATTACTCCACAAAAAATAGTACCGATATAATTAAATTATATTTTTAAAGTTATTAAAATTTTGCTCCTTACAAAAAGTATTCTACAAACTTCGTGCGAATTTCTGTTCATAAAACGCTTGCCTTTGGCTTGCACTTTAAACTGTGGCCACTCATTCGCGAAATATGTTTATCCGCAGTTCGTTCGTAATTAACTATTCCAGGCCAGCTCAAATTAAATTTTTCACTTTTTACCTCTAGTTTCTTTGTCGGTTCAATGAAAGAGTGTATGGGAATACCAAATAAAGCAAAAGTAAGTTTATCAAGGCAATCAGACGTGATCAAGTAATAACTTCAAAGCAAAGGGTTGTATCCCTGTAGTAAACTTACATTATTTTAACTTACATCCTTACATCGTAGGTTATAGAAAATTCTTATAATGTTCCTTTATGTGAATATAATTGACATATATAATACAAGATAAATAAAATGAAAAAGATATAGCCTTTGCTATAAGTATTGCAAAATTCTTGGATTATTAGTATATATATATATATATATATCCATCTTCAAATATTTAATTCAACGAGTGTTAATTTAATATTGTTTAGTAATTGTTATGTATTTAGATTTTATATTAATTATAATCAAGGAAAAACACACCACCACAATCCGGTATGCATATTAGTGTCAGACACATTGCATCTACAAAGAGGTCATTCTGAACTGTCCTGGGTTGGTAACAAAAAAGTCCAGTATTTTCAAAAACTAGGAAATATTTACTTCCGTGAATTGTCCATACTAAATTTACTTGTCAAATGATGGTCAAATATCAAAAACATAATGTATTGAAGTGTCTTGTACTTTCGTATTTTCATTGTATTATTGTCGCTTTTCTGTTTACTTCAAGACAATATACCTCGTATACTATGCCTTTTACGATACAACAGGATACGTTTATCGTAATGTCGCACTTTCGCCGTGGAACATTGCTAGAGGATGGATCGTAGAAATAGTCAATGGGATTCTATTTTCAGCAATTTATAACGGAATATGCAAATCTGGAAATAAACTTGGACACATTCACTCGTCGTCGCAATAAGGTGATTGACAGGTTTAAGGAAACGAGGAGTGTTTGTAAACATAAACCTGAAAAAGCACCAACAGTTGTAACAGAAGATGTTGCAGACATTAGGCAGCGAATAGAAGTTAATCCCATAAAATTTGTACGAAAGCCGTCTGCTCAAATTGGTAAAAAGATCTAATTAACTGGTTAAATGAAATATTACATGAAGAAGACTTGAATCGCACTTTTTTTCAGATAAAGCTTCGATCGATATGCCGGAATATATCAACTCTCAAAATTACCGTACCTGGTCAACAGAGAATTAACATGTTCTTGTTCAAAATAGTCTCCATCTTATCAAAGTTGGTGTTTGGGTTGCAATGTCGAAAAGACGAATTATTGGACCAATTTTTTTCTTTGATACGATACTGAGAACAAATATTGGAACCCTTCATTAACAGCCTTCACGAAGATGAATTAACCCTAGGGTATTTCCAACAAGATAGAGCAAGTGCACATACTGCGCAACAAACTATTAATTATTTGCAAGGATACTATGGTGACCGATTGATTAGTCGAAATCGATGGCCAGCCAATTCTCCTCATTTAACCTCACTGGACTATTTTCGCTTTGGTCATCTAAAAAAGTGTTTCATAACAGACTGCATAATCTTGATGAACTTGAAGAGGTAATTACAATAGAAATGCAAAATATCACACCTGAAACTCTCCACAATGTGTTCATTAATATGAGAACATGTGTCAAACTATGCATTTAGAGTAATGGTGGACATTTCGAAAAATGTTTATAAAATGTTTCATTTTGTGACATAATTATGAGATTATGTTTTACAATAATTGTAACGTATTTATTATTGTTTATGATAAAAAATAAAGTGCAATTACTATATTTCTACAAAAATTCTTTCATTTAATTCAACTGAAAACTAACCCTATTTCATTGACATTTATCACAAGCAAAATATAAATAGTAAACCTAACCATCAAAATAAATAAACATGTTCGCCAATTACACTGTGTTCCCATATTAAAATCAGTGTGGCCAACTCACGACAGTTCAAAATGATCGCGTAGAATAACAGACCCCCGATTCCGAACATACGATACGATATTCGAATTCGAAAGGCGAGCGTGGTAGAGAGGGGCAAAACAAAACAGTAGTCTGTCTAGCCACATTGAAAAGTACTCGTACTCACCTAACTTGCCCATCTTTACTACGCTCGCGTTTCGAATTCGAATATCGTATCGTACGTTCAGAATCCGGGGGCGAATAGACTAAGTATTCCTTTTGGCATCTATTAACTAGTCCTATAAAATAAGTTTTATTCTATTCTGTTATGTTCAAGGATATTTTTCTTTTAAAATTTTATTTATGTCTAGTAATTTAAGCTGCTTTAGTATATCAATTCAAAATTAATATTAATTGAAACATTTTATATGTAAGTAGTAGAGTATGTGTCACATTCACTAAACACCTAAAAGAAGACATTAATATAAATAAAATTGATATACAAGTGTTCTAAATTAAGTCGGCACCATTGCTAACTTTGTTATTAATGAAGCTACAGTATCGGCTAAATTAGCAAAGTAGTAGTATTTTTACCGTAAATAATGATGGCGGAACCGAAAAGACAGTTGAACTTCTAAATTTTCGCGCTATTTACAAAAGTTACTTTTTTTTGAATGGAACACCCAGTATATTTTTGCTTATATTGAAAGAAGGAAATATTATAAAAAAGAAAGCCTTCATACATTATTGACAAAAAATGAAAGTTGCGGCAGTTATCCACTATTTTGTACAGCAATTCATATAAATAAAATCAAGATGGCTGTCACTAATGACGCACACTCGGAGGAGTGGGAGTGGTTTTGGTATGTTTAAAATTTGTTTCTTAGGTTAAGTTAAGTTAGTATTGGTCACGAGAAAATCTATTGTTAGAAATGCCCCATGCTCCAGAAATACGATTTAGTTTTAATGTTTGGTGTGGATTAATTGGCTAGAGTCGGCTAGACGATTCTCGGACCATTCTTTTATAATGGTATTTTTGGATAACCTGGACCTGGCTACTCGGCAACATATACATTTTCAACAGGATGGAGCACCAGCGCATAATCATCGCGAAGTACAAAATTTTTTGAGCGAAATGTTTCGGAATAAGTGGATAGGTACGAATGGACCAATTCAGTGGCCACCACGGTCCCGGATCTAAACCCTATGGACTTTTATTTTTGGGGATATTTAAAAAAAGAAATTTACAAAGGGAGATATGAAAAAGTTGTAGAGCTGCAGAATAAAATAATTACTATTGCTAATAACATAGATGCAATATCGATTTTAAAAGTAACTCGCAATGTACATAAACGAATTCGGAAGTGTATTGGACAAAACGGTGATGTCTTCGAACATCTATTATAATAAATATACATAATACACAGTGCTTGTTTAATATTTGCTGTTTTTTTATCATTGCCATCTTGATTTTATTGATATGAATTGCTGTACAAAATAGTGGATAACTGCCGCAACTGTCATTTTTTGTCAATAATGTATGTAAGCTTTCTTTTTAAAATATTTCCGCCTTTCAATATATGCAAAAGTATACTGGGTGTTCCATTTAAAAAAAAAGTAACTTTTGTAAATAGCGCGAAAAGTAGAAGTTCAACTGTCTTTTCGGTTCTGCCATCATTGTTCAAGATAAAAATACTACTACTTTGATAATTTAACCGATACTGTAGCTTCATTAATAACAAAGTTAGCAATAGTGTCGACGTAATTTAGAACAACCTGTATACTGCTTTAACAGTAGAACTAAGCGACAAGCTTGTCTAGTAAGCAGGATTTATTTTTCGGATTTTGCCTGTAGTAGGAATATAATACATATATTTACATCACAGGAAGATGGGAATTAAAATAAAACACGTTGGTTTAAAATACTTTTGATTTATTTATTTATTTTTTATTACTTTTATTGTTTTCACAAAATTCAAATCAGTATTAACGTAATTACTAAATGCTCAACAATATATTCTCTATTATAAAGAGGATATTACAGGTCTGAAAAGAAAAGCATACAGTTCACTATATTGATTATCATTCTTAATTAGCGAGCAAAAACCTAGTCGACATGTACGAATCACAGTGTGTTCATGATACTTATCTCTTCTATATTAATGTCCAAGACACGTAACGACGCATCCATCTCCGACCGTTATCAACGAGAAATTTCATTTATAATATATATTAAGCAACGTCTTTCACGTGACATAATTATTATAAAATAAGTGACAATTGTTTAAATTATATACAAAATATATTATACAATAAGACTCATCACTTATAACCTATTTTTTACGTTTCTATAAACGTATATTTACAATAAATTTATCGATTTGGTATCGTAGTTATGGGCTCTGGAACTACGACACGAATCCGATAGATATATGTATTATTCTGGAATGATTTTATACTTAAATACTACACTTTTATAATTTTATCAGTCTTCTATTATATACAGTAAAAACGGGAAATTAATCATAGTTGGCGACGGATTAACGCACACACAAACACACACGCTCACACCTAGATTTATAGATTTATTTAACACCTTTCTGTTTCGCAATCATCCTCCATATGCACAAAAATTTCGTGATCTACTATTTTAGACCGAGCAGCTTCTTGAAAGCCTTTCGGAAATCCAAGTTGAATATTGTATATATGATAGGATTCAATGTTGAATTTATATAACCCAGCCATGTTATGAAGTTTATTAAACCCGCGGAAGGACAGCACGTTTGACAGAACGGTACGATGACGTACATTAAAAAAAATGGCAACCAACAAATCACGAATACTCCCATGATTATTCCTAATGTCCTGGCTGCCCTTCGCTCTTTGGATAACGAAATTCTCTGCTTTTCTTCAATAAATTGATACACAGTACCCGACTTCTTATTGGTTACTGTTGTTGCCTTGGCAGTTTTATTGCCTGTCTGCGAGGAATTCAACATAGGCATTGTATTAGCATTTCGTGTGTCGGATGTCGAAGGAATGGAATTTTTTCGATGCGATCCCGAGGTATCGGCAGTATCTGTGAATGAGTCTTCGTGAACTAGGACAGGCTTTAAGTAAACTTCTTTTTCGTTTTCTTTTTCGCTCTTCTTCTTCTTCTTAGATTTCTTGACTTTTTTGTCTTTTACCTTGCCATTAGCTGGGATTTCTACGGGATTTTCCGTGTGGGTTGTTTCACTACTAACAGACTCTCTATCCGGTACAGTTCTATTATTTTGCATATTCGTCTTATTTACGAAAGCATTTAATTTCGATGCTTGAGCGCGTTCCCTAAGCCTTCGTTTGGTAGCTATGAAAATTTCCACGTACACTATCGTCATAATAAATAGAGGTATAAAAAATGATCCTAGCGATGAATACACAACGTAACCCTGTCTTTCAGTCAATTTACAGTTTTGTATTTTGAGAAACTCCTCCTGTGCGGGCCAATCGTTCCAGCCGATCAACGGTGGCGAACTGATTATTAAAGAGACTATCCAAACACCGCCGATCATCAAAAGAACCCTCTTCAATGTGCGTTTCTGAGCGTAATTTATCGGATCGGTTATTGCCCAAAAACGATCTAACGCGATGGCGCATAGATTTAGAATCGATGCCGTGCAACACATCACATCTGATGTCAGCCACATTTTGCAGACGTGTATGCCAAACGGCCATTTCCCCAGGATAGAGTAGGCGACGTTCAGTGGCATAACGAGTACGGCAACTGTTAAGTCGGCGACGGCTAGTGACACGATAAAAAAATTCTGAACGATTCGCAGCGGTTTATGGGTGAATACACTAAGTATTACTAAGATATTTCCTACGACTGTGAGTATTATAATGAGACCTAAGGTAAAAATTGTCAAGAGAGCTTCCCACTCCGGCACCGCAGACTCAAATCCCAAGCTGATGTTGTAGGTTCGTTGATCGGTTGGACAGCTTTTATTAAATTCCGCCATTTTATTGCTTTATAATTTGTTCCTGTAACAAAAATAAACAAGCGTTAGTAAAATTATATTTAGTATATAAATAGTAATAAAAATACTGTTATATTAAAGATGACACGAATTACATTGAATTCAATTGAGGAGCTTTTAGCAAAAACAACCTTAGCCCCCAAGCAACACACTTACGTATAATATACGTATGATAAACGTTACCACGGTTGAAAATTAGTTTTGGTCTACATAACAGACGTATTTATTATACGTAAATTCTATGGAGTGTTTATTAGTCGTCTAATAAACGATTATAGTATTACAACATTAATATTTGCTTCGTTGCAATACGTATTATAGTTGTCTTTATGAAACTATTATTAGCCGTAAATGGAAAGAGGATATTATGTATTTATTTTTTAATATATTTACTCAGTTCTAAATTAAACGCTTTATCAACGTAAAGTGTAAACACATTGTTTTAGATAATTATAAACGATATGGTACCTAGGTAGGTACACGGTTCCTAAAGATAGTCCTTTTTATTTTTAATGTTTTTGACGTATCAATAATTAGCAAAATATTAAGGTAGAGCTTATTTCTTTTTAGTGAAACCTCGTCTTTTTAATTTCTGCCGTCCGACATTGTTTTATTTCTGCCATGACTCTCAAGTGGTGCCTAAAATCTACATTATAATATTCGTATAAAATGCGTCTACTCTTGATGCGCAGTAATTGAGCGCTCAAGTATTTTGTAAACGTCTTTCATAGTTATGTATCAGCCGAACCGAAAAGACCGAAACTCGAAACAAATCTATCGACATGTGCACTGTTTATATTGTATACTGTTAATGCCCTGCCGCCACTTTATGGAAAATAGCTATAATTGTTTTAATATTCTAAATTTTGCCAATGCTATTCTCAACGTTAATATACTTCTAAATCGATTATTGTACGTACTCTAACCTAAAACGTCATGCTTATTTTCCAAAATTTCGACTAATTTACAAAATCTTGAAAATTTACCAAACCTGTCTATAAAAACACGAGAAGATTTTCATAAACTAGAGTCGATGCTTGCTTCTCAGAGCAATTATAATTTCTTCGTGCGTCAGGCTTCTTTTGAATTTGAATAAATAATTTCAGTAATTTCTTTTAAGACAAACTGCAGCTATTGGAGGGTCAAATGTGAGAGTCGTAACGATGAATATCCTAAAGTATTTCATATCAGATGCAAAAGCAAGTCAGTTTAATTTGCCGGGAAGAGAAGAAAAGCACGGTTGTAAGGATACCTTTTATCTGGATTGATTCTTGGTAATTAATTAATTTATAATTTTTCTACAATGCTTATTGTTAATTATATTGTAATTAATATAGCTCCTGTAAAACTGGAATTTGCGGGACGTGAACCAGCGGATGTGCAAGATTCAACAATTAAGAGTGCCATACAAGATGAAACAATAAGAAAAGTGCTTCTCATATTATCTAAAATTTTGTTCTTGTTTTGGTCAAAATTATATTACTACATATTTTTTTTAAATACGTGATGTGTTCATAAATACTATTAGTATGATTTCATATTACAAAAGTCGAATTTTGTAGTAGGACATTGATCGTTTTTGTAAGAAATCGATATTGAAAAAAATAAAAGACGTGGCAACATTAAAATTAAGAAGATGTTTTATTGAAAAGAATTGTCAAATTTCATTACACATTATTATTCCGCGCCACTGCTGTTGCCTTCATTTTCTGTAATTTCTTCATACTCTCCTTCTGGAACGATGCTTGCTTGCAGTTTTAAATAATATTGTTGATTTTGCTGGCGTTTGAACAAAATTTGCCAATTTTCTTAGAAAAGCTAATTGATTTGGCTTTATTGCTATTTCTTGTCCATACAATAGTTGCAAATTCAATTGTGATGGAAATTTCTTTTTATTTCCAACATGAATGGTCTCCCATAAACTAGTGTAGTCTCACTTTATCATGAACGACGTTTGCCGAAATCTCCCTGCAGCGGATTCCTTTTATTTTCATAGGTGCTTTTGTATTAGAAGTGAAGTGTGGTTTTAAAGAATCTGCAATATTAAAAAATGCCGATTGTTCTACTTTTATCAAGTTAAAAGGAGATGGTTTTTATCTATCAGATTAAATAAGTTCGTCCCAATCCGATTGAATTTTAGCATTGTGCTTTCTTTTCTTTGCTTCAATTAATCTGAAGTTCTGATCATTAGGAAGTCGCGAGTGCCCTCGCACTGGAAAGTGGTAAATATTTAATTTTTTTGAACAGTTTCCAACCATGAACAAGAAAGTAAGAAATGGGAGCATTCTATTTTAGGGAGCCTATTTAACCTGAAAATATGAAATTTAACCTATGACTGTTTTTGTAAGACACGCCTTAATTGTATTTCTCTTTTTTTGGTAATTGAATATTTTATATTTCAATTTTAACTTAAATTTCTTTTTAAATCAACTATATGTTTTTGGTTTATTTATTTTTTTAATGCTTTTATTGAAAGAAAAGCAATTTTTACGTTATATACCAAATGATGAGGACTAACAAGTCTGAAACACGAGTCTGTAGTTTTAATACACCAGTTTCTTTTATTAGTTTACTATTTATGACGCTACTATTCGGCATGTCAAAGTAAAAATTGTGTTGAATAGGTTTTTCCAAATTAAATTTACTGCCAAATAGAACAGCATTTCGCACAGAAAACTAAACAGTTCAAAAGCGGTTTTAAGTGTGAAAAGAAATGAAAGAATACTTTTTGATGTTTCTATTTGTAAAATTTGTCGAAAACACGTAATTCCTTAATGTCGTCGGATTTATTATTCATTTATGCGCCAACAAATTTATTACAGCCAAATTTATTATTATTTAATTAAATCTAGAAGTTGCTTGAATAAAGCTATCACAGATACAGAATAAATTAATTGCAAAAATTAAGTGAAAATAGCTATTAAGTTAAATAATATATATAAGTAATACAATAACCACACCATATAGTTTATATGAATCAAATGTATTATCAGGAGACTGTTTACTTCCGATTTGTTTCGTAGGAGATGCAGGTACCTAACTCTTTTTGTTACCTTTACATGTATACTTCCTTGTATTTATCTCACTTTTACATTCCTTTTTATATGGAAAAGCTGACAAATGGAAAATTTAGGAGTTTTGTGAATTGAGAATAGGATTACTTTTATTTGGAAGGACACAGACCTTTTCGACCCTATTTTTTTTAAATTGGATGAACACCCAAAGATGGGTTGACATGTTTGTACATTTTTAAAGGTTATAAGCTAACGAGGGAACGTCCGACTATAACAAACTTATATTGTGACCAAACTTTGCACTTTTAAACATTGATAAAATATAATACACATTAATTTAAAACTCTTTGCTTAATTAAAACCGCATTCAACAGAAAATATATAAAATTAAACATTTCAATGTACGAGTTATACTAGTAAAAATACAACAATTATGCAGTAAATAAATTGAGTAGCCGTGGAAGAAATATATGCGACAATGCTACACTTTCATAAATTTATTTAAATCTCAAGCGATCACACTAGTCCATTGAAGCGTCTAGAGTGCCTTGGATTATAACGTGCTTATTGTTAAGTCACGAAATAGATTGGGATAATCTTTTGGAGTAGTTCTGTCTTTTCGCGGGACGTCTTTAGGTGTCAGAAGCGAATTTTAAGAATACTCGTGTTAAATGTGTTACTTCCAAGAAGGGTTGTCGAGAAATTTCAATGAATTTAAAATTTTTACGTTCACTAGTTTATATACAACGCGAAAAAAGAGAAAAGTCCGTCAAAGGGTATAGCGATTTTGTAAAAAAGTCATTATGTGGTGATAAAGATTTGGCATATTCGGGTAGATCAAAAAATTCTTTGAACAACATAGGATGTTATGAGTTTTGTAAGAAAATATTACAAATACTTGCTGTAATCGTGATCGGTCATGAGATATCTTTTTTAGAACAAAAACAATCATGTATTAGCGTGTCATCTAGACAGATTTACTTGTCATTTAATAAAAAGTGCGTTTGGGTGAAACAGAACGTATCGGAATTTTGATGATGGTTGGTTACGAGGATCGTGTGCTCTTTTTAATCAAGAGCATCTTGCACGTTCTTCGATAACACAGTCCACTGCTGTGGGCAAAACTGAACGGTAGTTTAGGGAGATAGGTTCTGTAAGAAATGCACCAAAATCTAGCCGGAAAAGTTACCGGTGACAAGACAAGCATATCTGACATTTTGAAACTGAAAATAATCCTCATTTTTCGTCTAACAAGCTTACTCTGAATTATGACATTAGTCAATCATCTGTTTTGAAACTTTTAAGACGGGGAAAGTAGCAACCCTACAAGATCCAATTAGTTCTAGCATTGTCAAAGAATGATCCTGATCGTCGGCCGGAATTTTGCGAGAAAATTATGAACATTTACCACAATCATCCAGAAGATATCGAAAAACTTTTAATTCTTAGATAAGGCAACATTTTACATCTAATGGACAAATTTGTCGCTACTGGTAAAAAAATAATCTACACTGGATATAAGAAAGTCATTCTCTATTCCCACAAAAAGTTAATGTATGGGCAGGAATTTTCGTTGATCACAATGTTGGGCCTTATTTTTTCGAGGGTAATCTTAATAATTTAGAACCAGGTTTACCCAATAATAAGACTTGATTTCACCAAGACGGCGTTGCACATGTGGTGAGGTATTTTGGGCAACAACATAGTAGGGAAAATTTAACAGGTCAATTGTACCTTGACATGCTCGAAAATACAATCCAGCCTTTAATTGTAGGAATTGCTAAGAATGATTTGGCCAAACGGATTTAATTTTTCACCAAGATGGCGCCCCTCCACATTATTACAGACCCGTGAGACAGTGGTTAAACAGAGGGTATCGTGACAGATGGATTGGACGCCGTGGCCTGCCCAATTCCCTGATTTAACCCCACTTGATTTTTCTTGTGGAGTTATATCAAATCACAAGTTCATAAACCGTAGCCAGAAAATATTTTATATTTGAAGCAAAGAAAATTCATGTTTGCAGTTCCATTACTCCAGGTACTCATCACAACGTCCGTGAAGGGTTTTGCAATCGCTTGTTCTATTGCCAAAAGGTTGAAGGTTCTCATTTTGAACATTTAATTTAAAATCAGAGTGATGTGTTAAGATTATTTGTTTTTTTTCTTCTAATTTTAATAGTTTTTTTATTTACTTAGTTAAAAAGTTTAATTTAATTATTTATTGATTTTATTAAAAAGATTATTATTTTTTCTATTCTTTCTAATTCATTCTAAATACCATTCAAATGATTATTACTTTTTCTATTCTTTCTAATTCATTCTAAATACCATTCAAATGATGTAATTATTCCACTCGCGTTTTTTTAACCAATGAAGGAAATTTAAAAAAAACTTAAATTTCGAATAGATCTTCCAAATAGCTTTCAAATGATGTCACTTGACCACCTTTGCCATTTAAAATTTTTAAGTTCATGTAGCCTTCAGCGCCATCTGTCGGTTTTGTTTTATCTTTGTTTCAACATTTTATTCCTTTTCGTTAAACTATTACGGGAGGGGGGGGGGGGTAGACTTTAGACATGCACTGTATAGACAGATGGCGCATTGGTATGAGGATGGTCGATTTATTTTACATTAAAAAAGTTATGGAAAAAAATTATTAAGGAAAGGTGTAGGTATTCTTAAGCTTCATATTTTAAAACTAGGTACAAATATACAGGGTGTTTTATAACGGAGTTGTAGACTTAACTTATATATTTTTAAATAAAATTTTACTTAACTTAACCTTTATTTTTTATGATGTTTCTATATATATTTAGGGCTCTTTCATTTTTGTTAACCATTCTCTATTCCTAACTATTAGGGAGTCAAGTAGATATTTCGAATTAAAAATGAAAAATCGTGTTATTACCGCACAAACCGGGGTTAAATTATTAAATTACTATATTTGAATTTAATTTTTTTTAAAAAACCAGTAGTAGGTACGAGCCCACCAATACGTGGTGAGAGCTGATGACGTGTTCTGCACATACACGTGTTGCTAATCTCACAGGATTATTACCTAAACCCCACGAAAACGTCAAACGTAAACTGAGGCTTCTGTTTTTATATTTCCGCGCAGGTACTGTACAACATCAGCTTAAACAAATACAATAAATTCCAAAAATTAATTATTCAGTTGAGAAATTCACAGATATGATTTGGGTATTGGGAAAATGTTCGAGATATTGCGTTCTTCCAATAAGAGTTTATAAAGCGAGATATCCTGCACGTAGACAGGCGAAAAAAGAAACATCAGAAAGGTTAGTCTACCGTTTCAACTTCGAAAAGGAAAAAATTGTCGTTACAGAGTAAAATGAATTTAATGTGATAGCAGGCGTTATAGAAAATCTACATGGTAGTAGTCAACGTGAAATTTCGCTGCAACAAAATATTAGTCGTAACCCCGTTCAAAGAATACTAAAAAAACACAAATACCATACATGCCACATTCAGTTACACCAAGAGTTGCTGGATGAAGATTTTGCCAGTAGAGTGGCATTTTGCGAATGGGCTCAACAACAAATCCATGATCGGCTAGATTTCATTGAATGCCTCCGTTTTGGATGAAGACACATTTCATAAAAATGGAAGCGTAAATAAACACAATTTTCATTACTATACTACCGGCAATCCCCATATTACACAAAGTCATAGCCAACCTAGGTGGTGCTTGAATCTTTGGGGTGGCATGGAGGAAATTTCGTTATTGGACCACATTTCTTTGGTGGACGAGTAAATGATGTAGTTTATTTGGACTTTCTTAAGAATACTTT
The DNA here is from genome assembly GCA_963170755.1 of Amphimallon solstitiale. Classification (NCBI taxonomy): domain Eukaryota; kingdom Metazoa; phylum Arthropoda; class Insecta; order Coleoptera; family Scarabaeidae; genus Amphimallon; species Amphimallon solstitiale. Next base: position 84,003,474 of record OY720681.1, on the reverse strand, counting down.
ACCATTATATTTGGAAAAATGTACCTCTGAGCATACGTCGGAAATGTGGCTTTTACACGATGGGGCTCCGGTATATAACACTGCATTAATCCATAACCACCTCAATACAACGTTTCCCTACAGGTGGGTTAGAAGAAAAAATCTGTTTTTGTCAAATCCGGGGATTTGACAAAAATAGATTTTTTCTTGTGGGGGCTAAGTAAAAGATCGTCTGTATAAAATAAGAAAAGCCTTTCAGAGTATGGATACACATGTGTTAAGAAACGTTAGTAGAATGTTTGAACAACAACTGCAATACTGTATTGACGTTATGGGTCAACATTTTGAACATATAGTTTAATATGCTATTCTTTATCTTAACATAGCTTTTCTCTTTCTTTTATCGATAACGCACAGCGAACCAGCGAAAATAGAAGACATACCTAAAGCCAGTAATGGTGTGAAAAAAATCGTATATTTTTTTCGTTACCCTCTTTAAACACCTTAATTTAGACGTAAAAATGGTCATAACTTTTTAAACATACGGAATAGATCAAGCAAACCCTATAATATGTGGAGGCTCGCAAAAGTAGGCAGGGTTTAAATACGCAAAAAAGTATAGCATTCTATTTAAAAAAATATGTAGGTTTAGTCTAAAACTGCGTTATAAAACACCCTGTATATGAGTACCTAATTTTAAAATATGACGTTTAATAATACCTACACCTTTCTTTAATACATTTTTTCCTAACTTTTGTAATGTGAAATAAATCGGGCTTCCCCACATTGCCACCCTGTATTATGCATGCACTTTAAGTACTCTAAAAATATAACAAAAAGGGATTAAATGTTTTTTTTTGTGGTCGTTCTTAAAATAATCTGAACCGTATCACGTTTACGGTTATTTGCTTAGAGTGAATGCTAACTGACTCTGATATATCATCCAATAACTGAAATCGTCACTAAGCCCTAGAAAAGCGTTTATAAATTTCCATGAAAAATATTAGAATGATACATTCGTTCATAAAATTTTGTTGCCATATGTTTTCAATATAGAAAAAATCTGCACAGCTCTGGGCAACAGGGTTTCGTATAATAAAACTAAATGTGAAATGTAAGCTTCTGGAACCGAAACCGGTTTTGTCTGTACAATCCCTATATTAATACGACCCTCAAATACTCGAGATATGCAATAATACGCCCACAGAACCAATACAAATTTTTAATAATAACACTGCAAGCTGGACTTTTCAATAATGCTAAATTCATAAATATTTAATTCATCTCTACTTATTGCCTAATAAAAGGATTAAAATACATGTTTTATTATATAATTCGGAGGAAACTTATCAGTAGCTATCATATATAAGAAAGAATGAAGTGGCCGTTATGAGCAGGTGGTTAAATTAAAGTCTCATATAATCCACAATTAAATATAAAATAGGATTTTTAGCGCTGATACAGTTTACTCGATGTATTAAGAAATACTCGTATATGCAGTTATTTAAACTAATGTATAATTAAAGTTTCTGTCATACATTTAGGTCCTGCTTTTCAATTATTTGATACATACGAGTATTAGCGTACAATGAGTAATTTTTCAATTCTCTTGATTTCCCTCAGGCTTCAGGCAAATCGGATAGATAGAATTTAAGATTTTCATGCTTTTCACATGCACCACATGTGCAAAATATTTCATGTGTTCAATTTTCAATGGTTAAATGTGGTTAAATCTTCTGGGCTTTCCGTATGAAGTCCAAAACATATAGTTTCAGACCTAAGAATATGTCGTACATGTTGGAAAAAATCATTGAGGATTACGGATATTATCTTACCGAATAAAATCTTCAACTTCTGCTGCAGCACTCTGTCGCATATTATAAAACGAATATTCGTATGTATCTATCTTTAGTGTAAACACAATAAGAATTGCATTAAACGAATATAGCGGAAAAATGTATATAACCTAAAAGTAAATTACAATGTTACTAATATACCCTTGGAATATCGTACTGGCAATTATTTGGTTGCATTTCTTTAAGAACAGGTAATTCTGAAAAACTTTTTTACTGACCGTGATAGAGAAGTGAGTGCTGTTTAGAGGTGATTGTTAATATGTAATTACATAATACATAATTTTCTTGGCAATTAAAAAAAAAATTTTTTTTAGATCTAACTAAACTCATACAACCAAAAAATATGAATATTAAATTTACCACAAACCTACATATATACACAAAACTATTCACATATCTCCTAACTTATCAAACAATTATGCGATGGCTTGTTTGAGAGTGAATGGTACCTTTATCTGTTGATATATCATAATGGTGCGAATTTCTGGGACATCTGTCACTCAATAAGTTTCGTTAAAGGATTGAATACATGTCACATTAGCAATATCCGAAAAGGTACAAGGCAGTCAAATGAATTGACAAAGCAAACAAAACCATGACATCCACTATTGCGCGATAGTAATTGTTCCATTTGCTTGCATGATCTCGGTTAAGGTGTAATGATTCACGTACATATCATGGGTCTGCTTGTTCTGTATGCTTAGAAACCTTAATTTATTATGGAGCAAGTTACCAGATATAATATACCGTAGTCGACATATTTTAATTTCTGATACGCAAGTAGAAAGAGGAAAAGAGCGCGATGAAATAAACTAAAGATAAACATAAGCGAGGTTGCCAAAACAGTACACTCGACAACCGTTTCCTATGAAATGTAAGGCGTGAGGGTCCCCCGACACTGCGTTGCTCTCCCACCACTGTTAGCAAGTAGGCATCGCTGCATATTATAAGGTCATCTTCTGCATGGGATAGAAGTATAACCGACATTAAAATTTGACGACTACGGTATATACCAGTAGCTGGTGAGTACGTTTTGGCGGGGCACTTACACGGAAAAAATGTATTCATTTATTATCGGCGATATACTCCCAGTTACCTAGCATACCACCGACAATAAACGAATAAGTCTGTCTGTGTACGTGCCCCGCCAAAACCTGCTCACCAGCCGCCACTGAATATATACCACAACTTCTTTGTTTCTTTTTTGCAAATACTAGTAATAATGTTTATACGCTTACATTTCCATTATAAAGTAATAATAACAATGTGACACTAATATTTAATTTAGTTTATTAATATTATACAATAATATATCACTATTTACTAAAATTGCGTCAACTACTAAGTTTAAACGAATTTATAAAGAATACTGGAAAGTGAATTTGAAATAAATTTTAATAACAATTTTTTCTGAAATTCATGTTGGAAGTAGGGTCTTTCACTCTTATCCAAAATCAGTTTTTGGTGAATATTTCACAACTTATGCTTTATAGGCAGATACAGTAAGGGTAATATAGAAGTATTTAAAACTGAAGTTTCAATACTTTTTAAAAATTTCCTTCGTAAATAAGACTTTTACTCTTATCGAATAGCGATTTTTTGCAAATATCTTGTAAATTACGCATTCTATAGAGATTTATTAAGAGAATAGAAGTACCTACCTAATAGGATTTCGAATAATTTTTGTATAAAGAAACAAAAAATTCAAACCTGAAGTAACAAATTTACTTTTTTAAGAGTATAAAGGTTAATTTAAACAACTTAAAACGCACATATGTATTAGAAAGTCGTGTGGTGGCCACGCCTCATTTTTTTTAATAAAATTAATGTGATTCAAAAAGGCAGAAGGTAAATGCAGGCCATGAATACTGTGAATACATTGCTTGAATGTTTTGTATTCTAAGCAGATTCCGCTAACTGAGAAAAAATTTGATAATATGCAATTTTTGTGTAATAAACTTTTAACCGACCCCCCATATCATGAATATTTTAGAAACCTGTCAGTTACAAAAAACAGAGAACTTGACAGTGAATCAGAGTAAAAATGAATTATCAATGTTATCACTGTTATCAGTATTTTTTCATAAGTATGTATTATCAATATTAACTAACCTCGAATATAAGAAACAGTTTTTATATTGTACGTTAAAGCAATAAAATTCCTATCTTCTCATTTTCTTGTTGTTTTCTTTAAAGCAGAACTAGTTTAATTTCAAACAATGATTCGAAATAGGTTATTTCTAAATACAGAACTAACTTAAGTCCGTTTCCTACTATAGTATGTCTTTGATAACAAGTAATTTAATGAACATTAATGTGGTCACAACATTTTCAAAAGCAAAAATTGTATTTAAAAGAACCTCTAGTCCACAAGATTTAAGAGGGGCGTTTACTAACAAATAGAAACTTATGCAATTTATATTACTCGCGGGACGGGTAGACGCAAGGGAGTGTGAGTAGGTGGAGCTAGACGATATTCGGTTTCGATCACAGCGCTTCGGTTTTATTCACAGATTCTGTCATTGATAAAGGAATACTATAGATGGGAAACATAATGTATAAAGAATGAGTATTTACGGATCTGTTGATGTTGTTGATGTTTTATAATAAGCCAATCTTCGATTGCCATTAACTGCTATATTATTAAACACTCGAATATTATAGGTATATATGACACTTCTTTTCAATGACAAACTGTCACTCGGATTTAAGTCTGAAATAGCCGACCGATTCCGATAGATTTGCGTCTTCGCTAGGACCGGTAGAGATACCGTAAAGTGGGGATAGACGACACAATAACTTTGAAAGACACTGTGTGAACTGTGTGTCACAATATTTAATGTTTTTTATCTTCAAAAATAATTACATAAGGTTTTTTTCTTTTTTATATCGTTCATTATATGTGCAGCTGGCGCGTAGAGGTTGTTACTTTCTTATACGTAGTATAAGGAAGTATTGTGATGATGAAAATTTTCGACCTCGAGATTTTTGCAGATGTCCACGTTTCGAGATCCCCTGACACCAAAAAAGTGGTTTTTAAAAAATGTCTCTCTCTCTCTCTGTGTGTGTGTGTCTGTCTGTCTGTCTGTCTGTGACCACGATAGCGGTCAAACCGCTGGAGATATCAATTCCAAATTTTGTATTTACGTGTATAATCTCCCTCTTGACATCTGATTAGTTTTTCAGTAAAATCGGTAGACCGGAAGTAGCAGTTTACTTCAGTGAAAAAATCGAATTTTGCCAATATTTCGTCAAATACTAAGTTTATACAAATTTATAAAGAATTCATATGTACTTAAAATTAAAATTGAGAACAATTTTATTTAAAAAGTTTTTTACTCATATCGTAAATCGGTTTTTTGCGAATATTTCGCAAGTCAAGCTTTTTAGACAGGTACGTTACGTGTATAAAAGTATTTAAAACATAGTTTTCAATATCTTTTGTATAAAAAAGATTTCAAAATTCGGACCGGAAGTAACACTTTTACTCTTACCGAATAGCGATTTTTGGCAAATATGTCGTAAATTATGCATTCTATATATATTTATTAAGAGTACAAAAGTATTTAGAGTTATATTTGCAATATTTTTTGTATACATTAAATTTCAAAATTCGGACCGGAAGTAGCACTTTTACTATTAGCGAGTAGCACTTTTTTTCGAATATCTTGCAAAGTATGCATTCTATAGCGATTTATTAAGAGAATGAAAGTACTTAGAATAGGATTTTGAATAAGTTTTGTATAAAAATTTTTTTAAGATTGTATAGTTTGAAACGCTCATACGTATAAGAAAGTCGTGTGGTGGCCACACCTCATTTTTTTTACTTTCTTATACGTAGTATAAGGAAGTATTGTGATGATGAAAATTTTCGACAAAGAGATTTTTGCAGATGTCCACGTTTTGAAGTCCCCTGATACCGAAAAAGTGGTTTTTAAAAAATGTCTGTGTGTCTGTGTGTGTCTCTGTGTGTGTCTGTGTGTGTGTCTCTGTGTGTGTGTGTGACCACGATAGCGGTCAAACCGCTGTAGATATCAATTCCAAATTTTGTATTTACGTGTATAATCTCCCTCTTGAGATCTGATTAGTTTTTCAGTAAAATCGGTAGACCGGAAGTAGCAGTTTACTTCAGCGAAACAATTGAATTTTGCCAATATTTCGTCAATTACTAAGTTTAAACAAATTTATAAAGAATTCAAATGTACTCAAAATTAAATTTGAGACAAACAATCTCAAAAAGTTTTTCGAAATTCCAACCGGAAGTAGGTCTTTTACTCTTATCGAAAATCAGTTTTTTGCGAATATTTCGCAAGTCATGCATTTTAGACAAGTACGTTACGGGCATAAAAGTATTTAAAACATAATTTTCAATATTTTTTGTATAAAAAAAAATTCAAAATTCAGACCGGAAGTACCACTTTTACTCTTATCGATTAGCGATTTTTTGCAAATATGTCGTAAGTTATGCATTCTATATAAATTTATCAAGAGTACAAAAGTATTTAAAACTAGATTTGCAATATTTTTTGTATAAATGAAATTTCAAAATTCGGACCGGAAGTAGCACTTCTACTCTTAGCGAGGAGCACTTTTTTGATAATATCTTGCAAAGGATGCATTCTATAGAAATTTATTAAGAGAATAGAAGTACTTAGAATAGGATTTTGAATAATTTCTGTAAAAAAAATCTTCTGTAATTTGAAACGCTCATACGTATAAGAAAGTCGTGTGGTGGCCACACCTCATCTTTTTCTTTTGTGTACCAGCCTTAGTTAGTAACATAACTTTTTTAAGAAAATAAATTAGTACAAAAACTGGCCATGACATTATAAATTGATGCCTTTTGCATCACTAACCCAAATTTGAGATTCAAAAATTACAAAATAAATTCAAAAAACGCAAAAGGGCGCTGCTTTAGTTTTCGATAGGTAAACGCTCCTTTTAAGTAAAACGTCTGCAATATTATAGGTATTATACGGACTCGACATATTCACCGATTTGCTCCATCTCTTGCGTGTGTTTTAGTTGTAACACTCCAATTGTAACTATAATCTGTCATGTCCTGTAATTAGTATCTAATATTTTAGGTTCCGCTGTGTCACTGTAATGTTCACGCGTTCAATATTCATTAAAGTAAATTAATTAAGATCGCTTGCTGGTGACAAGATAAACGAATGACTATTAATGATCAATTAAACTTCCTTGACAAAAATGTGTCGGTTAATTACATTCCATATTCCGTTTGTTCTTCTTCATTCTTAAATCGCGAAAGTTGTCGAAATTGTCGTAATAATAGAGGTTCATCTTTGTTCCAGAGAAGGGAGGAATACATTTTACTTTAGAGTCAGTGCTGAAGCTAAACATTGCAATAACTAATTAAAATTTTTAACGAGTTTTCATAGAAACATCGACTTCGTGTAGACTGAACTTTTCATCAGAGAAAGCAGTGGTATATATTAAAAATATACACCATATTACAAGATGCAATTATATTTCTTCATACACATTTAATAATAATACTAATAATAATAATATTTTATTATCCAACAGATTAGCTACTTATTACAGGATAATACAATGAAATAGAAGAGTGCTTAATTAGTATAGTACCAGGTTGAAATTACGACGGAGCAAAGAAATAATGTAAACAACACCCAGTTACTGAATAGCACTATTCATATGGTAAACTGCAACATCTGTTGTTGTCGCGAAAACGACAGCAAGAAAAGTGGATTTTACGGCTAAATTCCTTTTTTCAACGGCGTAGGTAGAAGCGTGAGGGGTTTTTAACATTTATCATATTTCGTCAGACAAATAAAGTACGGAAAGTTTATTCGATTTGAACTACAAAATGAACGCATTTTGTATTTTATAGATCACCATACACTTGTTATCCAATTATATAAATAAAACTAAACACTTTTGAAAAATATAAAATTTCAATAGTACCCCCGTGGGCGAAAAGTCATCAACCTCTCGCATCCGGTCTATATTAATTAGGGTTTAAGTAAAACATAATTTATAACTAATTTCCAGTATAATCACAATTTATTCAAATATATGACATGTTTCACTACGATGTAGCTCTTCAGATATTACATTACTATTAAATACACATTCTACAAATTTCCTAAGCTTTCAACCCTTATTCATACCTAATTTATAATCTCCTAATGACTATATAATGTGCTCTGAGTGAATGTTTAACAACTATATTTTTAACGGTGCCAATTCAAAAGCGAGGAATTATTGAGGTATATCTGGACGTTTAACAATATAACCATATATTTAAGTTTGTTTATTTCTAAGGCTTCAAGTAAATTTAATTTTAAGATTTTTGGTTGTGAATCTCAAATTTACAATATGTCCCCGGATCGACTTTAAAAGAGGAAAAAAATTTAATTTTTGATTTCTCAGAAAATTTCATTATTCGTAATTTTTAGAAGTAACTCTAGTTGGCGGGTTTCATTGAAAAATACAACTGACAGCAATTGACAATTCTAATAAATTAATATAAACTGCAAATTAAATCTTCGCTAATTTGAAAAGTATTTATGCTATAATGTTGACTTTACAACAAAGAATTTACCTAATTCAATGTTACGGAACTGGGGAAGAGTGCTACCGAGTTGTTATTACAAAATTCAACCAAAAATACCAGGAAGTTACCATTTCAAATTCCGGAGCAAAAAACATGGTGACCATTCCTTAAAACAGGCTCGGTTTTAAACGTTAAGAAGTCAAAGAAATTGTTCGATAAAGACGATGCTGCTTCAGTTTTTGCCGTTCATTCCGCAAGAGAAGCTCCAAGGTTGTCTCTAAGAAGGAGGGCAATAATAACAGGAATACGTAAATCTCATTTACAAAGAATATTTAAGGAGAACAAAATTTTACTATTTAAACCGCAATTTAGGCAAACTTTAGAAAATGGTGATGAAGCCAAACGTATGGATTTTTGATTAGAAATGGGTTACAGAATTTTGGAAGATTCAAATTTTCATAAACGAATTATGTTCTCCGATGAATCAACCTTTTCAACTAACGGAGTCGTTTCCTCTCACCATTGCCCTCCACTACCGGCAATGGTGAGACGAATCCAAACTTTAGAATTACTTGTCGCAGACAATATTTTAAAAAAGTTAATGTGTGATGTGCGGTTTCGTACCATGGCATTATTGGCCCATATGTTTTTGATCAAAATTTAAACCGTAATTCATATTTAGAAATGTTTTGCCAGCACGAAATATTTTCGCAGGTGGAAGCTCCAACCTAATGCCACCAAAACAGAAGTCACCTGCTTTCACTTAAATAACAAACTCGCCAGAAGAGAACTCAATATACAATTTGAACACACCCTACTCACTCACAATAAAACACCTAACTACCTAGTCATAACCCTTGATAGAACACTATCTTTCATCTATTGAGAACTGCTGAAAAATTAAAGACAAGAAACAACATAATCCAAAAACTGTGCGGCTCGACTTGGGGAGCGTCGGCTTCCACTCTGCGCTCCTCTGCGATGGGTATTGTCTTTTCAGCTGCTAAGTACTGCGCTCCAGTTTGGTTAAACAGCCCACATGTACATAAAATAGATGCACGGCTAAATAACACCATGAGAATGATTGCTGGTGTCATCAAACCAACTCCCACGCATTGGCTCCCAGTCCTAAGTCACATCCCACCCCCACAACTGCGACGAAAAAACGCTCTTACGAACGAATACAAAAAGATCGTGAACAATAGAAATCTACCCCATTAATGTGAATATACTGGAAATTAGTTGTAAATTGTGTTTTACTTCAAGCCTAATTATTATGGATTTCCAGCAAGTATCGACCGTTTCAATTAATATTATTAAATAAACTTCAAGTTTCCTGGGCACATCGTATTTCAAATTACTATTCAGATATGCACAGTATTCTCAAAATTTATTGTTTTTGAACCAGTGTTCGAAAATCGGTGGGTTTTAGAAGAAAAAAATCACAGTTCTGAAAGAGAGGAATTTTGAACCTATTTAAAGGTTGTTCATACTGAATTATTATATAAGTTAAATGTATGCATTTCTTGTTTTCGATTATATTACGAGAGAAAAAGCAAATTTTTTAATTAACAAAAAAATTATTAAACAAAAGCACAAACTGGAATATTTAATTAAAAAGAACAAAAGAACTGTGAATAAAAACACACATAAATTTTCTAATCATCAATTCTCAGACAGATTTAAAAATCTAAGCCAAGTAGAATTTTCCAAAAAATAAAAATGTCTGTCTGAGAAAAGTTTCAAATATATTTTATTCCAGTCCATTACGTCAAATATTAGATAATCTAGCAGTAGATATAGAAATTGCATTGAAAAATGTAACCCATAATATAGATAAAAAATATTGAGTATAAAATATTTTAAAAATCGATGCTTCTAAACATTGAAACTATTTTCTAATCATCAATTCTCGGACAGATTTAAAAACCTAAGCCAAGTAGAGTTTTCCAAAAAAGAAAAATCTCTGTTAGAGAAAGGTTTCAAATATCATTTACGTTCCAGTCCATTACCTCAAATATTTGACAATCTAGCAGTAGATACAGAAATTGCATTAAAAAATGTAACCCATAATATAGATAAAAAATATTTAGTATCAAATATTTTAAAAACCTAAACATTCAAACCAAAACAAAGAAAGTCTCATACTAAATTCAACTGTAAACAAATAAAAGTGTAATAGTATAATTTTTACAAAAGCAGACAAAGAAAACACTGTTATAGCAATCGATAAAAGTGAGTAGGTATATGAAGAAAACTGTTGAGGTTTTAGACCCGTTACTACATAAGTTGTTAAAATCAGACCCTCAGTGAAATTTCTTAAGAATTGTATCCACAATTGTAAAAGTTTGTTTAATGAAAAGGATGGAAGTAAAATCATTAACATGAATCCCTAAGCTGCAAAATTATATTCGTTAATTAAACTTCATAAAAAAGATAATTATATAGGTCTGTTGCTTCGTTTGGCTTAGCAGTTTCCTAAAATTTGTGTTGTGCAAAACTATTTCGATTTTGACCGTAGAATGTATGTTTGTAATGATGGTTTAACGGGTAACCTATTAAGCCCGTTATTAGCAGAGATTTTTATGGATCATTTCGAAAGTCAAATTAAAGAACATCCGAATTTCAAGAACTTTATTTATTGGTACAGATACGTAGATGAAGTTTTAACTTGTTTCAGTAGAACAGATAACTAAATCAGTTTTAAAATATATAAATAATCTCCACAAAAATTCACGATAGAAAAAGAATTAAAACAAAACAGTTTAAATTCTTAGACATTAAAATTTCAAGAGAACACCACAGACATGTTTTTTTCACATACGGATATTATCATTGATAATAGTTCTTGTCACCCATTTAGTCAAAAATTACCGACGTTCCACTCGATGATCCGTATAGATTGATACTAGTGCCACTAAATAAAGAAAATTTTCTTAAAGAATTAAACATAGTAAAACAAATAGCAAAAACAATGGATACAACCAAATATAGTAGATCAAATCTTGAGAAAAAAATTAGATGTGACCACCACACGACTTTCTTATACGTATGAGTGTGTCAAATATGAAATTTTAAGAATTTTTATACAAAAATTATCCAAAATCCTACTGTAAGTTCTTCTATTCTCTTAATAAATCTCTATAGAATGCAATACTTCGTAAGATACTAGAAAAAAAGTGCTATTCGCTAAGAGTAAAAGTGTTACTTCCAGTCCAAATTTTGAAATTTCATATATACAAAAAACATTGCAAATCCAGCTCGAAATACGTATGTACTCTTGATAAAAATATACAGAATGCATAATTTACGCCATATTTGCAAAAAAATAGCTATTCGATAAAAGTAAAAATGTTACTTCCGGTCCGAATTTTGAATTTTTCTTTATACAAAAGGTATTGAAAATTATGTTTTAAATACTTTTATACTCTTAATATACCAGCCTAAAAAGCATTATTTGAAAGATATTCGCAAAAAACTGATTTTCAATAAGAGTATACAAACTACTTCTGGTAAGAATTTTGAAAAACTTTTGTAATAAAATGCTTCTTACATTTAATTTTGAGTATATTTGAATTCTTTCTAAATATTTTAAAGTTAGTAGTTGACGAAATATTGTCAAAATTCAATATTTTCACTGAAGTAAACTGCTACTTCCGGTCTTCCTATTTTTCTGAAAAACTAATCAGATCTCAAGTGGAAGATTATACTCGTAAATAAAAAAATTGAAATTGGTATCTATAGCCGTTTGACCGCTATCGTGGTCACACACAGAGAGATACACACACAAACAGACAGACACACACACACAGAGAGAGAGAGAGACATTTTTTAAAAACCACTTTTTCGGTGTCAGGGGACTTCAAAACGTGCAAAAATCTCGAGGTCGAACATTTTCGTCATCACAATACTTCCTTATGCTACGTATACGAAAGTAAAAGGAATATAATATAGGCAATAGGAATGATTTATCCAATAATAAAAGAGAAATTAAGTAATATTAAGTATTAGCTTACATAGGATCAACACAGTGTAATTTAAATGGAATTTTAAAATAGCTTGATATCCCTCAGCAAATTATATTCCTATACAAGAAGATGCTTTATCACATTTTGGCTAGTTTGCGTTGCATATGCCCGAGTAAGTTATTTTTGTATTAATTAAATTAAAAAAGAAACGTGGAAATTAAAATGTTACTGCGTACGGCCAGTAGAGTTTATTCAATTCTATTTAATTGAATTTGATGAGTCGTACTCATATATAAGTTTCACACCACTGATGGATGACAGATAAAAAGATAATAAGTATATTTCCAAGTCTTAAAATTAGATTAATCTCCTTCGGGTGCTTTTAAAGAAAACTCATTTCGTTTTTTTATTTATACCATTACGGTATGTTTTGCAAACATAAAACGTAATATACCTTTCGAACAGAAATAACATTTTTATCTCTGTTCCCTTTTTTCCTGGCTTTAATACATTTCAAAATATGAACTGTTATACAACCACTTAGGAAAAATTACTGCATTTTTTAGTATACGCACAAATTCTTCTATATATACATATGCTTGCCAGCCGACACGATTTTTATAACTCACTTAACAGTCTAAAATCTGAGTACTTTTAATTAAAATATCTTTCTGCAACGAAGGCAGATTTCTCAGTAGATACTAATAAAATATTTCTTAGATGATCACACTATAGTTTAATTCTACCTCAAAAATTTTAATACATTTTCTAATTTTTTAAGATAACAATTTTTAAGCAAACCGTTCCATAAAGATCAAGGTAATCAATCGTCGGCAACAGTTAACATTCAACCATCAATAATTAATATGGCAATGGTTAGCAGTTCTATGAAAAACACATATTATGTTGGCTGCAGCAATTGTGTGTTTATTGTCATTAGTAATTTGTAAAAGTGAACCAGATGCCTACAAGCTAGAATGAATTTGTACTCATGTACGTCAATAGTTGGAGAATTGATTAAAGAATTATTAAATTATCAGCTCTCTCATTAATTTGTTGTTCTATAGTGATTGCTTATGACGCCATTATTCCATTACTTTCTTTCCTATTATCCTGGTATCCCACATCTTCGCTGATTCTTATCAGATCTGCTAATCATCTAAATTTCTATTGTTTATTACTCTCATGCTTTAATTTTGTTATTCTTGCTTCTTACTTTACATATTATACTTATGATCGTTGCTCTTCGAAGTGATTCATTTCTAATACTTGTAAACTGCTCGTTTTCTTTAAATTTATAGTTTTCCTAGTAATTAATGATATACACAAATATTGTTCTATACATGTGTATTCTTATATTGTTAGTTTCTTATTTATTGTTTAAAAATCTGCCATTAGTACGTAAAATTAATTTTTCTGTTTTAATCATATATGTGTTTGTGAATTTTTATTATCAATAGAAATAAATAATTAAAGAATCTTTATCATTACAATTTCGCTATTGCAGTGTAAACACGAATTTCGCCAAATTAAATGCTTTTATTTGCGTGCAACAATGTAATTATTTTTATTTTCTTAACTTAGTAGGCACTTATAATCTACATTATTTTTAGTTAACGATGTATTGAAAATTTTCTTCTGTATTAGCAAAATTTAGGTAAACATTAGTTAGTTAGATGATATATGCTTAGAATAAAATTTTCTAAAATTACTGAAATAAGTGTTATTATTTATATTTATTTTGCGTAAGCTATTGATGCTTTCTAAAGTCATATAGTGTGTAAAATATAAAATTAAGTTGTAAACCTACAAGCGAGTATTATCGATGTGTACTGATAATATGAACATAAAAACGCTAAAATTAATTTTACTTTGCAAAAGAAATATACCAGCAAAAATTTATTGTTGTTTCTGGCTAATCTGAAATTATGGCTTTAATATTTCGTTTTAAATGCCGTCGGATTTTGGAAAATTAATGAATACATATTATCTTCCTTTGCAGGCTGTACACATGTCGTTAATTACGCATTTATATTTACAATATAGGGGCTCTCTTTCATGCTTATCGGCATACATATTTCGTAACGGGCGTATTCTTTAGACCATTTCCGTGTATTAACTTCCTTGAAATTAGGTTTAAAGTTAAAATACGTCCCCTAGACCTACAGATTTTCACATTAATGTCCACACCTTTTAAGTTAAATGTTGAAATAAATATAATTATTAATTAACTTCACATATTTTAGATTACTGATTATTCGAAAAATGCTATTTGTTGCAATTTATAGTTTATTATTTTTGTTCTCTATTGTAGTGCGAGGGATAGATAAGCTACAATTATTGAGAATTGAAAAATCTAGTTACCCGTGCAAAACAAATTAAATAGTGCATTATTTTATCTGTCAATTGCAGTTTAGTTTGTGACATTTGGTTGAATAGTGTCTGAGAAATAGTCCTTAGAATAAGCTTTTTTTATCGGAAAATAAGCTTTTTTTATCGGAAAAATATCACGAGAGAACTTTCGGATAATGATTTACTATGATTTCAAGAAAGGCTTGAGCGCGTATGAGTGTGAGGAAAGTGAAAATCGGCATTTGGGGATCTCGCACCATGATTGGCTACTGTTTATAGGTGGTATAAAGAATTTGAGCACGGTTGCAAGTCGGGTTGTACACGAAAAAGGAGCTGGCCCTCCTTTAACTGCTGTTAACCGCGTTACCTATGCAATGACAGAGTCCAAGCTAAAGATTGGATCCTCGCAAGTGAGATCAATATTGCACGAACATTTACGTTTGAAAAAGGTTGTATCTCGGTTTGTACTCCATCATCTAACAGATTTACAAAAAGCAGAACGTGTTAGAATTAGCCAGCAAACATTAGATATGTTGAATGCTGGAGGCCATCAAATTATTTCTAAAATTGTAACTGGCGATAAAACGTACATACCGTTATTTGATGTTCTCACTCGCCAAGAAAGCCGAGTCTGGACACATGAAGACGAGGAAACCCCTATGATGGTGAAAAAACAACGCGCAATGAAAAAAGTTATGTACGCAGTATTTTTTGGAAGTACGGGTTTGGTGGCCGCAATTAAATTAGAAGACCAAAAGACACTGTGTTTAGTAAAGTGCCCAGAAAGGGGATCATGTTACATCATGATAACGCGTCGTCCCATACAGCAGGGACAACTGTTCAGTGTTTAGCGGACAACAAAATCAAAATTATAGAACATCCTCCTTAATCACCGGATTTGGCGATGTGTGACTTCTGGCTATTTTTTGAGCTCAAAAAATATTTGAGAGGGAAAAGGTTCCAGTCAGAAGAAGAGACTGACATCGCCGTTAAATGTTTTTTTGATAGTATCCCTAAGGACAGCTGGTTGAACGCTTTTAAACCATGGAAGGAGGAATGGTTAAGTGCATTATTGGAAATGGCAACTGCTTTGAACAAAATTAAAATAAAAACTCTAAAAAATTGCATCAATCTTTCTATTCTCAATAATTGTAGCTTGTTCCTCGTATAACAACATAAATCTTATAAGGAGACAATCATTTAAGAAGCTCGATTTTTGGCAGAAATATGTTGAGGGATGATCACATTATTCAGGATGTTTCTTAGTTTGCAAGAAAATAGAATTAGAAAATTCATGAGGAAATAGCGCAACGGAAGTCTAATGTCTCAGTACAGGGATAGCAATCAGTATACTTCAACACGTCATAAAAATTATTTATAGTAATAATAATTTTAAAATAGTTCAAAATGCTTTATTAACGGAAACAAGATCTTTGGGAAGTTTTAACTTTTTCAAAATTCACCATGGTGTAAAGTATGTAAAATGTTTGCAATCTAAAATAAGTGAATACAGGAACACCAATTCTCAGTGTGTAATATTCAATTAGGTAAATTTAACAATAAATCTCCGCGATTTAGGTTTCCCAACTGTATCTCAATTTGATAAAGTTGTGAACTGGCAAAGAGATTATATTGGAACAAGGATATGTTCAAAACATGCAAATGAAAAAGTTGTAATGTCAACGATTATAACTCATATGTCCTCCCTATTTAATAGAAGGCGGATATCGGAGTTCGGGAAGCCGCTGTCTTCTTCTACGAACGAAAGCAATGATCATAAGGAAAGTAGAACTAACAACCGTCAAGATTTGAAGTCGTTAAAAGTTTTAAATACTGATGAATAGCCATTAACGGAGTAGGTATATCGCAGACCTATAAATATAAAATATATGTTAAAATCAGGACACAGAACTTATTTTTGATATAAAAAGTATTCATATATAGCAGGGGTGCTCAGACTTAGGGATTGCGATCTACCACAAACATTTAGGTGACAAGCGATCGACACGTACAACGATTACCGACTACTAGGAGTAATCTAGTTACAATTAAAAAAAAACATGTTATAGATCTAAAATAACAAATTTGAAGTATTTAAGCGGAAAATAACGTATTCTGGATTGTTGATGCAGACACTTCTAGGTGAAACATTTTCAACTTCATACAATAATAACTAATTAAAACAATTCGCTCGTTCCACTATTGAGTTTTATTTATAACATCTTAATGGAAGTGTATATCTCTTTGAGAATGTTGTAATAACCTAAATATATATGTGAGAGTACTACTGTTTATGAGATTAATATTTTATAAATAAAACTCATAGTGAAACAAGCCAAGAGTTTTAATCAATTATTATTGTATGAAGGAAAATAAAGACCGACATACAGGAACGACAAGGGAATGATATCTGGTGAGAGTGGGTAGGAATGATTATCAATATATGTGAAGAGGCTACACAGTCTATAATAGGACAATTCATTGTGTTTATTTGATTGCACAGCTCTTCTGTTAACGCTAAAACCAGTCGACATGATCACACAAGTGAAAGAAAGCTGTTTTTCTATTGATCGTAATTAGATGAAAATTAACATCTACAAAATCGTAAGTAAATGTCTAACAGATGGTAGAATTGGTAGCTCTTTGGTAAAAAATGTGATATGTATGAGTGTTTAATATAAAAAATTAAGTACAGACAAAAAATAAACTCAATATGTTATTTAACTAACTTGTTTGAAAATAAAATCCATTCGCCGTTCCTTACGATCAGCAAAATGATTAATGACTAATTTATTGAAGTTTGGTGTTGATGTCAGTAATTGTTTTTCAATGGAACACATTGCTAAGGCAAGTCTGCTTTCCTGCATGGTATTTCTAGAAAATGGTTTTATTCTCTTCAAAGTAGAGAAAAACCCTTCACTTTCAGCTGTTGTCATCGGTATGGTGCAAATTATTTTCATAAAAACATTGCAGTAATGTTAGAGCAGATGACGCAGTTCCCAAATCTGGTCTATTATACAAAACTACCAATTCATGCTTAAAAGCAATTGAGTCCAAATTAAAAGTCCATCTGGAATTCAGTTTCGGGGAAAGAATCTTGATATGTTGAAAATAAGTGTGGTTGAAAAAGAAGAGCTACAGATAGGTGATCACTAAACAAAAAGCCGTCATCAATATTGTTAATAATAATATTGCACACTTCTTTAGCAACTATTTTGTGTTTGTCTTCATAACGTGGTCTTATGTTCTGCTGCCGGGAATGTTCCTCTTCTTCTTCATCGTTATCACTATTTTCATTGTAATAATCATAATCAGTTGACTTCCTTACATGCTGAATTGACGATTTAAATGATGACACAAGACTGTATTTTAATACTGTCAATTTCACGATGTTGTAATTGGTTGCAGAAAATTTCGCAATGCGGCACGATTTTGATAAAAAAATATAACCAGTAATTGAAATCATAATCATTTAAAATGTTTTTGAAGTCTACAGTTTTCCTTATTGTCGACTGGTCATTAGATTCATCATCTATGATCCGCGTCAGACATGTGATAATTTTTTTTTTATATCTGAAAACACTCACAATACATCTTGATTTAAAGTTCCATCTGGTTGGTGCAGCCCGCGGAAGTCGATTTTTCACAATCTCATCCAGTATAGCAGTATGTTTTGAGGATCTTGTAAAAAAAGTAGGAAAACCATCTAGTTTGCAAAAGAAAACTTTCACTTGTTTGTTATGTGACGCAGCTCGTTCAACTATCAGATTTAACTGGTGCGCGTAACAATGAATATAATTTACATTTTTGTAAATACCTTTAATTTTTGCCTGAACACCGTTGTTTTACCACTCATTACTGAGGCGCCACCGTAGCTTTGGGATATTAATTTTGCAGGCGTTTGATCCAATTTAATTTTCCTAAGTTCTTCCAATAAACATTTGCTAATGCCATCAGCAGTATGATTCTATGGTTGCAGAAAAGACAAAAATCGTTCTTGTATATTTTCAGCTAACTGGAAAAATGTAGCTGAATCTGTCGTCTCGTGTGCTTGTATAGCGATGTAGTGGGTTTTGTTAATTTATTTATTAGATACTGTCCAGCAATTCATTTTGAATGGTTTTTGACAATCCCATAAAAACTCTATTATTAGACTTGTTGATGTGGTCCTTGAGGGTGATGTCTATTCCTGCCAATAAATTAATCAATCCACGAAAAATCCCCGTATTCGCACTGGCTTGTGTTTCGTCATGGCCCCTTAAAGCGATTTCAAACATGCCACAAAACTTAATGCAGTCTATTAATTTTCTATGAATTATTTTTAATCTATATGCAGTGTTCAGCTGGCACATTATATTTACCTTCCCCAAAACTGAATATTCTGTCATGTTGACATACACTGCGAAGATTAATTCTTTTCGTTAAACACACATGTTAAGAATAAAGTAATCGAAGTAGTCAATAAATGCAGCTGATGCATACCCAGAAATATTTGTGTCTGCCAAGCTAATGGTGTGTGTACACATTCGAGTGCCCAGCGCCTACGATAAATATTATTTTGTTTACCTTTCCATCACTTTTCCACCTCGAAACTTTTTAAACACAGGACATCTATTTCTACATAATACAACTTATTGTTATGAAAAAGTAATTCTTTTAACACACATGTTTACATAAGGTTTGTTGGTAATGGATTTGCGTATTACGATTTACAAATATTGATCTTATTAAATCGGCAACGTTTACAAGTTGCCGATTTAATAAGATCTTCTTTTAATTTGTTCCAGCATTGGATTCGTGTATATCATCATATGATCATACTTACATACAACATCGCAGACATGATCAAATAAAAAAACAAAATAAATTAAGATGTTATTTTGAAACATGTCATGTTACAGATAAGATAAGAAGAATTAAACTGCCTTTCTGAGATTACAATTTCAATATGCCGTCAGCAGACGTTGTTATGCCCTTTCCGGTAGATGAGGAGATATAAATATAATGCTCGTGTTCCACCAAATGGACTAGTTGAGTTTCTGTTTTGTTCGTGTTTTTCGATACACCAATAACAGAAAACAAAACTCGGACAAATTCGAAACCCTGTTTCCACCAAGCAGACAAGATTTTTTTGGAGATTCGGTTTTGTTGTTAGTTCTTTTCCAGCAAACGAACTAGTGTGTTTTTCGGTAATTAAAGTTTGAATTTTTAGTGTGTGAAAATCGAAATGGCTTCAAGACATGATGATTTGCTTATCCTGGCTGGTGGTTGGTTTGTTCTGCATGGCATGAAAAAGAAAGAATTGACCACATAATTTGCATTTATATGTCAATATTTACTTTATTGTAGAAGTAACTAAGGTATTCTTTAACTTGTTTGTTTTAGGAGAAGGAAGCGACGTCGAGAACAAGGTATTGGGTTAGATCTCTGTTATCAAGAAGAGCAAATTATGGTGCTATTATTATAAACCTTTCAACGTACAGACAAACTAAACAAAAACTGAAAACTCTCTGTTTCTACTAGACAGTTAGAGTTCGTAAACACTCCGAAACTCTTTGATCTTACCGCTTTCGAGCGAGACTCCAAAAACAAGACTGCAACTGTCGCAGAAACGTCGACTCTTCAACAAGTTTGTAAAAAGTTGCAGTTTGGTTTTTTTCGACACCACTTTGTGTTGTGTCTTTGTTTTGTCCGTTTGGTGGAAAACTGGCATAAGATTTATTAATAACTCGACTACAGCGCCATCTATCAGGTCTAGATTTTGTAATTTTCTTTTTCGACACTAAAATTTTTTTATTTTGATCCATAAATATAGAATTTGTTAATAACAAGACTACTGCGCCATCTATCGAATCCCAGCATACCTATGAACCATCGTCTCGTCAAAACAAATATATTATGTGAATATGACCTCAATCAGTCAAGTCGTTCAGAAGTACCACGATCACTAACAAATGCACCAATTTCGTCTGGAATGCGGTTTTCCAGATTTTTCTCCAGATCTTCCAGGTTTGTTTTTTCAGTTGAAAACATTCAATTGAGTTATTTCCATCCTAGGTGCATAACGAACAAAACATAAAAAAAGAATCAGCCAAATATGTCATTCCTAACGTCAGTTATGATCGAGAGTGCATAAAAAAATTATGATTTTTGTAGTTTGTCCGAATTTTCCGACTTTTCTTTGTAATTGTCTCGAATTTTTTTTCCTTTTTCAGTACCATAACCAACATAACAAAAAAAGAATTGATATCAAAATGCTATAGAAAAAACACTTTCAGTTTTTTCTGAATTTTCCAATTTTCCGGCCAACCGTACATTTTTAAAATTGGGCAAGTTTAAAATATAATTTTACACATACATTAGATAGAAATCAAGCACATTCTATTGTGTCATAAATATAATAAAAATTAAAATTATTTTTATGCACTATTTGCTAAGAATATCTCTCGATGAGATACGTACCGCCATCTACCGGTGACTTTTCGCACTTGGTGCTGATGTTAAAATGTATGTTAGAATTTTGGAATATCATTTAATTTTTTTTTGTTGAAGCGTAAGTTGTTTTCTTGTAATGTTAAAATCAATTTTGTCTTGTTTCGGTAATTTTAGGAAATTGTTTTATTGATCTTCGTGCTTGTTATTGTTTTAAGTGTTAGGTAAATTTAACTTTCTTCAGTTGGCGAAAACGTACCACGTTTGACTAGGCGTGTGGGTTGATTTGATTTATATTCATTTGTCGTTTGGGAACCTATTGATACACACACACAGCGGAAATATATCTTCGAATTGTCTAGTATCTGCTTATTTATTTGAATTATCGTGCATCATCCCCTCAAGTGTGGGTATATTTAAGCACAAAACGATATTTAAAACATACCATCGACATCAGGAATGGGATATCGTAGAGCCCATTGATTTCCGGTCTCCAAATATAATTTTCAATAATTTTGCACATTTAACTTTAACCAATAAATAAAATGCAAAGGTCGAAACTTATAGTTTGTAAATGGAATTTATTTTCATGTATTCAAAGCAATAAAGAAAATTTTATACTACATACATTATAACTGACATAAACTTCTATGTTTTCAATCAATCCACACAGGCGAAAAGTGTTTTTGTCGATTCCATTTTGATGGTTAATAAGAAAAAAACGAAAGAGGGATTAGTCCTTTGAGGATTAAGAAATACGCGTAAGGATGCTATTTCATAGGTTGAACTGCTCCCATTACGGGCATGTCTGTTAGTCGTTTATCTTCCTCATGAACTTATTCTAGTCAAGTATTTTCTTGTTTTTCTCTACTTTAGGAATTCACTTGTGGGCACAGTTAGAGTAGATTATCAATACCCGAGGTGTCGGAATGAATGAGCCGGAGGAAATCGTTTCGGCATGCAATAATATATGTCGCTTTCTAGGATTTATAATACGAGACGAGTTATTTTCACTATTGTCCAGGAGATTTTTATTACCCATTAAATTATCCAAGGCAATAACTGGTGCTGAATGTAATCAGATTTATGTACCAGAGAGTTATCAAAAATGCCCTGTTCTTTATTTGATATACAGTCATTTGCGCTCTTCGGAACTTATATTCAGGAAATATATATAATAAAATTTCTTTCTTAAATCAAATATGTAATCCTACGCAATTTTGTAGACGTTAGTATTTAGAAAATCCATAGTATAAATTAGAAATTACTTAATGTAAAAAGGAGCAACCGTTTAAATATAAACAAGTAAGTAACAATATTAATGAGGCCTAGCGCAGGAGGCAAACATGTGTCTTCTGATACAATTGTATATACCATAATTGCTTGCCTGCAAGTTGCGACTGCATTTACTGTGTGATAAAACGACGACACCGAGAGTTTGTATGAGTTAGTACGAGAAAGCAATATATAAACTGCTTTTTGGTCGAGTGTAGAGTTGGAAAAGAGGGGATTCGAGTACATTTACGCTGAGGCTAGACTGACTCTCGTTTAATCAGTGCAGCAAGGATAGCAGCTATACTTGCGCATTTCATTTGAATTTTGTTCACGCTCGATCTCTAGTCGATTAGTACATTTTTAAATCGCGTTTCGTCCATCTAATTTAGAACAATTACGGGCCAAAATTATTGTATTTTCGAATCATGTTATCCCGGAAATGTTAACAAATGTCCGTTGAAAGTTTTATAATCAGCTGGATTACTGCTCAGCTCAAAAGGGAGGCTTATTTGAGCATTCAATAAATAATTACGTACTTGTAGAAATTCATTTTTCTTTAATAATTCCATTCTTAACTTGCAACTAAATTCCTTGTTTTGCGTTTATACTTACTGAAGCATTTTGTTTAGTTTCATACAAATTTATTATTTACTTTCACAGTTTTAGTTTGTTTCCTTTTATATTTTATAATACTACGGAATTATTTACTTTTTGTCTTAATAAGAGTTTTGATATTATTACGTTTTCGTTTTTTTATATCAGCTATATTTCTTACCTTTGATATTTTAAGAAAAAGGTTATTATTTTTAAGTTTTTAGAATTGACGATCATTTCTTTGATTTACTCATACAATTTGGGAAGCTGTGATGAAATCCATTACTAAAATTAATTAGTGCTGTTATTTGATGCTTCATCAAGTCTCTACTTATAAATTATCTACATACAGCAGTAAATGACTTTATTCTTGGTTAAAGAATTTGTTATGAACAGTAATAGTAGCAATTTTCACTGACTCACGCAGTAACGATTTCTGCGGTGTCGACTTTAAAGTAGCTCTAATGTTGTAACAGAGGCTACCCCCTTATTCGCCCACTTATAGTCGACCAGTGTTTATCTAGTATACTCATCCGCAGGTGGATCGCGTGCACACTGTATACATTTTATAACAATAAATAGTTATAGGTAAAAATATCATTTACAATATATTGTAAATATATAATTTATTAATTAGTGGTACGTCAAACTCTTCGAGTTTCAATCGTCAATAAAGTTTATAACCTTTCTTTTAATGGACTTTAAATGTTAATAAGCACTGCTTTTGGATGCCTTCGTCATATTTTTTCTAATTACTGTATTGGAATCTGTATCTAATAATGAATGGGCAATGGATAATCATTTGCTTTTGCTTATGAATGAAGATGCAAAATTAAATTATATATGTATCTGTAAAAATTAATTTTACATTATCGTGACATTCATAATTAGTGACAAATTAATTTATTAATTAAGAATTTTCCCATAAAATGTATAACATTTACATATAATTTACTGAGCGCTGATTTACTTCGAACATTTCGTTGAATTCAGATTTTGTATAATTCGTGTGCATCTAACCTAAATTGAGGGTCAACAGGCCGAAAAGGTAAAACTATGATGGTTCGGTGATTAATATTTATTCATCCATGCTTCAATTTCTTCGTTGTATTAAATTGGTAGTAATCTAGATTTTCTTGTGTCAAGTTTTACAATAAAAGTAGCTTCTACTTGAAATTTTCTTGCAAGCTGGCATCGTGATGACAGTTCGACGATGTTTATTCATTCATGTAAACTTCAAATCCATTGCGAGAACTAATTGTAAAATTGAGTTTAAATATAAATATAAGTAAATGTGGTAATTCTTTTTAAAAACACATTTTAGTAACATAGAAAACTCGTTATTGCTATTAATATACTTAAGCATGATGATAAATTTTAATTTTATTGACAACTTATAGTAATATAGAGAGAAGAATAGAGATATTCAATCATGTGCCGGCCGCATATACATATATACTTCCTATGAATAAGGAAATTTATGAAAAAGAATTTCATAGAATTTACTCCATGGACCAGAATAACGATAATTCAAAGATTTATTTAATAATCTCCTTTATAAAAAGCGGCTTCACCTGTTGGTTGCACTTGATTGTGAAAAAATGTAGTTCTGTTGTTATATTTTGAGATAAAATATGGCCGAGATTTTAAGTCTAATTGTAAGCTTTCAAACACAATGAGTTTTGTCAAAATCGGTCCAGTAGCTTTTGCGTAATGCTCCAACAAACAAGCAGACAATTACAGTTTTATAATAGGGTAGATAAGTTGTTTAACTTCCCGTAAGGGAATTATCACCACTTCATCTAATTGTACCAGGGGGGGGGGACTCTCTACATTTACCTATAAGATATCTAAATGTTAATAGTTGTATTAATTATGTACAATAATTTCATCACCTGATGAAGCTATAGCACATCGAAACGATTCGTAGAGTTTTTTAAATATATATATTTTGAAATAATTGCGAAAATTTTATTTCATGTCATTTGTACAGTAAATGTAAATTAATGTAAGCCTGAGTGTTACTAACAGTCTATTCAATTTCCATTTACCAATACGTTATTATAAATGCTGCAGTACTGCTTCAAATAAATAACGCAGTTAATCAAGAATTCCTTACGTTACTAACTAATTATATTACAGCGGCGAACATTTATGTGCAAGAAAGTGCAACCAAACTACTTAAAACTTTACATTTATCTTGATTAAATTTCGGACCCTTAATCAACTTCTCTGAGAGTACCTGATAGAATTTCAATCAAGATAACTGGATGAACGTAACCCCTCTTCACGATGGTCTCTTCGTTCAATGAACTGTTAAAGATACCTTAGATAACGCCCGCGAAAGGAAATAACCTGGCAAGTTTGGAAGTAAGTTTACAAATACGTTATATTGCGAGTGCAGAGATTAAAACAACAAAATACTGCCAATTAATCTATTGTTCTATACATTTCTCTGATTGATTTTTAAAGGATAAGTTAAATTTTGATATATGCTAGCTCTTTAGGTAATAGAAAACTGAGCATGAACACTTTCAATATACAATTTTTTCCTTCTGGTAAGTAAAAAGAGCCTTTTGGGCGCATTCAGTGTGAGTACATCTAGGGGAAGTTGATTAAAAATTAAAAAAAAGACAAATAAAATGACTTGATTAATTGGAGTAGGTTGACAATCGTGATGTTACACTTCTATCTCTGTTAGGCACTAAAAAAGGCATAAAATTTTGAGAAAAAAGCATAAAAAGGAAAATTTTTTAATAAGGCACAAAATTACAAAAAACGCAAAAAAATTATGTCCGCAACATAAAAATGGCTGTACCTAACTAATAACACTTTATTTTCACCAAATATATTTTTCTAAACATATTTATATAAAGAAAACTACTAATCCCGAAATATTATGCCTTTTGAAGTGATCTTTTCTTTTTACTTTCGTATACGTAGTATAAGGAAGTATTGTGATCACGAACATTTTCGACCTCGAGATTTTTGCAGATGTCCACGTTTTTAAGTCCCCTGATACCAAAAAAGTGGTTTTTAAAAAATGTGTCTCTCTGTCTGTCTGTCTGTGTTTGTTTGACCACGATAGCGGTCAAACCGCTGTAGATATCAATTCAAAATTTTGTATTTACGTGTATAATCTCCCTCTTGAGATCTAATTAGTTTTTCAGTAAAATCGGTAGACCGAAAATAGTAGTTTACTTCAGCGCAAAAATCGAATTTTGCAAATTTTTCGTCACCTACTAACTTTAAACAAATTTAAAAAGAATTCATATGTACTTAAAATTAAAATTGAGAACAATTTTAATTTAAAAAGTTTTTCGAAATTCTTACCGGAAGTAGGTCTTTTACTCATATCAAAAATCGGTAGACCGAAAATAGTAGTTTACTTCAGCGCAAAAATCGAATTTTGCAAATTTTTCGTCACCTACTAACTTTAAACAAATTTAAAAAGAATTCATATGTACTTAAAATTAAAATTGAGAACAATTTTAATTTAAAAAGTTTTTCGAAATTCTTACCGGAAGTAGGTCTTTTACTCATATCAAAAATCAGTTTTTTGCGAATATTTCGCAAGTCATGCTTTTTAGACGGATACGTTCCGAGTATAAAAGTATTTTTAGAACTTAATTTTCAACACCTTTTCTATAAAAAATTTTCAAAATTCGGGCCGGAAGTACCACTTTTACTCTTACCAAATATCGATTTTTTGCAAATATGTTGTAAATTATATGCTAATCACTAAAATAAAAAAGGATAGCTTTGATATCGGCCACAGTAATAATATGATAGATTAAAGAAGTGAATAGAATAAGTAATTAATAAAAAGTATTATACATAGTATAAATATAAAAGCTTCAAGTTTGATATTATTTTGGAATAATTGAAGAAAATTTGAAAGGGTGACAAGTAACGGTGGCATATGGGCATCAATCACAGAAGTTACAAGGACAGAATTTGAAATTTACATGAGGCATATACTATGATGGACTGGATGGACAAAAAGGGATTTTACAGAAGTCTACACTTAACACATTGCATAGACATTTTAAGATTAGTTATTTTTAAAATTGTAAAATTTGGGACAAAAGAAATATTGTAATTACAATTGTCAAACAATCATGGATATATTACTTATTTTTATATATACAATCGTTGGTGCGTCTGTTCGTCATTTAATAACTTTTTAATGGCTCAACCAATCTTCTTGATATTCAGACCATATTTATATCGTCAATGCACGTAAAATATGCTATTAAGATGATATGGAAGTTAATAAATGAAGAGGTATCTAATAAGAGGAAAAGAGTAAGCGAAAATTCCGATCTTTCAACCGATGAAATGAACACGTATTTTAGTAAAATAGGTATGCAAATGGCCATTAGCATAACTACCTGCACAGATCCAATAAGCACGGTAAGTTATATTAAAATAAAAAATGAGGTGTGGCCACCACACGACTTTCTTATACATATGAGCGTTTCAAACTATACAATTTTAAGAATTTTTTTATACAAAACTTATTCAAAATCCTATTCTAAGTACTTTCATTCGCTTAATAAATCTCTATAGAATGCATACTTTGCAAGATATTATCAAAAAAGTGCTCCTCGCTAAGAGTAAAAGTGCTACTTCCGGTCCGAATTTTGAAATTTCATATATACATAAAATATTGCAAATCCAGTTCTAAATACTTTTGTACTCTTGATAAATGTATATAGAATGCATAACTTACGACATATTTGCAAAAAATCGCTATTCGATAAGAGTAAAAGTGGTACTTCCGGTCTGAATTTTGAAATTTTTTTTATACAAAAGATATTGAAAATTATGTTTTAAATACTTTTATACCCGTAACGTACTTGTCTAAAAGCATGACTTGCGAAATATTCGCAAAAAACTGATTTTCGATAAGAGTAAAAGACCTACTTCCGGTAGGAATTTCGAAAAACTTTTTAAATAAAATTATTCTCAATTTTAATTCTAAGTACATTTGAATTCCTTATAAATTTGTTTAAACTTAGTAGTTGACGAAATATTCGCAAAATTGGATTTTTTCGCTGAAGTAAACTGCTACTTCCGGTCTACCGATTTTGCTGAAAAACTAATCAGATCTCAAGAGGGAGATTATACACGTAAATACAAAATTTGGAATGGATATATACAGCGGTTTGGCCGCTATCGTGGTCACACACACACACACAGAGAGACATACACACACACAGACATTTTTTAAAAACCACTTTTTCGGTATCAGGGGACTTCAAAACGTGGACATCTGCAAAAATCTCGAGGTCGAAAATTTTCATCATCACAATACTTCCTTATACTACGTATAAGAAAGTAAAAGTAATGGATCTTGTTTTTTGGAGCCGTTATCGCAGAAGAAAATACGTTAAATAATTAATGATATTAAGTGTAAGGAGAGCGAGGATATTTATAGGATGAATACTAAGGTCGTGAAGTATATTTCTAATGAGTTAAGTGTGCCTTTGACAAAGGTAATTAATGTGGAAGGGTATTTCCCGAACCAGTTGAAACATGCAAAAGTGGTACCGATTTATAAAGAAAATGAAATCGACAACTGCAAAAACTATAGGCCAATAAGTATATTGCCTATTATACCTAAAGTCTTTTAATAAGTCATCCTATCTAGGCGATCTTACTTTTTTGGAAAAAAAAAGTAAGATAGCTTCTAACAACATGTCAACATGGGTAGGTACCGTAAAAATAAATCAAGAACGACTGCGTTAGTAAGTGTATTGGACTATATAAACGAATACCTGGATAAAAAGAAGATAGCAAGCCTAAAACTATTAGACTTAAGCAAGACATTTGACATGGTGGACCACAGTATACTTATACACAAATTTAAATTCTTTGGGGTAAGGGCTCTACCCTTGCAATTAATTAGGTCCTACTTATCAAATAAGAGGCAGACGGTTCAATGGAAGTCTAATACATCGCATGTAAGGCATACCAGCTATGGTGAGCCCCAAGGATCCATTCTGGTTCCACTGCTATTTATTGTGTATGTCAATAATCTGCTGGGGTCTTGCCCGGGATCGAGATATGGCAATATGCCAGGAAATACTGAAGGTACAATCCAATGAAGCTGCTGAAAGAGCGGAATTGTGGTTCGCAGCCCATAAACTCAAACTAAATGTCGACAAAACATAACAATTAGTCGTTCAAACAAGAACAGGCGATGATATAAGTGTTAAGATTTTGGGCCTGACTATGAATACTGGATTAAAGTGGGGAGGGCACATAGATCAACTGGCAAAAAAACTAGCGTCAGGGATCTATGCTATTAGGAGAATAAAATCGATAGCAAGACATCAAATTGCAGTGGTATCACTCCATTTTCCATAGTCACCACTCCAGTTTTGGGGACGTCTGGGGCAACGAGTAGAATATTTGTTCTACAAAAAATGGAACTACGAGCTCTTTGCAGTTTGAGGTACAACGAATCGTGGTTCGTGTTCTTCAAACAATACCTTCACCAATACGAGGCAAATGGAATAGAACACCAATACAATACACGAGAACGTAATAAATTCCGTATTCCGTATTCCGAGATAACACATATTATAAAAGACAGTTTTACTTATATAATTTTGCAGTCGGGATTGATTCCTCTAAAGCAAAATTGAAAAAAATAATGTCCTAATTCACACTTTGTTGGAATCAGAAAATTCAAAAGGTTCCAAAGTAATTGCTTCAGCGGTTTACAGTACAAAATTTGGAAATTTCTGACAAAGTTTGTGACGTAAAACTTGTATCTGATGGACAGCACAATGATTGCAATGTGTGCCAAATGGTTGGCAAATGATGCACCCAAATGTATCCAGAAAGTAAATTTAATTTTGCGGGTGACCGGTAATTCATTCCTACCGTCAGATAGCGCTTTCGGATAGATTTAAAAAAATACAAGAAAGAAGGATATAATCATAGATGTGACCGACTACTATGAGATATTTGAAAAGTTTGGGATTGTCAAAAAGTTAGGAATTGATTGGGAAATTTTAGACTGCCGAAAAGCGATTCTTGATGTAATCAAACCAACATATTTATTCTCTTCATTTTAAAATTAATTCTTGCCAGAGAATAATTTTATGTAGAAGTAAAAAGGTAACCCAACAATTTCAGTGACATAAACAATGCATTAGACATTTCTTTCTAGTATCAAGCCAGAAGGAATAGAATTAAACAGAGTTGAAATGAACGTCAAAAAGTAAAAACTGTGGATGAATTACTTTTTTTGAATTGACTGGCAAAAGAAATCTCAAAAAGAAAACCTTATGTATAAGATATAAAACACTTTGGTTGTATTTTTTATACCTTCCAAACAGAACTTCGTTGCAAAATAAGCCCTAAACTACTGTAAACCCATTTAAATTTTAAATCAAAATCCCCTAAATCCAGATTAGTCTCCAAAAGCAGCTAAATCCGAGAACTTTTTACAGTTTTTGAAAAAAATAATAATACGCAAAAAAGCCCTCTTAAGTGTTATATCACTGCAACTTCTATGGTCAGAATTCTAATATCTTTATTTTGTGATAACTAATAGTAGCAAACTTTCTCGTTTCCTGAAAAATATGTTTATGTGGATTTAGTGGGGTTTTGGAACTAGGCGACTTATTTATAGAAATGCAAAAGAAATTTAGTTATATACGTTTAATTACTGAGAAATAAAAAAAACAGCAAAATATAGTATTTTCTCATAGCCAGTCCAGATGTGAGTTTTTTGCACTCAGCATGGTTGCACATAAGATACAAGTAGGTTTTTAATATATTTTTTGTATCAGTAGTAAAAAATCATTTTTACACATAATAAAGCGCCACGAAATGTCATTTCTCGACCTGGAACTAATAACAGGTAAATAATGGCCATATTATTCACCTAGGTAAATAATGAAAACAAATACATAAAACGAATGCAGCAGCCATGCAATCGCAGTAGTATGTATGTTAAGTTGTCAACCGTCAAAATTCATTGTAGTTTATTCTTATTTAGATCTATACCACAAATCATACCTAAAATTTAAAACTTTTAAATGCTCGACCTTTAAGTTAAAATAATTAACTGTATTTTAGGTTAACAATAGCAGAATATGTTTGATAGTATAATTGGAAACAATATCCTAACCCGTAACTATTATAGATGTAAAGAAGGTAAGTAAAACAAATAACTCTATTTTAGGTTATGTAATAATAATAAAATATGTATAAAATGGAAACAATATAACACGTAACTATTACAGATGTGAAGAATTATTTAATTTATTTATAAAAATTGATAGTGCAATTGTGGAATGTCACATTTATTGATGGTTCAATTCTATTTGAAAAACCAGGATTTTGCAGATCTGTGGGCACATTAATGACAGTATTATTAATTGAGTTAATTTCATGAGTATTTACGATATCGTGAGTCAAAATAGATCCTGATTGTACTGCTGATGTTGATGGAATTTGATTCATATCGAAAATTCCTGGACATATTGCAGGTGTGGTTGCGTAAGTAGATGTAGGTAGACCTTGTAATATACATGCTATATTTTTTTATTTACTAGGGAATCTTCGATATAACCTTCAGCTCCACTAGAAGATTTCCCACCACCATGTTGTTTTAACTGAAGGATATTACCGCCATTGACAGCTAAAAGTGTAGCCGAGGTTCTACGGAAACTATGACCTGTATATAACTGTGGATTTTGTAAATTTAAGTAAAAGGCAATTTTTTTTGGCATCTGTCCTATTGTGTTATGTCCAATATTTTGTCTAGTACATTTACCATTACGTACACTAATAAAGAATTTTGGTATATCTGGAATTGGTCTAATTTTTAAATAGTTTTTAATTATTTTGATCCAAAGTAGCTCCATTATTACAAACTTTCAAGACGAACCATTTTTGCTATTGTGGATGTGAATAATAATTAAATCATCTTTCATGATGACATCAGAAATTAATAAATTACACAGCTCATCACTTCGGCATGCACCAGCAATAGCAATTACAAGAGCAGTCTACAGGGTTATACTGGGGTGTCGTCTGGGGCAATGAGTAGAATATTTGTTCTACAAAAAATGGAACTACGAGCTCTTTGCAGTTTGAGGTACAACGAATCGTGGTTCGTGTTCTTCAAACAATACCTTCACCAATACGAGGCAAATGGAATAGAACACCAATACAATACACGAGAACGTAATAAATTCCGTATTCCGAGGCAAAGACTAGCGATGACATAGGGCAAAATTTATTATTATGGTGTACAGCTATACAACCGCCTACCAGAAGATATGAAGCAACTGAATAACGTATGCTTCGCAAAAAAAAATTAAACAATTTTTTATAGAAAAGGAATATTATTTCATGAGGGATGACTGGTGAAAGAAAATAGAATACACTCTTCTACAATTTCATTTCTTTGTTACATCAGTACACATATTTTTCAATGTTGAAGTTTGTATGTAAACTATCTTGTTTATCTGTCATATACTCATTTATATTTATATTATATCTATATTTACATTTTGTATTGACTGTTATTTTATTCTTAAATACATTAATAAATATATTCGATTGACTTGACTTGAATATATCACAATAGCGCTTGTCCTAATTCTTACGTTCTATTTTTGCTTATATTGATTATAAACGTTAATTAAATTGCTTTATGTATCTCTTATCTGTATCTTACGTCTTATGAGTTTCTTATGTTCATTGTGAACAAGGACTTAATCAAAATTTAAATAAACGCCCTAGAAGCTGGGATGCTTTATGTGATCACAGGGTATTTATTTATTTAATATCACTGTCGCTAGTATCGTTAATCACTCATACCATTGATACAGTCTTAAGTAGCGCGTCTGTTTGTTCCTAGATTTAATTAATAATAAATCAGTTAAATGGAATTATTGCATGGAATTTAGTATAAATTCAAGAATTATTCGGAACTGCAAATTTTAAAACGAAAATTCACTGTTCGAGATTTATTGCCCTACTTGGTATGTATACTTTAAACTGAATAAACATGTACTATGCAAATTAGATCATACTAATGAGCGACACGATATAGCTTTAAATTTGTTATTCATTTATGACGATTTGTTCTGCAGTTATAGCGCAATTGTAACAGAAGCCAGTACAGTTGTCATAAACCGGTTATAAATTTGAAACGTTACATATACAAATGCCTAATAAAACGTGCAGAATCAACAATGTGCGGAAACACTGCGGTCATATTTATTAACATGTAAATGATATATTTAAACTATATATTTTAATTTACTACTTGGCGCGTTTACCAGTAAAAGGTTGATATAAAACCGATTATAATAAATACATCCGTGCAAAATTGATATTATATATTTCATTTTGATAAAGGGGTTTGTCTAGTATCTGTGACATGTACCCTATTTATTCTGCATTGCAATGTAAACTGTCCTTTCTGGTTCGGATTTTCATAAAAAAATATTAATTAGTAGCTTCATATTTGGACGGTGTATATTAATGTATACAATTTATGAGAGTTTGTGTTTGTATAAGCAAGTTTTACATTGTCCTACCACCAATACTTGTAATGTTTAAATACACGGTCGATTTGTCAATTGTTTCTCCTGTAAAATTCAAATTTTACTAGCCGACACGATTTTTATAACTTAACTCTCTAAAATGTTAGTATTTTGCATTGTTTTAAACATAAAAGCTCTTCTAATATAGGGAATCACGTCACATTTTCAAAATAAAATTTTTATCTGTTTTCAATGAGATTAACGTAAAATTAAAAATTAAAAAAGTATTGTAACAAGCACGAGCATGTTCGCTACTATACCGTGAAGGGCAGTGGCAACTACAGGATTCTATCAGCCATTCCAGAACACCCTGGACACAAGTCTGAAATGGAATCTCCACATAGAAGACTTAGCGAAGAAATTGTCATCTGCTCTATTTGCAATAAAAAGACCCACATTTATTGCAACTCTTGAGGCGGCGAAAGCAGTATATTTTGCAGGCTTTCCACTCCGTGATGTCCTATGGTCTCCTCTTCTGGGAATGGCTGCAGAAGCGGGCAGGATATTTGTTCTACAGAAGAGGGCGATTAGGTTTTTATGCGGTCTGACATGTAGGGAGAGCTGTAGATCACACTTCAAAAAAGAGAAGATACTCACTCTACCATCAGTATTTATCCTCTCTGTAGTTACTCACGTCCAGCAGAATAAAGAAGCATTTCCCTTGAACGGTCATCATGACAGCTATCCTACTCGTCAGCGACAGAAGATGAGAATGCCTCATCATCGGCTGGCTTGCACTCAGAGGTCGATTGATTACTGGGGGTGCAAATTATATAATAAATTGCCGGCAGAATTAAAAGATTTGCCTTTGACCAGTTTAAAAAAAAAGGTTAAGGAAATGCTTGTGAATAGGGAGTCCTACACGATTGAAGAATTCCTGGCCACTTAATACATCAATATTGACTGTATGTGCTTCGTTTTATGTCTTGTTAGTTCTTATTGTTGGTGTTTACCTTTGTATCATTATTTTATGTTTATATTTATATTTCTATATCTTTATATATCTTTACCTTGAGTATTTAATCTATGCATGTATATAATCTTATATCTTAAATCATAATCGACAGTTGTACGCTATGTACAAGAAAAAAAGAAAGATAGAATGACAATTTTCTGTAATGGTCTAATTACAAATCATTGCAAATATACAAATATACAAAGAAGTAGAGAATTCAAATATATTAGTCGTCACGGAATATACTAAAATGGAAACTTCTGGAATCGATGCGTGCATATATGAAGGTTGCAGCCGGCGTAGTGATTCATTTATTGTCTAGTTGACGCGGTCTGGCAAGAGACGAAATGTCACTAAATTGTCACTTAGTTAAAAAAGTTTGAAGCAGTGTTTCACAAGTTTGAAGGCGTGTAATTTTCAAGAATGGAAAACCGTACAAGAGGCTGTACAATTCGCAAGACACTTTTTGTAATATTTGTGAATTATATGTTACAAAATCGCAAAAGAAGCCTTTAAGTGAATTATTTCAAAGATTTTATGAACAACCTTTTGGAAAATCATGGCAAAGGAAAAACATGAATACCACATATATATGTACTGTAATTTCTGTTATGTCAAATTAACTAAGGGCCGGTCTTTTCACCTACTAATAAAGTGCCCGATAACTATTTAACAAATAATTTTATAAGGTACATACTTTTATTAGTCAGTTTGTCCGAGTGCGTCTTTTCAACATTTCCGAACCTGCTAATAGCTATTAGGCAAATAACTTTCAATGCAAAAATATTTCTTATGTTGGTAACTTCAAATGGATTTTGATAGACAAGATAAACTGCTGTATACCTGCAATAAGTAGGAGAGTGATGAGTGATCGAACGTGATTATTTTATTTTGGAAGTTCAGTGTCAGTATCCACCTACGAGGAAAGAATAGGACAGGAGAGATAATAAACTGGTGGGGAAATAGGTATTATTTAAACGGAAGTTACCATTTTAAGGCAGGTCAGTTATGGCAATATTGACCAATCATAATTTATAAAATGAGTATTTTGAATAACTTGTCATATATCCGGTATGTTTGATTATGTATTCAGTGGCGTAACATACATATTCCAGGCATGCTTTTTTTTATGTTTTCCTTAAAACAGTTAGAATAAACGTTACTATATTAAAAAGAATTGAAAACATAATACACTCACGATACTTGTTTAATTACTATTGGACTAACCTTAGACCATTTATACATATAGACACGCCGTTTTCCGTCCCGCCTTGAATACGAACTGAAGCAAACATAACGCAGGCATGTGACGTCACGGGTGGGCTTGTTTCTACTGTTGTTGTATGTCTAACTTCCGCTTTAACGTTATAGATACAGTGTTAATATTGATTAAATCGTTCTAATTTTAATTATGGTACAATCCAAAAATTTAATGGCTAAATTATGTATAAAAGTTCTGAGAAGTGTTCATGGTACAATTTTCAACAATTACCAAAGAACACATGCATGACCACGATGTCGACAATAATCATATTGTAAATTTAATTAAAATTATTAGTTTTAATTATTGTAAAATTAGGCTATATCATCAAGGTGAATGCATGAACAGATATACTAATAAATTAAGAAATAAATTAAATAAAACAATTTTGTTTTCTGGACAATAATTGAAAATCAGTTTTATAAGTATTAAATAAATCAATTTCTTTTACTTTCTTATATGTAGTATAAGGAAGTATTGTGATGACAAAAATTTTCGACCTCCAAATTTTTGCAGATTTCCACGTTCTGAGGTCCCCTAAATTTATAAAAAATTCATACGTATTCAAAATTAAATTTGAGAAAAATTTTATTATAAAAGTCTTTTGAAATTTCTACCGGAAGCAGGTCTTTTACTCTTATCGAAAATCAGTTTTTTTGCAAATATTTCGCAAACCATGCTTTTTAGACAGGTACGTCACGAGTATAAAAGTATTTAGAACTTAATCTCCAATACTTGACATTGACAAGAGTTTCTTGTCAATGTCAGTCTAAATTATATTCAATTGCATGTTTCTGTGTTTTTAACATATTTATACCATCTGTTTTTTAATGTTTTGTAAATATACTATGTTTTTAGATGTACTTTTTGCCAATGTGCTAACTCTTTCCTCCTGATGATGTTAATCAATTGTTAACGAAATATTGAGGATTAAACAAAAGAGCACGTAATAGCTTTTTATTTGACCAATATAGCTTGTGATTATATTATTCTCATATATAAATATATATATGTAAATAAAAATTAAAATTATCGGCTAGTGATAATTATTATAACAGAGTTTTTTCTTTTTCATAACATTATACCTGCTTTGTGTTTTGTTGAATAAACCAGACTGTAAGTCTAATCGTGATCGTTGAGAAAATACACCAAATTATCCATAAAGCATATTAGATCAACCGCGTAACAGACGAAAATTTCAATTTGCATGAATATAAGGTTATAAGATTCTATTACCACATGCGTGAATGCGAAAAACATTATATAAAAAAGCGTCATTGTTACCGGTTACCAGAAGGCGATTTATTTTTTCATAGCTCCGGTTACATTCAATTTCAGCGCACTATATTCGAAATATAATATAAGTGAATCCCAACCGGAAATTTAACATTTTGCTGTTATGAAAATATATATAACAGAAAAAAGCACAAATACCCCTACCCTAGATCGAATATCATGAAAAAATAAAAATTATTTCTTGGTCGAGTTTAATAAATATTGTAACAACACGCAAACCTGTTTTCAATTGATTAGAAAGTGATTGTGCAAAATCTTTATAGTCGAAGATTTCTAACCCGACGTGTTCAGGAATTGGATTTGCAACAGAGGTAATTAAATTTTTAAGTAAAATTACGTATTTTGTTTTTTGATAAACGAAATTGCAGAATTACCTACGTATTCTTTAAATAAATGAAACTGAGTCATTCTGAATTTTATGATAAGTGTATACATTGTATATTAATCTTAAAGTTTATAATACAAGAAGTGACAGAGCCATTTAAAGTATACCCACTCTATATTTACAAACTAAACTTAGATGGTCTTACATCACGAAAGAGACCACCCCTAAACCTTTGCAAAAGACCTACAGTAGTGCTAGAGTTAACGGAAGAAGGTTAAGAATATAAAAGCAACTGTGCAGCGAAATATGTTGTTGACAAAGTCTTCTTCTTCTTCTTCTTCTTCTTCTTCCTCCTCAACGGCATTTTGTTTCTTGTTTGGATCATGTCTCGAACATATACCGTGTGGCCGCCGTTCATAGCGCGATGCATGTATTAGTAACTACTGGTCGACTATAAATGGGCGTGCCAACTTGAATTGCCACACCGACAGCGGGCGTATAAGTTATACGTATAAATGTATTCGTAGGCAAATCAAGTGAAGAGCAGTGTAATAGGTATTGCGTTCCCGTTGTAAGTAATTATTTGTAGTTGTTTGAAGCATCAGATAATCACTGATAATATGTCAGTGAAGTAACTCATCACAGCTTCATAAACAACATAAAAGAGCAAAAATAAATAATAAATAACTCCTAGACTTTAAAATAAAAAAAACTTCTTAACTAAAATAATATTTTTCAACAAATATTATAATCTAAAAACTCAACTATAATAAAATACTGAAACATAAAATATTTACTTCTTAAAACAGAATTGTAATTCAACATTGCAAAAAATTTTTTGGACAAATACGACTGCATCATAGGCATATGCGAAATACTAGCTCTGTTGTAATCCAGTATAACACTGCGTCTACTTGTTTACCGTTCTAATACACAGACATCTCTATCTGTTTCGCTTACTCTACAGGTATCGCGATAATGCAGACGCACGCGGTCTTATGGTATGTGCAGTCGTCGGGCGTCCGTCAGGGAAGTCACCTGGTGCCTTTACTTTTCATAATTTTTATTACTGATTTATGTGATCAGTTGCAGTGCGGAAAGTTGCTTTTTGTAGACGATTTAAAAGTTTTCTTAAGAATAGATTCCGTGGAAGGTTGTCGATTTCTTCAGTCACAGATTCATATTATAGAACGTTGGTGTGCCAGTATTAGACTGCAAAAATATGTCCAAATGCTGTTCAGAAGAAAACATTATCCACTACAGCACGAATACCGGTTTGGTGATCTGCCACTAAATAGATATGATTCTATAAGGGATCTTTTCGAAACACGTCTCGGGGATTACTCCTCTACATTAATAATGCTGGGATTTGTGATAAAAAATACACGAAATTTTGCATCGTCAGATGTCATTTCACAAATTTTACTATTCCTTCGTACGTTCTAAACTTAGGTATGCTGCCCTTGTTTCGTCCGCTATTTATATTAATCAGATTCGAGCGATTGAAATGGTACAGAGGCGGTTCCTAAAATATCTCTAGTATAAAGGGAATGGATTCCTATCCAGTTCGAGGTTTTTCTCATGATTTTTGTTGCAACTCTTTAAGATGGAATCTATGACAACGCGCTGTGATCAGTCCAGCACTCGTTTCTTCTTTAATTTAATTCATCATGGTGTCGATGCGCCTGAATTGTTGAGTAAACTTAACTATTTTCTTCCGAGAGTTTCGTCCCGAATGAGTGTTACGTGCGTTCTCCTGCGTGCACCAATTTAATGCATAGGTCACCTATATATAAAATGTGTTATAGATTCAATGTCAAATGTATTAATGTTGATATACACCACTCAACGTTACCTGAATTGTTAAATTCATCTGCTTTTGGTTTAGTATACATTACTTTATTTCTTTTATGTACCCATTCCTTATTCGAGTTTTGTTGTCTATAAAGACTATAGATGGGCTCTTTAGCTTGTCATAGATTCTATGTAATTTTGTCCTGTAATTGGTGATATCGGTTGAACAATAAATAATAATAATTATTATTACTATTACAGCCCAGGTCGGGCGCTGGTCTCTTTCATTTTCTGTCTCGATACTTCAAAATTTCTGGCCTCTCTCTTTCAATTCCTGATCCCCAACAATTCTTTAGTATTCTCATCAACCGCATTTTCTCATGTCGACTTCGGCGTTCCTTTTGGTTTCACTCATTGCATTTTTCTATTGACCACTCTTTCGGGAAGGCAGCTTTTTATAGTTGATACATTTTGTGATTTTATCTCGTCCTGAGGCAGTTATTTTCATTCATGGGTTCTAAAATTCTTCTCAAAATCTTCCTGTCGAGACCGTTTATGCTATTTACTGCTTTTTGTTTCCAAGTCTATGCCTTAACTACCGTAGCTTATAACAGGTGAAATGATATTTTTGTATACTTATACGAATTCTTGTTTTACAGCGTATACTTTTCGATTTCAATATGCAGTATATTACCTTCAAGTTTGTTATAAATGTCTCCTTCTTCCGTTTCCGGTCCCGGTAACTTTACTTGGAGATACGTAAATTGTTCTATTATTTCATTGTTGCTTTGCATATCTTGTAGTTAACGTCATTTTTGTCTTTTCAGTATTAACTTTGAGACCAACAGTGTTTGCATTATAATTGCAATTAACGATGTTAATGTAGCCAGCTTCTGCTGCCAATTTATCGGTTTTGTTAATTGATATATTGGATCTTGCGATTTCCATTTTTTAGGCATATTCAAATCCAAATTGAACAGAGTAAAGCAGGGGTTCTCAACCTTTTAGTATTTGGGAGCCACTTTTCAATCACAATTGTCTTCGTCCCCTTTTTTTCAATTCAGCTTGTTGAGGCAACAGATAGCAATAAAGATGATCATTTAATAGCCTATGTTCGATTTTGTGATGGTATATCAGCAGTAGTAGAACTACTATTCTGCAAACCAATAGAAGTCAAAGCAACATCACTTGTATTGTTTGCTATCTTAAACGATTTTCTAAACAAGGCAAATATAGAGTGGGAATATGCACCGAATGTGCTCGTACAATATTGGGAAGATTCCAAAGTACACAACCACTTATGAAACAAAAATCTCCACAGTATATCTTGCATAATCCACAGAGAAGCTCTGGCTTCCAAAGAAATGAAACCTGGTCTGAATATTGTGCTAACGACGATAATAGCCGTAATAAATTCTATAAAAATGAGACCCCTAAAATCAAGAATCTTTTCTGCACTTTGTAAAGACATATGTGCAGTACATTCAGCATTTCTATTTTATTTCGAGGCAAGATGGTTATCACGTGGGAAATTTTTGAAGTTTCAAAATGGTTTGTTTGTGATGAAATTGAGCTACTTGGTCGACATATTCGATAAATTATGTATATATACCATCTACAGGATGGTATATATACTTTATCTCTATTGTTGCTTATAGGTATGCATTTGCTTAGCAAAAATCTACAAATATGTTAAATACTTCAATGGTTTATTTCCATGTACTGTTTGAAGGTAGAGGTTTGGTCGATGGTGGATTTTTCCTTGCTGAAGCTCGAATGATTTTCGCCTATAATGCTTTTAGCATGTGAGCTGTAAATTCTGAATGAAATGTGTGTGAATACTTTATGTCCTGTGGATAGTAGGGATATGCCATGGTTAATTTGGAAGGAATATTTATCTTCCTTTTTATATATGGGACACAAAACCTGTTTGTTACTTTGGATTAGCTATCTACAGAAGATTATTAACAAACTCTGACACTTGCCTCTATCTTTTCTCTAATAATCGCATTAAATAACGAAGAAAATAAACACCCTTATAATAAATATTACCGAGTTTATCTCAAACCGTTAATTGTTCGAATTTCAGTTCAAGCTACTGGAGTCGCTCTAAAGCGAATAAAAGCGAAAGTTACAAGGCGCCAACTGTCGTATTAATTACTACGAAAATGTGAACACATGAAAATTAATTGATCAAGTTTCAAATGGATTATTATTAAGTAAATGACTAAAATATTAACAACGTGCATGAAATGAAATATTGATCAAACAATTAGAATTTGTAAATAAATAGGAAGTACAAAAAAGCAGACAGCTAAACGAAACATGACGTCGTTGAATTCCAGTTAAAGATATTTACGAGAAGCCGGAAAAAGGTTTTATTTGAAAACATACTCAGATACATTCTCTAACATGTATTTATAAGATTACGAAGTTTATTGCCGATTTAATGCTATCGCTACACCAAGTTGTGCCTTCTGATTAAGAGGCAGCTTATTACCACTAATATATGTATACATTAATTGTTTAATTTAATTCATAACATCAACTTATACGATTATATATTGTTGTATTAAAACTTCGGGAAGCAGATTTAATTTAGGGTATAAAAACGTCACAAGTGCTATAATACCTTGCAATATTAGGATAAATGTTGGCAGAATTATTGTTTTTGTAAAACTCGCGGAAATACCACGCGATTGGCATACCTCCACCGGTTGTGTTCGAGCAGTGAACAAAATAAATAGAAAAAGACTTTTGGGGCACCCAATATAACTAATCTTATCTTAGAAATGCAACAAATTAGATACTAATAAAAACAAAGAATGTGAAATTTAAAATTTAAAATACTCCCTCGTATAAGCCTAACAAATTGAAAATTTAATGTCATTATTGATTCAATATTGTTTACGAACTATTTGCCATATGATTGTATACTTCAATTATGATTTCTAGAACATTATATGCATTAAGGAGACGAAATAAGAACGGTAATAAAACGTTGATAGATAGTCGTTGTATCTATGTTCTCATAATTTTATTACAGTGTATAAAAAATAATGAATCTACAGGTTTACAGTTCCTGAATTTGCTTTAACCTAAAGTCTCTTCTTTATATTTGGGTGTATTGTGTGATGTAATATTTTAGTATCAGTAAAATTTTGGATAGAGTTTTTCATATTCATCGTGAGTGTCAATACAGTTAGTTAGAGTTATCTAAATTGATTTACAAACACATTTGTATTCTTCGTAAATTCTCGTAAAACTATCGGATGAGCAGATATTTGCAATTATTAAACTTCATTAAATTAATTTGTATATCGAGATTTCGCATTGATTTCAAGTTTGTTAAAAATAAATTTTAACAGGAATCATAACATTCGAAATATCTCGTCAACCGTTAGTTTCATCAAAATTTACAAAGAATACGTAACTGCTTAGAATTCAATTGTGAACAATATTTTCTCAAAATATTCTTCAAAATCAGACCCGGAAGTGTCATCGCTTAAAGTAAAAGTAACACTTTCGGTCACCGTTTTCAAGAAATATCTATAAAAGCGAAATCTAAATTGAATTACAAACACATTTGTATTCTTTGTAAATTCTCGTAAAACTATCGGCTGACCAGATATTTGGATTTGTTGAACTTCAGTATCGGCAGTTCTGTCCGTTTAAGGTGAAAATGCGCCCCATTTGAGAACAAAAAGTTGTCGAAAGACCGAAACAGGTGAATCATTTCATTAGCGAAGTTAAAGCTCTGAACAGCATCAGTTGGGTTTAGTTATTGCATTGACTGCAAGTTGTAAAGGTGGAGACACAAATCTTTACGCAAAATGCGCCTTTAAGGCAAACGAAAGACCGCAAAACTCGCGAACAGACTGTTAGTGACGTCCTTGATCGCCCCGTTTGAGATTTTTCCATTGTCTATAACTACTTTTTGATTAACAAAACGCTCCATAGCGGCTAAATTCCCAAGGATGGGTAGGGCTAACGATTGGCATACCCCACTCTCCACTCTTACAGTTGGGTTCGCGCAGTGATCAAAAAAGACTTTTGGGACATCAGTATAACGAATCGTATACAATTATTTTAGAAATTAAACAAAATAAGTACTACTAAAAACAAAGAATGTGAATCAATAATCTTGGTGTGGTGAAGAATGTGAAATTTCAAATATAAAATATTCCATCCTATAAAACTATTAACAATTTTATTATTGATTCAAGACTGTTTACGAACTATTTTGCCATATGATTAATTATATACTTCAATTATGACTTCTAGAAAATTACATGCATTAACGAAGCAAAATAAAAACGGTAATAAAACGGTGATAGTAAGTCGTTGTAGCTATGTTCTCATAATTTTATACAGCATGTACAAAATAATAAATCTACAGTTTATACAGTTTTAGAGTTCCTGATTTTAC
The DNA here is from genome assembly GCA_963170755.1 of Amphimallon solstitiale. Taxonomy (NCBI): domain Eukaryota; kingdom Metazoa; phylum Arthropoda; class Insecta; order Coleoptera; family Scarabaeidae; genus Amphimallon; species Amphimallon solstitiale. Next base: position 83,959,834 of record OY720681.1, on the reverse strand, counting down.
TATAACCTAAAGTTTCTTGTTTGTCTGTATTTGAGTGTGTGATGTAATGTTTTAGTATTTGCAAAATTTTGGATATAGTTTTTCATATTTATTGTTAGTGTCAATACATTTTTATGGACGTTGTGCTACAAAAACATATTTTATAATTTGTCGTAGACGAAACATCAGTCAAAGTGGAAACTTGTTACGCTTACCATATTTCGTATATATACTATAGGTATGTACTTATGTTTGGTTCAATAATATAATTTATTACTTGAGAGCGCAGGAGATGGAATAACAGATATCATCAATCTCCGTGCCGTACAAATTGAAAATCTTTACCAATACCTTTATTCAAACCAGATTTCCTGCTCCTTTTACATTACTGGTGTATGGCCTAGAATAAACGATACGCACCATTTGATTTCCTAGGCATCGAAATCGCGAAATATATTTACTCGTTTACGCCAAAATAGAGCTTAATATAATGGTTTTGTTGTACATACCTATAGTAAGTAGTACACCCAGCAATAGGAATCATTGGAATTTAAATTATGAAATTATTGAACGTTTAAAGCTCTATACAGAATGTTTTGTTATTAATTTCGGGATCGGAAGTCTGGAGTACATGATGTCAGTGCCCAGGGACGCATCGAGGACATACGTATAGAGTAAATACATCATACAAACTGACTATTCACTGATTATTAGTTTAATATGCGAGTTGCCATTAAAATAGTTTTTCAAGGCTTACTTGTTTATTATTTCCTCAAAAATTAACAGTAATTAAATTACCATACCAAGCCTATCTACGAAATCGGAAAAAAATAAGCATTTTTATGAAGTCTAATGAAAACTATACACCGGACGTCCCAGGTTTAAATTACGACGGAGCAAAGAGATAATGTAAACAACACGCTGTTACTGAATAGCACTATTCATATGGTGAATTGCAACATCTGTTTACGTCCCGAAAACGAGAGCAAATAATGTCCATTTAACTCCTAAATTCCTTTTTCATCGGCGTAGGTAGAAACGTGAGGAGTTTTTAAAATATATTATATTTATCTTATATTTCGCAAGATAAATAAAGTTATATATGTATATACCTAGTCATACTTAATGTTAGTTTCGTTTTTTCATTGTTTTGTCTGTTAATTACGTACTTCGTAATTTTTGTAATAGGACCTGTTTAATATCGTTTCATTGAATCCACCTCTCCCAATTAAATGGACGTAAGTGTGCATTGGATTTCGTTAAGTTTCAATAACATTAGCATATATTTTTAGTTTTCATTTATTTAGATCTAGAACATTGTTTATGTTACTATGATATGGAAGAACGTCGAGAATGGCACCGTGAAACAATGGTGAGTTGGATTAAGGGTCATACGGATTGTATGTCCATTATCAGTGATTCCGATATTTAATGGAAAGTCTGTAAAATATCGTTACAGAATGCCCAAAAAGTGCACGAACAACGTCACTTAGCGTCGCTAAAACATACATAGAAATTGGACCCGTTGAGAGCTGACAATTTTAACGAAGAACTCTGTGAAGCTTTAATGACGACTAATATCCCATTAAATAAACTTGACAATCCCACTTTCAAAACATTTCTTCAAAAATATGCTGGTCGAAATGTTCCTGATGAATCCACCTTACGCAAATATTTTGTCTCTAAGTACTTCACGAAAATAGTAGAATGCATTAGAAGACATCTTTCAAATCAGTATCTGTCGATAGGTGCCGACGAAACTGTGGATATTTTAGGACGCTGTGTAGTAAATGTTGTAGCTGGTGTACTAATCCAACTATTCCATATAACAGTTGATGCGGAAACAGTTGCTAAAACCATTGACGAGAATTTGCACAAAATGCTTCATTCGGACGACAGGTACAGGGAAAAAATACTTTTATTTATTAGTGCATATTACTTGTCTAGCACATACTCTCCACAGAATCTGTGAATATATCAGAGACACCTATCCGGAAGTTGATAGAGTTGTATCCGCTTTTAAAAAAGTTTCTAGAAAAGCACCATCGAGAGTAACTCTTTACAGGGAAAAACTTCCATCTTTATCACTGCCTCCCTCGCCAATAATAACTAGATGGGGAACATGGTTGGAAGCTACTAGTTTTTATGCAGAGACTTTCGATAGTTTACAAAATTTAGTTACATGTTTAAATGACGATGCTCGAAGTATTTCTGGGTGCAGGGAACTAACACAAATCCCAAATTTAAATAATCAGTTGTTATTCCTTCAGGAACACTTTGGATATTTGACTAAACTAATCACATATTTTGAAAATCGAAATCTCAAATTAAAAAATGGATTAACCACATTAGATTTGGCTATTAATAATTTCAAAAGTATTCCAAGTGACAGCGGATGTGGTCTTCGGCAAAAGTTAGACGATGATTTTAATAGAAATCCAGATATAATAACATTGTGGCAATTTTGTATGGGAGCAATGACACAAAATCTAACTGATAAATACGCTGAAATAAAAGAATATTTTCAGTACGCACCTATCACCAGTTGCGAGGTAGAAAGGACGTTTTCTATCTGCAAGTATGTACTTCTTTCAAAGAGAAAAAACCTTACAGAAGAGAACCTTGAGAAAGTATTGCTAATAAATATTAATACTCCTTTACTCGACTTGAACTACAAAATGAACAAATAATAAGGTATTTTGTATTTTATAGATCGCCACCCACTTGTTATCCAATTATATAAATAAAATTAAAACTCTATAAAAATAGAAAATTTCAATAGTGCGCCCATGGGCGATGAGTCATCATCCTTTCGTGTCCGGTCTGTATTAATACGTACATTTTTGCCATAATTCATTCATTTCGTTTTGTGACATTATAAACACGGACAATGATGTCATTATTTTCTTTTTAAATACCAACCCATTTTTTCCCAAAAGGTAATAGTATTTTTGTGTCTCTTTAGAATCCTTTAGTATCAAGTTTACATAAAGAAAATGTTCAGATAATTCACGTTCAACATTTTATTCTACAGTTCACGTCAGTTTTCGACGCTGTCACGATTATCACAAAATAAAAAAAAAAACTTTATAAAATAATTACAAACAATAATTAATAATAACTTGTGGGAGTTTATTTTTAGAATACATGTTCAATCACTTCAGCTAGCATTGCTCATAGTAAATATTAATACTCCTTTACTCGACTTGAACTACAAAATGAACAAATAATAAGGTATTTTGTATTTTATAGATAACCATCCCCTTGTTATTCATTTATATAAATAAAATTAAAACCTCTTTAAAAATACAACATTTTAATAGTGCGCCCATGGGCGAAGAGTCATCAATCTTTCATGTCCGGTCTCTAGTCATGAGCCAACTATGATTGCCATTTAAAAAACATAAGTTTATATCTTAATAATTAAGTGTGCCATGAATTTTTAATTGAGATTATTAAATTCTACGTAAAAATTACTACCAGCTACCATTTTTATATGAGTTCTATCTTTAATTGTTATGAAGATATGCATAAATGAAAATTTCGGCAATTTTCAATTTGTTTAAAATATCTTCAAAAATTGGTAATAAATGTGAAAATGCCATCAAATACTCCTCAAGATTCTTAACAACTTATACTACATACAGGGGCATAGAAAATTGACAGCTTGTATGTTGTGAAAATGAGGCATGTTGGTCCATAAATATAAAACTTGTTAATAACTTGACTTCAGCCTTTAGCCTATTTTACGCGCATTGACGAAATAAATTTGGTCTGAGAATATCACGAAGATTGGTTGGGCCATTAAAAAGTTATTGAATAACTGACAGATGATTGTACATATGGGCGGGAACCTGTATTGTGATCCATACTGTAATTACTTCACCATTTTTCACCTTAAATTATACAAGTATTATTAATAATAATAGTAATTAATACCTAACTCATGGAAGGAATTAAAAAAAAAATCTTAATTAAATTAATTATTTAATGTTTATTGTGAATAGCTTTTTTTGCAAAGCTTGTATTTCTAGTTGCATGAGATTCAGCGCATCAGATATAAAATACATTTAACATACGAGTAGATGTCGAAGTTTTAATTAAACACGATTCCAGAATTTTCTAATTAAATCAGTTACTTCTATTCATCAAAAAATAAAATAAAACTATAAAGATGAGTTCAACAGAAATATAATTTGTTTGACGTTATTGAAAGTATTTCTGTGTGAGTGCACTAGAATAAATAAGCATATAATTCATAATCTAGAAAAAGGAAATGTAGTGAGACCTATCAAGGGTTTAATCTATTTTAAGATAACAAGAAAAAGAAATGACATTTATGGTAGGTGTAGGATGATTTGTTTCGGTGCTTTAGGTTTTATATTTTAGTATCAAAACTATATGGACGTCGTATTTAAAATTTTATATTCCTGATTTGCCACCTTTATAATTACACTAGGTTTGTGCATCTTTGTATTTATAAGCGGCTATACTAAACAAAAATAATGAGACACTGCAAGACGATCATATTTTGAAAATTCTTTTATACAGAAATTATTCGAAATCCATATTCTTTTAATAATAAATCTCTATAGAATGCATAATTTACGAGATACGAGGGGCACCTTTTATATTTTTACAACAGCAGCACATTGGATTTTACATGAACATTTATTTGTAAAAAAAATATGTTCCAGATGGATTCCACATAAATTGATCGAAGCACAAAAAGCAGCTCGTGTCAATCGGTGTAAAGAAATGCGCAAAAAATTCGACGTAGGAACCGCAAAATCCATATACAACATCGTCACAGGTGACGAAACAAGGATATATCCGTATCAGCAGGAATCCAAGCAACAATCTACTGTGTGGGTGTTCCAAGATGAATCGAAGCCCACAAAAGTTGTGCGTGCAAGGAGCACTTCGAAGAAAATGATGGCTTGTTTCTACGGCTGTACAGGACACATCGCAACAATTCTCTTAAAAGATCGAAGAACTGTTAACGCTGAATGGTATACAGTAATCTGTTTGCCAAAAGTTATAGACGAAATCAGGAAGAACAACCGAAAACGTCGCATTATTCTTTATCACGACAATGCGAGTTCCCATAGAGCACGTCTAACAATTGACTATTTGAAGGAGAAAAGTGTTGAAATAATGACTCATTGCCCATATTCACCTGACTTGTCGCCGAATGATTTCTTTTTGTTCCCAACTGTGAAACAAAAAATGCGTGGACAGCGATTTTCAACACCTCAAGAAGCAGTCGAAGTCTTTGAAAACCTTATTTCTGAGATACAACCTTCAGAGTGAAAAAAGTTGTTTGAGAACTGGTTCGTACGCATGCAAAAGTGTATAGACCATAAAGGCGAATTTTTGAAAAACAATAAAATATTTTGTTTTCTTCCCAGCTTTTGTAAAAATATAAAAGGTGTCCTAGTATTTGCAAAAAACTGCTATTAGATTAGAGTGAAGTGCTACTTCCGGTACGAATTTGGATTTTTTTTATACGAACACGTTTCAAAACCTAGTTCAAATTACTTAGAAACCTTAAAATAGTTTTTGGCAAATATGAGTTCACCAATATTATTTTTATATTCATATATTGGTATATAATTAGCATCTATTAATTTAAAATCGAAATTGTAATAGTTATAATATATATTTGTATCACCTAAAATTATTTAATTTGAAAATTTAGAACTACTTTTCGTATTTATTATCTAAACTAATCTAAACTCCAAGTAGTTATATACTGTGCTGTATATTCCAGCTCAAGAAGAATGTATCCCTTTTGTTATCTAAATTCAAATTAACTTTGCTCTTATCCTTATGACTCGCTTAAAAGTTAATGTCCCATTCAAGTTTAAGTACAATGAGAATGTGATGTTTGCTAGGACAACTAAATCAGGAAGGAGTGTTACAACTTACTGGGGTCATTTAAATTTTCATGCTAAATTCGACCAGAGAGCATTTTTCTATCTCTGATATAAGATGAGGAAATTATTATGTATTATTATTTTTCCGAAGATATTTTTCTGTAGTTCCTTGCAGTGGTATTAACTTTCATCGATGGTAAACTAAAGTGAATTGCGAGGAGAATATAAACAGATCGGTTTTACTGAAAGACAGATGTTTGCAGTTATATTTTTTATTGTAAATATTCTGCTATTTAATAAAACCCTTAAAATTTATTGCTCCATTTAATATTTTAATGCTTCAGTATCATTTTAACACTAGTAGTGTTTCACATGTAGTCGAATTGGAAAAATAGAAATTTAATAACAAATTCCAAAAGTTAGAGTATTAGAATGAAGTTTATAGCTAGTATTTAGTAGTATAGAATAATGTTTAGATCCCGCATATCTGCTATTTAACATGTGTTTCCCAGTTCGATGGCCGGATAAATGGAAAATTTCGTCACATGCCATATGTAGTGATACCTCTGTACAACTAAGATTGCTGGCATATCAAGTAAAATATCCAAACCTCCTTCATATCTCTGTAAGATCTGTAAAATCTATAAGTACTATAAACAGCGGGGTTGATGAACTATAGAAAAATGGTGGACCCTGTTGCAAGGACGGGATAACTACACAAGAAGAGTTTTCAAGAATGTTGGAGTTATCCTCTTTTTGGCCTAAAATTGTGAATGTTGTTTCAGGCCCACCATGGTTTCCTATTTTTTCAAAGCCATACGTGCCTTTTGGTTTTACGTTAGTTATTCGGTAAGGACCAATATATTTTGGTTTTAGCTTCAACTAGGACCTCGTTGACATCTCTTGATAGCAACTACGTGGGTCATTGGGATTCTGAAGCTTTTCTTCTTTTCTTGTTGAAGTTTTTCCTGTTATCGCTTTGAACCTCGATTAGTTGCTTTCATGGTTCTTCTCGCATTTCTCTTCGATCCATCTCCACGTTCTTTCTTCGTCTTCTCCTCATCTTCTTTTCGTATTCTCACCTTCCCTTCGTCTTCACTTCGTCCTCTCTTCGCCTTCTCGTCTTATTCTTTTCGTGTATCTTCTTAATAATCTCGCTTTAAAGCGTCTTCGGTATTAGTAGAAGCTCTCTGCCATATGTGAATAGTTTTTTTATGGCTTTCAGTCCGTCATCGGCTTCTTGGTCCTTTTGCTAGTAAAGAGCGATCGACAGTTATAATTATGACAAGATTCCAGCTCACATCTCCTTTGTCTTCTTTGTTTCCTTCGTCACCTTTGTCTTCTTCGCCTTCTTCGTCTTTTTCGTCTTCTTCGCATTCTTCGTTTTCTTTGTCATTTTCGTCGCCTTTGTCTTTTTCATCTTCCTCATCTTCGTCTTCTTTGTTTTCTTCGTCTTCTTTGTTTTCTTCGTCTTCTTCGTGTTCTTCGTCATTTTCGTCTTCTTCTACATTTTCCTCTTCGTTCAGCTTATCTACACGTATGTTCGTTAGGAAAGCATCGGAAGTCGTTTTTTTATTTTTTAATAGTTAATTCTCCTTGGTTTAACAATTCATTTTCTGTTTCTTCCTCCATATTTACATCCTTTTCTTTTACCGACGATACATCATTACATATATTATTGACAGAATCCTTTTGCGTGTATTTATTTCGACTGGTTCGTCTTTTCTATGTATTTATTGCGGTTGAGCCCCCATTATTTGTGGGACTGATCATAGGGATATTAAACAGACCACTGCAGATTAACTATTTAATAGGTACTTAAAACTTCAAAAATATAGATAAACACAAGTTTACAGCGTACGTCTTATTACTATCACTGCTCGTGTGATAAAGATGCTGCTAGTATGGAGACTAGGGCATCTGCGCACGCGGTCTACAAAATAATATAAAAATGTATTCTCTACATATATTAATAACTTTACTCATTAAATATCAAAATAACGCTGTATCATATTCTCTAGCTAAATAAACACTGAAAGTTATTAATTTAGACTAACAAACATTTCACAATTCATTGGCATTATCGTCTGTATCATCTATCTTTTCGCACTGATAGTAATCTGAGTTGATAATCTCCTGATAATAACATATCGTTTGGAGGTACATATTTGGTGGCAAATTTCATATTCATATCATAACCTTCTTAACAGGCAACTTTGCACCACAAGCTGAAAGAGCTTCGAAGAATACAGGCAATAGAGCTGACCTTTGAATAACTAATCTTGAGAGTATCAGCATATTAGACTGCACTGTATGTTGGGAAGGTCAGAACTATAGACGAAGACCTTGTACTGGCTCATTTTGAATGGTTCTCTGTTGGTGTTTATCGTTATTCGTTTGAAATGAGGTTGATGTAGTTCAACAAAATATTGATTTGACTTTGTTCAACTCTGGTTATTTGTATATTATATTCCTGAGATAAGTATACTCTTTCAATTTTTCTAAGAACACCAAAGCAGCGATCATACGGAATATTCTGAAAATCTATTAACCACATTCTTAAACGGACCTGACTCTACTAATGTAAACAGAAACTGCACCATCATGTTGTTTTTAATATGGGCATTGCAGTTATCAGAGAATCAGTAAAGATTTCCACTTGTTTATTAAGTACATTTTCAAAATAGTTCTGTAAAAAGCTAATGGACTCATTTGAAGCTTTTTGATTTCAGTTTCATCGTAAACGTAGAACAGAGCAGCATCATTTTTGTATGAGTGAAAACAAAAATTGATAACAGCAGTCATTTCACATACAATCTATCCCTTGATAGTACCTTTAGGAAGCGATTTTGCTGGTAGTCAAAGAATAACACCTCAATGTTCTTGTTTTAGCTAGTTGAGATTTTTGCAATAAATCCGCAAAAAAATACTGTGCTTTTTGTACAATTTTATCACTAATATTATTAAATTTTAAAACTACATTTCGCCTACCATGATCAACACCATTGCGAAATATTTTTTCCTACACTGACAGGTAGCTCCAAGGGTTTTAGCGTTTCTTAGTCCATTTTTATAACTAGTATGTGCCAAAACAGATGCGAGAGACTTTTTCCAGATACGTTCATTGCTCGTTTTCTCCTAAGCAGCAAAATCACAATTTTAGAAAAGGAAAAAAATATTTGCTAATTTAGGACAATTGTGAATATACTGATTTTGCTACTAAGGCTGCTTTTTTTTAGATATACTTCGATTAAGGGGGCTTACGCAGAGGTGCCGGTTAACTGCTGTGATGTAGGACGTAAGGGAGGCGCCATATGCCCAAGTGCAAATTCCGTTGTTGGACATTCGTTCAAGTGAAATAACTATCAGAAATTTTAGTTTTTCTTATTATTTTTTTTGCATTAAATTATTTACTCCCACATTGCACCCTTGAAGTTGGCTAAATTTACATCATAACACAGTTTCAGAAACTTTATTTAAAAAACTAATTTAACTCAAACATGCATTGAACCTTTGTTTATTTGTGTTTTAAATTTCATTTTGATATTTCATAACTGAAAGCTTGCAGTATTACTTGAACGAAATCTTTTAAATGGCTAGTTTCGTCGTTTCGTGGGGCCCACTAACTAGAACAGTAACATCACTTTCTGTTTCACTATATGTAATCTAACTATTTTCACTAGATTCTTGGTTATCTGAACCAGAACCAAAGGGTTCATTTACTTGATTTGAATTACTAATTGTTACTACTTTTATTGTTAAATATTTAATAAAAATATTTAATAAACAATAAATTTACTGCTTTATGTAATGTGGGTTGTCTACTACATTCGCATTAGGTATTGTTACTTTACCGACCAGTTAAATATTACATTTGTTTGGAGCAAGTAGGAGTAAATTCGGAGAAATCTACTCTTTGTTCTAAACCATACTAAGGAATAAGTTAATTCAACGGAGTGGTAGGTGTTGTAATGCACGGATTTACATCGTTTTGAATTTGAAGTTACCGTTTTGCTACAGAAAGATCCTCAATTAGAGCGATTTTTGGGGAAAGAAATAAAGATTCAGTTTCTGTTTTCGCGTCTTCTTTACTCCCATCATCAATATTATCTAGGAAACACCCATCTTAAACAATCTTGATCATGTGAGTAATGAATATTGTGAGAAATTTCACTAAGATAGCCAAATTGGAACACGCTACAATTGATAGAAAGTTTAACAGAAGAGTTGCAAACTACTGGTGGCTCCATAAAAAAAAGACTAACCAGCAATGGAGTACAGACGACAGTCAAACAGAAATATGTTAATTGTAGATAAATATAAAAAATTACATTATGTCATTCAAAAATTCGAATTACTAAAATTTCAAAATTATTTTACTGAAAGATTTTACACATTTGGCCCATTTGAAAAGCAAATTCGGAATATTGAGAAAACATTCTACAACAATCATTTTTCTTAGTTCAAGTAACATTAGAAACGTTCATTTTGTACGTACACTTCTGTACTTATTATGTATATACGAGTAGATACATTGAATCCTAGAATAGTATGATTATGCATAATGTGCGGAAATTTGCTTATATTGTTAATCCCGCTGGGCAACTACAAGACCTTTCATATTATGCGATCTTGAGATATGCACAGAATAATCAATCGATATTGGCGATACCATAATAGCGTCACTGATTTCAATTGATACGTTTGAGCCGACGTTACACGCTCGACTTTCATTAAACAATGTACATGACATCATTACGTTTATCGTCCCCGTGTAAACGTCCGTTTACAATTTAATGGAATTTGATAATAATACAAGTGCCCTAAATTTTTAATTAATCTTCATCCCTGTTCTCTATGTGCAATCAAATTTCATTTACACTTTTCAGAGTGAATCAGTCAGTGGGTTTTTGGTTTTTTTTTTTTGTGCAAACTAATCCTACTAAGTACATTTTATGTTGAAAATCCTTAAAACCGACTGCTTTATAGTAATGGGAGAAAAGAATAACGCATTGTTATTTACTTGTGTATATTTTATATTACGCTTTCATGAACATTTTATTTTTAAGATTTACATAAACTTTGACGATATTTTGAGAAATCCACATAAAAAATATATTTCGCTCTATGTACATACGTAATATTTTCATGTTTACTTACAAAAGCTAATTCTTTAGAAAATTATGAATATTAAAAAAATATCACCTTAACAAAAATGATTAGAAATGTTGAAAATACAACTACTGATATTTCACTGTATTCCCAGAGCTTTATAGACAAATATTTCTTTAATGTTATTTTTATATGCATATGAATGGACAAAGTATAATGGAGAATGGTAAAATAAGGCCGAAAAGGAAGAGAAAATGAACGAGAGATTGAGAATAATAATAATAATATTTATTAAATTGCCCAACAGGTCACCGGAATACAGACAATACAGATAAACCATAAAGACAATACATATATGAAAAATTAATAACAGCAAACAATCCAGAAGATAAGTGAAAAATATGAAAAACACTAAAATATAAACAACTAATGAAATACATCAACAGCAAGGTTATTGAAATTCATGGCAGAATGCACCATAGCAGCCCTCAGGAAAATATACGTTCCGGCAGTGGGAAGCAGAAGCGCTTCATTCACCCTTGAACTTTGACAAGGCACTCGAAAGTTAACTTCTAATAGCAAATCAGGAGCGTCGCCTTGCTTCAAGCGACCCACCTTCATGTCGATCCAGGAGCAACTTAGTCAAAGGAGGGTAAGATCCAGCTAGTTTATAACACAAATGCTTTAGCAGTTATATAAAGGATACCACACGACAAGGGCATGTTCCAATTTGCTAACAACCAGTGCATAATAAAGTGACTTGAGTGTAGCTATATTGTCTAAATCTCTGCAGGTGCGGATAATGAAACCCAATGCTCGAAATGCTGACGCAGTGACTAGGGAAACATGATCAGCGAAGGTAAGCTTTTCGTCAAATGTAACTACGAAATCATTGACATGCATTTTGCGGTTGATTGCGATCTTGTTAATAGAATAATTGTTACAAAATCTACTGGGTTTTCTGGTACAAGAAACAAAACAACATCTATCGATGTTCAACTGTAATTTATTTAGAGAGCATCAATTTGTGACACGGTCTAAGTTCTCTTGAAGAAAGGTAGCATATCGAGCTCCATCAATACGCTGGACAATTTTTAACTGCATAAGCCAAAACATTACAATTGATTGAAGTTATCAAACCATTAACAAATATGTTAAATAATAAGGATCCAAGATTGGAACCCTGCGGAACTCCAGAGGTAGAAAATACATCCTTGATTTGTAGCCATTATAGTATATGAAGTTACTTCATTCAGCAAGATAAGAACCAAGAAGTGTTAATAGTGAGTTGCTGAAACCAAACAAACTAATTTTAGTCAGGAGAGCGGCAAGCTCAATGGTGTCAAAGGCACGAGAGAAGTTAGTGTTAATAACATCCATCTGCCCCCCCCCCCCAACGTCGAGTGTGACACATAAAGCCTCTTGGAAATAAAACCATGTTGGCACGGCGACAAAAATGATTTGCTGCTGCTGTATATATATGTTCATATAGTATAGTCTCATACACCTTTGCAAAGTTTGGTAGGACTGATATCGGCTTGTAATTATTAATATTATTGATATTATCTCCTTCTTTGTGTATAGGATATGTACAGTACCTGGCAAGAATAAACCAGAGAAAATAGACGCAAAAGCATCAACAATTCGCTGAGGGTCGTCGAATTCGATGTCGCCATTGAAGAGTTTACCAGGAATTCAGAATGAACAGAAATTATCAGAAAGAACCCATTATCACTCAGACACAGAGGAAGACAGACAGAGATATGTAAGACGATTAACAAATGTTGTCGTGCTATAATTCAAGAAAAGTAATGATAGTGATAATGTTTGTGCACTAGTCATAATGCAATATTCCTTTTTAATAATAATAATAATAATAATATCTTTATTGTCATAAATTCAAAAGAACATTGACATTGTCATTAAAAAAAATACACAGATCAGGTACAATATATAACACTTGTCAAACTATAAAATCGTTAATGCTGTAGAAGGCTCCTTCCAACAGATAAAGTTTTAATTGCTTCTTGAATGCACTAAGATTTGTACCGCTTAGCGATTTTAAATTAGCCGGCAATGCATTATAAGCCTTTACCGCCATGTACCTCGGAGATCTTTCATAAAATTTGGAGTGATGCAGCGGGACAGAAAAATCATTATTATGACGCGTCACCATAGTATTGTAGATCTGATTATTGCGCCTGTATTTATCTGTATTTTTGAGCAAGAAGATAATCAATTCATAAATATATAACGAGGCAACCGTCATTATATTCATTTCCCGAAACAGAGCAACTACAATGCAACTACTACGTGAGGAAACACCCCTCATGGCTCTTAACATACGTTTCTGAATAATGAAAATGTCGTTAAAGTATGTAGATGATCCCCAGAAAATGATCGCATATCTTAAACGTGACTCGATACAAGCATAATAGAATAATTTCAGGCTCTCCAAAGAGACAACCCTACTCAGCATACCAATAGCATACAACATGGGATTCAATTTTTTAGATAGACCCACGCAATGCTCGCCCCAACGCAGACACTTGTCCACCGTCAAACCGAGAAAGACGGACGACTCACTCTCCGTCAATGATTTGCCCCCCAAGCTCAAATACAAACTGTAATCCAAATTTTTAGTTTTGGAGAAGGAGACAATATTTGTCTTATCTGCATTAAGAATGAGACGGTTTTTTAATGACCAGGACTGCATATCAGCAATCACACGCGATGCCAACACAACGAGCTCCTCTTTACATTTAGCTGTTATTACACATGAAGTGTCGTCCGCGTACTGTGTAATAGTACAATAGCTCATTTGATTCTGTAGGTAACTGACATAAATTAAAAAACGAGTAGGGCCGAGAATGGATCCCTGCGGTATGCCCCTGCCCACAGACGCCAATTTGGAAACATTACTCTTAATTGTATTTTATTGTATTCATTTTATCGTGCGACCTCCTAAATTTAAGCGTATGAAAGCATCACGAGCCTGTTTAATAAATATTGAAGAATCTGGCAGAGAAATCATATTCTAATAATAGACACAAAGTCACACATCAAAAGTGTAAAAGAAGTAGATACGCGAAACATATCAGAAAATGTGTGCTTCTAGTTAAAAAATTCTTATTATTAGTTGTTTTCATGTTATTGCTTCCAAAGATTGTTTGCTATGTGCCTTATTATTTTTAATGTCTGGTATCAGTAAATCCATCTAAGTCAAATTTAAATGCTACAAATTTCATAAAAAAGCTTGTTTGAAAGTAGATCTGCCATTCTACATGTTAATGTTTCTGTTTTCATCATCTTTCCGATGTATTTCTTTTACACTCTATAATACAATGGGCAACTTATACGATCATTACACTTTTTCAAACAATTGCTTATGCAATTATTAATATAAACTAGTATAGTATAGAATTGATTGCTTTGACAAAATGCTACTGAAATATTCATAATTCAGCACACATATATATAAAAATATATTAAAATTCTTTGCCGAATATATACTGTATTGAAAAAATGAACTAGCATTCTTGGCAGTAGCAGCAAAATGATTATAGTAAATAATGACAAAATGACAGATTGGCTATCATTCAAAAAATTGCAGTGACAAATATAGAATGTAAAACTGAACATGTACAAGTGAAAATGTAAACAAATATGCATAGGACAACCGGTACAACTTATGCAGTCCCACTAAAAGGTTTAGGTCTACCATAAATATGCAACTAATGTAACTACATAAATAATAGCGAAGCAACTTTGTAATTAAAAATTACGACTACCGCCATTGTATACTATTATGTGAGTCAATTAGAAAATCAAGATCAATCTTTGGTAAATGACTAATATAGTAACACAACAATACTAAGTACGTGTCTAAGATATCGAATTGTGTAAGTAAATCTAGACATAAAGTTGTTAATATGTGTGAGTAGCTACAGACATGTATGTTTCTACCTTGCTTGGTTTCGTCAGTGTAGCATAACTAAGGTGTATATTAAAACAATAATAAGTATATTGTGTAGATTAAAAATATATATAATATAATCTTAAAATGTAATCCAAAGATGCCCAAGTGTAAAATAACTGTGATTAACATTTACTAAAATATATTAATATCTTTTGCGCCGAATATACAAATGTATTGGCAGTAACGGCAAAATGATAATAGTAAATACTTACAAAATGACAAGTTGGCTGTCATCTAAAAATTTACAATGACAAATACAGAATGTAAAATCATATACATATTCGATTTTACAATCTATATTTGTCACCGTAATTTTATATATTTGTAAGTGGGTATACAATGAATACAATTTTCACTTTTATGAAAAACAGGATTGATTTTTGATATATAGTTCGAATATCTGAACAATCTGGCTTATAAATGGGCCTACGTCATTTTTAAAGTTTTGTTTTAAAATGGTGAAAGATATTTACGGTTATATGAGGAAAAACTGCCCCTACGTGCTTTATTTTGTGAGGGGGATCAGTGAAATACGAATTGCCGCTGCTGAAACGTTAGTGTATATACTTCCCGAACACGGCCATAATTTCACGCCGCATAAAAATATGCCGTTTCCGAGAAAAAATATATTCAACTGCGAATAAAATCACTTTCAGATTTATCATGAAAACAATATAAACGTATCAGAGAAATATTGTAGCTCGTAAGGTTGGCAAATTTGAATTCATTTATAATAACTGTAAGATGTCTTATCAATCATGAAAGACAAACACAAATCTGTAATAACTATTAGGGGGCACTCAACACCCTTACGAAAGTTTTTATTAGGTCGATATAAAAGAATAATCTACTTTGTTTGTTCTAGAATCAAATTTATACTTTGCAGTAAAGTTAAATTAAGGGTACAAAAATAGTTTTGAGTTTGATGCTTAATGTTTTCGTTCTAAATAATTTGTATCATTTGGATTATACTTTCGTGTATTTTTTAAAGATTCTTTAGTTTTTCTTAGTGACTTTAATATTCGATCTTGCAGTTTTCATTTTGGATTGTGCACTTGTAGTTTATTAAACTAAATATCAAATATTTTTGAAACTGAACGACAGTCAAATATTCTTTCACAAAACATGATTACTTGGTTTGCTTATAATTAGTTATATGTTAATAATTATAAGACAACATTTATGGTTTTTCATACAATCCAGAATAAGGCTGAGTTAGTTTACATTTGTTTGCGCAAGATATAGAAATAGAACGTTTTAGTGAGATAACTGTCATGGGAATTCATTGTCGGGATATTATAAGAAAATTAAATTCTAGTTGCTATCAGATCCGTACTTTGAAAACTATACCTAATTGACTTTGATTCCTTGCTATCGTTTTATTTTGTAAATATTCACTCTAGATTGTTGTAGGGCATTACTGTTTGGGGTGACATTGTGTGCTGCTAAAAATGTATTTCTGGCACAAAAACGAATTATCCGTTGTATGGCTGGAATTCTGGAATTAGTTCCAGAGAATCATATAGGCCTTATTTTAAGCAATAGAATATTCTGTCTGCTATTCATATAGTGGGTGAGTCATCTAAGCGGGTAAGGCCGATTATTCCTTTATGAGTAAAGATATTTCGAAGCGGTTTTTTCCTTGTGATAGCTGTCCATATTTTTAAAATATGCTCCTACATTTTAAAAATATTTTGTTTATACAGAGTGTTCCATAACTTGGTGGCTAACCATAGTTATAGTTTTTTTTAATGGAACACCCTATATATTATTGCATTTCCCCGTATAATTTTTAGTCAAAAAGTAATAAGATAGTATAGGCCTAAATTCTAAAGTTTTTGAATTATTCCCATTTGTTTGAAAAACTCAATGTTTGCATAAAATTATATTTCTCGAAAACGACGTATTAGATGAACATAATTTTTTGCAGTATTGTTTACAATAACAAGTCCTAAGAGAAGCATGTTTTGTTTTTTTACAGTTACTAACTGCATGTGCAGGAAATTGGATTAAAATTACATGACACGTTTTTGAAAAAAAGTCATTTTTTTTAAATGGAACACCCTATATATTAGTTCATTTTTGAATTGTTTATTAAATTTCATATCAGAAACATGTAAGACGTTAATACTTAAAAAGTGACTATTATTAAGATACTGTCGTTTTTTGATATACTTTTGTTAGTTTTTGCAAAAAAGTCAATTTTTTGAAATGGAACACCCTGTATATTATTCCATTTTTGAATTTCTTATTAATTTCACATCAAAAACATGTAAGACGTTAATGCTTTAAAACTGACTATTACTGAGCTATTGTCGCTTTTTGATATAATTTTGTCAGTTTTGTGGTTTTAATTAATATAGTATAGTACTGACAAAATTATATCAAAAAGCGACAATAGCTCAGCAATAGTCACATACATACTCTTCTGTCTTCTTTACGTCCATGGATCGCAAAACAAATACTAGAGGCACTCTGATATCCACCCCTGCCCCACAAGACATCAGAATAACATGGTACTACCAACGCAGAACCTGTAGAGGGCTAAAACTGGAACGAATTACCAGACTATTAGGTTCTACAACCACCTTCCGGAGTCCATAAGAAGCCTCGACGATCGAAAGTTTTATAAGTGTATTAAAAAAATTCTTATGAGAGAGGCCTTTTACACCTCAGAAGAATTTTTACGTTTTAGTTTTAATTCATAACCTTCAGTTGTTTCATGTTTACTGAATATTATGTATATTTTTAAACATTACTATAACTAGTTTTCTATTCTTTTTATTTACTTTATTGACAATTGTAATTGTTTTTGAATTGCAAATAATTTTGAATTGATTTGATTTGGATTGAAAGTAAGATATTTCTCGTAAAATAAAGCTTGTATTATTAAATATTTTTTCTACTCCCATACTTTAATTGTATTATTAGATATGCTGAACCTGTACCTTAATTATGTCCATTACGATACAGATTTTCATTATGATACAAGTTTATATCCAATAGGAATACAGAGTGTTCATTACGATACAAGTTTATATCCAATAGAAATGTGATATTCCAATATTCAAACAATATTCAATATGGCGACTGCATATCTGACAGATATAAAAATTAATTAAATGTGACAGTTCTCTGCAATGTACTAATAAGTAGTTAAAATTTGTGCGTTTTCGACAATATAAACAGTAAAAATGAGGGATAATGACAGTGAAATGTAAAATTAGACTCCAGCAGAAATTATGGAACAAGCCTTAGTAGCCACCAACAATTTATTACCAGGTAAATTTGCTAAAACGTACGGAAAATTTTACGCTCAATTTATGAAATGGAATGTTCAAAAAATAATGTTTTATTATGTGGTCGTAGAAAAAATAGTGTATGCAACTCGCATTTAATGGCTATTAAGACATTCGAATTCATTACAATACTCGCCTTCGGCTCGTATTGTAATTTTCATTCTCGTGTCTTAATAGCTATCATTAAATGCTCGTTGCATAATATACTATAAGAGTGCTACACTCTTGTATTTCTTAGATTTAAACTAGAGTACATTTTCGATTTATGATAAATCATATTCTTCAGTCTGTCACCACTTACCAATAATAATAATAAGTCCATAAATAATTGATGTAATTTACGTTTTGATAACACCGTGTTTGTAAAACACTATCGCGCTCACCACCGGGCCATATCAATAAGGAAAATGCGTACTGATTTATCGTAAGATAAATACGGTAGCTTAAAAACAGTGTTTATTAAAATGGAATGTCAGAATGTATCTGTAATGTTTTTATGTATGCTAATATGGAGGGAACTCCTTTAATCCTTTCGCATGCATTGGGTTAATCTGTATAGACTAAACATTTGTTTCGGTCCAGGGAAAACAAAATTAAATAAATGAGCTTCGAAATTGAAGTAATACGTTTAGGAGGGTTTAAAATGTCTTTCCCAAATACGATGTGTCACCCTAGATTCGCATTTCTCTAGGAAGTAGACCGTTGAATATTCAGAGGGACTTTAATGAAATCAGATGTTTTACCCAGAACCTTACAATTTAGATGTGTTATGATTTGACCAGTTTTATACGGAAGTTATATGAAACTCTATTTAATAAAGATTTTCCCTTGGAATTCTAATATTTCCATGAATGAATTTTCGAATAGAAGTGAGTGATAAATAAGTATTTTTGTGTATTTTATTAAAGCATGAAACCTGTTTCGGATACACATGTTACACTGATAGTGTGTGTTATAACACTATTAGTGTTAACACTAACAGTGTTATCCCACTGGTGATTTGGTGAAGAGCATATATTCTAATGTTACACCTTAGCCAAAAGCACTACGTTTACTACTCCTTTCTGTATTTCTACATGTTTCTACTGAAGATGGCAACTTAGTTGCCGAAATCTGTATATAAATTTTTTTTTATATCTTTTTAATTTTTGTGGTAAGGGACTTTTTCTTTTACATTTTGTTTCAGATTTTGGGCCACAGTCTCCACCCATTAGTGGATTGATTTCTAAAACAAGAAAGTTGTGTAACATATAAATTCATTAAGTTACAAAGATATTAACCAAGTGTGAAAAAATTTATATTAAAGAAGAATTAAGAGTGAAGTTTGACAAATGTTTGATAAAGCAATTAAATTTAATGTGCTACATGAAATATTAATTATTATACCGGGTGTTTCGGAATTGCACGGCACTATTGTAGGTACTTGTTATCCAGCATAAAATAAACATGTCTCAAATTAATTTATTACTAAAATATTGGAGCATAAAGATATTTATTTATCAATACAACATCCAAAGGAACTGTTTAAAGTGGTCACCGTTTTGTTGAATGCAGCATTCAACACGACAAATTCATGCTTCTTTAGCACATCGTACAGCATCAGGATGATTCTTGATAGTTGCTGCGGCTTCCATGATGCGATTACTAAACTCTGATGAATCCCGATCTCCCGATCTAACGCCCTTAGATCAGTAGTTTAATAATCGCATCGTGGAAGCCTCAGCAACTGTCAAGGATCATCCTGATGCTATAGGAAGCGCCAAACAATAATGAATTTGTTGTGCTGAATGCTGCATTCAACAAAACGGTGGCCACTTTAAACAGTTCTTTTGGATGTTGCATTATTAAATAAATATCTTTTTCTACTCCCATACTTTAATTGTATTATTAGATATGCTGAACCTGTACTTTAATGATGTTCATTACGATACAGATTTTCATTATAATACAAGTTTATATCCAATAGGAATACAGATTTTTCGTTACGATACAAGTTTATATCCAATAGGAATGCGACATTCCAATATTCAAACAATATTCAATATGGCGACTGCATATCTGACAGATATACAAATTAAATAAATGTGACAGTTCTCTGCAATTTACAAGTAAGTACTTAAAATTTGTGCTTTTTTGAAAATATAAACGGTAAAAATGAGGGATAATGACAGTGAAATGCAACATTTGAGTCCACCAGAAATTATGTAACAAGCCTTAGTAACCACGAACAATTTATTACCAGCTAAATTGGCAAAGGTGCATGGAAAATTTTAACCTCAATTTATGAAATGGAATGTTCAAAAAATAATGTTTTATTATGGGGTCGTAGAATAAATAGTGTATGCAACTCGCATTTAATGGCTATTACGACACTCGTATTCATTACAATACCCGGCTTCGCCTTGTATTGTAATTTTCTTACTCGTGTCTTAATAGCTATCATTAAATGCTCATAACATAATATACTATTATGCTCCAATATCTTAGTAATAAATTAATTTGCGACATATGTTTATATGGACTTTTTTGTTTATTTTATGTTGGAGAACAAGTACCTACAATAGTGCCGTGCAATTCCGAAACACCCGATATATTCAAGCTTCTTTCAGCGGCTTTGTAAAAAATTAGTTTCTTAAACTTACTACGATTACTTGCTAGGTGCTGAAGCGTCTAGAAATAGTGCTAGACATAGTACATTCAGAATTCCAAACACGTTACGTGACACAGCAAGATTGATGATGGTTTTTCTATAAAATCCTCTGTCACATATTGTGCCAATTCCTGCTTACTAACATTAATGTTTCTCTCAGCAATTTGCATCTGATGTGGAAGTGGATGTAATTTACATGCACTTTACCAGTGTATTTAATACTATTGATCAAGTTAGCAGTTCATCCTCGCTTCAGCTTGTAAAACCCAATTTCATCAACAGATAGAATTATGTGTATTTCAATGTTATGAATTAATAGCTTTTTCTGGAGACCCACTAGGTTACAATTTAGGTCCATGCATGTTGCTATATTCATTAATTATCTGATTATATTATTATAGTATATTATTCCTGTTTTGGCATATGCAGGTGACTTATAGTTAAATGTCGTAGTTAATTGTTGTCCTGATTTTAAAGTACTTTTAAATGCAGGTAAATATTTCTCTGATAGGTACACTATGAAAAGCAGCACTTCCATCTTCCAATAAACAAAAAACTGATGGAGCAGATCGGGCTCACACGGGCACCGGTGATGTGGAAGGAAATTACAGCAATGGTGGTGAAGACATAAGTAACTCCTATTCATGAACAACACTAGGGAACTTCTACAAAAAGGGCATTCGCAAGAGGCAATCTTGAAATACAGGCAACGAAAATGTTGCAAACACCAAAAAAGAAGTTTCCTTCCGTCAAGTTAGTGCTGCCAAAATCGCAGATGTTGACCGAGGCAGTACTTATCTTCAAAACGTGTTCACCGCCGCTGTTAGCTTAGACAATTCCGATTTTGATAAATGAGTAAACAAAAACGGCACTTCAAGCAATATTTCACCTAAAATAAGTTTACACCTTGTAGAAAGAAGTTATTGTCTAAAGGTGAAACTTTATCAAATGAAATATCTAAGAAATCTGAGAAACAGCTACTGCCATTTCGAAAAGTGGGGGGCAGGGTCACAAACCTGGCAATTACAAGAAAAAACGGCAAAATATGTATTACTTTGCAACTCAAAATGTCATCACATTTTTGCATGCTGCAACAAACAGAATGTGACAAATATTTTTTGTGCCTCTTTTTTGTAACAGCATTTCTCTTGCTTTATTGTTAAATAAATGCCTGCCAATTTACCTGTAATGGAATACATTGACTAATTCAATATTCACCACTCATGCTTTGCGAATTTTAACAGTTAAATAAGTCAAACCAATGATATTTTGCAAAATATTTCGGACATACACTTAACTAGCTAATAGAGAAAAAAGATAAATGTACTCAAGCAAAATGCCCCTAGTATGAAAAAGAAGTGTACAAGGACGAAAAGAAGTGTAATTTTCAACAGCATATTAAGAAGAGAATTTAACTGCTGAATTGTGCTATATGTAGTCTCATAACTTGGAAAAAATATTTTCACCAAAGAATGTATATTCCGCAGCAAGTTAAGGAAAAAATATTGAAGCTGGATTTACTTTAGTCATGCTTTAGCAAGGATTAGAAAGTAAAGCTCTCCCTACATGTAACTGCACTAAGGGTCGTTCTGTAAATTTTGCATGTACATCTTCAAAATAATACTTGTGCACACCCTTTTGTGATTGTACACTTCTTTTTCATACTCGAGGCCTATTTGTTTAAGTATATTCACCTTTTTTCTGCACCCTTCGGGGAATTTCTCCATGAGCTAGTACGTACTTTTTCAGTGGCAATTAGGACCTGACCTCAAATGACATCAATATAATGCAAATAATGTCGTACCACTGAAATGAATTAAAAACACAGAAACGAACTGTTACATTAAAAACAAAATAAATTACGCCAGTTTGATTTGAACCAACCGCGCATCAATTGCATGATGTTTAAAAAAAACTAAATACTAAAAGCTGTTCGAGTGACCCGCTCTAATCGCCTTGGTTGAAATAGCTTAACCGAACCGTCAAAATCGACGAAAAATGGCGGCGCGGGGCGCAGAACTCCTGTCTGGATACTGGAAATTAAAAGCTGTCGTTTGGCGTGGGCGTACGGGCGACTTTAAATCGCTCCTCGACGGAGAGATTTTCTTTCTTAGTGGAGCGTGTGCAGATATATGGGCTTTTAATGGGAAGCGTGCAAAAATCGGCACAAGGGCGTTATAGATAAATTAGGACGAACGGCGTTCGTAATGAAAAAATTAAGCAAACCACAGTAAAATTCGTAACAAATGTCAGGTATGACAGACACACGGAAGAATTGCAAAAGTTTCACTTTGACGATCATATTTCAGGCCGTCGAGGTTTAGAGTGCCGAAAGAGGGTTGGAAACCAAAAGAGTGGACGATTGAGTGAACTGTCCACGTGCCAAGTCTTTCGCTGTCGAAGGTACGACTCATTTAAAACGCGAGTGAGCCTCATTGTATGAATCATAATGGCAAAGAAATGAAAAAATCCAGGTTTAAGTGTGATATTTTACTGAAATGAGATACGATTATTACTGTTGCGTCGTTCTTTTCTATATGTATTTGTTCTATGCCAAAGGCACTAATATCGAATAAAATATCTCCCATCTTTCTCTCTATATTACTATAAATTGTCAATAAAATGAAAGTGTACTGTCACATGTAAGTATAAGAATAACAGTAACGAGTTTTTATAGTATAAAAATGGTCCTTAAGGGTCCTCGCTAGTGGACGTGTCAACAATGGAAAAATAGCAGATTTTAGATGCCAGATATTTTTGTTGATTTTAAAGATGAAGAAAACCTTTCAACGTCAACTTATGAAGAATTTAGTAATCTACCCGGCTGAAGAATCAAATTTTGAAAAAAATTAACGGATTAAAGAAAATTAATTAATATGTCAAAATATTAAAAACCAGTTTTCTCAAAATTTCTTCGGAGATTTGTTTGCTTGGATTCACGTTATAAATTGAATAGAAAGCTACCCGGCTGTGCACTTATTTTTAATGAATGAATTTTTGTTCGCTTAGATATTGAGTTATTATTTCAAATATTTATTATATATTCCCTATGTGTAATAAGTGCTCAGACATCCTTGGCTTATTAAATTATGTGCTATGCAACCAATATTACATTTCCCATTCACTAGCGAAGACCCTTAATACAAAATAAATAATTAACACAATTGCTACATTTACTTATGTCAGGAATGACATTGAATTTGACAATTAGGCCTCCCAACAAATTTTTTGAAGTCTATACTAATAATAAACGTCAACTAAGTTTTGATGCGATGTCAGTTTATGAACAAATTTAAATTGGACGTATATACAGCGTGCGTCAAAAGTTTTGAAAATCGGACATTATAAAAAGCATCATGGTAATGCTCGCGTTTTATAGGAAATTGTAATAGATCTGTAAGCGGGTGGAAAGGAGCCGGGGTTCAAGCTCGAAGAGATTGAAAATCCAACTAGTGTTTAAATAAAATCTGATCTGGCAAGATTTTTTAAATCGGAAGAAATTCCTGATGGAGCTTGAGTCGTGGAATAATTAGTATCATGACTTCAACCTTCTATTTCAAAAATTGTCTATACCTTATTGCATCAAAGTAGATTTTACGCTACCGACATTCCGAAAAATTCGAATAAAATCGCTTTTAAAGATTTTTCAAAACGGGAAAAATGTAATTTGTAGGACATGTTGTAATATAACTATGCAAACTTTCAAGAGGGTCACTTCATTTTATGCAAATTTTGCAGTTTCTGGCACGTTTCAAGCCCCGCTTTCGTTTCGTGAACTCTAATTGGATACACATCCTAGGTTCGCCGCAATGATAATTTTAAGCAAAAGTTCAAGCAAATCGGCCCAGTGGTTGCTAAGAAACATATGAGTGGACAACCCGCTCTAATGTTAAACGAGGGTATCAAGTACATATATAAAAGGTAGCGCAAGCTACCTAAATTTTAAATTTATTGAGTAATCGGGCATAACAGAACCACAGTTTAAGCTAAATCAGCTCCTGCCATTTTAGGTGACATTGTTAAAGAAAAATTCCCCCGTTTTTCATCGAAAACAATGCTATTATATTTTTCAGCGAGTCATTTTCACTGAAAAGATTTACTCTCAAGTTTTACTACCGAGAAGACCGAAATTAAAAGTAGTGAATACAGACAGAATTTATTGAAACATTACAACAGTTTCTATTATCAATGCGAACGACTTCATTTTTTTTATTTCCGAGGATTTGACGTAAACTTCAAAATTAAATTCCGTCGGACAAAAGAAAATGTGATATAAATGACTTAGTTATATATAAATTCCTATTTACCTTTTATTTGAAGTTACATTTTTATAAATTTGGATTTTTCTGCTTCGTCGTCTTCTCTGAACGATCGCCTTCCATTTCCTGTAAAAAGAAAATTTACTTTACAATACGGTAGGTATGCTGAATAAAATAAATATTTCTCTCGGCCTAAATTTATGCTTTGAATTGCTTGCCGGTGAAAATAGGATTGTAACAATTTTAATATACATCGATAAAAGATCTGCTAAACGGTAAAAAATATTAAATTATTCTTAAGGAAATTGCTGACTTTTGATTACACATACTGTTATCATTACAACGTAATAAAGTAATGTAATGCTTTCTTAAACATAAATTACATGTATTTTATTAACATCTAAGTGTTTCGGTTAATAGGAGTTTTCACTAAAATGTGTAAATGTATATTAAGAAAAACATAAATATTATCCTATGATTATAGCTGACAAAAAGCATACACAGAGGGACGTGATCTACTAAGCAGACTAGACCTTGCTTGTTATAAACAGGTTGTTAATTATAATATAAAAGCAATATGAACCTCATTTTGGTAATATATTAGCACAGATACCTCCTAGAGTACTGATACATGTTTTGTATAGAAAATATATTAAAATAAAACACTTGTAACGATGAAAAGAAGAAAATGAAAAGAAGCGGGTATGTAAAAATTTAAAGAGATAAGTCGACACTGAAAGTCAATTACAACCACAGAGATAGTTACTTGGAGAGATGCCAGAACACGGAGAAAAATACTGCATGTGGTGCAGCCAAGGAACCTATATACATTTATATATATTAAATCATCAACAAAGAAAATATTGTGATAGACACGTGTTTCAGACTCGTTGGTCATCGTTAGTACGGTGTAGCCAATGTATAAGGTGGGATATTCTTAGAGATGGAAACAAAAAAATTACCATAGAGATGACAAACCGCCAATTGCAGCTTAAATGTTGATTGTTGTTCCTCAGATCTGAGGATCTTTTGACATATGATATGCAATTGGTGGTTTGTCATCATGATGGTCTTCCTTTTGTTTTTATCTCCGTTATTCCTTGGCTGCACCGTACTGATAATGATGACTTAGTTCAATACAAATGTTTGTTTAATGATTGAGTTTTAAAGATATCTTAATGTAAAGCATTAAAATTTTAAATCAGGCAAGTAGAGTTTAATACCATTAAGAAATAGGACACATTCGAATAGATTATACTTGAGCTACAAAATTAAGACCACGCCCTATCAGTTCTTGATTTTGCCTCAGTTCTCTTTTTGCTTATCATCAATTTGTCCGTGCTTGGATATTCCCACTAAAAGACAAGTCCAAAAAGTACAGAAATCCTGTCTGCGTTTCATATCGCATAAGTTGTCTGATCTGGGGTGGTTAAGTATGGAGAAAAGGTACCTATAGACTGATTGGCAGTGTTTTTTGTCACAAGTTTATTGCTTTGAGCATACTTATGTAGCTATCAAAATTAAATAAGGGACTGACATTCACAATATTAATATCAGATTTAAAAGCATTATTTCCATTCCGCCCCCTAGAACCGCTGATTTTGAAAGAAGTTTCTTCTACACGATTTCCAAACTGTATAATTCCATTCCTGGTGAGTTGGTGACTTAAAGTCTCTGCCAGTGCTTGCCTTTAGAAAAGACATGTTTAAGTATTTATATTTCAGGGAAAATTATCAGTTGATCTTGCTTGGTCGTTGACCTCATTCAAGCGCATAAACACAGTTTTACTTTTGTATTTTTATTTCTTATTTTGACTATTTATACTCTGAGTCTTGTCGATACCTAATACACTTTTGAAAATTAGCTTGTGGATTCGATTACAAATATAGATTTCATTACATAAGCTCTATGTCCTCCCTGGACTCTATGATCTATCTCCATGTTTCTGCCATGTTCACTGTTTATCATTACTCCTAAATACTTAAAGTTTTCAACTATTTCGAAATCGTAATTTCCTATTTTTTCTTCTTTGGTTGTTGTATCTCTATTTCCTCTGCTTATCTCTAAGTGTATACTTTTTCCTTGGTTTATTTTTATGCCTATTTCTTTGCTGCTTGATCAATTTTTTGAACATCTTTTTCCAAGCTTCTCCTGTCTCTAGCTTGTATAGTGAGATCCTCCGCATACGCAACTACTTGTATCGTCTTATTGATTATTGTTTCCTGGAAATTGCATTCCTTGACCTCTGTATCTATTGCTAAAATAAACAAGATGGTTAATAGTCCGTGACTCTGGCTTACCCCTAGGTTAATTTCAAAGTATCCAGTTGCACCTTCGTCCATCATTACTGCTGTTTTTGACTGTTTACACTATGTGTATAGCGTCTATGGTGGATCACCCCCTTCTAAAGCCATATACCTTATCAGTTCGTTGACAGTATTGTCCCTTCGCCCAGTTTTGTTAATTTAAAACTGTGCTATTACTTCGTCGAATTCCTCTTCTGTGGGCATGTTCAAAATCTTCCTCTTCTGTCTTATTTTCTAGGTTTTCTTGTTCTGTCACCATATTCCTGTCTGTCAATAATTCCTTAAAATGATGTCTCCATACCATATCGTTTTTGTTTGTTGTATGTCTTTTCATATTTTTTCTTTTTATGTATCTATATAGTTTAGTGTTATTTTTATTATCATTCTCAACTGTATCCATTGCCTCCTCCAACCATCTTGTCCTCTTGTATTTTTTTTAATTTCGTGCTATCTTTTCTGATTTCTGGGTATGTCTTATGGTCTACTTCATTTCCTGTTCATATTTCTTTGCAGTGTACTTTAAGCTATTCCTTTACATTTGCTGCTTGTATTATTACTATTATTAAATATGGCGACTCTACGAACGCTATTTTCGCCTGTTTAGTTTCAGTGTTGTCGATTAACCTTACGCTATTGTGCGATCTCCAAACACTTTTAGGGCCGCCTAAAATCCACCCAGGTTTCAAAATAGATAAATTAATATCTGGAATAATTCAATAAATGATGTAATGTTTCTGCTATCTCCAGAAGAAAATTTGAAAAGAATTAAAAACGTGTTTGATTTATTTCTTCGAGAAGATTTAATGGTTTACTTTCATTCACATACACATTTTAGTTTGTCAAATACTTTACCGTTATTTCAGGAGTTATATTTATATAAACCAATAAATGCATACGAATCATGACTGTATCTCCATCAACGTTTTTCCGATAAATTTTAAATTAACGGGCGATTTTATTGCTTGCTTGAACACCCGTACCAAAGTTAAAACAGATTACGTAATTTTTTGCACATTAGAATAAAATATGTCACATTTATCACTGGGAACGTGTGTATACATTGGTAGCAAGAAATATCTGCTTATATATTTACTTTTCCAATTTATTGGTTGATGCAATTACAAGATTTTGATATTATTTTATATGTTTTTTTGTTGTTGCAAATATATCAATACATGAATATAGCTAACATAAAGTATAGGTATTCATGTGTGGGTTTTTTAATATAAACTGGTGTCCCTGAGACTCCCCCTGTAAAAAATCTGAACACATGTACTGCTATTGCTTATGTGGCGTTTTTTGGAATAACTTTAATGACTAAAATACAGGCTTGTTTATACTATATATTTATAATACTAACTACTAACTCACAAACAAAATCTTCAATAGAAGAGAGATCTTCTACTAAAGAAGAACTGCAATAGGTAATCAAATCATTAAACGTTCACAGAATTACTTTTAATTGTAATTGTACTAAATTTATCAAACATCTATGATATTATTACTATCATATTCTTGAATAACATCTATAATATAATAACAGCAAAAGTCCAACCTACAGTGAAACAGGGAAACTAGTAAACGTTACGGATGTGTGAAGTTAGACCCCTTTTTTTCGAAAATCGGAATTCTGACTAGGTTTGTTTTAAATTGTTCCAAAGTATTTCAAAGAATAAGTCAAAATTGGCCGAGAAAATTGAAAAAAAAACGACTTTTTAACCCAGGCCCCCTTTTTTCCAAAATTGAAATTCTGAAGGTTGTTCCAGATTGTTCTAGATGTTCTAAACATTGTTTAAAGGAATCTAGAAAAAAATTCAAAATTGGCATAGATAATTTTAAAAAAACGAGTTTTTACCAGCCCTCCTTTTTTTGAAAATTTAAATTCTGACGGTTGTTGCAGGTTGTTCTAGTTTTGTCCTAATTTGTTCCAAGTATTTCAAAGAAAACATCGAAATTGGTCGAGTTAATAGGGAAAAACGATATTTTCCAGTCCCCTTTCCTTAAAAAACGAAATTCTGGCAATTCCAAAGTAAAGTCATAATCGCTCGAAATAACTATCTGACTAATGACTGATATCAGACATCCTTACTTATTTTATTTTGTGAATAAGTCTAGCCACTTTATCTTTTCATGGTTTCCCTTCCGTGAACACAAACACGTATCGACATTTGTACCGCCAATGCTTATTTCTTGTAGCCCCTGTTACGTAAACGTGTTGAAATAACACGGCTTGGGAAAGGATGTTGTTCAACAATAACAAATTGAAAATATATTATTTATGTCAAAATTATCAAAGCATACCAGAGAAAGTCTTCACTTTTATGGAATGTAATATAAAATAATATCAATAAATAACTTTTACACTTTTACGAAATATTTACTTTAAGTTTATTTACTTTTATTTTATTTTTTGTTGTTTATTTATGGCTAAACGCAAGAACTGATAAAAATAAATAAACTTAAAAAAATATTTTCCTAGTAGTCCATGAGAAAAACATTAACCGTATTATGAGCAAGGTATAATTATTCTCAATATGTCTATGATATAGTTTTTCTTTGCAGTATCTTTTGATATATAAGAAATACGGGTTTGATGTATTAGAACAATGCTTAGAACAAAACTAGAACAACCTGAAACAGAATTTCAATTATCGAAAAATGTATGTATACTGAGGTTAGTAATGCAGGTAGTAAAAATTTTAAATGTCTGGTGTGGGCAGGGTATAAAGATTTGTTAGTGTTTTTTATATTTAAACAATTTCTATATAAAGCACCCCAGAGTGAAATTTGGGGGTTGTGCTACGAACAATCCGGTACTTTAAAATTAAAAATAGACAGTGAGTATTAACGTTTGCGAAGATAAAATAGATATGTACCTACAATGATTCATTATTTATCAATAAATTTGTAATTATTATTTTGAAATATTTGTTTTATTTAGTCTTCACCTTATCCATGAAAGCAAATAATTTCACAACAAAATGCATCTGAGAGCAACATTTTTAGAAGATAAAGGTGGCCATGCAACAGAACATCGCAACGCAACACCGTCGCGTATCAGTGAGTGAACGCAACCTCGTAACAGCGTAACGTCGCAACTCAACGGCGTCCCATCAATCGGTTTTTCACCGTCGCATCAAAGAAATTTTCCGCGTCCACGTTGCGCCACATGTTCGCATGCCTGAGCGTGATTGGCTGGTTATAGAAGGATGGGACGATCACCATGATGTTACGCGACGATGTTTTGTTGCAAATTTTATTAACACAACCAGTTAAATGCCAGTGGAAAATTAGAACTTGTGAAAACATATCTTCGATTAAAACCAACACAAGAACAACTAATTGTCGTTGATAATTGACTGAAAAACTAAACACTAAAAAAATTATTAATCAATTTGCCAGCGTCAAATTTACAAGAGATGATCGGAATATTTCTAAAATTAGACACACAACACCACTTTTCGTAAAAATTCGCATCCAACGGATCCAAGCTGTACTACTAAATTTTCCGCGGCTTAAACGTTTCCTCCAAGTGAGAAAGCTATTATATTCTGTCGCCAACGCAAAATGACCCTCAATAAATCAGTTTCAAGGCTACTAATTCAAAGAGGACCATTCATATTTACAGAAAACTAAAATTCGAGAAATATTAATGATCAAAATATTTTAAGGTATCTACTATGTAAACGCATGGTACGTTACATTTTTTCTGATTCCTGTTCATAACGAATAAATAGGAGTATCATTGATGAATTATAAACGCATGCGGTTTATATACTCCTGTCTCTCTCACAAGTAAATATTTTGAGATGTGCAGTTTGTGAAGTGGATTTATCACTACTCTAAACATTCCGCTTTTTATATTTACGACAGGCATCAAAACTTTTAATGAACTATCCCATTAAAAATCCTGGATATGTTATATATACGTATGTATGTGTATGTACATACACGCATATAGGTTAAACGAACTCGTTAATCTGCATGATATGCAATATAATTGAAGAAATTCATAAACACTGTTCAATGAATACACGAATCTTGTTACCGACTTATTACAATTAATTGTAGTAAAGTAAAGTAACATGCCAAATTAGTTGGTGCAATTAATACCAATGAACAATGTATGTATTTTTAACTTATGGCCTGTAGTTATTAACGATGAAATATAATTTGATATGTTGTTTGCGCTATTTCTATCGTTTGTTCGATTTTGAAAAACAGTCGTTTCGGCAGACATTCTACTGCCTCCTTCAGCCTAGCCCTGTGAACGGCTGTTTCTTACCAAAGAAGACATTAAACCTATGATATATTAAAATAACTTATGACATTTCTAAAAGCATTTAATGAATATGAATCTCATTGTGTTGATAACTGAGGGTTTGAAACATATTGCTGTGACCTTGAGTTAAAATTAAGTTGTATGTAAGTATTCACAAGATTACAATTATATATTAATTGTTATAATTTGCCGTGCAGGGTGATTTTCGTAGGATTTTGATGCCGGTGAAAACCGCTCTAAATACAAATAAGCATTCGGTGTCTGTATTAATAATTTTAAATTTGAACTTGTAAAATTTTTAAGAAATAATTTTTATTTTGAAATTTTCAAGAAATAATTTCATGGACTTGTAATGATTTCGAATTGAAAATTTTTATTCGAACTTAAAATAATTTTTCGAATTAAATAAATATATTTAAGTTATAGTTAGGAAATAAGATGTTTGTTAAGAACCGGAATATTCACTACATATCACGATAAAAGATTCTGGAAATTAAAATAATTTTTCTTTGAATTGGAGTACAGGCACTTTGTGTTTCTCTTTTCTATACAATATTTATTATATCTCATTCATTATTTATTGTAGAATTGGTGTATAATAAAGCTATTAAAAGTGAATATGGAAGAGTTTAATGCTTTATATGAAGGGCTAAGGTACTTTGTATAAAGATTTCTTTTTGACTTTCTGTGTCTGTGCATTGAAATCTGACATGTTGGGACTCTATGAATTGGGGATGTTTTAAAGAAGTTATACAATTAATGAACCTGTAGAATGGAGCCCTAATTGATTCTCAGACATGAATTTGTGATGAGATTATCATTCAGAAACTACAAGAGGCATTTGAGTGAAATTAATATCAGCACAAAGTCAGCATTTTAATGCATATCTAAACACTTGTAATTAAGTTTTTTTTAATGAATTGTGAATGATTTTCATTCTTTCTTGTAAACATTAGAGATTGGACACCTTATTACCCGAGTTAAGGGTGCACTTAATGAGATAAAGGATAAATTCATAGGATGGGACCTTGACTGACTCTTTAACGGGAATTTGCCTTGGGAATGTTGTCTAGAAACGAGAAAGGCATTTGAATAGGATTAGATCAGAGCAATGTCTATTTTCAAGTGTGTGCACAATAATAAGAATAATATTTTGTTTCATAACCATAACCAATACAAGTCGTTACACATTATAGATTAATTATGAGAAATTTTCTTTTGTTTTGTTGTTTTAAACTAAGCACGTACCTGTGTGTTATACATGATTTTAATTTATACTTTCATTTATATACATTATTAGATGCTAATGTCCTGTATGGTGGCTTGTAAATAAATTACTTAGAATAGTTCGTTTCGTGTGTGAATAATTTTTTTTTTATTATCATTATTTCTCGTAGTATGTTTAATAAATTATATTGTAAGATATTTCTGTATTTTTATTTAATGTATCTGACCTGTTAAAAAACTTAGTAGAATCCTCTGGAGAAAGAATATTTCTGGCCCTGAGATAAAAGATAATTAGAGATACCATTAATTGAGCTAGTGAAGTGCGACCTTGCCAACCCACATATTTGCAGAAGTAGTAAGATCTCAGATTACCATAAGGCTAATTTCTTGAGATATATATATATATATATAATCAAAAAACCCAGCCTCCTGTGAGAAAATCGTCTCTTAATCACAAATGAATATTATTATTTATTTTCTGCGCCTGAATATAGAGCAGCAGTGCATACGAAAAGGTTGAACTACACTATAATATTCGGAAAGTGCTCCGCCCATTGTTAAATCGTTTTTTCTTATTATCGCGGCTAATTCCGATTTTTTCTTTGAAATACTTTGGAACAATATAGAACAAACCAGGAACAACCGCGAACAATCCTCAGAATTTAGATTTTCGAGAAAAGGGAGGCTAACTTCTCACTTATGAATTTCGTTTTTTTCCAATATCCTTATATAAGAGATGCGGTTTTGATGTATTGGAATAATGTTTAAAGCAAATCTAGAACAACCTGAACCAAACCTCAGAATTTCAATTTTCGCAAAGAGGGGCGATGAGGGAAAATCGTTTTTTTTCTATTATCTCGATTTTTCTTTGAAATACTTGGGAGTAATTTAGAACAAACCTAGAACAACCGCCAGAATTTAGATTTTCAAAAAAAGGTAGCTAACTTCTCACTTTTGGATTTAGTTTTATTCCAATATCTTTTGAGATACGGTTTTGATGTATTTGAATAATGTTTAGAAAAAATCTAGAACAACCTGAGACAATCCTCAGAATTTCTATTTTAATTATTATCTCGGCCACTTATGTTTTTTTTCCTTGAAATACTTCGGAACAATTTAGAACAAGCTTAGAACAACCTCGAACAACCATCAGATTTTCGAAAAAAGGGGAGCTAACGTCACACACCACCAATATCGATCGTAGCAGGGTAAATAACAAACAATGAACAAACTGTATTTATATTAATTCGGGTCTGCCATTAATAAGAACTAAAAGCATCAATATTCTTATAACAACATAACGTATAATGACGAGAGCGGTATCGAGCGAGCTAAACTACCACGGAGCCACAACCGTGAAAAGAAATAATGTAAACAACTGCGTGTTGTTTACATTATATCTGAATAGCACTAATTCATAGGGCGAACTGTAACATCTGTTTACTCCAGAGAATCAGAGAAAAAACTGCCATAAAATAAGGAATTTTATGAATAAAATCCTTTCTTCATCGGCGTAGGTACAAGGGTGACGAGTTTTTAAAATTTATTATATTTACCTTATATTTCGCAATATAATAAGTATGTTTCAATAACATTCGCGTACATTTTTAGTTATCATTTATTTAGATCTAGAACGTTGTTTATGTTACTTTTTCTGAGATAAAAATTAATTGTCAGTGATTCCGAAATTTATTGCAAAGTCTGTAAAATATCGTCACTTAGCTTTGCTAAAACATACACAGAAATAGTTTTCATGCAGAGAATTTCGATAGTTTACAAAATTTCGTTACATGTTTAAATGACGATGCTCGAAGTATTTCTGAGTGCAAGCAACTAACACAAATCCCAAATTTAAAAAATCAGTTGTTATTCCTTCAGGAACACGTTGGAAATTTGCCTAAACTAGTGACATATTTTGAAAATCGAATCTCAAATTCGAAAATGAGGTGTGGCCACCACACGACTTTCTTATACGTATGAGCGTTTAAAACTATACTATATTTTTTTTACACAAAAATTATTCAAAATCCTATTCTAAGTACTTCTGTTCTCTTAATAAATCGCTATAGAATGCATACTTAGCAAGATATTCGAAAAATGGACTACTCCCTAAGAGTAAAAGTGTTACTTCCGGTCCGAATTTTGAAATTTCATATATTCAAAAAATATTGAAAATCTAGCACTAATACTTTTGTATTCTTGATAAATACATATAGAATGCATAATTTACGACATATTCGCAAAAAAATCGCTATTGGATAAGAGTAAAAATGGTAATTCCGGTCTGAATTTTGAAATTGTTTTTATGCAAAAGATATTGAAAATTACGTTTTAAATACTTTTATACCCGTAACGTACCTGTCTAAAAAGCATGACATGCGAAATATTCGCAAAAAACTGATTTTCGATAGGAGTAAAAGACCTACTTCCGGTAGCAGCTTCGAAAAACTTTTTAAATAAAATTGTTCTCAATTTTAATTTCAAGTACATATGAATTCTTTATAAATTTGTTTAAATTTAGTAGTTGACGAAATATTGGCAAAATTTAATTTTTTCACTGAAGTAAACTGCTACTTCCGGTATACCGATTTTACTGAAAAACTACTCAGATCTCAAGAGGGAGATTAGACACGTAAATACAAAATTTGGAATTGATATCTACAGCGGTTATCGTGGTCACATAGAGACACACAGACATTTTTTAAAAACATCTTTTTCGGTATCAGGGGACTTCAAAACGTGGACATCTGCAAAAATCTCGAAGTCGAAAATTTCACATTACTTCCTTATACTACGTATAAGAAAGTAAAAATGGATTAACCACGTTAGATGTGGCTATTAATAATTCCAAGTGACATAGACGCAGTTTTTAATAGAAATCCAGGTTTAATAACATTGCGGCAATTGTGTATGCTAAATACGCTGAAATTAAAGGATATTTCCATTACGTAAATATAACCAGTTGCGATGTAGAAAAGACGTTTTCTATCTACAAGGATGTACTTAATTCAAAGAGAACAAGTCTTACAGAAGAGAAAATGAACAAATAGTAGGGTATTTTGTATTTTATAATCACCAGCCACTTGTTATTCAATTATATAAATAAAATTAAAACCTCTTTAAAAATACAACATTTGAATAGCGCGCCCATGGGCGATGAGTCATGACTCGCTAGATTCCGCTCCCTAATAATGACACACCTACCTTACGAGAACACCATATACTACTTACTTCCATAAGAAAACAATGTATTATACCCCGTAGAGCTTAAAAGATTACATTAACGTCTAAAAGATTACAACTTGGTTATCGAAGCTTTAATTTTTTGCTTACATATATACTTTATATTTAAATAATTGGTGGCAAGGTTGGAGCACATCTACATAGATACATGTGCATGCAATTAACTTTCTTTTAAATATTCTACTGTCGCATTTCTTAACATTTTCTTATTTTATGGTACAATAACATACATGATTTATATACACTTTTATCGTAGATAAAAATAAAAACACTTGATTTGGTTTCACTTAATTTATTAGAATTTCTCAGCTGTGTTGAGTAAACTCTTTGAGAATGGTAGAACATACCTAAACAATTGTTGGAGAAATTATAATAAATTAAGTGAAACCAAATCAAGTGTTTTTATTTTTCTCTACGTTAAAGTATATATAAACTATGTTTCACCAAGAACCGTTAACTATATCTATAAATAGAATATATGACTTAATTACTTTACCTTTAAAATTTAATTGTCCCCTAAATGAAAGATTTTATATCACGAAAGCACTGCACGTTTAAAT
Source organism: Amphimallon solstitiale (assembly GCA_963170755.1). Classification (NCBI taxonomy): domain Eukaryota; kingdom Metazoa; phylum Arthropoda; class Insecta; order Coleoptera; family Scarabaeidae; genus Amphimallon; species Amphimallon solstitiale. The sequence goes on along the minus strand of OY720681.1, from coordinate 83,923,059 downwards.
ATATAATTTAATTCTTCTGAAAATATGTTGTAATTTCAAAAGACAATATTTTTCCGACGTTATTAGAGTTTCTAAATTTAGATAGTTCGGAGTTTCATTCAGAAGTCTAACGAGAACGTGTTGTACATGACTAATAGATATTTAAAATGTTGCCTAACTTTTCATGTAATAAAAGACGCTGCAATGCTTTTCAACCAGTGCATTCATTATTTTAGATGTTGTTAAGGTTTATAAAGTTTGCGCTTTTAATTAAAAAGTTCCGATTTTAATTTTAAAGTTCGAAAACTATTTCTGCGGAATATACTGATCTTTTTTAGCAAATAATTAGAGAGTAGTCTTTCATTTCCATCAGTGTGGAAAATCGCATTCATAAGCAAAATCATTACATGGATCTATTGAAACCATGTTATAAAGCAAAACATATTCGTTCCCTTATTTTCTTTATGTGTATCAGTAGTAAGATGTGTTTCTGCAAAGACTAAGCTTTTCAAGACTAAGGGCTGCATTGTATTCACTTTTAAACTATCGCAGATGTGATAAACGCAGGTATGTCCAGCGGTGGATGTAATGTCATCACCAATTAAAAAATTCCTTATACGTATGAGCGTTCTAAACTATACAATTTTAAGATTTTTTTTAACCAAACACTATTCAAAAGATACGGTGGAAAAATACATAACTTTGACACGCGTCTCGTTTTACTCTACTCCAGATTAATCCTCAATAAAATCGTATTTGGTCTCAAAAAAGCACTTTATTTTATATAATCTAATATATATCCAAATTCCAATTTAAAAGTAGCTTATTTCTACAGTTTCACCTTTACAGAAATTTCGCATGTTAATGTTTTACAACTTTTGGAAATTTTTCATTTTCACTACTATTGAGTTGGCATTAACCTAGGACAACTATTATAGTTACTAGTAGCTCATGGAGAAGTCCTTAACCATATGTGACTTCTTTCATCAGCACACTCAGAGTATTTAAAGTATCCTACGCAATTTATCAGTTGCTGAGCAATCGTTACTTCCACCAACTCATACAGAAAGTGTTCATGTTTCATTTTGAAAAACTTGTTTAGTTTTTAATAGCTGACTGCTAAAAAGTTGCAGATATTTTAAAGTCCTAGTTTTAGGCGGTTTTTTTTATAATCGACAAAGTTTATAATCAACCTTTTATAAATATTTTAAGCATATTCGTAAATATTTCCAATAATATTCCATACTTTTCTTGGTTGTATAAATAAAAAAAATTGTGTTGTATTGAAAAATATAATCCTTCCATTACATTAGCCTGCGAAAATATATATTATGCATATATTTGAAAATACCAGTGTATTTTGCACGAACATTTCAAGATTAAAGGAGATTCCCCCACAGGAGGCTTTATAAAAACGGCTTTGTAACGGTTTGCTAACGTATAGACCCTTACAGCCTTACTTGGTAGCTACATGTATATAAACATAAATACACAAACATAACATTCCGAGAAAATATTGATATTACTGGAAAATCCGGAAGGTACTTTCTTAAAAAAAATATGCATGCATTCAAAATTTATTTTATATTTTATATAGTGACCATCAAAGTCTTTTGATCAGTTTACATAGTCATAATAAGAGAATATTATTCTGTATGAAATTTTGCATGCAATAGGGATTTTGTAATACATTATGCAATTCTCTACTGAACGTTCATTTATGCAATATGGAATCGAATTCACCGGAGAAAATATACATTCGACTGAATGATAAATCAAATAGATTAGCATTTTCTGTACATTTATGAAGAATATTGATGAAATATTATGAAAATCTACACAAGATGTTACGGAATCTGCATAAAATTTAGTATTATTAATCCGTTGGCTGTCATTTTGTTGAAGATATTTCCCCAATGAATTAAAAATACAAACGAGTTTCCAAACAATAGATCAATATCTATTTTACTAACGTTATAAGTTTATTAAATCGCTTAATCTTTAATGTCAGTTTGTGACTTGGGATCCCGTGGAAAGACATTCATACACCGAAGTACTCCGTGCAATACATGATACATATATTATTATAAGTCCGTTCATCCATATAACGATTCGACCTTTTAGGATTTAAGAGGATTATGGTGGACTATCCGCTACCTCTTGCCGCAGGTACCAAGAAAACTTGTAAATGAAGTAATGGACCGTATTAGGAGAAATCGGATTTTCTTAAATGGAGCAGTAATTATGTTTCGTGTAATATAATCCATCGTTCACAATTTAAAGTTTATTATTCTAAAGGAAATAATTCTAATTTAACAGATAATATAATTATATTAAAGAACATTGTAATGGTATTTTAAATATTAACATCTCTTTAACTCAATTGAGTAATTTACACAAATCAACATATACAAGAAAATAATAAATAAGAAGATATTTTTGAAAAACAGTTGTTGCAACGTGAAGACGTTTAAATTTGTGAAACAAAAACATGTGGGGACTGAGGAGTACCAATGAAGATTCAAGAAAAGATTAAGGTGGCAATATTTCGCTAACTGAAACTAGTGATGCGATAGAAGTCGATGTCAGTCCAAAAAATCGTTCAGAATGGTTTATTTAAAAGAAAGACAATCGAAGAAAATTAGTATGTGTGACTTTGATATTGTGAGAAGAGAAATGTCTTGATCTGTGCAACTCCTAAAAACAATACATTGCGGTGTTGTGTCACTACGTTGTCGCGTGTTATGAAGGAAAACGGCTTTAAATATAGTATAGTTAATATGCGTCGAATAATAATTATAGAATCGCAAAGATTGCAGCTACTGCCGGATGAATACCTGACGAAAGTGAAGACATTTAGAGAAGCGAAACGTTTTGTTTGCTACTTGGACGAAACATGGTATGACAGCCATGATACTATAAAAAGAAGATTGGGATGATGTTTCGGGAATGTGTTCCGTTAATATCTCCTCTTTCAAGGGGGAGAAGAATAATTATAATTATTGCACATGCGTGATCTGTGGATGACTGGGTTGGTAATGTATTACTGGCTGCAAAGAACATAAAGTCGTCGTACTTGGATTATCATGAAGATATGATAAGTTCCATGTTTGAAGAGTGGTTCATGAACAAGCTACTATCGTCTTTACTTACAAAAAGTGTAATTGTTGTAGATAATGCCAGTTACCACTCACGACAAGTTAATAAAATATCTAATGGGTCAAGCACAAAAATTAAAATATCAAAAGTTTTGTTTTGAAGCAGTTTATTCGAAGTAATAACTCCTGGAAGTCTTGCATACGAAAATGTTTCAAAAGAAACATTTTATTGATAATATTAATAACACCAAACTGTGTACAATATTTAATTGGTATAGAAGACGAGTATTTATAGTACGCAAACTCCATATCGAAATTACAGTAGATGAAGATAAACTTAGTGATTCTGATGACTGAAACAGTATTGAAGTTGTAAATTATGAAGCATTTGCAGTGTATTTATAATTTATCTCTAGGTGTCTAAAATAAGTATAAGGGAAACTGTTGTTCCTTGATAACGCTGTACCTTGAAACACTTAGAATAAGTCGGACAGATGCTGCTTTCTAGGGGATATTTTAGCAATTAAGAAGCTTATCTGCTAATGGTAGATGCCTCAATCTATTGTGAATTACGTATCAAGTGTGTTTGGGATGTAATCACGAAGTACACAATTTTAGTAAATTTTGTTTCAGTGATTTCTCCTAAATTTCTGAAGGTAAGTCATTGATTATTTGAGCTAACATACTGTTAAATATCCCAAGTATAATACTCTTTTGGATTTACCCCTAGAAGTAACTGAAAAACAGTGAGTGTTGGTTTTCCATAATGGCGGTACCTCGATGTACCTTCGAACAAAAAGGGCCGTGTACCTTGAAACTGGCCTACGTCAGAGATTGATCCTGTTGTATGAGCAGCTCTCTAAGTTCATGGGGCATTTCATAAAGCACGTCAAACCAATACCAAAAGAACCAGTTCTTTTAATGCTAGATGGTCTTGTAGAGTAGAAGTAGTAGGAATGCCAGCAAAAGGGGGCATTAAAATGTTGACTTTACCACCCCACACTTGACAATGTTTGGCCCTTTCAAAACGTTTTATAATCAGGCCTTGGAGGCTTAGCATACAAACCATCCTGGCAAAACGTTTGACATTTACAATGTTGGCTCGGCTTTTTTCAGGGCTTTTAAATAAACTAGTATTTGTAGTGGATCCAGGAGCCCAGGAATTTTTTCTCTGAATCGAGCGGCATTTTGCGACAATGATTTTGCACAAGCTAGTGTAACTGACCGTTCGAACCCCGAGATTACCTAAAACACATCTCCACTTCCTGGGCCATCTTCAGACCTAAATCCACGTGCCTGCTCATCTGCCACACAAAATGGCTCCTTATCTCAACCGTTTGACCTCGAGGATCAATAGACAAACACGCTTCAGAGAAGCATGAATAGGATTGCACGAATGACTCCTGAAGAAGTACATCCATTCCCTAAGGCTCCTCCTAGGACACAAACTAAGAGAAAAGCAGGCACTACCAAAATCCTTACAGATACGCCAGTGAAAGAGACGATAAGATCAAAAAAGTTACGCCAAAACTAAATCAGGGGGAGAATAAAGAGCCAGCTCGTAAGAAGAAGAAAAAGAGTAAAAAAAAGCAGCAAAAAGAGCACTGTTCGAGAGCAGTGATGAACATATAGAAGATCCCTCGTATCAAGATGAAAGTGATATTGAAGGAAAAATATTAGAACTTATGTCTTTGTCAGATGAGATTCCATCTCATGAGATCGAAAGCATCGGAGAAGAAACTTACATCTTTGTTACATTTCTTGGGAAAAGAAATGTAGTCTATTACGTTGGCTGTGTTACCCAAATAACTTTCAGAGGGAGAGTTTGAAGTCAGCTATCTTTGGAAAAGTGTAGCCAACTTTTTTTGTTTCCCTACAGTTCCTAGCATAACTTCAGTGGACCAATCGGATATTGTAGCTGTTCTGCCCTCTCGTACCGAAGAAGGGACAGATCGAACAAAAGGGAAGACATGTTTCAGATTTTCTTTTCACAAATTTAATGTGAAATAAACTTGAATTTCTATTTTTTACAAAGTGTTGGTGGGCCAATTTTTATGTCATCCCTAATGGAGTAATTAAAAAGAAAGTGCCGTTGAAAATAATTCATTTCAGTTATCAGTTATTTTGAAAGAAAAAAAAAACTAAAAAGTGTTTCAAGGTACAATGTAATAAATGTGCAACAGTCTCCCCTACTTGAAATCTTATATACCCCTTTAATACTACACAGAAAAATGCGTCCATTTCTAAAGAGAATCGATATTGTGTTTAAAACATATATTGATGCAAGATTTATAAATTATGCGTATTGAACTTTTGTACATGAGTAAAAAGATTTTTGCAAAGTTTCCTTAGACATCATCTTCTTTATAAAAGCATCACGACTGTTATATGTATGTAGAAAGTTTTTAACTAGACTAACTCGACAATCGTAAATAATATTTAAAGATGCAGGCTATTCACATATATTTTCGGACCATTTGTATATATGTATATATATTTCAAAGTTGTATTTGAATGCTTTTAGAATTGTAAAAGGCACTTACGTCAAGAAATTTCATAAAGAGGATTCTCTGGTATGAACTAAACACTTCCATCAACTCTGTAATATTTACATTTTGTTTGTGAATTGTTACTTAATTGTACTTAACGAATGAGAGTGTAGTTGAAGGTACGTAACTTATAATTTCGTATTCTAAGTTCTCAAACAGAACTTAAAACAGGGGATTATAGAAGTCAACAGGGTAGAAGTTTTTAATCAGACAATTTGTATTTTTCTCGCTATTCGGTAGCTAACGTTTAGGTAGTAGAAAATATAAGTCGCTATATTTATACATGCCTTTTTTTTAGAAACTCGTCGCAAAAGCTCGTTTGTAATGATTGCAATCGTAATCTGAATCCTGTAATTTATATTCCGCAATTTGCAAAATAATTGCATTTTGCATCGGTTTTAATGGTCGTAGAAACACGAAATGGTCGATAAAGAATAAAAATGATTTATCAAAATAAAATGAAACACATAACATGATGTGGACCGCATTGAGAACTTATGTAAGAAAATAGGACTTTTTACATCTTTAATGTTTATGTCGTGAATATTAATTAATTGAAAGTCTTCGTTTACAACGTAAAACATTCATAATTTGTTGAACAAGAAGACCAACATCCAATGTATGGTCTGCTTCTATGTATTGTGCAGATGTGCTTAGATGTAGTTTAAGAGGATTTGAAAAATATGGAGCGCATGCCTCGGATATGACTTCTATATTTGCAAAACTCGCTTTTTTTTTGAAACATTTTGTATCATTTAAATTTGTTTACCATTTTATGTATTTTTTTATATAAAATTGTCATTAATGATGAAAACAATGTATATTGCTATAACTTGTTTTGCCGTTCTAATTTCTAATGTTATCCTGAAGTAATTTTTTTGAAGTGTATTGAAGTGTAAACTTCTTTAGGCGCGTTACGCTGATTGTAGGTAGTGAACAAGACTCCTGCAACGCTCGGATATGTAACGTTCTTCGGGTAAAGTCGGCTAAATGAACAAGATAAATAAATATAACTTATAGAGGTATTTAATTTCAATTAAATTGAAATTTAAATGAATAAATAAATTCATGTCCCAGAACAGATTCGATCCCGAGACCGCACGGTTATGAAGCCCATACGTTACCATTAGACCAAGAGCGGGACAGTAAGCAAGTATTTATATCGTCTATTTATACATACACATACGTCCGAACCGACCAAACAAAGCGGACGCTCGCGTAAATGTAATAAATGTGCGAATATGTTTTATTTAATACGTTACTGAATATTAGATTGCGTGTATTTCGTATTATCTACGGTATTATTAACCTCGCCTTGATGAAGTTTACACTTCTGCCGTGTGGTTTTAAGCACACTCATTCTTCTTTTTATTTGAAACGATGTAATGTCTCTTACCCTCATTTTAAATTTCTTTTCTTTTTCATTCCAAATTAGAATTATTACTAGTATAAAGGTGTAATATACATAAATATATATTTTATTGAGAAGTTTATTTAATTTCAACAGATTTGAAAATGATAATACATAAATAAAGAAAATTTACAAGATACAAAGCTTAAAAATCTTCTTCTAATAAATCAGCTGCCGTTTAATTTTCTGGTAAATTAATCCAAAATAAAATTCTCTTTCATTTTTGGTACTAGGTTGTTAATTATGATTTTTTTTGTATTGATATGCCACGAGGGTTTTGTAGTTTTTCTGGAAGTGCCAAAGCACTTCTGTTTCTTAACACATTGCGTGAAGTATACTCACTCCACTTGATCAAAGCTGCAACAATCCTTTGACAAATTTTACACTTACTATGACCTTATTTCTATTGAATGTTGTTTTGGTTGATGAATACACTTCACCTACCGAAACAACGGCAAAAGAAGTTATATGAAGAAGATACAGTATTTTGCCGTCTGAAATTCCATACACTTCCATTGGTAAAACGCTGTATGGTATTTTAATTTATTTTGCCAAGGTATGACAACTGAAAACTTAGAAAAAAACTAAAAAGAACTATGAATACATAACGGCGTTTTGCCGTTGCACAATTTCGTTTGTTATGCGTTGTTTTACCTAAGTACGTAAAGAAGAGCAATCATGTACAACTATCTCCATAATTTCGTTAAAAATTATGATAGAAAAATGCAACATGAAGATAGAAATAGAGCGAAAAAAGTTATATCTGTGACGCGCAAAACCTTAAAAACACATTTTTTCACATACAGTGTTTACCATGGCACGGTCATTTTCGGTACATTACCATTCTTTTTTTTACCAAGATTTATTCTTGAATAATTACCATGGCAATTTATTCAAAAACTGGTAAATTACGCAAGAATAAATCTTGATGTTATACACTATTTCTTTTGTCCGTCGTATTTTCGGGCTGATACGTCCAGACCAGTGATGTAAAATTACCCTAATTAATACTTTCGGTAAATTACCGCTCTTTTTTTACCAAGATTTATTCTTGCATAATTTACCATTTCTTGTGTAAATTTAAAGAGCGGTAATTTATCGCGGTAATTTATCAAAAATATAAATTTCGGTAATTTTACATAACTTGACGGCAGTAATGGCAGCCCGATATGCAACCACGTGGCTCACGCACTCTTTGTGATTATTCGCATAGGTTATATGCATAATGTGCTGCCCTTAATTAATAATAATTAATGATTGAATTAAACGCTGCAACAGCAATTACGCCAAGTCGGCCATTTACACGTTTAATAAATTATCAGGTCCTCGCTAAATGTGTGTCATAGTACTCAATTTGTGCACAAGAAGTAAACCAACGAAAGAAAGGCAAAGTGACTCATTCTCAGGGTTCAATACAGTACAATGTTTGTTTGAACACTGGGAAATAGGTGATCCAAATTACAATAATTCAAATGCGTGCTTCAAATACAAAATTGGCCTCTGCCAACATTTTTTCTTGCTTGTCTACCAACATTGACTTTCCCAAAAATTCCAACTTAATAGTATCAGCTGTACAACACGCTTTAAACAATTTTGGGTTTGAAAATTCTGTCAAAAAAGAAAAATTGTTTGGGCGGTCATGTTCTTTATACGTACGGTATATAGACAACGCAGTTTTTAATTAGTGCTTCTGAAAATGAAAACATAGTTGTAGAAATACGTATTCAGTGTTTTGGGCTTTAATGTGGTAAAAGCGTTTTAGTGCTTTTGTTTGCTTGGGCACGGGTGTGGCGGTCAAAACAAAAATACAGTATTAATGACATTGGCCAGAATTCAAAGAAGCGCTCGCCAGTGTTGAATTTCTTGAAATTATTTTCCTAATAGTCGGTCATTCCTGTATCCTTCCAGGTAGGATGTTCGGATTAATAAAAAAGAGACGAGAAAGGGATTCAATAAATTTGGGTACAACTCACTAAAACAAACTGATAGATAAGCATGTCGTAGTTAGTAAGTTGTGAAGCGATTGGCACTTGTACGATTGGAGGTCTCAGAGTAAGAGCATTATGAAACCTCCAGGCTAATGGCATTTTGAAAATAGACATTTGCATATAAATAAGTAGCAATAGTAAGGTACGAGTAGTATTACTGGATATTCACATTCTAACAAAAAGAAAGAAAGATGGATCAGGAACTTTAGCTAGAACTCAGGAATAGCGGCCAAACCGCTATAGCTTTCAATTCCAAATTTTGTATTTACGAGTATAACCTCCCTCTTGTGATCTGATTAGATTTTTAGTAAAATCGGCAGACCGGAAGTAGTAGTTGACTTCGGTGAAAAAATCGAATTTTGCCAATATTTCGTCAACTACTGAGTTTAAACAAACTTATAAACAATTCATATATACTCAAAATTCATTTTGAGAATAATTTTATTAAAAAAGTTTTTCAGAATTCTGATCGGAAGTAGGTCTTTTATTCTTATCGAAAATCAGTTTTTTGCCAATATTACGCAAGTCATTCTTTTTGGACAGGTACGTTACGAGTATAAAAGTATTTAGAACTGGATTTGGAATATTTTTTGTATAAATGAAATTTCAAAATTAATATCGCGAATATCTCGCTGTGTGCATTCTATAAAGATCTATTAAGAGAATAGAAGTACTTATAATAGGATTTTAAATAATTAATGCAAAAAAAATCCCAAAATTTGGCTTCTAAGATAAAACTATTTAGAACAATTTTGTATAATTCGAAACGCTCATACGTATAAGAAAGTCGTGTGGTTACCACACCTCATTTTTTAAATAAGACTTCGTGAGCATTTTGAACTGTTCTGGGTTGGCAACAAAAAAGTCCCAGCATTATCAAAAACTAGGAAATATTTGCTTCCGTGAATTACCCATACTAAATTTACTTGTCAAATGTCAAAACCATAATGTATTGAAGTGTCTTATATTTTTTCCATGATACAATTAATGCAATACGATACCGAGAACAAATATTGGAACTCTTCATTAACAGCCTTCACGAAATGAATTAAACCTGGGGTATTTCCAACAACATGCGGCAACTGCACATACTGCGCAACAAACTATTAATTATTTGCAAGCATACCGTGGTGACCGATTGATTAGTCGAAATTGATGGCCAGCCAGTTCTACTGATTTAACCCCACTGGACCTTTTTTTTTCTATGGCCATCTAAGAAATAAAGTGTTTCAGGACAGACTGCATAATCTCGATGAACTTGAAGAGGCAATTACAATAGAATTGCATAATATTACACCAGAAACACTCTACAATGTGTTCAATAACATGAGAAGATGTGTTAATCTATGCATTGAGAACAACGGTGGACATTTCGAACAACTTTTATAAAATATATTCATTTGGTGACATAATTAAGGGATTATGTGTTACAGTAATAAAGTTGTAACGTATTTATTACTGTTTATGATAAAAAAAATAAAGTGCAATTACTATATTTTTAAAAAATTGTTTCATATAATTCAACTTAAAACTAACCCTATTTCATGTACATTTATCACAGGAAAATTTTAAATAGTAAACCTAACCACAAAAATAAATAAAAAAAGGCTTCCTAATGACACTGTGTTCCTATATTAAAATCAGTATGGCCAACTCAGGACAGTTCAAAATGCTCAGTTTGTATATATCAATATATCATTTTCATGGCATATTGCCAAATATTATTTAACTACGTAATAACATAGCTGATCCGAGTGAATTTGTTTTAGTAAGGACTTTCTATTGCTAATATAATTCAATTTTAAAATTATGATTGACTCAAGAGACTTGTTTCAGCTCTAAATGCATGCAATACACTCGTTGCATCTGTATAGGCAAGGATATCAGACAAAGTAAAATTTAACGGTGGTTTGATAAAGTACTAACAAATATAATCAAATAATTGATTGATTGCATTTATTCTTATTTAAATTCAAATTTATTAACTAAACACCGACAATTTATTTTAACAGAGAGCCTTCTATCAGTTCAAATTGAAACAATAACTAAGTATTTAGTGTGATTTGTATTTCAAAAAGTATAAAGAAAAAGTAACCCATATACAAAGATTCCTCCTTTAATGCCTGTGTTAAACCTGCAAAACGTTTTTAAAGTATAATATCGGTTAGAATGAAAGGAATTTACGACGAGCAGTTGTTGATATCATTAAAGCATAATCGTCAGGATTAACGAGTGCGCCAAACCCTATTTTAAACCGCATTGTTCCCTAATGTTGAGCAGTATATTAGATTTATTATAGATCATTTCGCTATCATAAAACAGAAACTTTAAACGTCGATTCATATAGGTAGTTCTGAATAGAATAAACAGAAAACACCTCTACTATAAATTGCCATAAAATATATTTATATTAATAGCATAAAAATATGTGAAAGTGATTAACTAGAAAGAGTGTTTATAAGTTGGACTTGGGTATTTATATACAACACAGAACGGCAGTATTGGGTTCAAAGAATATATAGTCTTTCGACAATGTATCGCAGTTGTATGTTTTGTGATTAGAGTAAAATACAAAAATGGAAAATAAAGAAGAGAAAATATCAACATCAATTATGACAAATAAATCAGATATAAGTAGATTTTTTTTAAATGGCATCATAGCCATTAGGATGGAACAAAAAAATCAACTTCTGCGTTTTTAATTTGTAATAGCGGGGAGAGTAGACAAGATAAATTAAAAATATAAATTATACTGGGGTACGTCTTGAGGTACCACAAGAACGTTAAAATTTCATAAACGCACATGTTTTGGAAGAAGATAAACAATTTTATTGTGAACTCGAATATCAAAATAGCTTTTCAAAGCGTACTTGCTCATTATTTCCTCAAAAATCAACAGTAATTGAATTACACTCGCTATAATAAAAAAATTTAAAAAGATTACCATACCAAACCTTATATCCAAAAAATCAGAAAAAAAAATAAGCATTTTTACGAAGTCATGACCACCTATAATATATCTTAATAAATAAGTGTGCCATGAAGTTTTAACTAAGATTATTAAATTCTACGTTATACCATTTTTATATTAGTTCTACCTTCAATACTTACGAAGATATAATTGAAAATTTCGGCAAATTTAAATTTTTTAAAAATATTTTCAGAAGTTGACAATAAATGTTATATCTGAAGATACTACCAAATACTCCTCAAATTAAAGAGCAACTTTGCTAATTTAACCAATCCTCTATGTTGAATATTAAGAAAGTGAACAGCTTGTATATAGTGAAAATGAGACATCTTGGGTCCTTAAATATAGAATTTGTTAATAACTTGATTTCAGCGCCACCTATCAGATGTTTTGATAGTCCATTTTACGCGCATTGGCGATATAAATATGGTCCGAGGATATCAAGAAGATTGGCTGAGCCATTAAAAAGTTATTAAATAAAGTACAGAACCAACGATTATATAAATACACCTGTAGATAAAGTCTGGAACAAAATTAATATTTCTGTTATCTTCGGTATGATGGAAAAACCCTGAAACAGGTCGATTTTGTTTTTATCCCGTGCACTTTATAACATCGTGAATTTAATTCTGTCGTCATCTGGTTGCGCGCGGGCGTGATGTCATTAGTTTTTTCAAATGGTAACCCGCCACATTTATTACCCCTTGTCGTTTGGTATTCCATTGTGCATGCAACGGTATAAAAAGTTTGGTACCTTACATAACAATTTTTGGGAGAAAAATGCTTTCGAATTTCAAAAAATTAAAATTTTATTTCTAATGAAAAACTAATCAAAAATTATTTTAAAAAATCAGATAAATTATAATCCGAGGTTTATCTTGGATTGTCGTCAAACAAGACACCAAAAAAATGTCAACGGAAGTGTTCAAATTGTCCGCCATTGGCCATTTGACACTGGCCGAGACGGACGTACACGCTTTCTACGACATGTCGTATTGTCTCTGCACCAATATTTCGCATTTCCTCGCGGATACGATGTTTCAGATCATCCAAGTTATTTGGTTTATTGGTGTACACCTTTGATTTCACATGACCCCATAGAAAAAAATCAAGTGGTGTGAGATCTGGCGAACGGACAGGCCATTCAATTGTTCCCCTTCGTCCGATCCATCTCCCGGGGAAAATTTCGTCGAGGTAACTCCGAACACGCCCGCCAAAATGTGGAGGTGCTCCATCTTGTTGAAACCAGATTCTGGGGTGAGGCTTGTCGGGGGTGTTTTCATCCGGAAATAATTCTACCAATGTTGGCACTAGCGTAAATCTTAGGAAATGTAAGTATGTTTCAGCGTTTAAATTTCTGTCCAGAAAGAAAGGCCCATACATTAACTTTTTGCCGGTGTTGGGTGTGCTCCTCTCGAACCCATCGAGGATTTTCGCCCGACCAGTACCTACAATTGTGGCGATTCACTTCACCGTTCAAGGTAAAAGTTGCTTCGTCACTAAAAACCACATTGTCGACAAATCCGGGATTCTCATCGCACCGTAGCATGATTTGTTCACAGAGTCGGCGGTCGAAGTCATCTTCATTCAGTTCCTGAACCCGATTGATTTAGTACGGATGAAGTTTTTCCTTCTTCAGCAATTTGGCTACTGTGGTAAAATCGACTGCATGATCCCTGGCAATGTTCCTTGCTGAAGTGTGGGGGTTGTCCTGAAGTTCCAAGAGAATATTGACCCTTCTATCTTCCTCAATTCTTGGTCGACCTTGACGAGCCCTGTCTTTTACACTACCAGTTTCAGCAAATTTTGCGACAATTTTGCTCACCGTTGACCGCGAAATCGGTGCGCGGTTTGGATTTTCTGCATTGAAAAACTGACAGGCTTCTTCATGGCTACGTATTTTATCACCACAACCAACAATAATGAGAATTTGAATCCGCTCTTTTTCGCTCAAATTCGCCATTTTCGCAACGCACGTTCAACACTACCAATGGAGCAAGTATTGTGAATGGATAAGTTCAAACACCAAGTAATGAACTGTCAATATGACGTGTCGTAGAAAGCGTGTACGTCCGTCTCGGCCAGTGTCAAATGGCCAATGACAATTTGAACACTTCCGTTGACATTTTTTTGGTGTCTTGTTTGACGACAATCCAAGATAAACCTCGGATTATAATTTATCTGATTTTTTAAAATAATTTTTGATTAGTTTTTCATTAGAAATAAAATTTTAATTTTTTGAAATTCGAAAGCATTTTTCTCCCAAAAATTGTTATGTAAGGTACCAAACTTTTTATACCGTTACATGCACAATGGAATACCTAACGACAAGGGGTAATAAATGTGGCGGGTTACCATTTGAAAAAACTAATGACGTCACGCCCGCGCGCAACCAGATGACGACAGAATTAAATTCACGATGTTATAAACTGCACGGGATAAAAACAGAATCGACCTGTTTCAGGGTTTTCCATCAAACCGAAGATAACAGAAATATTAATTTTGTTCCAGACTTTATCTACACCCTGTATATGTATGTATGTATAAAGACAAGTAAATTCATAAATAAATTTTTGCCTATCCAACAAAAATATTAAGAATAATCTGGTTAGATATTAATATTTACAATATATCAATGAATAAAATTATCGTCATGTTCACAGAATTGTTTTTCATGTATCCAAGGTTGTAAAAAACACAAATGCAGAGAAATGACTGCGCAATGTTCCTCCTTAACAAAGGGAGAACAAGTGAACAATGGATGCAATATTTATAGGAACAAAAGATATTTTCTCCAACCTTTATCTGAAATGAGCTTCTTTTCACATGATGGGATGAGTAGAAAATTTTTAATTTTGTCGTTTTGCTTTGTTTAATATTTATAATTGCCAGGCGTTCCTTGCCTTTTTTTTTAATATGAAAGAAACGTATTAAACTAAATTATAGGCGAGCTTTAGGAGATTTCACCCTTAAAAAAGAAAGTTTTTTTATATTATTCGTTTTTATAAGTACTTTCTGGAACACTGTTTATGCTATACTTGTTCAGGAGTTGTTAAATTTATTTTGCTACTTCTATTTCCAGATAAGTAGTATTAATTTCGAAATAAAAAGTAAAGTTATCGCAAAATTGTTTAATTATTTAATACAGTGAATTTCAATATCCAACTCGTATTCTTATAACGCAAAAATTCTGGTTTGAGAGGTTTAACCCAATCTCGAGTATCAATGGGTAAAGCAACTAATAAAAACATACTAATAAAAATGTGGTTACCAGCAATGGAAAAAATATATTTATAAAGATGGAAAAAAAATTTCTTAAAATTACCGGACCCAGGGATTATCCTAAATTCCTTCAAAATACATGATTTTTTCCCATGAGTGTGTTTGTGAATATTTTTGTTTATAGAACTATAAGAAACAGTTTTTGTAGCTTTTTTACGTTCCTTGAGAATATTTGTTGCTTTTTATCTGTAATATTTGGATTTAAACATTTATTTTTGTTAAGCTGACATTTCAGAATAGTCCTGTGCTTTATGATGATGTTTTTTTTTTTACTTTTTAAAGTAACATTATGAACAATAATTTACTTAAGGTTATATCAATTAAGATCACTACTTCCGAAAATTATGAATGTTAGAAATTATATTATTGATAAAAATGTTGATATACTGTGTGTATCGAAAACATGGCCTAATGAAAGAATTGTTAATGCCTTATTTAGTTGCAATTCGGGGTTTTAATTTTATTAGCGGGTGTTGTTATCTATATTAATAGTACGTTTCACAATTTCGTGTTGGGGCAGTCTCATGTCTCATCTCACTGAGCAACTGTGGGTAGCAATTACGCCAGCTGACAATAAGATAATTATGTAAGTTGAATACAGTCCTCGTTACACTATCAATACTGTCTTGATGAATGAGAAAACTCGCTTGCTTTGTGTAATCAGTTGTCTGTAGGGGCGACTTTAATACAGACCTGCTTAAGGCTGACAATGCCCCAGCAAAGGTATTTTGAGAATATTTTTGATTAGTTCGGAGGGAAGAACCTTCTTACATCGCCAACAATGATTACTTTTAGTTTGCTAACAATTATTTCAGTTATAGTTATACCCGATGAATCAATTTTTGTTAATGAATTATCCATTTTCTGTACATTCTTCATTAACTGTTAGGGGGGAAAGCTGATGAGCCGGACTTCAAGTATATGAGGAATTTTAAAGACATTGATTAGAATGACTTATATCTGATGTACACAAGATGCCGCTTTATCAAAGAAACTCTATCAAATTGGCCCCCTCCAGTTACAATTTATATAGTATGAAAGGCTATCAATTATGCTCTATTTGTGCACTTCTGTTTCCAGAGATTTTTAAAAAAATCGAATGGGGGATAACTTGCGATTGGCCTCCCCAAAAATTTTAAATTCTTTTCGAAGCTTGGTGCCTTTGCAAAGCACTCCAATTGTGCTCAATTGTGCCGTGTAGCATTTTCCGCCAACCACACGGTTTCGAAGTTATACAACAACAAAAATTCCGAAATTTATAAAAGTCTACTGTCGTTCCACGTTTGTTATAATTTATATAGTACAGAATTGTGCTCCGTTTGTGCTCAATTGTGGCGTTATTAGTTGCATTTGTGCTCTTCTGTTTTCAGAGATTTTTAAGAAAATCGAAGCGGAGACTGACTTCACAATTGTAACCCCCCCCCCCCTCCAAGTTGAAATTCAAAATTTTAGAACTGTTGGTATAAGAAGACTAAACCCAATGAAATGAAAAACCAGGAGTTTTTTTGAGTTACATCAATAAATAAATTAATTTTGTGGTAAAGCAACTAAACAGTCAGTTTCTGTATTCTTAACAATGATAGAATAAATCCAATATAGACTGTTAAATAAACTTAAAAAATCTTACAAAAACCGAAAGAATTGATAGCGTTGCTGTTAATTTTTCATATATAGTTTGCTTTCGTCAATTTCGGAAAATGTTTATACATATAACTTCGGAAGTGAGTGGTTGGGGAGAAAATGCTATACGACACGATTGAGCAAAATTGGCGTTCTTTGCGAAAGCACCGAGTTTTAAAACGAATTTGAACTTTTTGGGGAGAGGGGGAGGCAATCGTCAAGTTGCCCCAATCCTTCAAATTTTTAAAAAATTTCTGAAAAAGAAGGGCACAAATGAAACACAACTGAGCACGAACGGAGCACAATTGACACACATTTCAAAAGGTATCGAAAATTATGTTCTAAATACTTTTATACTAGTAATGTAACTGCCTAGAAAACATGACTTGCGAGATGCTCGCAAAAAAACTGGGTTTCGATAAGAGCAAAAGATCTACTTCCGGTAGGAATTTCGAAAAACTTTTTTATCACAATTTTTCTCAAATTAAATTTAAAGTACATTTGAATTCTTTATAAATTTGTTTAAACTTAGCAACTGACAAAATATTTGCATAATTAAATTTTTTTACTGAAGTAAACTGCAACTATTCAGTAAAATCTACCAAATTTACCGATTATTTTAAACTAATCAGATCTCAAGAGAGAGATTATACTCGTTAATACAAAATTTGGAATTGATATCTATAGCCGTTTGACCGCTATCGTGGTCACACACACACACACAGAGAGAGAGAGACAGGATTTTTTAAAAACCACTTTTTCGGTATCAGGGGACTTCAAAATGTGGACACCTGCAAAAATCTCGAGGTCGAAAATTATCGTCATTACAGTACTTCCTTATACTGCGTATAAGAAAATAACAAGCCTACACCAGTTATGAGAGTTCCAAATGCAGTAGACTTATGGAAAAATATATATACCGATTAGCGTCTGTGACTCGAATATGGTACTAGTTGTATCATTAGTTATATTTTGTTTATTTTGGGTATAATAATTATGTATATATTTGGCATTTTTGTATGAATAAATATTTATAAGATATTTTCAAGGTTTAGATGGAAGAACAAGGGGTATAACTTATACATACCATTACCATTATCTCGGAGTAGTCTCAAAAAGGTTTTGTATTTTATTATTTATCTTTAACTTACATAATCACCCTACCTAACTTTCTTTGTTTCAATAAAGACATTTATAATAATTATTATTATTATATGAAGCAATTATAGATGATCTTTAAACAATAATAAAATATTTGTTCCAAGTTTCTGTCTGGAAGCTACAGGATACAATTTTAGATTGAATAATACTTCTATAAACACATTTTACGGGTTTGATTTCAGAAATAATGCCACTGGCATAAAGGCTCGAATAGTTTCAAGTTAAACGGTTACATGCAATGCACGATTTCACATCCAGCAGATATAATAGGAACGTAAAAGTAAACGTTTGGACCTCTGAGTACGGAATTCAACTTGATAATAAAATATAATTCAGTTTGATTTCGATCTCCTCAATTTTGATCTCCTTGAGAATTTCATATTTGACAATTTTTTTTAGTAAAAAACGTAACTATTCACTGCACTTATAGTATTCCTATTTGAAGAAAAATATGTAAGTATATGAATGAACAATTTCTCAAACATTTTATGAGATTAGTTACACTAGTAAACTAAAACAAGCTTTTTGTGACAAAAATAAAATGTAATGTATATATTCTTTATTGGTATAATATGTTATTGCTGTCTACGAGAATATACATCACTATAAGTTATGTTTTTACAGTATTTAATGATTTTGTTACTGCAACTCTATCCCGTTAGAAGGCTTGAACTATTGAATGTATCTCCTCAACAGCGAAAAGTAGGCACTCATCTCGGAGTGTATCATCTTATTTTTGGTCAGTTTCGATTTGTCTTTCCTTCTATGCCACCTTCCATTAGTCTGTTAGGTACTCTCTCGTCGTTAATGGGTTCTAGGTGCCCTCACTAATCTTAGTCTATGTTCCTTAGCTATTCCTATAATGTCTGGTTGGTTGCAAAATTCTTGCAATTTCTTGCCGGTTCTTCTTCCCTATCCATCATTCACTTTTTTGCCTTTGTATACTTTCGCAGAGATTTTATTTCTCATACTGTCAGCATTTTTGGTTGCTCTTATCCATTGGACAAGTTTAACCCTTAAGCCTCAGTATTGAGTGATACACCCCCCATTTTACTCCTCTGGATAGCAACTTACTGTTAAGTATACATTCTTAAGTATAGCTCTAGCTCGATTAACATTTGATGATCCATAGGATGCGCGAGGCGTGGCTGAAATATGTATTACTTGCGTTAAGAACATTGGTATCGAACTAATACAGGGTCAACGTAGAATCAAACAGGTCTATGTGAATGTATTTTATGTGATTGACATATCCAATATACAGCAAAAGAAGTTTGTTATTTTTGTAGAAAAGTTGGACAGAAAAATTTGTAGAAAATAAATATTAAAGTAAGTTAACGGAATTATAAGCTGAATTATTTTGAATTATGTTTACATAGGTGTTGAAAACAATAAAAGCATTGTATTGTTTATGTAGAAAACGTAAAGAAACAATTACTATTCATTAAAATACCACCATGGAAAATTTGAGTACCGCATGTTTCAGAGGCGTAACCTGAGGGGTGCTTAGAACCCCCCCTCCCATTGTAAAAAAAAAATCGGGTTATAAGTTAAAGTTAATTTTAAAAATCTTGACAAATTAAATTTATTATATTAACACATTCTGACGGAACGAAATAGAACCACTGACCAGTACTGACAAGTGCGAAAGAAAAACGAATACGAAAAATGTAAAATGATGTTACAATATATCATCACTATCACCATTTCCTACTTCTGATATAAATTCTTTACAAAATTTGTCCATATATGTTCTTTGTGAATACAATCATCTTTTAGTTTCTGTACGTGATGGCACATAATTTGTTTATTTCATTGTATTTCTCTGTTTGTGATTTTGAAATGTTCTAAATTAACTGGTAATTAAGGAAACACAGTATTATACTACTTATCATATTTACCAGTTTATTATTTACATCTACTTCCAGTACCGCTACATATAATTTACCCATTCTTACTTTGTTTAATATCTATGCATCTTTTTCAAATTTGTAACTTTGTGCTTGCATTTTTTTTAAGCGTGGATATTTGATATAAGCAATGAACTTTTTATATACGGAGCAGGAATTGTATAGGCTATATTTAATAAAACTCTACCTCCCCAGTTTTCACAAATTGACACCTTTTTTACGTATCCTTTCCAAAAAGAGACACTTTTTTTTAAACAAATTAATAAAAATCGTGTCTACTCATCTCAGCATGTCTTCAATTTATTTGATTTTTTATATTTTAAGAATATTGTAATAAATATGTATATTCAAAGATACTTAAACTAGGACAGAAAATTTATTTACTTATAAATTCCTTTGGGTAATCACAACAAATTCTTAGTTCTTTCTAAAGACATTTATTTAATTCAGTACTACAGTCAGTGCCGAGTGTGGCAGATCCTCTTTCATTAAGGCATTATAATCCACTTTACCAGCTAGATTCTTCCTCATTATCTCTTAGTGATTGTTTGTAAAGATTTCTGTTTTTTTTTCTTTTTCTTTTCCACTGTAATAAATTACTCAGAATAGTTTAATTACTACCATTATACATCTTTCATCAGTAGATGGCTTGGAAGAGTTTTATTTATAGATTTAACAAAAACAAAAAAAGAACAGTATTAGTTTTGATTGGGAATATAATGTTTAACAAATATAATACATGCTGTTAATTGACTACACAAATTTAATTAAATGTAAGCACTGGCCTAAGTCACTTTTGTAACAAAACATGACTTAACTATAATTACATATTCCATAAATTTATGAATAATTCTGATAAAATATTTTTTATTGCGATAATAATAAACAGATTAAACATGTTTATTAGTGTTACGTAAGTGATATTTTTTAATTGTAATTTTTAGAAGGTATATAATGTAATTCCAACAATAAATATTATTTTATCTGAAACATTCGACATTCAATATATGAAATAGCTACAAAATTTAATTTGAAAACAGAAGAGTAATGGTGTTTCGCAGTATTTTCATGTAATAAAAAAGATATATGAATTAGCACATGTCGTGTATTTAGATATATTCGGGAAAATTACTAGCGAACATAGCTAGAAAAACACATTCTGATAATAAATGGAAAACACAACGCCCACAGCAAATGAATTGTAAGCATGTCAATCTATGATCTATAGAATAATTAACATTCCCAAGAGTAAAGATAATTTCAATTTAAAAAAAGAATAAGATTTCCATGGTAAATGCCATAAAAAAAAAACATCT
This sequence comes from Amphimallon solstitiale, assembly GCA_963170755.1. Taxonomy (NCBI): domain Eukaryota; kingdom Metazoa; phylum Arthropoda; class Insecta; order Coleoptera; family Scarabaeidae; genus Amphimallon; species Amphimallon solstitiale. The sequence goes on along the minus strand of OY720681.1, from coordinate 83,901,774 downwards.
TTTTTATTTTATGACATAACAAAAACCATTAAATCTAATAATTTTAATCTCACATATATTAGTAGCATTTCAGAGAAAGTAGGGAATATGATTCAAACTAGTTGTGCATCAAATTCTTCGAGTTTGAACCGCCCCTTTGCATCGACATATATCTTTCTGAGGTTCTCTATATAAGCACTGTCGGCGCATCAGCCTGTAAATTGACAAAAACAATTATAAAAACATACCAACGCTCTTGAAACAGTTTATCAAGTATCTTACCATGTTTGGTTTTTTCTAAATTTCCGGAGTATAAAACATAAAACAGATGAGATAACATTATACGTGGTTTGTTTGTTATCGAATGACTGTTCGTTTCTGTGGTTCATATATTCTAAATTATTCTACGGTTTTTTTTGTGTCATTGTGTATTTTTGTGCTGTGTCGAAGAAAATTGTTTAATTCAGATATATGAATTTGTTTTAAAAGATGGTGTTAATATAGAGAGTGCTTTCAATAATGTAACAAATTATTGGAAAAATGGGTCATAGAACTTAGACAATGCATCGATCTCACTCCGATCACTTGCCGTATTTTCATGTCGTATTATTTGTATCATTTCACGAATGCATCTTGCTTTTGAATATTTTTTTTTAATTCTTATATTGTTGAAGTTGAAAGTATGGTTTACTTTCGTCAGATGATTCTTTAAGGCTGTGATATTTTTACATATTTATGACCCTTAAGTCTTTCTCCTAATAATTGTTTCGTCTGTCCAATATAAATTTTATTACACATTTCGCAGGGTATGCTGTAAACTATATGTGATTTTTTGATAGCTGGAGATGACTCCCAGCGACATGTGTTATAAAATTTATATTGGACAGTTTTAATTTGTAATTTTTGAAGAAGACTAAATATATAGTCGAAACATCAATGTAGTTTGTTTTAATTATAAAAAATATTTTATCATGAAAGGGCCGCTACACCAAGAAACCACCTTAAAGAAATATTAAATATATACGGCCAAGAAAATAAAAAGGAAAAAATTCTTATCAATAACAATATTTTATTAATTATATATATTCATATTATACAGGGTGGGGCACCTCATTTCCGTCGGTTTATATACGAAAAGCGGTAATATGTTTTATTTATATTTGTATTAAAGGTTGTGTAGGTTCATTAGGGGCACGTTTTAAAATTATTTTGAAATATACAGAGTGATCCAAAAATTTTTGGCACACCAAAGTTATGAAAATTTAAATGGAGCACCCTGTATATTATGGGATATTTTGATGCTATATGCTAAATTAAGGCCACTTACTGTTATATTCCCTATACCTAACTCAACCTCTTTTCGAGATATTTCAGTATTTTTGAAAATGTAGATCAAAATTTCAGACATTGCTGTCGTCCATACTTGAGCAAATTATTTTAAATTGTATTTAATGTATACTCAAAGCATTAGACTCTAAGATAAGCTAAAGTCGACATCTTAAAATTATACAGGGTGTTTAAAAACTACATTTGTGTTTTGACTAACATTAAAGGCAAATAACTTTCTTATTTTAAATGAAACAGCCTATTGCCATATTTAGATTCTAATTTTAATTGTTTTTAAAACTGTATTAGGGTTTCCTATACCTATCTCTTATAGTTTTTGGTAATTGCAAACACTAATTTCTTGCAATTTTTTCCAAAAGTAGGCTTTGCCGCTGTTATTAATACTTCAAACAGATACATTATTTGACAGTGACAGTACATATTAGTTAAGACATCAACCCTATTCAACGTCGTTTAAATAATTTTAATTATTTAAAATGAGAACCTACTCTGAAAACGAAAAGGTGGATATGATTTTAGTAATCGGAGAGTGTGGCGAAAATTGCTTGCTAGCATCAAGAGTTTATGCTCAAAAATATCCTAACAGGTGTCATCCTGCCAGGCGGTCATTAGAAAATTTATTGCAAGTTTTCCGAAGAACATGAAGTGTGCGTTATCAGAAACCAGAACGGTAAAGACCAATCACGGGAAATGAAGAAAATGATTTTGTTGTTATCGGATCTCTGGCAGAAAATCCACATACAAGTCAGCGAAAAATATGTGAAGCTAGTGGAATAAGCAGACGGAGCGTCGGAAGAATTATAAAAAGGCACAACTTCTTCCCGTATCGTATTCAATTACACCAAGCACTTTTGGAAGTAGATTACGATAGACGACTCGTATTTTGTTTATGAGTTTTAGAAAAGTTTAGTGAAGATGAAAATTTCTTCGATTTTGTACTTTTTTCGGATGAGTCATCATTCCACAATAACGGATTAGTTAATAAACATAATTTTCATTACTACAGTGACGAAAATCCCCATTTTTTAGAACTATTGATAGGCAACACAGATGGTGTGTCAATGTATGGGGTGGAAAAATTGGAACGCAAGTGGTAGGTCCGTTCTTTTTTGATGGTCACTTAAACGGCGCCATGTTTGTTCGATTATTAAGAGACAATTTGCCTGTACTTTTGGAAAATATACCACTTAAAATTCGTCAAAGGATGTGGTTACAACTAGACGGTGCGCCAGCGTATTTTCAAATTAACGTAAGAAATGAATTGGATAGGCAACATCCCGATAGGTGGGATAGGACGCCGCGGTCCACAGAAGTGGCCAGCAAGATCTCTAGAGTTAACGAGTCCCGATTTTTTCTTATGGGGATATGTCAAAAATATCATTTATGATTCACCACCAACCACACCCGACGATATGAGAGAACGAATAAGAATAGTGTTTCGTTCTATAACACCAAATATTTTAACAAGAGTTAAACAGTCCTTTCAAGAGAGAATTCGATTATGCATTGAAACAGATTAGCATTAATAACTATTTTAAATAAAATAAAAATAAAATAAAACTCTTGAAAACTTTCCACAATTTTTATTTTATAGTCTTTGCGACATATGTTTCGGTATTGTTCATACCATTATCGAGCATCGAGCGAAAACTAACAGGTCAGTTTGTGTAGGGTTGTTATATATGTCGTTGTGTTTATTGTCTCTGTTTACATAAGTGTCTATTATGGGGGTATGTGTGTTTGAAAAGTCTTTATGTGTGTTCGTTACTTTCTCTTTTCCTTGAATTGATTTTTTATTTCTAATATTTCTAACAGATTTAATTTCGGTCCCTTGTTTACATTATGTATAAGTTTACAACTATCTATATCGGGAAAATGGAGATTATCTATACAATGTTCGGCAAGGCCTGTATTTCTAATATTATGCAATATTGATCTTTTATGTTATTTTAATCTAGTTTCGATCTTTCTGCCACTTTGTCCAATATAGATAGCTTTACAGTCTGTGCAACTAATTTTGTATACACCTGATTTATCGGTAAGTTTAGTTATTTCCTTGTTATTGACTAACATACCACCTAAATTGTTTTTATTTATGTTGACTGTTTTGATACCTATTTTCTTAAATATTCTGTTAATTTTATAATTAATATGTGGAATGTATTGTATAATGTGCCATTTGGTGTTGTCTTTTTCTATTATTTTAGGATAAAAGTGTATTTCGAGTTTTTCTCTTTATTTGTGTTTAATAATATCATCTACTATTTTCTCTTTAAATCCATTATTTCTAGCTATGGTTTTAATTATGCGTAATTCTGTGTTGAAATCTTCTTCACTTAGCGGTAAGTTAATTAGTCTGTAAGCGAAACTATGTAGAGCTGCTGTTTTTGTGCGCCAAGATTGTTTAGAATTGGCTGGTATGATTGTATCGGTGTATGTAGGTTTTCTGTATATGTTGAATTTTAACTTTTTGTCGTCTTTTTTGATAGTTAAATCTAGAAAGTTTAATTTTGTTTCTTTTTCTATTTCTATAGTAAATTGGATCTTTTTATGAATATTGTTGAGATAAGTTAGGAAGTCGCGTGCCTGTCTTTCAGTACCTGACCATATACAGAAAATGTCATCTACATACCTGACCCAATTTTTTATTTGTTTAATGTATTTAGTATTACTCTTAAACAGCTTTTCTTTTTCAGATTAGCATTATTTCGAGCACTTGTTAAAACATTAGTTTTCTTTTACAAATTAAGTTTGTTGTTTGTTTAATAAAGTATGAATTTTTTATTTACCTCGTTATGACGCCTTTTAATTAATGTGAAACAAAACCAATCAACCCGATAGGTTAATAAATATTAGCATTTTGAAAAATATTTTGCAAGAAATTAGTGTTTGAAATTGAAAATCCTAAATTACCAAAAAACTATGAGATATAGGTATAGGAAACCCTAATACAGTTTTAAAAACAATTAAAATCAGAATCTAAATATGGCAATAAATACAGGGTGTTCCATTTAAAATAAGAAAGTTATTTGCCTTTAATATTAGTCAAGACACAAATGTAGTTTTTAAACAGCCTGTATAATTTTTAGATATCAACTTTAGCTTATCTTAGAGTCTAATGCTTTGAGTATACATTAAATACAATTTAAAATAATTCGCTCAAATATGGAAGACCGCATGTCTCTGAAATTTTGATCCACATTTTCAAAAATAGTGAAATATCTCGAAAAGAGGTTGAGTTAGGTATAGGGAATATAACAGCCCAAGCAGCATCAAAGTGACGGGAACTGAGACCGGAACTTGGACTCGGTAACTGTTACGTAACTGCTACTAAATATTTGACTTAGCAGTAAAATTTACTCCAATTCAGATCTTATTAGTAGCAGTCACATAACTGTTACTACTAGTAGGTCCTCTATGGTCCCATAACTTCTTAGTCGCTCTTAACGTATTTGGAACCACACGGCTACTAAATAAGATTACTTTAAAGTTATTGGAACTTTAAAGTAGAAAACGATAGTGGCCATAACCATCTTGTATTACTGAAGTGTGACTTTAAAGTTAGCATTCCTTGAAAGTTACGCTCAAAGTTTTTGCTACGTTATCGGAACATGTATTAATTACTACAAAGTTACGGAACTGTTTAGTAATATTTATAGTAATTTCGACGTTCTTACTACTCCGAGATGTTACTTACAGGTAATTTTCACTTTCCGTATAAATTCAGAGCGACTACATAGTTGCAGTTACTTTTAAAAAATTACTACGAGGTAAGTTTCACTTCATCGAGTTTAATAACAAAGGCACTCACCAATAAGTATCGCTCGTGTCTGTGAAATGAAACTGCGTTCGAATTCATGGCGTCTGAAAACAAAATTCGTCGCAACAGAAAGCCTATAGACATTCGTCGATATTTTATCGAACACTGAGGCTTCAGCTGAACGCTCTTAGTTGTAATGGCGACATTTCCTTACATTATGGCCACAGGAAAAATATAACTATTGCAAAAGCATCAGTGTCATCAGTTCAAACGACTAACAGTGGACAAGCCTGTCAAGCAGAACCAGAAGTAAGAGGATGTGAAATTTATTGAAAATTTTAAAGATAAAATCTACAATTATTAGGGCTATGATGAGTTATTTGTTCCTAAATATGACGTTGATGATGATTATAAAGACGAAATAATAGTATATTCGTCAAAAATTTCATTCTCGCAACAGTTTAGAGAATGGTCTTTAATGCATAGACTAATCGACAGTTTAATCATTGATCTACTGCATATGTTAAAACCGATTAATTGTTTTTCGATCTGTAAGGCATCTTTAAAGTTGTTAATATTCGATAATTTGAAGATGTACGAATAATGTACCCTACTCTCCTCTGGAGCATTGGCGGGATTGCATCTTAAAGTCTCCCTATGTGAATGATTTGAGTTGTGCGGCCAGTACAATACTTTGTCGTTCTCCCATTTCTCCATTCTTTTCTTTCGTAGCCAGAACTTTGAAAAAAGCTATTTATACAATAATTCACTACCACTAACCGCAATCATGTGTTAATTTTAGGTTAAGTTCTACGTGGAACTTTGAAGTGGCACCGGGAACCTTACAGTAGTGTGCTACTTCATGGTAGTCTTAACGAACCTGCACAACTTTAAAGTTACAGGGGTGTGGACCAATTGGTCCCATGTACTACTTTGTAGCAACTATAACTTTAAAGGAAATATTTGTAGTGGCTGCTACTACACGATTACTTTTATCAAGTAGTATGTACTTTAAAGACGCATATTTCAGTAATTACTACTTGTAAGTTCTCTTGCGCAAAATACGCCATATTTATCGAGCAGAATTGCGACGCCATTGCTGTTCATGAACGTTGAATGACGTCACAATACTGATTAAAAATTAATTTTTCTTGAGAGCTGTACTAAAAGTACCAAATCAATGAATATTTGTTGGTTTAGAATGTTCAGGAATAATTTAAAAACAGATGCACATGCCTAGATGGACAATTTCGAAATTGTAGTATATTTTTTAAAAAAAAAATTTTTTAAGAAAACGTATATTTTAAGGGCGCGTTGTCATTTTTCTAAGTACCATCATCATATTTGTCAGAAAACTTGTATTCGCATATAACTTTAATACCCAAGAAATCCTTTAAAATGATCAACGCGTGTTTAATATTTCTAATTATTGTGTGTTACTACTCACACCATCAACGTGTAGTATTATATTACATTCTACCATCAGTTTACAAGCCAGCTTCGACAACGGAATGAGATAAGAATATAGTTGAAGCTTTGCTGAAGGTGTGCGACAGAGAGCGACTGAGAGTGTCAGAAACCTAAGAAGTTCCATTACAGTTGCTGCAAGCACCCTGCTACGTCGCTGTTACGTAGCCGTAACGTCCGGGAAACGTCGCGGAAGCAGTTCCAGGGACGTCGCTGGAACGTAGCTACTACCGAATAATTATTCCCCATTTTGGTCCCAGGCACGTAATAGGACCGGAGTCACCACGTTCCGGCGACTGGTGGCGAAAACTTTAAAGTTCTTGTGATGCTCGCCGTTACGTTCCTACGACTAAAAATGTTGCTTGGGAGTAAGCGGGCTTAATTTAGCCTATAGCATCAAAATATCCGATAATATACAGGGTGTTCCATTTAAATTTTCATAACTTTGGTGTGCCAATTTTTTTTGGATCATTCTGTATATTTCAAAATAATTTTAAGACGTGCCCCTGATGAACCTACACAACCTTTAATAAAAATAAAAATAAAACATATTACCGCTTTTCGTATATAAACCGACGGGAATGAGGTGCCCCACCCTGTATATATGCACTTTAAATTTTAGCCTATGCTGTTTTGAAGTATCTTTTTCATATACTTACTTGTCGACAACTGTACAATGTTGGAAATTTCTGATACTGCATCTGCCAGTGTCTGTACACTATTCTGAAATAATTGACTGATTAATTGATTGTGTTAAAACTTTATACTTATCTGTACTAATAATGAATCACTGAAGACGTTACGACACGAAAGAGCTCACGCAGTATCATCCAACCCATTCCGCGAATTCAAAAACACTCCCTCGTATGTGTATGTATGTATACAGAGCTCAGCAATGTAAAAAATATAAAATATGAACTACAATTACAAACCGTGTCCATACATCTTGATAGCACACAGCCACATGTTCTTAGGTACCATTTCGAAAATAAAGATAAATATTTCGCGCACTGTTAGACAATTATTTTCAATGCAGTTGTGCAAGTAAATTCCGACAGATAACAAAGCGAGGGTTGAAACTGCCGCTCACTTACACCCTCTAGGCCATAGATTTACAAGAGGTAGCATCATAATGGCGAAACTGCGGAATTTACTGCGTAAGGACGAGAAGTTACAGACGATAGCGGAAATAAATACAAAGGAACTTTCGTGGTATTTTACCTACCTTTTTACTTTCTTCCAGAGATCTGAATGTAAAAGACAAGTTTTACGATAACCTTTGGTTATAAGAAACAATAGACAAAAATCATATTTGATAATATTAAAATGGAGTGCCATGTGGTCTGTACAGGACGATATGTAGAAGACATAAATATTTCAAAATATTTACGTATCAATAATTTGATAATTAAATTGATCATAACGCCTTAATTTGGTTTATCATTTCGATAGCAATGGAAAAACACGAAATTACGGTCAGAAGTTTTAAGAAATATAAATAAGTTTTTTTTTAAGAAACAGTAAGAAAAATGACTAAAGTCCACATAAGAAAAAGGTCATATTTTATACACCATAAAAAATGTAAGTAATCTATTAGTACACAGCGGACGTGCCAGGTTTAAATTACGAAGGAATTACAACGGAGCAAAGAAATAATGTTAACAATACGCAGTTACTGAATAGCACTAATTCATATGGTGAACCGCAACATCTGTTTTGACGCGAAAACAACAACAAAAAAAAGTTCACGAAATCCTCCTAAATTTCTTTCTTCATCAGCGTAGGTAGAAAGGTGACGAGTTTTTAAATTTACTATATGTTATCTTATATTTCGTAAGATAAATAAAGTAATATATGTATATACCTATTCATACTTACGTTAGTTTCGTTTTTTCATGTTTTGACTGTTAATTATGTACTTCGTAATTTTTGTAATAGTTCCTGTTTAATACCGGTTCATTGAATCTAGGTACTTCTCCCATTTATATCGACGCGACGTTTCAATAATATACGCATACATTGTTAGTTATTATTTATTTAGATCTAAAACATTGTTTATGTTACTTTTGGCATAGTGAAACAATGGTGAGTTGGATTAAGGGTCATACTGATTGTATGTTCATTGTCAGTGATTCCAATATTTATTGCAAAGTCTGTAAAATATCGTTACAGAATGCCCAAAAAGTGCACGTACAAAGTCACTTAGCATCGCTATAACATAGACAGACATTGGACCCGTTGAAAGCTGACAATTTTAACGAAGAACTCTGTGAAGCTTTAATGGCGGCTAGTATCCCGTTAAATAAACTTGACAATCCCACTTTCAAAACATTTCTTCAAAAATATACTGGTAGTAATATTCCTGACGAATCCACATTACGCAAATATTATGTTTCTAAGTGCTTCACGAAAGCAGTAGAATGCATTAGAACGCATCTTTCAAATGGATAGGTGCCGACGAATCTGTCGATATGTTAGGAAGCTGTGTGGTAAATGTTGTAGCTGTTGTATTATATTCAACTATTCCATATAAACCCCCTATCGAATCGTAAGCCCTCTCGAATCATCTTTTGTCAGTTTCGCGTTTTTTGACTGTAAATCATGGTAATGTAAGTAAATGTAACACTCAACGTTTATTACATCAACGCATGCACTCTGCAAATATATTAATTCTCAATTTGATGTTGATTATTCTGAATTTGAAGTTGAAAATGTATCGTTTTTAACTGGGGGTTAATAATTAGCTCTGTTGCTTTCGAGCATTACCTTCAATGTAACAATGAAAACACCGAACAGGAATGTAATACTCAAATTTGGTGAATGAATTTATGTGCTTTTCATTATTTTATAATAACCTATATAAAATACCGGAAATATAAAAAATTCAAATTTGTAATATTCGACCGTAAACGGACGACGTCAGGTCCACCTTGTAACGATTTTCACATAATACATATATGAAATTTATTCACACTTTTTCCACCGTAATAAAAATGGCGATAAACATGAGCTTAATAAAAAAAAAGGGATTATTATGCGTGCAGACCTTCTCATAAAAGGATTTTTGGTAGTAAAATATAAAAATATAATTTTGTGAAGTAAGCAGATGTTAAATTTAAAGGAACCTGCTAGTTAAAATACTCCGGTCACCTCAAACGAAACTGTGCAGTTGACATGATATCATTGTTAGTGAAGGCTGTCGTAATTTAAATTTTATTGCAAGGACACTTGGCCAGGATAATGAATTGAACTTGGTAATGAACGAATGTGGGTTAATCAGATTAAACAGTAAGGATGAAGACGACTAAAGTATACTGTTAGATGAAAGGTGTACAATTAAAACAATTCAAACTTCATATGTGTAAATGAAGAATTGAAAATTTGAGTTACACCAACATTTCTTCAAGGACCTTAGTAAGGCCTTTGACTGTGTTGAGTACTGTGTGTTGTTTGAAAGATTGGAAAGAGTTGGAATTAGGGGACTTTGTTTGCAGTTGACATGGTTCTAAGTAGATAATTGAAAGCCGTGCGTACTCGATGGTGATGCGGGTTTGCTTCTGATTGGGGGACGCTGAAAAGAAGAGTGTCCCAGGGCGCCGTCCTGGGTTCTTTATTGTTTTTAATATACGTGATGAATGATCTCCCTTACAAGACTAAACATAAAACGATACTGTACGCTGATGATACTTCGGTAATTGTAAGAACCAAAAAAGGTGCAGCATACAATGAATGTTGAGGAGTGTGGTTCATGGTTTGACAGAAATAGGCTGAAGCTGAATATTGAAAAAAACAATGTGTTGAACTTTGGCTATTTCAAGAAGGACCCAATAAAAATTATTTATGGAGATCAACAGCTAAATATGGAACACATGGCAGTCAAGTTCCTGGGATTGTGGATGGGATCCTCAATTGAACTGGAAGAAGCATATTGACCACTTGGCAGCAAAGATATCATAATTTAGTTATGCACTGGGTATCACAGCGGGATCTGTGAATCAGTCAGCAAGTCTATATTATTCTTATGTGCAATCGAGACTTAGTTATGGCATCATGTTGTGGGGAACATCGGTTCATGCATCCAGAGTGTTTATCCTCCAGAAGTCGTGTCTGCGTAGTGTCTTTGGTGTGAGAAAAACTTATTCATGCAAAGAAATTTTTAAGGGAGAAAAAATACTTATGTTGACGGGCTTATATGTTCTTGAGTGTGTGAAGTTTGTGAAGGAGAATTATGAGTTTTTCAAAGAGCAAGAATTACAACATAATTAAGAGACCAGAGATATAGTCTGTTCACATTTGGTGCATCTACAAACAACAAAAAGTATTGTGGAAAAGAGTTGTATCACCCAAATAATAAGAGTGTATAATCATTTACCTTCACACATAAAATATTTACCTCAAAAAAGGCAAAAAACCGTATTGTTTGAGATATTCATTAAAGAAGCTTTCTATAGCATAGATGAGTATTTAATTACCTATAGATTTTGACGCGTATGAATGTGAATCTATTTTGTTATGTTATTTGCGTTGATGTATTTTTAGTTTTTTTAGTTATTATTATTAATTTTGTTTCACTGTTTACAACTAACCGTATCAGTGGGTGTGTAAAGTTAGCCCTCCTTTTTCGAAAATCGAATATCTGACAGTTATTCCAGGTTGTTCTAGGTTTGTTCTAATTTGTTCTAAAGTATTTCAATAAAAAAAAATGAGGTGTGGCCACCACACGACTTTCTTATACGTATGAAAGTGTTACTTCCGGTCCGAATTTTGAAATTTCATTTATACAAAAAATATTCCAAATACAACTTTAAATACTTTTGTACTCTTCATAAATATATATAGAATGCATAATTTACGACATATTTGCAAAAAATCGATATTCGATAAGAGTAAAAGTGGTACTTCCGGTCAGAATTTTGAAATTTTTTTTATACAAAAGATATTTAAAAGTATATTCTAAGTACTTTTATACTCGTAATGTACCTGCCTAGAAAGCATGACTTGCGAGATATTCGCAAAAAACTGATTTTCGATAAGAGTAAAAGACCTACTTCCGGTAGGAATTTCGAAAAACTTTATTAAAACAATTTTTCTCAAATTTAATTTTGAGTACATTTGAATTCTTTATAAATTTGTTTAAACTTAGTAATTGACGAAATATTTGCAAAATTCGATTTTTTCACTGAAGTAAACTACTACTTCCGGTCTGCCGATTTTGCTCAAAATCTAATCAGTTCTCAAGAGGGAGATTATACACGTAAATACAAAATTTGGAATTGATATGTACAGCGGTTTGACCGCTATCGTGGTCACACACACACACACACAGACACACAGACACACACACACACACACACACACACAGACATTTTTTAAAAACCACTTTTTCGGTATCAGGGGACTTCAAAACGTGGACATCTGCAAAAATCTCGAGGTCGAAAATTTTCATCATCACAATACTTCCTTATACTACGTATAAGAAAGTAAAAGTCATAATTGACCGAGATAATTGAAAAAAACAACTTTTTTTTACCCAGACCGCTTTTTTCGAAAATTGAAATTTTAAAGGTTGTTCCAGGTTGTTCTAATTATTCTTAACATTGTTCTAAAGAATCTCGAAAAAAAATTCAAAGTTGACGGAGATAATCGGAAAAACGAGTTTTTGCCAGCCCTCTATTTTTGGAAATTGTAATTCTGACGGTTGTTCTAGGTTGCTCTAGCTATGTTATAAATTGTTCGAAAGTATTTCAAAGAAAAAAATTAAAACCGTACGAGAAAATGAAGAAAAACGAAAGCCAAAAGTATGAAGTCAGACCTCGTTTTTGAAAACATTAAAATTTTGAGCCTGTTCTCGGTTGTTCAAGGTTTGTTCTAAACATTGTTCTACAACGTCAAAACTGTATCTCTCGAAAGTGGGAAGAAGTTGTTTCATGTTGTTCTAAATTGTTCCAAAGTATTTCAAAAAATAAATCATAATCACCGAGAAAATGGCGAAAAAAATTTTTCACCAGTCCCCCCTTTTTTTCAAAAATTGTAATTCTGACTGTTGCTCTATGTTTGTTCTAGATTTTTTGCGAAAATTAAAATTCTGAGGGTTGTTTCAGGTTGCTCTAGATTTTTGCTAAACATTATTCCAAGACATCAAAACCGTATCTTTTATATATCAAAAGATATAGGGAAAAATTAAATCCAAAAGTGAGAAGTTAGCCCCCTTTTTCACTAAATTCTGACGGTTCTTTTAGGTGTGTTCTAAATTGTTCCAAAGTATTTCAAAGAAGAAATCGCAATTGGCCGCGACAATAGAAAAAGACACGATTTTACAATAGGCGGACTGACTTGCACTCTCCGAACATTCATCTAGCAGTGCTGCTCTTTACCCAGATGCAGAAACTCATTTGTTATTTAGAATAAACATCTATACAAGCAGTAAATATATATTTTCGCAAGTAATATAATACTCAATTATTTCAAAAGAATATTGTTATAAATGCTGATGCTCCTAACACAAAATACTATTAGGAGAGCACTAACTTTGTTTACATTATTAATAAAGATTAAAACCTCATAAGACATATTGAGAATATACCTTGCTCATAACAAGATTAATGTTTTTCTCATGAGCTGCTAGGCTGATGTTTTTTTAAGTTTGTCTATTTTTATTAAGCTCATGCTAACAGATGTACAGTTTTTTCATTTGTTTTGTTTGTTAATAAGAATATGTCTTTTTCTTTGTTTAAAATATTATGTTATAGAAATAAATATAAATAATAAATGTCCATTTGTAAAGTTGTAAATGAAGCAAAACACAAAAATAATGATGGATCCTCCTTATTCTTTACAATAGTTTCTAATATACTCTAAGGGACTAGTTTCGACATTATGTCATCATCAACCTAGAATAGTCAAATGATTTTTCAAAGTATCTCGTGTCATAAGTTGACGTATGCAGATACAAATATTGGTTTTATAGTATCTTTCAAAAATATTCGATGGGTAGTTTTCATGTTAAAATAAGATGATGATAGATAAAATTTAGATAAAATTCAAACGTAAAATATCAACAAACACAAGTCACGTGACATGGTGGACAAATACAGTGCACAATATGTGTATATATATATATATATCTAGGTCGAAACTAGTCCCTTAGAGTATATTAGAAACTATTGTAAAGAATAAAGAGGATCCATAATTATTTTTGAGAAATAAATATCATGAGTTTCATATAAAAAAAAAAACTTATTTTGTCTCAATATGTACCTACTAGTCTTCCCTATGTATTTACGTAGATTTATGTATACATGTGTAGGTATAATTATTTTGCTGTTGTGGACTCTTTTTTCATTTCATTCTATTTTCCTCTAATAAATAGCCTAATACTGTTAGATAATAATCTATTATTATTATTATAAATATGTTAATAATAAGTAGTCATTTTGTAACACGTTTCAAATGCTTTGGAGCTGTGTGTTATTATTTTCTATCAAGTTTTTACGGAGAAGGGCTAGCCAACTTTTTCAGCAAAAAAAAAACAGCTGCTGCATGCATGTCTACCCAAATATTTAATTAGTATTCTGTCCACAAGTCAGTATGACATATTACGTATCTATCGGCAATATATCATCTCTAAATCAAACAAACCAATGTAGTTTGAATGTCAGCATGTATTTTGAATTTGGGTAGTATTCAGATCTGGTCTCTTGGTGAATTAACAATACAATATGTACGTAGGTATGTTCGTATATATGCAGGTGTAATGTTTGAGGCATAAATGGCAGTGAAACATGACCGTGTTATATATGTCGGTCCTACATTACATCCACCACTAATTATTATTCTGAAGTTCTTAAGGGTTCAATTATTTTCAAATATTTTCTACGAACAAAATAAAGGTACTTGGCCATCTTTTTTGCAGCACTTTCCGAATGCTTTAGAGTTGTACATAAATGAATGTACAATAATTCGATTTCTAGTCTTAGTAAATTTATGTATTCAATACACAAGACAAAATAATCTTTAAATTCAAATTCAAACTTATTTATTATTATAAAAAACGCATTTACAACAAAAACGTCAAAAGCATACCTAGATAATATAAATGTATAATTAATTATAAGGCAATATATAAAGTATAATAATTGTTATATTATACATGAACCACAAACATAAGCAAACATGTCAGATGAAATGATAGGTAAAAAATCCAAATTATTAATTATTGTAAGTAAAAGAACATTACAACAAAAATGTCAAAACATACCTAGATATTACATAAGTATGTATTAATACAAGACAAAAATATAAAATATAATTCAAATTCAAATTCAAATTTATTAATTATTGTGAATAATCATTTAGGTACAGTAAAATCGTCAAAATACAGGGTATTGGATTACTCGGTTTTCTAATTTGGAGAGTATAAATTTCCCAAAATGTAGAATGTACTACCAAAAATTCGCGTAGAAAAAGCTTTCAATTAAGCGCGAAAAAAAAAGATGAAAATATTGGAAAATGTTGTTAAGACGGTCTGTACACATAGTGTAAGTGTGTATGTGTGTACCTTCTACGTAAGCTTTGCATATTTAAACGAGAAATGCTGACCTGTTGCAAACAAGAAACTCTCGCACACGAAGAGTGTGCTTTGTATTATTTAATTATTTTTGTGTGTGTCTCCTTTCAAGAGTATGGCTTACAATAATATTGAATTAGTAGATATGGTGTTAATGTAAGGTGAGTGCGAACAAAATGCTGCAAGAGCTCGGCGACGATATGCGGAACAATTTTCAAACAGACAATTGCCCGCGAGAGCTACCTTTGTACAATTAGTTCAGCGATTAAGAGATACTGGACGAATTGAATCACAACGACGCGAAGGACGTGGCAGAAGCAATAGAGTATCAGACGCAGAAGAAGATATCATAGAAGCTATAGAAAACGACCCAACACTTAGTACCTACACGACAACTTGCTAGACAGTTTAATGTGTGCAATTATACCGTCTGGAGAACGCTGCGGGAAGATCAAATGCATCCCAGAAATCACGGATATTGACGAATTACGTGAACGTATTATTGTGGAAACGGATCGCATACGTGAACGCAATTTGTTTCAAAGTGTGCGTGAGTCACTTATACGATGCGCCAGAGTATGTATTCAAGAGAATAGTGAGAATTTTGAACATTTGCTGTAATTGTGCATTACAAACGAACAACAAAACATATTAAATCGCTATTAAAAGATAAACTATTTCATTTATTATTTTGTAAGTATTTTTTTATCCCTAATGAAAGTGTTTACATAAAGCGAACATGCATAACACACACTCGATCTTTAAATCATATGCGTGTTTATTTATGCACGTCTGTTAATCAGCACAATGTGTACTATCCAATATAAAAACGTTGATTTTTTTAAAAAAATGTACATAATTAAAAAACGGATATCGATATACTTGACATAAATATACATACTGTTTTTATAATATCACCGAGTGAACAAACACCCTGTATATACAAAAACACAAAATACACTAAAAAGGAACACAACTGCCAAATAAAACACAATAAAAACGACAAATGTAAGTTAAATTACATACTTAAATATTCCTGGATGATGTAGAAGCACTTTGTCAAAAGGAATTGCTTTAACGATTTTCTAGAGCCAAATAAAGTATTTATATTTTTAATGTCGGTTGGTAAATGATTAAAAAGTCATGCGGATGACTCTTTTTATGAAATTGGAACAAACCATATTTTTATATACGAAGACAAGATTTCGTAGATAAATATCGAGAGCAGAGTCAAAATATTTGATTTAATAAAACATGGTTTGCAAGAATCGCGTTGATTCAAATTTTCCATTATTCTAATGGCACGCTTTTGCAACAGAAATAGCAGTGTGGCGTCACTGGATACCCCCACTGAATAACCCCGTACTTCAGCAGAGGGTAAAAGCATCCGAAGTAAAAATCAATTAATGTACCACTGCTACAGTGGTATTGTAAATTCTTCAAAGCATAACACATTTTCGCTAGTTTAGAGGATATCGTGTCAATATGATATTCCACTTCAGCCCGCAGTATCAACCCATTGGCCCAATAATCTTGTAGAGTCCAAAAAGGGGATGTTTGTGTCTTTAAAAGTCGGGGAAAAACTAGTCATGCCAAGGCCAAAAACAACGCAATTAAGCTTGTCCAAATTTATGCACAGATTATAACGTCAGCCCAGTAACTTTTCTCATCTGTGCTCTCGGTTCCCTGCACAAGTTGTGCTAAAGAGTGACCCGTCACAATGATTTTCGTCTCTTCAGCATAAGAAACTGCAGTACAACCGGGATATGATGTATAAATAAAGAGTTCATTAATGAAAATATTGAAGAGTACAGGACAAAGTATAGATCTTTGAGGAACACCTGCATGTGTATACTGTACACTTGATTTTTGGTCACGAAATGAGACAAGCTGATATCTGTTTCTCAAATAAAATTCGAACCAGCTGAGGGATTTACTCCTAACATATTTCTTCTTTTCTAAAACAAGTTGATGACCGACACAATCAAAAGCCTTTGTGAAAACCACAACGAGTCCCAATACGGTATTACCACAGTCACGAGCTCGTACAATTAAATCAATAAATTCGCAGGCTGCTGTGTTTACATCTTTTTTTTATAAAACCATGTATGTTTTTGTTTAATGACAATAGACAAAGGTTTAATTTTAGCAATCTTTAAATTATTCGGGAAAATTCCCTCCAAGAAAGACAGATTAATAATATGTGATAGCGGCTCAGAAATAAAAGGAGCAATTCTTTTTATAGTGAGCTAGAAATACTGAAATCATGATTAACATAGTGATATGATTTATTTATAACAGTTTCAATATCGTAATAGTCGGTTGTGTCTTTAGTGACAAAATGTTCGTATTCATTTTAATACTAAAATAAAATAATATAAAAGAAATGTGTAAAAGCTATTCCTGTGTAACGCTGTCAGGAAGTTCGCGCACTAAAGAACTTTTACAGCGGCAGCTAACTTTATTAACTACTTGATTTACTGTATAGTTCCCGCTTAATTGCAGCGATGACCTAAATTAAAAGTGACAGGGAAATAGAGTTAATTATGACGTTTAACTGAACGCTCTGAATCTTTTCTGAAGTTACTTGGATTAAAAGGTTGAGGTAATAATATTATAACTATTACATTTCAAAAATTATTGCTGTTAGAAACTAATTATTATGGCGATTTTGCAAAGTGTATTATTTGAAAAGCTCATAGTAGCTTTTGGTTGCAAACATCGATCAGCTGTTGTAACCACCGCTTTTAAAAAGAAGAATGTGAGAAAGACCAAGAAATAATTAATAGTGGTAATAGTATTTCTTTCTTTGACGTAGGTTGAGTCTATTTTGTAACAAAGTCTTATTTTATGTTTTTTGTGAAAATAAGAATATGAATAATAAAATTTAAAAAGTGGAATGATTTATAATTAAGTAGTGATTAGTCTAAAGCAATTAATTGCTATAAATCGTAATCAAGTAATTCTAAAAATAAAGAAATATAACCAAGGACATAAGGGTAGCATTAGGATAAAGTACGCATGTTATGCGAAAAGATATTTGCCTAAAAAGCAAAAAATACATATGATAAAAAACATAAGCGTTCTGTAAAATGCTGCTCGCTGAAAGTTTCGAAATTATTTCATAGATAGCACCACAAGATAAAATAGACAAAGGCCTACTGTATCTGTTACCGCGTAGCAGTTGGCCTTGAAATATAAAATAATGTGGCGAGGAGAATGAAAACTATAAATACCCTTATCTTATTAAAATAGTACAATACCTTTTATACTATACTTGAGGGGTAGCACAATCTATTAGTTTGTGTACAAATAATTTATTTTTTGAGCGGCATCTAACTGATAATAAAGTTGGCCATAAATACGAACACTGCCCATAAATCTTCAAATTGCAAGCGTTTAGCGAATCCTTAGTCAGCAAATATAAAATGTAAATTAGGATATATAACCGTTTGTTGTGCATCATGAATAATTTGCCACATTATTCAGTATACATAGTGCTTAAATTTTTGTAATAAATTATGTTGAATATCGCAACCGCCAACAACAGTAATGGATTCTGTCAATTCTGTTAACTTCTATTGTCAATTTCAGTAGGTAGTAAAAAAGTACCGAAAAGAAATGGTCACTGGTGCTTTGGAGTCAGTTAGATAAAGATAGTATAATATCATAGTGCAATCGTTATGGCGGCACGCAAAATTATCTTTATGAGGTAAAGAATAGATAGGTATATTTTATTTTTTTCTCAATTCACTAAAGCATTTTCAAATTTTTTAATTTAAAAGTAACAAAATTGATTTTTTAGATGAAGAAAAAACAGCAAGAAAATAAACTAAAAAAAAATATAAGTACATGCCCCAACAACATTTTTCGAATTTCGCGGGTGTTTTAAGTTTACCCTGGACGCAATAGAATAATATACAGAGGTGTACTCGATGATATTTCACTGCAAAAGTAGTGAATATAAATGTGATTTTATCAATAAATGTTTCTACATCTATTTTTTGACCAATCTTCTGCTTGGGAACACGATTTGTCTAGTAATTTCGTAATAAAATGTGAATTGACCTACCTGTATTCTATCCGATTGTCTTCGTAGCCAACTTGAAACACTCGCAAAATTCAAAAAATGTTGTTAGGGTGGTAAATAATAAAATTTTATCATGCGCAATATAACTCAACAAATACGGAAACATGTAGGTATAAGTAATGTAGAGGACTTATCTGTAGTTGAAAATAGAAATATATACAACTACATATTGCTATGTGCTGTACCAGCAACATAATTATAAAAATAATGATAATTTTCATTATATTTGACATATTCGCTTATTTTTTTAAACAGCACGTACTTTGCAAGTACGCGTGAGTTCTGGCAGTGTATTCAGCTTTCTTTTCTCCTGGTAAATCTCTTGCTTGTTTTTAAATAGGGATAAGGTTACAATTTGTATTAACAGGAATTCTTCTTCCCATATTACTTACATTACAACGGTCAGTCGTATCCACTACGTTGTCTTTCATTTCTACCCAAGACTTTTCACATGGTGATATATTTATCTGCCAAAAACTATAAACAAATTTTGTACTATATTTCTTTCTGTAGGTCTCCAAACCATACAAGTCTTTACAGGCTATGAAGCTTCTGTGTTACACATACAAGTTCATGAACGTATATATTTTATTTGCTCAGCTGTCTTTTATATAAAAAACATTTGCTTATCGTGTCGTGTCAGAATGTATACTTATATCCTTTTCTGTCTATAGTTATAAGTTTGAGGTAACTTTTACAATTTTTAAGAATGATTTATAAAAATCCCTCTTATAAAATTTATTATTTTATGTATGGTTTAAATGCATTATTTATTCTACAATATTTTCTTCTCTCGAATAACGTATTTGAGCCTGTTCGTACAGTTTGATGGCGTTTAAATGACTCACTCTCTTCACTGTTCCATCTTTCAACATCACTCTCTCTCTACTGTTTGCTTTAAGTACCTTTTTATCTTTGAACAAAGGTCTATTATTTAGAATATTTAATGCAAGTTTTACGCCTTGAGAAAAGTTAGGTTGCGTTTTATTGTACACAAACCACATTTCTTGTTTATCTTTTCTACAAAAGAAATATATTACTTAGACTTATTTTGTCTTTATTTTGCACCTATATAATACTTAATTTTAATATACTTATTTAACCTATAATTAGAACAATAAATTCATTTGATATCAGAATTTTCTATACTTCAATATATGCAACCTATCATACACTTGTGTTATTTGAATTGCAAACATATTGAAATCTTCAGTTTGTAATAAAAATTATTGATATTACTATTTCTTTTATTTTTTTTAATACTTAAACTAGTTCTTAATACTATTCTTATTTTTAAATATGCAAGAGACCACGGCAATGTGTCTGTACCTATCAAGGAAAACATTTTAATAACAAATAATAAATAATATGAACAGTAGAAAGACTGTAGACCTATAGTACTAATATCTCAAATAGGCGTTTTGCTAATATAGATATAATAAATGTAAAAGAAAAAAAATCGGTGTTCTTACATTTTGGACCTAATAAAAAACATTTTTAAAAATATATTATACAGTCTTAAACAAATTTTCAGTAGTCGATCGCATTTTCTATATATTTTAAATCTCTCTTCTGACCTTACCTTGCCGAATAAATACGGTTTACACACTTATATTACATCTTTACTGCATACCTGTGCTTTCTATCCATTTATAATAATGTATATGACGGAAAAAGAAATACGCGATATGCAGGGTACTCCCTCTCTTACTTTAGAAGATCGATCAGTGAGTAAAACTGAGTCTGCAACCATTCCACATCACATCCACATTTTTTACTATACTTTACCTTCGACCTTGCTACGTCTGCAACCCCACTGCAACGACGAACTAAA
This sequence comes from Amphimallon solstitiale, assembly GCA_963170755.1. NCBI lineage: Eukaryota > Metazoa > Arthropoda > Insecta > Coleoptera > Scarabaeidae > Amphimallon > Amphimallon solstitiale. The sequence goes on along the minus strand of OY720681.1, from coordinate 83,880,731 downwards.
ATTTTAATTTCAGTGTAATCCGTACATTTAGCGACATCTATATAGCATTATATTTCGAATTCTAGCTAATTTCATATCTATTGAATTTTTTACCGGCCATAACCCAGCCTTAAGAGAATAGAATTACGATTATAATCTCTTCCCTCCCCCCTTTGAATAATTTTTGTATAAAAAATTCTCAAAATTTGGACTTACTCACAGATTTATTTTCCCAAGAAGATGAAAGTATTTAAAACAATTTAGAACAATCCTGTATAATTTGAAACTCTCATAGTACGTATAAGAAAGTCGTGCAGTGGTCACACCTCATTATTTTATATTGAATACAGAATGACTTTCTTTTTGATAAGAACACATTCCTTCGGTGGCAAAACTATAGCTTCCATTGAGTAAGTAATGATCTTATCGCAAATTTTTAATTAATTAAAAAAGCAGAATATATGAACAAAATATTTTCTTGAAAGCAAATTCAAAGTGCACATACATGTCGTACTACCAAACAACCAGAACATTTTACATTCGAGTAAAAAATCAACATATCTATAACACAGGACGTTATATTAACCCGGAAATAGAAATTCTATTAATATCAGTAGATCAAACAGTCGACGACATCCCGGTATGAGTGGAGTTCTATTAAGAAAAATGAATAGGCATCCGGCACCAATATATGAACAGTCAGCCAGACATTATTCAGTTTACAGCAAATATATTATTTTTTTGATAACTAGATGGCACAGGTAATCTGTCACACTTCATAGAGACAAGTCTCTATATTTACGCATTTTTTCAAAGTTATTGATCTGTTTTGCCATTATTTGATCTTTTCAAGTACAAAAATAGAAAATGTATGTTTACAAGTCTTAAACTTTCCCCGACATTTCCAGCGCATTCGTGTGTGAATATCGTGTTCATTTTGATATATGACTTTTAAGTATTTTCTTTGTATTTATATTTTTTATTTATAAATAAAAAAATATGTATTTCCTATTCTATTTCGATAAATATCCTTAAACCTAATTTTATTTCTTTAGCTGTAAAGCAAAAATAAAGGGATACATTCGTGGTATCTTCCCAGAATTCATTCAAAATTTCAGTTACCTATTTAAAATAAAAACTGTAATAAGTAGATTCCACTTATATGAATCACGTTGGCATATGGCAGGGGTAGGCAACCTGAAAGTGAAGTGGGCCCTATTTTTAGAGCTAATCTGTTTGTAATATACATACACTTGATTATCAATTAAAACTTAATTAATTATTAAACATTTATTATGTTCAGATACAGTTGAATAAAGTAACAATAAAACATAGGAAAATATCAGACATAGTTCACATATTTATTATCTGTAAATATTCAACCTTAAATTAAAAAATGAGGTGTGGCCACCACACGACTTTCTTATACGTATAAGCGTTTCAAACTATACAATTTTAAGAATTTTTTTATACAAAACTTATTCAAAATCCTATTCTAAGTACTTTCATTCTCTTAATAAATCGCTATAGAATGCATACTTTGCAAGATATTCGAAGAAAAGTGCTACTCGCTAAGAATAAAAGTGCTACTTTCGGTCAGAATTTTTAAATTTCATGTATACAAAAAATATTGCAAATCCAATTCTAAATACTTTTGTACTCTTAATAAATATATATAGAATGCACAATTTACGACATATTTGCAAAAAATCGTTATTCGGTGAGAGTAAAAGTGATACTTCCGGTCCGAATTTTGAAATTTTCTTTATACAAAAGATATTGGAAATTAAGTTCTAAATACTTTTACATTCGTAGCGTACCTGTCTAAAAAGCATGACTTGCAAAATATTGGCAAAAAACTGATTTTCGATAAGAGTAAAAGACCTACTTCCGGTAGTAATTTAGAAAAACTTTTTAAATAAAATGGTTCTCAATTTTAATTTTAAGTACATATGAATTCTTTATAAATTTGTTTAAACTTAGTAGTTGACGAAATATTTGCAAAATTCGATTTTTTCACTGAAGTAAAGTACTACTTCCGGTCTACCGATTTTACTGAAAAACTAATCAGATCTCCAGAGGCAGATTATACATGTAAATTCAAAATTTGGAATTGATATCTACAGCGGTTTGACCGCTATCGTGGTCACACACATAGAGACACACGCGCGCGCACACACACACACACACACACACACACAGAGAGAGAGAGAGAGAGAGAGAGAGAGAGAGAGATTTTTTTTTTAAAAACCACTTTTTTGATATCAGGGGACTTCAAAACGTGGACATCTGCAAAAATCTCGAGGTCGAAAATTTTCATCATCACAATACTTCCTTATACTACGTATAAGAAAGTAAAATGAAAACTAAAACGATAAATAGTGGAGTTTTAATGCGCCTTCTATATATTCTTATTGTTAAGTAGTTCTTCAATGTTTGGTGTAACTGCAGAACTGGATAATATTAATAAATCTGAGAGAGGACCTCGTGTCAATGTTGTTCGATAGGTACTTATAAAAGCATTTTTCCCACACGTATGTTGAGCCAAATCGACACACACAATAGGCCGTATTTATAAAAATAAAGTATTTCCTTCAAAGGTAAAAGTAAAAGTAAAAGCAAAAGCTCACAAGGAAAAGGTAGAAGGAAAAGGTTTTGCTTTAACACGTATTCATAACCTTTCCCTTTTCTTTGCAAGCAAATCCTCGCAATGAAAAGGAAAAGGTAGACACGCGCGAGTTAGTGCACGATCTCACTGCCGGCTTTTTCAGCCACTTTATGCAACTGACAAGCGACGCCAAACACGTTGTAACTTGCAGTTACAGTAGCAATCATAGAGCGTATTGTTATAGTCATGTACCCGAGCATGTGGGATTTGTGCTTGTACATATAATCGCTTCGAAGTTGTACTCGTAGTTTAGATTTTCCATTGGTTCAGCTGTGTTGGATATTTGTGATTGAAGAAGATGGCAAGAGACGAGGAACTGTCAGACGATACCGGCGATGAGCAATCTGAATGTAAATTCATTTCCGAAAGGGTAAAACAATACCCGGAAATATTGGAAAAATCTCAACTCCCCGCGAAAAAAGCGAAGAAACAAACGGCTATTGGGAAAGTTGTCACAGGGTACAGACAGTCGAAATCGACATCGCCAAGGTACTTAGCAACATTGTGAAGCACAGCGCACGCGACTATCACCTTCGGAATATTCTCCATTTTTACTCGACAGGCATATTTAAGAATCGGAAACGGCCGCTTCAACTGTCCAAAACATGTTCTATAATAATTCTCTCTTTTTTTAATAATCGATTAAAGGCAGCCTGCGCTGCGTCTTCCACGATGGAGAAGGGCTTCATGTGAGATAAGGCATTATACCATAGCCACTGTTCCCCAACAATACCGTATTTGTCGTCCGCCGCATGATTTCATGAGCAGAAGAATTCTTCCAAATTCGACTGTCATCTACCGAACCGGGCCACCGTGCATCGATATTCAGGAAAACATAATTATGATCATATATGGCTTGGACATTAATACGTGAATAATTTTTCCGGTTTACATATTCATCCCCAAATAGATACGGCTTTTCAATTTCAACATTCGTGCAGTCGAAAGCTCCTATTGCAGTCGGAAAATTTCACTTTGGCATCCATAACTTCATTTTCGGTTGATGGGAACTTAATCCACTCATCCGCCTTGTACACAATGAGACCGAGAGTGGTATCGACGATTCTGGAGACTGTAGGCTGTGTACATCCCAGTTCCTCACCAATACCGCCCTGGAAGCCTGGATCTGCCATGTACCGTAAAAACACTTTCATTTTTTGTACTGGCGAAAGCGCACCTCCCCTGGTTTCCAGATTCTCGCCAATGAAGTAGTCAGCTAACTACTGCACATTTATTTCGTCAAACCGAAAGAGGGTTCGAAAGCGCGCTCACGTACAGTACGTCTTTCTGTGTACCTTTTCGTGCGCGTACATGCACCACATCCGCCATGAGAAATTCGAATTCAATGATCAGGCGCGCACTCCACAACTAAAAGCATTCGCCCTACAAGTGTATATAGATGACAAGTAAAAATTTGCTACAGAAGCTCCTCTGGACTAGATGCATATTTTCTGAAGCAAATCCTTCAGTTTTAAAGCAAATGCTACTGTTTATGAATTCTAAAAAAGTAAAACTTTTTCCTTTGGAGCAACATCTTTTTACTGCAAGTCCAAATCTTTTCCTTCTTTTTATTATGAATAAAATATGAAGTAAATGCTTCGATTTCTGCAAGTAAAAGCAAATCCTCTTTTTTATAAATACGGCCTAATGCATAGCTTAAAGTCCGATATTTGGATAATCCTAATAAGGAACAAATTTCCAAAATTTCACATACTGTTGTTTGTGATCTGATCAGCTCCGGAAATATATTTTTGAGTAGCAAGTGATGTTGCAGATCCGTTAATTCAAGTTGTATATTTGGCGAATATTGCACCAACTCTTCAGAATTATTTGCAAATGGATTCATAAAAAGGGATATTGTTTCGTTTTCTTCCTCTAATTTTTTAAACCAGATATTAAAGGATGTCAACAGTGAGTCGGCCGCCATCTCATATTTATCCCAATTAGGTAAAATGTTTTCTGAGGTGTTCTTAATTTCCAACAGTGTTGGAAAATGAACAATGTCTTTTCTTGCTGTCATTTATAAATAATTTCAACTTAGCCCTAAAACTATTAACATTATTAACCATTATTGGTAATCCTTGCCTTGTAATTTTAAGTTGAGTTCTTTCTTCAGGCATTGCATTTTTTTTCTTGTAAATATGACAAGATTTGCTCCTTTAATTTAAAAAACCGACTTAACATTTCCCCTTTTGACAGCCATCGGACAGCGCAATGAAGAAGTATTTCTCCATGTTCATTAATTTGTTCTTCAAAGATAGCTCTGAATTCACGACGGTGAAGTGCATTTATTCGGATATAATTTATACAGCGCACAACAGGCTCAATGATATAACCGAATTTCATATCTTTTGTACAAAGAGCTTCTTGATGAATAATGCAGTGATAAGAAAGCAAGTCACGACCAATTTGTTTTTCAAGTAAAGCAACACAACCATTGCGTTTCCCTATTACAGCAGGCGCTCCATCAATACAAATTGAAATAAATTTGTTCCAATCAAGGTCGTGCTTCTCAATACAATCCTTGACTTTTTGAAAGAAGTCGAATCCTGTAGTTGTCATGGATAAATCACACACTTCAAGATTTTGAGACACATTAAAATATTCATCAACGCATCGCACAAAAACGGCTAACTGAGCCATTCCAGTTAAGTCGCACGTTTCATCAACGGCCAATGAAAAATATTTACATTCAGCAACAATCTTTCGTATTTGGTTGAACACACCAATAGCCATTTCTTCCACCCTCCTGGTTACAGTATTTCGAGAAAGACAAATATTGCCTGTCATATTTTTAGTACTATTTTCATAAGTATTTTCGGCAAAAATAGACAAAGATTCTTTTATAATTTCTCCGTCAGAATAAGGTTTTTTCTTTCTCACCAAGAGAAGAAAGATCTCATATGAAGCTTTTACCATATTCTGCATTTCGTCGTATTGTACATGAAAGATATGTTACTGAGAAAGATGAGACTTTTTCTTTTTTGGAATATAATCGATTCTAAGAGAACTACCATCCGGGTAATCTGTACTAAAATTATTATGATTCTGACGATAATGTCTTTCTATATTAAATTTTTTGGCAACGGCAACCGTGGTAGAACAAATGAGACATGCTGGTTTAGATGCCTTGCTCTCGGTAAAAAGGTATTTCGTTTCCCATTCTTGATGTAAGTTACGGGAGCTTGATGTACTTTTTTGTCCCTTATTCGAAAAACTTGGTTTGCTTTGAGCCATTCAATCCAGCACAAACCACGACACTCACGGCAATCAGAGTGCAAAACTTCGGGTAGGTAATAAATTTTTAAGAAAAACAATACATGCAACTAAACCTGCACTCCTAACGAAACTGACGTCGTGTCGCTATGCCAGCGGCGGGCCAATTCAAATGTGTTGGCGGGTCATTTCATGGCCCGCGGGCCTACTGTTGGGCACCATTGGCATAGGGTATTTTTGAGTCAATTAAGCGGCGATTCATATAAGCAACGGTTGTATGAAAACTGTTTATGTATTTTCATATATTTTATAAAGATTATCTATTTAAAAGTTGTTTGTCGTAATAAATATCCAATTTCACATGTTTAATGGGGAACAATGTAATAATATAGTTTTTATATATGTTTATATATAAAAAAGTTCTCTACATACATAAATTAGAACAAGAAGTATGGAATAATGGGAAAATTCCTCTGTACCGCAACCGCAGACACGTGTTTCTGACTCGCTGGTTGTCAACAGTACGGGGTAGCCAAGGAATAAGGTGAGATGTAAACATACATGGAAGGCCAACAGGTGACAGACCGCCATTTGTAGCTTAAGTTAGAAGATCCTCGGTTTTGAGGACATCAACCAACATCGTCACGAGGAAGACATTGTCAACCTGCGTGCTAAACGACCCAGGAAAGATAATCAAAAGTGGAATTAGTGCGTATACGTACATTATTGATGACGACCAACGAGTCAGAAACACGTGTCTACGGTTGATCTACAGTGGAATTTACCCATTATTCACTACTTCTTGTACTAATTTATGTATTCGCAATAATTCTACTTTTGATTATCTAACTCTATACACGATGATTTTATGAGACAATAACCCGGCGGAGATTTGATTCATATAAGCAAAAAACTTTAGTCATCATATAAATGCGTTGGGCATTCATACATTAAATCATATAGGCGGCTGATTCGTATAATCAGTCATTCATATAAGCGGAATCTACATATAGTAGCAAAAATATTGAAGTTATCATTTTTTTATGTGCTGCAACTAACAAAGTTAAGAATTATTTCTTATTTCTAATAAGGGATGTACTTTAATATTTTGCCAAAGACACTGCATATTTACATTTTAAATAATAATTAGAAATACTATTATATAAGGTTGCGATTATGCATGGATACAGCTAAATATTTTGAAAACGGTTTATATTTAGAAGAATTTAGATTACATTATTTGAGTTTTGTAGATACAAGGCTAACTTGATGTTTTTTTAAATAGCACGGGGATGAAATGTAAAATTTTTGAAAAGGGTGCTCTTTTCTCTATTCAGCGATGTAACACATGCCTGCCTTAATTTGCATAAAAACCGCTTTTTGTTTTGTTTTTACGAATTCGAATTTTGCAATTATCACAAACAAAGAAGAACTCTTCCAAGTTTGTGGATCAATTTAGCGGGAAAGTAATTTTGACAAAAATTGTAACTAAAATCGCATAATCATCGTGTTTAGACGCTAAATAGCTATTTACGAACCACTTTGAAAGCACGAACGACCGAAGGAAGCCAGTGCTTTTAATTGCGCGAATGCATAGAAGATGTCTTCACGCAAGTGGATTGTACAATATTTTTTGTACAATTAATATTACTGATTAAAGGGATTAGTATCATACCTAACCTAAAATAGATTACCTAACTAATTTATGCATTTCATTCATGCACCCTGCCTTCAAATACTTTCCTCATTAGAGTAGACTGTTCTTTAAGTTTTTTAAATAATCAATGTTGGTGTACATGCTAAGCTTTTGACAATTCAAATTCTGGCAGTTGTCATACTTAATTTCAAATTATAGACGCCTATTAATATTTACATGACATAACCAAACTATCAAATAATTATTTATTTATTTATTATTGTCAGTTAAATCTACGAGTTAGGGAGTTGAAGGGGCGATCAGAATTGGGTAGGCGAGAAATAATTGAAATTAATGAGAGAATTTCCTAATTACGACACATTAGGGGCTATTGTACACTTTTGCAAATTTTCCATATTTAAACATTCCAGCAACTGATAGAATTATAATGAAATCAGCAGCACTTAATTTTATTTGAATTCGAGCCTCCGGCAAATTAAATTTGTAAGGAAATAAATTAAAAATCTGTCCTGTTGCAAAGCAAATTGCTTCAATATAAAAAGTTTTCATGTTAATTTATTTCAGTGAAATGCACAACGTCCTACATCAATTAAACCTTATTGATCGGTAGAAATTAAATATTTAATTTTCTTAACTGCCGTTTAAAGAAATTTAGTACAATAATTCACTGAATTACAAAAAAAAAATATTTGTCTCGTTTTGCCAACTACAGATTTTACATTATCTCTCTTTATGAATAAATATATATTGTATTGTTATTATTATTATGTATAAATATACAATACACGTCAAAAGTAACGCATACACACATTTACAGATTATATAAAAAAAATATAGAAAAACCCTTCCAGGGATATGCTGTCCCAATAAATAAAAAGACAGTTTCTGCAAAAATAGAGTTTTAAGTAAACAGACTTTGAAGTTGAAATGTCTGTCTTTTTGTTACCTAAATCGTTTTCTTGTTTAATTTTCTGCGCTGTTAGGTAAATTTTATTGAAGATTTTATACCATATAATTTTGAAAGAGTTAATATTTGTGAAGAAAAAGAAAAACAGATACTGCTAAATTTTGTTTCGCCATGGACCTAATTTTTAGTTTAAAGCGTAGTAACTGATTTTAATGTAATATTATATCGTGTTTTAATAATTACGCAATAAATAATTTGAAAATATTTATTGAATATGACTTACAGTAGCTATAAACGAACATATAATTGGTAAATTTTCCAAAAATTCTAAAAGATTTTGAAACATTAATGACCCTAGAATTTTTATAATCGCATATTTTGTATTACTGTCGACACCTTTCGATTCTTTTAATTGTTGATGTTCTTCTGTTATATTTTTAGGTCAGAAGGTTTTATAAAATTGACAGAATATTCCTCACCTTCAATTGAGGTATTGTAAGTTAAGTTCGTGCTGCCTTTTCGGCAGTCATTGGCTAGGTAAGGCTTAGGGTTATTATAATTAGCACTGTTCACCTTTTGCACAGAATGCCAATATTTCCACAAACGAAAATCGCTTATTTCCATGGCTTTTACTGTTACTTTGCCAGAATTGGCTAAAGAAACGGCAGTCGCAAAATCCTGGAAGTCATAAGTTTTCTTTTTTTGTTTTAAAGAGTTTTCAACTTGGTGGTGTAAACTGACTGCACTCATGAATGTATGGCCTGCCTCAAAGTAGCTGATTTCATCTTTTTCAATAAAGACTATATTGGAATGCACAATATATACGAACTATGACACAAGACACAAATTTTTATTTTATGAAGTGCAATTATCCAACCATAAAATTACGGTTTTCTTGTCTCGATTTACCATCAAGAAAGAATTAAAAACACCAACAATGTCTTCTTTATTTCTTCCCGTTATTGCTTCGTCTCATATACCTATCTTATATGCCAGAGGTTTCTCATTTTTTTTGTTTGGTCGCTACCGGTACAAAACTCTCATGGTGCGTTGTAAGGCCTCTTTCTAAAAATAACAGATTTAAAACTGTCAATTCTAGGAAGCATAATCACTTTCTGTAGAGACACTGAATCGCGCGTATTGTATCTTCATTTAGATCTGATTCGGCATATATCCTGTAAAAATCTCGACTTATTTTAGCTTTGTTTATATGATTCGACCATGCAAATAGCACATTTCGGATGTAAACTGTCTTTCTTTTGCTCTGGATTATGTAAGTTAAAAGACTCGCTCTTTTCACACTCTTCACTGCCAAGTTTGTTGAAGTCAATATGATGAAGTTTAATCATAATATCCGCTGAGTGCTAGGGTAGACGTTTTTAATTTGAGTCAATCATAAGCTAAAATGCAGGATCCGCTGCATACTATGCAAAAACGCAGTAACTACATGCATTACTGTATTTTATCTTAATGTACAGCAGATACTATGTTTTAAATTATGAAAAAGATCCATTTTTTATTTACTGTAACAAGAGTTCTCGTTCTGTTTTGAAATTCCGAATTTGCAGTCAAAAATGCAATATATGCAGTAGATATTGCATTTTTGACTGCAAATTCGGAATCTACGCCATCTCAATTGAAGAAATGTGTGAAAATGTAATTTTTGATTTTTTTTTGCAGTTACTGCGTTCTTGCTTGTAACTCGTAAAAAAATTCATTATGTGACGATAAAGAATCACTTTTGCGATTCCATTTTCATGGCCAATTGGGTTTATCATTTTGTTTTTTAATGACACCACATATTTTATGGCATATTCAGGTAGATGAAGAAATTCTCTTTTTAACAACATACCTATTATGTTATGGGGTTTTGTAAGAAAATTTAACAAATAGTTGCCGCCATTTTGGTCAATTATGAGATTTATCTTTTTATACAAGAAAATTATGTATTCGCGTGTCATCTACATTTATTTCATGAAAAGTTTAAATTTTGCATTAAATCATCTTTTGAGTGAAAGGAATCTGATAAAAATTTGATAATGACTGGTAACGGGGATCATGTAAGACCAAAGCAACAACACAATCCACTGCTGTGGGCAGAATTGAAAGGAAGTTTAAGGAGACGTTGTTTGACTTGGAAGATAATCCTCAGTTTTTGTCTAACGAGTTTGTTCTGAATTATGACATCAGTCAATCATCTGTTTTGAGATTTTTAAGAAGAGAAAAGCATCATCCTTACAAGTTTCAATTAGTTTGAGACGTGTCGAAAGATGAGCCTGCACGCGGGAGGAATTTTGCGAAAATATGATGAACATTTGCCATGCTCATGCAGAATTTGTAGAAAAAATTGTGTTCGCAAATAATGCTATCTCCATGAATAGAAAAAAAACTGTCGCTATTTTGCAAAAAGAAAACCACACTAGATGCGAGAAACACCCACAAAAGTTAATGTATGAGGTGGATTATCGGTAATCACATTGTTGGGCCTCATTTTTTTGATGATAATCTTAGAACCAGGTTTTATGAGATTTGGTTTCAACAAGATGACGCTCCTCCACATTATCTCACCAATGTACGTGCATTCCTGCATAAAATATTTCCAAACAGATGGATTGGTTGGCGGGGAGCTACTGAGTGGCCCCATAGATCACCAGATCTCACCACTGGACTACTTTGGATATTTAAAAAGTAAACTTTATCGAAATCGTCCTCAAACTTTAGAAGATCTGAATGAGAGTATAATAGAAAAATTAGGCAAATAACACCAACTGTTAAGAATTTGTACATCGTCTGACCTACTGCTAAGAGACGAATGGTGGTCATTTCGAACACTTATTGAATTTGTGTTATAAACTGTTGTGTTAATTAATTCTTAACATTGTTATGCAATCAATGACCATGTTGTATATTCAAAAAGAAAATTGAAATATAGTATGCCGTTTAAAAAAAAAAAATTAAACCCATTTGGCCATCAGAATGGACTCCCAATAGTAAATTTTTACAGTCAAATAAACTTTTTTAATAAAATCTCTATACTTGAAGGATTTTCTGCAAATGCTCTATTTAAGCTATAAATGAATCCTATACGTTACTTTTGATTCATTATAGTAAAATAATAAAACTCCCTTATATCACATCACGGCAACTGAAAACATAATAAATCTTAAACGTGTTCTAAGCAGCAGCACGCAAGCCGTCTGTAAGAGCGCCAGTAATTACTAAGTGACACGTCGAGAAAAGTTTTCAAGTGATTCTTAATTGATATACTAATATTGTTAAGTGCCTACTCACTTTTCATACAAACAAGGTGTTACGTAGTAAGCTGTTTTCGTCTTAAAAAATGAGGACAGGAATATATTAAATAGGGAATTTAATTAACATATGGTAATAGTTACCAGAAATTATTTTTCTAGGTACTGATTAATAGAAATAACGTCTAGAAAATGTGTGAAGGGTGATCTATAAAATAAAAAGTTATGAATAATACCGCAAGTAGTTTTTACGACATAGTGTAACTGGATTAAATTTATTAAACTTTCTAATAACAGAGTCTAAATAGGGTGCATTTTTCAATCAATACTTCTTTTTTTCATCTTCTTGAACTGCTATAAAACGTGAAGAAATTAATTTAAACTTTGTTTACTTCTTTGGCCAGCTTATTTTAAGTATTTTTTGTCTGCAATTTGTATAAGTCGAATATACGAGGGCGTATTTTTATGTTATCTACCTAGCCATGAAAAAAAGCACATACATAAGAGAACAAAAAAAGAATATTTTTCTACATAACTCCCTTCCAGTTGCCTCATACCCTCAGAAAAAAAATGCTTCGGTAACCCCGCAAAATATTCTTCAACAGCTTCTTTGAGTTCTTCATCAGAAGCAAAACGCCTTCCTCTGAGATGCTTTTTTAAATTTTTGAATAAGGAGAAGTCTGACGGAGCTAGGTCGGGGCTATAAGGTGGATGCCTTAACTCTATAAACAGTCATTGATTATCTGCTGCAGTTTTTAAATTTCTAATTGTGTTTCCGTAGGCCTCTCCATTTATGGTAGACCCTCTCGGCATATATTCAATAAGCAGAACTCCTTCAGCATCCCAGAAAACAGTTGCCATCAGTTTTTTTCCAGAAAATTGTGTCTTGGCCTTTGTTGGTGGTGGAGAGCCCTTATGAACCCACTGCATGGATTCTTGTTTAATAGGAGGGTCCCAGTAATATACCCCCAAGTCTCATCCCCAGTAATAATTCGAGATAAAAATGTTTTGTCCCTCTCCAACTTGACCAAATTTTCTTGAAAAATCTCTTTTATGCACAGTTTTTATTCAGGTATAAGCAATCTGTGTATCCACCGTGCAGACACCTTCTTCATACCCAAATCGTCATGCAAAATTTTGAAAACACTTGTTTCGGATATACAGACTTCATTGGCAATGACAGAGATCTTTACACGCCGATCTTTCAGTACCAAATTTTCGACTTTTCGCACAATGTTTTCAGTTGGAGCTTCAACGGGTCGTCCGGACTTTGGGTCATCATTGATTGACTCTCGGCCCCATCGAAAGAGTTTAGACCAATATTTTACTTGGAAATAAGATGGTGTATCTTCCCCATATACAGCAACCATTCTTTCATGAATTGCTCTTGGACCATTGCCTTCCTTTGTCAGGAACTTTATTACGCTGCGATGTTCAACTTTGTTTCACTCATTTTATCGAGAAATACGCCCTCGTACTTTAAATAAATAACTTTATTTCCCTGTTATACTGTGTATAAGTATTGTTTTCATATTAAATAATGTGAACGTAAACCACATTTAGTAACTCAAAGTAAGCTAAATGATCTCATTCGTAATCTTGATCTATCTAAAGAAGTGACAGAGCTTTTGGATTCTAGACTAAGGCACTGGAATTTACTACATAGCGGCACAAGAATTTCTCTTTACTGAAAACGATATAGTAGTATTGTAGAATTTTTTAAAAGACAAGTTCGAACTAATGATAAAAACGTTTGCAATTGTACTGACTTGAACAGAGGTGGCTTTTCATTGATTCGTCGAAGATAACTTTGAAAGCTGTTTTATTACACAACGGAATCGAACTTCTTTCTGTGGCTCCTGCTCATGCAGTTAGTGCTAAAGAAATCTATGAAAACTTAAAATCCCTACTTACTACCGAAAATACAGTATACGAACATAAAAAAATATATCGCATACAGGCCTTCTATATGGTTCAAAAATATTTCCAAAAGATCTTCAAAGAAATTACATTTTATTGTCACAACTGTGATATAATCACTTCTTATAGCAAATGTAAAATTTTTTGTTCCTATAAATATTTTTTACTTTCTTATACGTAGTATAAGGAAGCATTGTGATGACGAAAATTTTCGACCTCGAGATTTTTGCAGATGTCCCCGTCTTGAAGTCCCTTGATATCGTAAAAGTGGTTTTTCAAAAATATACCTCTGTGTGTATGTGTCTCTGTGTGTGACCAGGATAACGGTCAAACGTATCATATTAATTACAAATTTTATAAGTGCGAGTATAATCTTCCTCTTGAGATCTGATTAAATTCTCAGTAAAATCGGTAGACCAGAAATAGTCTTCAGTGAAAAAATTAGATTTTACCAATATTTTGTCAACTACTAAGTTTAAACAAATTTATAAAAAAATCAAATGTATTGGAAAGTAAATATGGAAAGAATTTTATTAAATTGTTTAAATTCCTACCGAAAGCAGGTCTTTTACACTTCAGTTTTTTTGTGAATATCTCGCGTTTTCTAGACAGGTATGTACATTACATGAAAGTATTTAAAGCTTGATTTTCAATATCTTTTGTATAAATTCGGACCGGAAGTAACACTTTTACTCTTAGCGAGTAGAACTTTTTTCGAATATCTTGCAAAGTACGCATTCTATAGTGATTTATTAAGTGATTTATATAAATCTTGAATAATAGGGGTATACACATTTTTAGTGTAAAGTCATTAGAGATGCCAGGACAATACCCATTCCGTAATTTTGAAATAGTTAAGAGGCTTGCTTATTGAAATAGATAAATGCTATCAAATTGAGTAAGCATGGCCCGTGCCCGTATGCATGCTTTAAATATTCCTATATTCAACACACTTATTTATCCACTTTTAAATACTATATCTGTTGTACAATAAGGAAAATATTCATTCAATTAATTGCGGTTTCCTTGGATGCCGTGAATAACGTATTTTCACCTATTTTGTTTCTTTTATAAGTGTTTCTTAGGAAAAGATGTCCGCAACGAATAGAATTTTGAATAATTTTGGTTAAAAAGAATCTTAAAATTGTATAATTTGAAACACTCTAGGTATAAGAAAGTCGTGTGGTGGCCACACCTCATTATTTGAATACGTGTCTATGTATATGTTGCAATTGGATGCTCCACATTGCCGTCCTAGAGTTATCGTTATTAGGAGGAAGTGGTAAATGCTAGTTGATATGTATTTACCGAAAACATATATAAAACAGGGATAATATACATAAATGTCGCTCATAAAATGTGTAAATTTACTTATACTGATAAGATAATCATACATCCACTATACAACTCTTTGTGTTTATATTTATTTCCATCCGCATATTTTAGCTGAACCTACAGGAAATAATTCCATGGGTTTTAATTTAAAAAAAAAAAATAATTGTGGAATTACTTGAAAACGATTCCATTCTAGACATAAGTATTTTCTATCTGCTATCCCTTTCTGGTTATGACATGAAAACAAAAAAATCATGGTTTTTAATGAAGGCTTTCTTCTATTTTATTATGAATGGTAACAAACCACTGTAAAAATATTTTTGACTGTGTTTTTAATAAGGAATTTATTGCTTTTATCGGATTTCGAGCATTTTTTTTTAAATAAATAATATATATATTAAAAATGAATAGTTGTCATGGTTTAGAGGCAGACGTCAAAATTTGAGAATAAGCTGTCAATTAAAAAAGAAAAAAATAATATTAGCGATAGTCTATAATTAACAGTTAACATTTTTTAGTTTCTACAATTTCAAACTTTTACTACATCATAATATAATCAATGAATTTTAATTGACAACTTATTGTCAAATTTTGACCTTTTTTTGTCTGAATCTCAATATTTCGCAATCTGTTTTTATTGCATCTTCAGGAGAATATTAAAAATGACTTACAAGTAGAGAACAACGAAACACATCAGCGTAAAAACTAAACTTAGAAGTAAATCGTTGATAAATGAAACAAATACACATAAAGACGTTAAACATTTTATACATAAAATATGTCGTGTTAACATGTAGACATTCTTCAAACATACTGTTATTTATACACCAGAATTGTACAGTGGAGATCCGCCCCAAAATAAAAACGATTTAAAAACCAACAAAACACTTTTTTAAAAATATATTAAAAATATAAAATAATGCACAAATGTTACATAGCAAACTAAAATGTACACATATACAGAGTGTACTTACATATAAAAAAAAGACAATTGCATTAATATATAAAAAAAAAACATAAAATAATGTAAGAAAATTTGTTTGTAGAATACAAATTATTAGTTTTACAAGGCTTGCAGAGATATTGCAGTAAATGGAACTTAAAGAGTTAACGTCAGATTTAAAATTATTCGCTTTATCGTCCGTAGTGATGTCCACCATCTCCAAAAATAGTCGCTTACGATAGTTATAGTTCATTCGGAAATATAAGAAACGCCTAAGTACTTTATTGCGCTCTGTTTACACACGGGTTAAGAACCAAGCGGTCAGTCGTCTATTAAATAAAAGGACCGTAACAGAAAATATCAGGGGCTATTGTTATTTATATATACTTACAATTAAATAATAATTACTTTAACGGTTCGAAGATTTACTGATGGATTATCATGAATAATATAGGTACTACAATACATATATGGTATGTATACCGGGGTCAACATATTTTAATTTCTGATACGAAAGTAGAAAGAGGAAAAGAGCGCGACGAAATAAACTAAAGATAAACATAAGCGAGGCTGCCACGCTCGACAAACGTTTGCTATGAAATGTAAGGCGTGGGGGTCCCTCGCCACTGCGTTGCTCTACCACCACTGTTAACAAGCAGGCATCGCTGCATATCATAAGGTCATCTTCTGCATATGATAGAAGTGCAAACCGAAATTAAAATTTGACGACTATGGTATATATAGGGTGTGCAAAATATGTGTACAGTTGCGAAGAATATTTTGTTGACGAAGGTATTCTATTTTGGGTTTCAAAAACTATTCAAGGTGTGGAGACCTTGTTGCGATACAGAAGAGTATGAAGAACATAATGAAGATGTTGATTTATCGACAGAAAATATAAATTTTCACGACGACAAAAACGTAAGAGGTTTGTTTAGGAATTCAGGCTAAGCAAATAGTTCTGAATGTTTACAGTAATTTGAAATCGCAAAATCACGAATCTACACCTGAGTCAGATATTATAAAAAGAACATCAACGTTAATAGAAGTACCTTGTGGAACAATTTACAAAATTGTCAAATATGGTGTTCAAACAACAAAATGTAGAATTGATAAAGGATCTTCAAGGAAAATTCGAAATTGGGAAGTCGAAAGTATTCGTCAGACAATTTATAATATGTATAGACAAAACTAAGTCCCTACCTTGTCAAGTTTAAGGAAGAGTCTTAGTCAGGATAATCCGGAAATTCAGTGCCCCATTACAACATTATGGCAAACGTTAAAAAGCAATTGTTTTAAATATCACAGAATTGATAAACGGCGTGTCATCATGGAATCAGAAAGGATACGGAAGCTCCGTTACGACTATTTACGAAGCATAAGAAAATTTAGAGAAGATGTATTAGTATTATATAAATAATAAATTGGGAATATTTTGTTAAATTAGTTGCCTCATTCATTTATAGCTGACTCCTGCGTTTTTTCCTGGACAGTTTGTATTCATGATATTTCCCTTTTTACTTTCTTATACGTAGTATAAGGAAGTATTGTGATGATGAAAATTTTCGACCTCGAGATTTTTGCAGATGTCCACGTTTTGAAGTCCCCTGATACCGAAAAAGTGGTTTTTAAAAAATGTCTGTGTGTCTGTGTGTCTGTGTGTCTGTCTCTCTCTCTGTGTGTGTGTGACCACGATAGCGGCCAAACCGCTGTAGATATCAATTCCAAATTTTGTATTTACGTGTATAATCTCCCTCTTGAGATCTGATTAGTTTTTCAGTAAAATCGGTAGACCGGAAGTAGCAGTTTACTTCAGCGAAAAAATCGAATTTTGCGAATATTTCGTCAACTACTAAGTTTAAACAAATTTATAAAGAATTCATATATACTTAAAATTAAAATTGAGAATAATTTTATTTAAAAAGTTTTTCGAAATTCCTATAGGAAGTAGGTCTTTTACTCTTATCGAAAATCAGTTTTTTGCAAATATTTCGCAATTCATGCTTTTTAGACAAGTACGTTACGAGTATAAAAGTATTTAAAACATAATTTTCAATATCTTTTGTATAAAAAAATTTCAAAATTCAGACCGGAAGTACCACTTTTACTCTTATCGAATAGCGATTTTTTGCAAATATGTCGTAAGTTATGCATTCTATATATATTTATCAAGAGTACAAAAGTATTTAGAACTGGATTTGCAATATTTTTTGTATATATGAAATTTCAAAATTCGGACCGGAAGTAGCACTTTTACTCTTAGCGAGGAGCACTTTTTCGATAATATCTTGCAAAGTATGCATTCTATAGCGATTTATTAAGCGAATGAAAGTACCTAGAATAGGATTTTGAATAAGTTTTGTATAAAAAAATTCTTAAAATTGTATAGTTTGAAACGCTCATACGTATAAGAAAGTCGTGTGGTGGCCACACCTCATTTTTTTAATTTAATTGTTACATATGATAGCTTTTGTGACACACATGTATATCTATATAAATTATTATTTCCGTTTTGATATCCAAGTAATAAAACAATGTAATATTTCATATCTGTCTAAATTAAAATCGTTTTTACTTTCTTATACGTAGTATAAGGAAGTATTGTGATGATGAAAATTTTCGACCTCGAGATTTTTGCAGATGTCCACGTTTTGAGGTCCCCTGATACCAAAAAAGCGGTTTTTAAAAAAATGTCTGTGTGTGTGTGTGTCTGTCTGTGACCACGAAAGCGGTCAAACCGCTGGAGATATCAATTCCAAATTTTGTATTTACGTGTATAATCTCCCTCTTGAGATCTGATTAGTTTTTCAGTAAAATCGGTAGACCGGAAGTAGCAGTTTACTTCAGTATAAAAATCAAATTTTTCCAATATTTCGTCAAATACTAAGTTTATACAAATTTATAAAGAATTCATATGTACTTAAAATTAAGTATGAGACAAATTGTCTTAGAAAAGTTTTTCGAAGTTCCAACCGGAAGTAGGTCTTTTACTCTTATCGAAAATCAGTTTTTTGCGAATATTTCGCAAGTCATGCTTTTTAGACATGTACGTTACGAGTATAAAAGAATTTAGAACTTAATTTTCAATACCTTTTGTATAAAAACAATTTCAAAATTCGGACCGGAAGTACCACTTTTACTCTTATCGAATAGCGATTTTTTGCAAATATGTCGTAAGTTATGCATTCTATATAAATTTATCAAGAGTACAAACGTATTTAAAACTAGATTTGCAATATTTTTTGTATATATGAAATTTCAAAATTCGGACCGGAAGTAGCAGTTTTACTCTTAGCGAGGAGCACTTTTTTGATAATTGCAAAGTATGCATTCTATAGTGATTTATTAAGAGAATAGAAGTACTTAGAGTAGGATTTTGAATAAGTTTTGTATTAAAAAATTCTTAAAAGTCTATAATTTGAAACGCTCATACGTATAAGAAAGTCGTGTGGTGGCCACACCTCATTTTTTATATTACTATTTGATTATATAATAAACAATTTATATTACCAAAATAAACGTGATGAACGCCCTATCAAATAAAAATTAATACTGCTCTGCCTTCTCTTGACCCTCACCGTAGGGTGCCTAATTAAAGTATTTACATCTCAAAAGGCTATTTTCTTATATTTCCGAATGAACTATACTAATCCTCTTAAATATATTTACTCCTTCATAGTTAAACCTATGATCGTTGTCCTGGCAATGAATCGCCAACTTGTTGGCCAACGGTAATTAAGTGATTACTAATTAGTGCCTATAATAGCAGAAATGAAATTGCAAATTTATTTTAGGTTACATCATCACAATAAAAGAAAATGTTCATGACAATAAAACAAATCACCACTATGCTGCTACGTTAAATGAGGTATTTAATTTTATTTCAAAGAAAATATTTCGAGGAAAAACTCCATTGAATGCATTCTTGGAATCACATGTCCAATGATCTATGTCACACCCCATACTCCGCCCATGATTTCTTAACGGGACCAACAATAATGAGCTTTTTAGATAGATCTTGAATAAAAGGAGGAGTATAAACATTTTTATTGTAAAGTCATTAGAGATGCCAGGACAATACCCAATCCCTAATTTTGAAATACATAGTTAGGAGGCTTGACTTATTGAAATAAGTAGATGACAGAGCCCCATTCTTTTCTAGCGGATCTGTAAATTTATGTAAATGCTATCAAATTGAGTAAGCATGGTCCGCGCTTGTAGGCATGCTTTAAATATTCCTATATTCAAAACACTTTTTTATCCACTTTTAAATACTATATCTGTTGTACAATAGGGAAGTATTCATTCAATTAATTGCGGTTTACTTGGATGCAGTGAATAACGTATTTTCACCTATTTTGTTTCTTTTATAAGTGTTTCTTATAAAAAGATGTCCGCAACGTCCTGTGGTGTAATTAGTGGAAATTCTAGTGATCTTCATGTTATTAAATTATTTAAAATATGTAAGTTATAGTGCTACCCTTTAAACATAAAAAGGTCAGAAATTAATACAGGTAAAATAATTGAAAAGAATCAGTCTCTACCAACTACTGAACTCTTTTTGCAAATAGTTACAAGACAACGGAGATTTCAGAACTTATTGCTATATAACAGAAGGCACAACATAATATTATAAGTTCAATTTGCCCACATACGTAAGTAGGTATAAGTATCCGTCCAAGATGAGAACATGACATTACATCATTAATTGCTGCGCCATGAAAAATTGCACAATAATTCAATAGCGTAGCAATAATATTTTTGAAAATCAGGTATAATTAATTAACAAGTAATTGGTATTAACAATAAAAAAAACATTGGGAATAGTTGTGTATTCTTAGTTATAAAGGTCAATGTTAATTCATTATTTTCTTTAAATAGAGAATTCGCAAGTACCTATCTACCGTACCTTCAAATACTTTCAAAGCCGTTTTTCTCGAAATCAATTACTTTTCCCTCAGATTCCTTTTCGCATAATCATCAAATATTAATAATATTAAAATATATAATTTTATTAATAAATATATTTCTTTTTCTCAGTAAATCATTTGCGAAAATTCGGAATAGAAGAGTTCTGAAGAGAGGCTTCAATGTCTGCCCGGCAATTCTGAATTTGATTACCTATAAACAACAGCTTTATATGCACATTTATATGATCAGTGATCTACTTCAATTATAATGTTACAAGGCAATAGAAAGCTTTTCATAAATCACAGATGGTACCATCCTTTTTTTTCAAAAGCACTAATTTATGACAGCACAAAATAATTTCTACTCACCCAGTATAATCTAACATTAGTTTATACACTACGTTCGTACACAATGCCACTATGTTACAGTGCATAATTTATATTGTTTGTAAAGCTCCATGTTAATAAAGCAATACATATACACTCAACTTGAGCGTCCCAAAATCTTGCACAATAGCTTCGCGCAAATATATTGTTCGATTTCGAAATTCAATTAGAGGGTAAAGGGTCCTCATTTTGTAGATTACTTAAAATATAACAATCATAAATTTAAGTCTATATTATATTGTTTGAAGAGAAAAGCGGGATATCTATTGTCTTACTAAACAGGCGAGTAACACTCAGAGGTGTTCAGGAAATTTCGGGTGTCGAAGTTCACAAATGGGTAAATATTTTAGGGGAGCCGATATATACACAATATTATTTTAGTCATTTAGTTTTAAAGAACGCCTGCATATTAACATTAATATATTGTTGACTTTCAGAAGCGCGATGCTGTTATGAAATGTTTAAACACACTTGAGGAATATTTTCCTTGAGATGTGAGTATTTGAATTGCTTTGATGAACGAGGTTAGGGAAGCCAGTTTAGCAAGGAAAGTAAATAGCTCACGGTTTTCATATTCAGAATTCTTGTATATACCATCATAAAGCTTATCGAGGAAATGAATAATACATAGTTACCTATACTAAGTTCATCATACGTTTACCTATCTGTTAATTAAATGTTAGCCTTATATGAGTAGAAATCAAGTTACTGTAAATAATTATGTGATATACACATAAGTTGATTATGTCATATTTATGCTTGGAATCTACATGGAGTATTGTATACTTTAGGGATCTTCTATTAACAGGATTTTTCGATTGCAAAATTTAGCTATCAGAAGTATAGTCGGAGCAAGTAGAAGAATTAATTGTTGAACCCTTTTTTGGGAGAAATTAAGAATAATTAATTTTTTTTTTTTTAATAGCTGATGTAAAAATAGGTGTTCATTTGATACAGTCTTTCATTGAAGGCGTAGCCAAAAACCAAATCTTTCCAGCACGGCTAGCATTAGAGTTATAATCATACTCCGCTAGTTGATAAACAATAATATTGTATTTAAAAATCTGTTATATAGGAGTTATAAAAAGAAATATAATAATATAACTACACATGTTAAGAACTTTACATATTTTATTTTATTTTATATTGTTGTTTCTTGCTCTATATATGAATGTGTTTCCTTATTTTGATGTGTTATTATATTTTTGTAATGAATGTTTTATTTTTTTAACTTTCAATTATATTGTCACTTAATGTATTTTTTACTTACAAATATTGTGAGCATACTGATGCGGAGCTTGCTTTCGGGCGTATACAGTCTCAGCGGCCAAGTTTATTGTCTGCCGGCAGGGCTACACGACTGTACACCGAAGGCGATGCAAGGCCTCCTATGTATACGTACGGACGGCAGTGTCTGGCATGTGCGTATATGTAGGGGCCATTATAGCTTCTCGAGCGATTCACATGTATATATGATGTATATCTTATGTTCGATGCAGAGCGGCCCCGAAATGTCGGCGCACACCGAAAATAAATAAATGTGTATTTGAACAGAAACTTAGTTTTTATTTTATGGTACTTTCAAAATGGGAAGTTTAACAACACAAATACTTGAATGTTTAATTAGTATTATTAATACAAAAGCACCAAAAAGAAATCCAAATGTGAATGCAAAAAGTGAAATTTGGGCGACATTCGACCCTAAATTTTTATAGTTTTATAACAGAAAATATTTGCAAACATTTTTAAAAGAAGTTCATGCTGCCAGCTCCAAATGATTTATGTTACGTTCAAAATTTTCATCTTTAAAGAGTTTCCTAACTTGTGAACCAATAAATATTCCTTCGCGAACTTTCGCATCAGATAGCTTTGAAAACTTATCGCTTAAGAATTTAAAACGGCTGCCTTCTTTTTCTAGTATTTTGACAAACTCTTTAATCAATCCTAACTTAATGTGTAGGTAGAAGCACTAAATTAGAAACCACTAACAGCTCAAATTTTATATGAAATTCTCCAGGAGCAATGCTATTCCATTGCTGCCATTCTTTTAATTGGTAAAGATACTTAATTGCTCGGATATCCGACAGACACAAAAGACAACAACATTTGGTAAACCCTCGTTGCAGTCCAAGTATAAGGAAATAAACTTAAGGTCATCATAGATTTGAATATTGAATGAGATTTAATATAGTTGACATACTTTTTTTGTGTTTATAGAACGAGGCAATGGAATTGATGGTTTTAAGTTACCATTATACAGTAAAACGGCTTTGAGACTTGTTTTCGACGAGTCGATAAACAATCGCCATTCTGCAGTGTTATATTCAATAGTCATTTCATACAGAAGTTTATTTACATGAGTACAGTAACAGAAATTTCTTTCAACTTTGTAAAATGAACTTGTAGTGGAATGTAAAAGATTCCATTCTTTTAATCAAGATCCCAAAATTTGTGATTCTTCTTTGGTTAAACCTAAATCCCGTATCAAATCATTCAGATCTACTTGAGTAATGAGATGTGGATGGTCAGAAGGAACATACGTCAGATCACTTGGAAATGACATATTCAAAACATCGTTTATATCTTCCTCGTCTGTAGAATTTGCTGAATAATTTGAATGCATTGGAGTTGACAGCTCACAATCCTCAGTCCTTTTCAACGGTTTGCTTACTCATGAAGGAATGTCTGAATACATTACTTTGTGTTTATTTCTTTATCAAAACCTTTGAATTTTTACAAGACTAGTAATAGTCCATGACGTGATCGGCCGGTTCACGTAAAATCATTAGCCACTCTGACACGACTTCAGAAGAATCCTTGTGTTTGTTCTATTGAGTTAACTTGACATACTACGAAATACAGCATGTATGTGGTACTCATGTTTTGTCTTGATTTTTAATTTTCATAACATCTTTGAATTATATCACTAAACAGTTTCTTTTGCGATTTTGTAACATATATATAGTCCACAAACATAACAAAAACTATCGGGATAATTTTTACAGCCTCTTGCACCGTTTTCCATTCTTGAAATCACACAACTTGTGTAACATTGCTTAAAAGTTTTTTAACTAAGTGACAATTCAGTGACATTTCGCTTGTCTCTTGCCATGAATGAATCACTACACCGGCTGCAGCCTTCATATATGCACGTATCGAGTCCAAAGGTTTCCATTTTCGTATATTCCGCGATGAGTAATATATTAGAATTCTCTATTTCTGTCGTATTCTTTGTAGTTGCCACTGCCCTTCACGGTATAGCCCCGAACATGCTCGAGCTTGTTACAATACCTTTTTAATTTTAAATTTTACGATGATGTTAGTGAAAACAGATAAAAAATTTATTTTGAAAATGTGACGTGATACCCTATGTTAGAATAAAGTTTTTATGTTGAAAACAATACAAAATACAAAAATTTTAGACTGTTGAGTCAGTTATAAAAATCGTGTCGGCTAGTGTAATATACTTGAAATTCTTGCTTATGCAATACTTAAAATAAGTAAAAAGTAAATATTAAAATTTATCTTTTTCTAAAAAAAATCATAATGATAAGGACATTTTCGATCCTGAAATTGTCAACGTTTTGAAGTCCCCTGATACAAAAAGAGTAAGTATACTCATTTTTAGAGTTTTTATATTTAAAGTTTAAATCTATAAAATGGAGTCCATGGCGCAAAGGGCTTGTCTTATTCACCAGATTCCATTTGTTACATAGTGGACTATTTGTAGTGAAGAAATATGAAATTAACATTATTTTACGAAAATATATCATGCATGTATACTTCTCCGTAAAATTTGGTGACCAAAATAAGTCATGGGTTCGACATAATGTGTGTTTGTCTAGAAGAATTGCAAAAGAGGACAGAAGGTATAAAGAAGCCTTTTCGTTTTGGAGTCCAGTAATCTGGGGAGAATCGAAAAATCATGGCGATGACTGCTAGTTCATGTCACAAACATTTTATTAATAGCTGAGAAGTTTCTTACCCGAATCTTTTCTTGGCAGTATGCCCCGTTCTGTTCCTCAGAGCTCAGAAATACCTTAATTTTAAATCTACTGATAAACTAAAATACACTAGTGAAGACTCTGAAGATGAACTTTCACGGTGTTTCAAATACCAGCGAGTGTCAACGTTTTTTCAACTGGAATTGAAGATTTGGGCCTTTCTAAAGATTCTCCATTGGGCTCTAAGCTAAAGGAAAAGAATTTATTGGATCCTGGTACCTATTTCTCATAATTTAGACAGCGAGAAACGGATTCCATTCCATACTTTTCGCTAAATAGTCACACTCGCCTTACTAGAGTAATGTCCTTGGATTGATAGAGATGTTTAATATACAGTATGATATGAATCAGTGGAAGTTCTTTATTGACTTGTTAAAGCTTCAAAGCAGCAAGTATGCTTCAGTGCCGTTAAGGTATTCTGCATACCTGAAAGAATATTAGGAGAATTTACCCTTGATTCTCGCCAAATTGAAATATAAAAATATTGCGGTCATTTGAAATCGATCTCCATGCTACTTGGACAACAAGTAGGATACACCAAATATACATACAAATGAGAAAAAAAAGAAGAAAGAAAAGAGAGGCCAGGAATGGTTCTACGGAAGATGTCAAAAAATTCCTCGTGAACGTTAAGGACTCAAACTACAAATGTATCGTCGAAAACATATTATTGACAATCAAAGACTAGGTTTTTTGATGTGTTTGATAGTTAATTTCTTACGTTTACATTTGGACTATTTTCCCGAAGATATTGGTGTTGAAGAAAACATTTCACCAAGATATAGAAGATATGGTGTGTGGATACGTGAAACGTCAATATAATCATATTAATAATATGTCTTTATTATTCAATCATTTACAGGCTAATTACTACAAAATAATTAAGAGCAGCTGCTCTATACAATGTAGAAATACAAAAAAATAAAAATACAAAGAATAACAAATTTGTTGAATAAAACAACAACAACAACAAAATTGTCATAAAGCAGTCAGTCAGTGCAAATTGCATCAAAAATCTAGAAATCCAACCACACACCTACCTGAACGGATCCGGATAAATGCTCATTATATTTGTCATCATGTGTGTAAGTGATGATCGCGTCAGCTGCGACTGAATTGCAAAATCAATTTACGAAAGCAAATCAGATGAGTTTCTTTTGTTATTAATTAAATTAAAAAGGACATTAGCACTGCTGATTCTTCTCCTGTCGGTTAAAGACTGGAAGGAATGAGAGCAAAGCAGTCAACGCTTCTAGGAGGATAAATGCCATCAATTCTGAAACTAATATATTTCAGGAAACGTATTTGTACTCGCTCCAAGTTTATTTCTTCATATAAATATTGCGGCTAATAGATCGACCTCACAGTCAGTAAACTATTGAAATACCTGCATGAACGGATGAGGAAACCCAATGATTTAGTAGCCGCACTGCAAACTGAAAATATATGGTCCCCAAATCGGAGTGCAGAAGCGAAGAGGGCTCCTAAATCCTTGAATGCGTACGCCTGGGTATTGCTATTCGATTCACATGGTAATCAAATGACGCTACTGTTGGATGTGCACATAGAAGATTTACATGCTGCCTACAAGAGGCAAACTGCTTAAAGGATATTTCAAGAAAGATGGAAAAGACAGCATAAGGACCTATGAATGCCAGGATAATTTAGCAAATCATTCCCAATAGCTTGATAAATAATAGAATTGTAAATGAAACAATTAATAAATATTTTGAAAAGACATACTTTTTGCCAAAATATGCAAAATACGCTTTATCGCCTATAGCCCCTTTTGTGAAAACTCCATACATGACTGAGGAAAATGGATGCTATAAAATCAGTCATACATTGCAAACACTTTTTCATGACTTAAATTGCATTTGCAGGGCTGTGTTATTAACAGAGTCGCCAACATATCCGACGCCTATGTATAGTTAATATAATAAAGCAAGTAATAAATATGAGAACACACGTGTAAATAAAAGAAAATAAATGATAAAGCGCCCTCATATGATGAGCATCTATCGACAGGTGTTCATAACACAAAGCGAGTATTTTGACATATCCCCTTGTTTAGGTAAAAGCTTCTATACATAGACGACATAGAAAAGAAAACAAATTCATTTTAAACTATAGAATAAAGTACCACTCTTTCTTATTGTAGTCGCGTCAATGTGTAAACATAATAATAAATCATCTCAACCCCTGGGAATAATAGCTTTAAATTATTTGCAACTTTCCGATCGTCAGAAATAATCAATAGTAGACAATCTTTTCAATATACAGCACACGTAGGAGTCCTTAAAATCCGTTTCGTCTGTTATTTATGTCGGTCATCTATTGAAGTTTATTGTATATGCCGAACTGATATACTGATATATTGGATGAGAGAGCTACTCTGTTATGAAAGGATCAAATGTGCATACCACTTTTTGCAGTTTTATGTAAAGTATATCGGAATTCATAAATAAAATCACGTTGTGAAAGCTTACAACTTATTTTACGATGACGATCTACGTCCTAAACTATATTTGTTTACAAATAGTGCAATAAAGTTAAACGAAAGTCATTGGAAATGTCTGAGCAATCGATAACAATGACTGAGTAAATGTGTAAATACATATTGTGATGATTCAGAATTAATATAATATTGTAATCAAATATTATTAAAAAAAAAATTGAAATAATTTAATAATATCCTTTATTATGCTAGCTTCCTGTACTTTAAATTAGAGCTCTTACTATCCGGATATTCGAGTATCCGGGTTTATAACTCGAAATCCGGATCAAGTTCCGGATCCGGGTATCCGGATATTCGGATAATTGTTTAACTTAGATTAGAGTATCCGGATATCCGGTTTCTGTTCTTTTATTATGACGCCTCAAATATAAAGCTCTCTTTATTTGTATTCTGATTAACCCTTGTGTCTATGATCGAGGTACCCGGGTACATGACAATTATTTTATCATTAAATCACATATATAAAATGTCTATTACACAACTCAAACAAATATTTTAAGAATTTTAAAAAAATCCATAAATGCAGATGCTAAATATGTATGTAATACAAGCATAATGTATGCAGCAACATGTTCCAATGTAACTGCAACGCAATTTTTGCATACAAATAAAAGAACTAACCAAAATCGCAATAAGTCAATCACCAAAAGTTAATTTATTTGTGTCCTTTTACGCGCCACGAAATTGTAAAAAAATTCAAAAAATGTTCTAAGTCCATTAATTTACTATAGCGGATGCTAAATACGCATTACAAACATCATATATGCAGCAACATGTTCCAATGCAACTGCAACGCTATTTCTGCATACAAATTAAAGAACTAACCAAAATCGCAATAAGTCAATCACCAAAAGTCAATTTATTTGTGTCCTCTTACGTGCCACGAAATTTTAAGAAAACCAATACTGATGCGGAGCGGTCATACGTATAAAAAAGTCGTGTGGTAACCACACCTCATTATTTTTTAAATTTCTGATGTATTTTAAAAACTTTTTTGTTTTTGTTTTTTCTTATTCTTATTCGGATAATTATTGCCTTCAAATATAACGCGTACCAGTTTAATTGAGCCGCGTTTAGCTCTCCGACATTTTTTGAACAACTTCGATTACGATTACTTAGAAAATAGTAATTCAAATTTTTTTGAAATTACGATTACTTTAATCGTTAATCGAACGAACTTAGATTACGATTCAGTAATCAAAATAAGACCCTACTTTAAATACTTATATATTAAAGTAATCTACAGTAATAGTTTAATCCTTCGACGATACATGTCGTCTTCCCTTCCAATTATTTTATTATATTTATCGCAGTTGATGAAGATAACCTTTAAAATCTCAGGTGAAATACATTCTACGAGACATTTATTTAATTTATACCTTTTCATTTAATTTAATTTAATATTTAATAACTACATCTATCTTAAAATGTATAAGTATTATATATATAAATCACGTCAAGTCGTTAGAATTGACCTAGAATTCTTTCATTCAGGCTAAATTTGTAAACACTCTACACTTATTACCAATTATGTCGTATTTTCACTTTAAAAGAAACTTACAAATAATATTACATACAGTGTGTTAAATTGTATGTCAACGATAAATGAAATGTACAATTACAAAAGTAAATGATTTTGTTGAAACCAATGGTCAAATAAAGATAATATTTCCGTTGTTTCTCTGTTGATTTCATTATTTTTACATCGTATTACAACTGAGGTGTCATCAGCGAAAAGTGTACAGTACACAGACCGAGTGCCGGCTGGTGTGAGAACTCCTCGCTGCGCGGCATAGGTCAGTGTCAGACAGAGAAAGTATTTGGAAAAAAGGAATGAACATCATCGCATACATTATCCAGACGAAGGAGTAAATGCAGCTAAGAAATTGTAATATACTGAAAAGAGATACAACTGTATATACATTGTATAAACTTTGCATTAGCTTGTTTTTTTGCATTTCGTATACCTCGATTTAGTTCTTTACAGTAAGACCGATAATTATCCCTTGAAATTCTTCCACACCTCTTACGTTTTATAGATGTTCTATATTTGATTTCTTCCGTGACCCATTTTACTTGTTTCCACTCCCTGAATATCTCTTCTTCTATCGTTCTTGAATAAAACTTTCTTATTTCTGTATGTAATGTTTCTCCGTAACTATATGATTAAATGCAATAGAAATCTCTTGCGCTAGATGATCTGCTAATGCAGTATATGTATATGCCAAACTGCTATCAAATTTTTCCGCATTAGTAATGATATTGTCAACTGTAGATTTTGAATTTCCGTATATTCTTGTAGGTTCATGGATTGTAAGATGTAGATTAAATGTATTCAGAAAATTTCTCATTCTCCTAGAAAGAGCGTCATTGACTGTTTAAAAATGTATGTTAAAACCACCGGTTAAAATCAATTTGTGTTTCTGTCTTCCTGGAAGTACAAATGTTAACTTATCATCAAATTGTATAAAAAACTGTATTATATCTGCCATTGGTGGTCCATAAATGTTCATTACAATTGTATTGTAATCCAGTCGCTTAATGCATGAATGATTCGATGATTGATTCAATACTTTTGTTTTACATTATTTATTTCATTAAATTTAATATAATTTTTGACAAATATGCATGAACCACCATGTATACTAACTGTTCTATAGAAGCACGAAGTAAATTACAGATCTTAATCCAATGTTTCCAAATTACGTATCTTATTATTTTTATGCTTTGTATATTCTTGTGCATTTTATTTGACTGTATGTTCATATTTAATAAAGTAACCTTGTGCAGAAAAGGAAGGTGATTTACGAAAAAAGCTGTTGTTCTTTGGCCATACTTCTGAGATTTGAATCTCTGGCAAAATTTCGTATTTATATCCTGCCTTGAAAGATTTTCTTTTACTAAGATTCTCCGCATGTTTTGGTATATTTTTCAGAGGTAAATGTTTCATTGGGAAATTTATTTGTTAAGAAATGTTTTACGTTGCGATCATTTGTAGACCGATTTACATTTCCCATATAGTCATGCTCTTTTTTCAGCTTCTATATACAGATAGAACCACCGGCCATCTGCCTATAGGGAATTGTATGCAGTACACATTTATATACGTCTACGTATATATCTACGTACCGGCAATAATAATTTGTGGCGTAAAAAGAAATAAATACACATCCGTCGATAAAGCATATTTAATCTTTAAATATGACACAGATATTGCCATTTCATTTCGTAGATATTTGTAAGAATCAATCATCGGCATAATGTTTCGTGTTGTAGAAATATTAGTAGTAGATTTGTAATGAAAACGAAGGTTTGAGATTCCAAAGAAGTAGTAACTAGTGATTCTGAATGTACCTAGTTAAATAAAATTAAATTGCAAATTACTAAACCAAGAGAAAATAAGAAAAATAATTTAAAAAGGAAGCAACATGGAGAAATTAAAAAACGTTCAAAAAGTAATAATTGATGTCAAACAAAAAAAATTCTAGAGAAAATAAAATAGAATTCTAGAGGCTAATAAATATCTCTTTCAAACAAGCCTCCATTGTTTGCCTCACAGTAGCCCAGTCTGTTGTAAAATTCTCTACGTACATTAGAGAGAGTTACAGGTGAAATACTATTACAGAGTTGTGTAATTCGCATTCGTAAATCATCTAATGTGCGGGGTCTTTCATTCTGGTGTACATAAATGGTTTCATTCAAATATCCCCAAAGGAAAAAATCACATGGCGTTAAGTCAGGGGATCTAGGCGGCCAAGAAATATTACCTCTAGTGCTAATGGTATGTGGAAAATGCAATGAAAGACATTCTTGTACTATTCTGGCATTATGAGCTGGGCAGCCATCTTGCTGAAACCAAATATCATTAAAGTTTACAGCAAGGTCACGCACTGCAGGAACAATATGATTTTGCAGTAATTGTAAATATGACTGCGCATTTAATGTTCCGTTTAGGAAAAATGGCCCTATGATGTGATCCCCTAAGATTCCTGCCCAGACATTTAGTTTCTGTGGATATTGAGTGTTGACATCCCTGCTCAAATGTTTGTTTTTCTGAGACCAGTAGCGAACGGCAGATGGATTATGGCGTTTGTGAAGGGAAAATGTTGATTCGTCAGTGAACAAAATATTTCGTGTAAAATTATCATCATTATCACATTTTTCTCTAATAGCCTCACAAAATTCGAGACGTCTAAACTGGTCATCTGGGAATATTTCTTGATTTTTTCTAACCTTATAACACTTATATTTCTTTTTGTGTAATATACGCCTAACTGTGGTTTTTGGAATACCTAATTGTTCAGAAATTTGGCGGCTAGAGCAGGGCTCACTTGATTCTACAAAGGCGCATACACTGACTTCCTTCTCTATTCTTTCCTCCGAAATAGGATGGAAATTACTCTGATAGCATTTCGAACATCCATTAATGCAGCCCGACTTTTCAAAACGATGTATGATATCTAGTATCGTCCGACGGCAGGGAACTGGACGATCAGGAAACGAAAAAACAAAACGACCAATCACTTTTTGCGTACCTCCTTGAGATGAGTAATACCATTTAATAATATTTATTTTTTCTTCTTTACTATAAACTAACGGCATAGTAAATACGTAAATGAATATCGGTAAAAAAACAGAAAAAAATACTGAGCTCTAAATAATTCTAAACCCTAAAGATGCAGACAGCAAGAATTTGCGTATTTTTGCAAGTTCGACCAACTATGAGTATACTCCACCGCAGTCAAGACACGACTGACGCGGTTGACTGTCGATCCCTAGCGTCGGCTAGACAACGCTTCTGATAAACGGTAGGACTAGATACATATATGTACACATATAAATGTGTACTGCATACAATTCCCTATAGGCAGATGGCCGGTGGTTCTATCGGTATATGAACTATAATCCTACTCCTTCTGCGTTTACTTAATATAAAGTTTAACACTGTAAGCACAAAACAATAATTTCCTGATCGGCGATGAAAAAATCCAACTGCTTACTTTAATGTAAACGTTAAATACTGTATACCGCACGGTTGGTCTCATTTTATATAATAGAAACGATACCAATGTAAACTTTTAACAACCACTACTTCCCACTCACATATTTAATATTCAGAACAATAAAATGAAAGGTATAATAAACTACCCTACGGCAAGCTAGGTTTATTTAAAGCCATCTCAGAACGATATTTACTGTTAATAAAACGGACTTAAATAGAGATCTCAAAAATAACGACAAAATTACCAATGAATAACGAACAATAGAAATAACCATTAAAAGGTATATCTATTTACAGGACTATGTTAATTTAACGTTGCACTAGATACTGATATAAACTTTATGCCCGTACCAAATTTTTATACTTTATGCCAATTTAATTTACGACTATATACGAAATGTTCTGCAGTGGAATTCTGCCACAGGATGAATTGTGGGAAATATAAAACGATATAATTTTATAAAGCAATATAAGCGCATCGTTGACTCAATTTTTACAGAATTTTGTACATCTTGCATTCTTATATGAAAGGATGAATGAAAATGAAGTATTTAACATATCTGCGTCATTATTTGATATGTCCAAAACTAGTTCGAGAAGCTGTACATCGTAACACAGACACATAAACATAACTAGTGGCCGGCAAATTTTAATTTCCCTGTAACTGTCAAGCCGATGAAATATTTTGAATTGAGAATTATTATCACTAGTTTCAATTAGTAATTATGTATCTAATGTGAATACGAAGAGAAAAAATAAACCAACGAAAATTACTAGATTTCGTTCTTTTCCTTTTTTAAATGTTTGTAAACGCCAAGCTCTTGACCCATCACCTAGATTGGATACACAATATTCTGATATGTATAGTAACGCCGTGGGCGTCTCTCTCTCTCTCTCTCTCTCTCTCTCTCTCTCTCTCTCTCTCTCTCTCCTCTCTCTCTCTCTCTCTCTCTCTCTGTGTGTGTGTGACGCACCAACTATGTGTCTTTCGTTTCCGATAGAAATTTCATGTATTGTTAATTTTTTAAAATTTTACGATAATATTTAAAAAAACACACACAAAATTTTATCAGAATCTAGTTTGCGAGTCTTTAAATAAAAAATTAAATGTTTTTAATTTTTGTATATATAGATGGAGATAAATAAATCTCCAGTATTTTTCAATTTAACTATTTATATATTTTTTTGGTTCCTGAATAATTGACTTGAAACGTCCGTTTATTAGCTGGCTTCGTGCAGTTAAAATAAATTCCACAGAAAAAAATCAACTGTGTCGTAATAAAGTTGGCTTAATGTTTATTGTATGTAAGACTAAACTTAGATAAATAATACGTACTGCATTATACATATATATTTAGATACATTTAAAATATACTTGTGATCTAAGCTACATCAAGGAACTATTCAATGGGCACGGTCTTTTAAATGTATGAACATCCATTCCGTTTTATCTCTAACGGTTTTCGTCTTTGTTGACTGACAGACCTATTTCCTCGGTTAGTTCAAAGATTTTGTTATTTCGCTCAGTGATTACATTTAGCTATGATTTTACAAAACGCGTGATATGTATGTAGTATACTCGAATTTTTATATCCCTTTATATGTCCTAACTGCACGCTAAAGTACCTATCTTAAATGTATGTAAGTACAAGAATACATTTACCACAATATGTAGCTACTTGTTTAAGTTGTATAAAAACTTTCAAAGAATATTCAATTATGGTACATAAGCATTATACAATGAAAATTATAGTAAATACCATTCAGTTTATAATTGCATCATTCGAACTACATAAATACGCTTTAAGGTCTAATGTATTCAGTATAGTTGTACTCAACTTTCGTTGGCCTGAAGTAAATAAAATGTGACAATTAGTGATAGGATTCTCAGACAAATACCTTTTCGATATTTTATGTAAGTTCGCCTCCTGTTTATTAAGAAATGCCTTCTTTACTAAAGACAATATATTTTATCACCAACGGGATAATTTAAAATAAAAATAAATTTTCTTATTGGCAAGTATACTATATAATAATAAATAAACGAATAATAATAGTGCAACGATCTTAATAAATCGGTATCCAAAACACACATGCACGAATTAATTCGTATATGGATGAACACATAATCATCTGCACCAAGATGGCATTGCGAACAACAACATACAGACACGTGTTTCGATAATACATGGTGTGATTTAATAGTATTGCTACTTTATCAAAGTATTACTTGTTATATATACAGAGAGATCAAAAAAGTTGACCGTGTCGCTTCATCGAGATATCAATTTTAGCACCCGTTTGCCACACGTCCATTGTTGTAATATGAATATTTAGTTTGTACATAACTTCGCTAAAGTGGCTGTCAATCCAATATTCTGTCATTTATACATATTTGTCAGTCATATATGCTTTTTGTCGTTTCCTTTTCCCTTGGTATAAGATATGTTAATCGTCTTATTAGTCGTTTTTGAGAAACTTACAGTATATCTAAGAAACACTCTTGTGGTAGACCTACTTTACTAACAGAAGCTAGAGGATATTCAAGAACGGCTGGACGTGAGTCCTAAGAAATCATTAAGGCAACTATCAGCACAGACAAGGTAATTACTTTGTTTAATGTACAGAAAATTTATTAATTCTGATTTTATGTTCATATAGGACTATCTTACGGAATATGCCATAATACCACTAAAAAACTACATTTACATCTATATAAAGTATCTGTTGTACAAAAATTTTTTGGTGGTCTAATAATAATCTTGCGGATGACAATTTGTTGGACATCTAAGTGGATATGTCAATTCTCAAAATTATCGATACCGGTCATCCGTAAACCCACATGTTTTTTTATTGAAACTAGCAGAAATAGTTGTCCTCCAAGATCACCAGATTTGCCTTCTCTGGATTTTTTCCTTTTTTGGTATTTAAAGAACATTGTCTTTAAGACTCCACTACATACGTTACCAGAACTACAAGATGCTATTACAAATGCTGTTTACAGTGTAACAGAAGAAATGATACGAATTGTTTTCGGTTCTCTAAAAAGACGTATAAATGTATGTCTACAAAATGAAGGATCTCATTTTGAACCATTAATATTTCTAAATATGTAATGTTATATGCAATATTGATCTTTGTATTAAATTATGTTTAATAAAGATATTTTCAATTATTGAATGTGTTTCTTAAGTTTTTAAAACAAGTAAATTTAACAAAAATTCTTGAAAGTAGTTCATACATAAAATAATAGATGTCGCCAGACAAAATACAATTCAGAATATGATATATTATTATGCGACTATGAAGCGACATGGTCAACCTTTTTTGATCCCTTTGTAGTAATAAAGCGGCTAGTAACTGAATGTACACATACCTGCAGTTGCTCAATTATAGTAGCCTAGCTGCTGAGAGTCAACGCTACCTCACGTCGGTATGTGTAGGTGACAGATCTCGCCGGAATTTTCTGATAGGCATTTGGTATGCAACTCGACGCATATGCGTGCGATCTAAGTTCACAGGTGTCCTGACAACGCGATCGTGCACCAACGAGATCTATGTAAGATCAAAACACGTGTCTGTACGATATTGTTCACAATGCTATCTTGGTAAACATGTGCATTCATTTCTTCATATACGAATTAATTAGTGCATGAATATTTTAGATTAGTGTTATCAGCGTTTAAATGATATATCACAAAAACCTATATTATTATTAGTAACAATATATGTCTAAAGTATTCTCTAATATGAAACATTTTATTTTATTACTAATACTTCCGATATATACGGATAAGTATATATGAAATGTCATTGCGTATCTGTACATCAATCTGAAGAGAGTAAAAAAGCTCAAAACCGAGCATTGAATCAGTGCGCGGTTGCAAAACATTCTTCAGGAGGTTAGTCGAACATCGAAAATCGCTGATTCTACAAATAAATTAGTACCTTTTAATTTGTACACATCTATAGATATAATTTTGCATTTGGCCGACAGCCGAAAACTGTGTCTGCATTTAAAAGATATTTGAATTAGGAAATATCTCGTGAACAAAACTCTACTAGCAATATACAGGGTGAGTCATCTAAGCTGGTAAGGCCGATTATGCCTTTATGAGTAAAGATATTTCGAAGCGTTTTGTTCCCTGTGATAGCAGTACATTAGGAGCACATTTTAAAACTATTTTGTATTATACAGAGTGTTCCATACCTTGGTGGCTAACCATAGTTATAGTTTTTTAAATGGAACAGCCTCTATATTATTGCATTTTTGTATTCCCCGTAAAATTTTTAGTCAAAAAGTAATAAGATAGTATAGGCCTAAAGTGTAAAGTTTTTGACTTATTCCCATTTTTCTGAAAAATTCAATGTTTGTATAAAATTATATTTCTCGAACACGACATATTAGATGGACAAAATTTTTTGCAGTATTGTTTACAATAAGAGGTCCTAATAGAAGCATGTTTTATTTTTTTACAGTTACTAACTGCATGTGCAGGAAACTGGATTAAAATTAGATGACACGTTTTTGTATAAAAGTAATTTTTTTTAAATGGAACATCTGCATATCAGTTCATTTTTGAATTGCTTATTAAATTTCATGTCAGAAACATGTAAGACGTTAATACTTTAAATGTGACTGTTACTGAGCTACTGTCGCTTTTTATATGCTTTTGTTAGTTTTTGCAAAAAAGTCAATTTTTTAAATGGAACAGCCTGTATATTATTACATTTTTGAATTTCTTATTAAATTTCACATCAAAAACATGTAAGACGTTAATACTTTAAAAGTGACTATTACTCAGCTATTGTCTCTTTTTGATATAATTTTGTCAGTTTTGTGGTTTTAATTAATATAGTATAGTACTGACAAAATTGTATCAAAAAGAGACAATAGCTCAGTAATAGTCACTTTTAAAGTATTAACATCTTACATGTTTTCGATATGAAATTTAATTAGGAATTCAAAAATTAAATAATATACAGGGTGTTCCATTTGAAAAAATTGACTTTTTTGCAAAAACTAACAAAAGTATATCAAAAAACGACAATAACTCTGTAATAGTCACTTTTAAAGTATTAACGTCTTACATGTTTCATACATGAAATTTAATAAACAATTCAAAAATGAACTGATATACAGGGTGTTCCATTAAAAAAAATTGACTTTTATACAAAAACGTGTCATCTAATTTTAATCCAGTTGCCTGCACATGCAGTTAGTAACTGTAAAAAACATGCTTCTATTAGGACCTCTTATTGTAAACAATACTGCAAAAAAAATTGTCCATCTAATACGTCGTTTTCGAGAAATATAATTTTACAAACATTGAATTTTTCAGAAAAATGGGAATAAGTCAAAAACTTTGCACTTTAGGCCTATACTATCGTATTACTTTTTGACTAAAAATTATACGAGGAATACAAAAATGCAATAATATATAGGGTGTTCCATTTAAAAAACTATAACTATGGTTAGCCACCAAGTTATGGAACACTCTATATAATACAAAGGAAAAAACCGCTTCGAAATATCTTTACTCATAAAGGCATAATCGGCCTTACCAGCTTACATGACTGACCCTGTATATTCTACATAATAATTACATAAGCCCAGCAATAATTTATTAACTGATGTAGCCAATAATAATCGCGGAGAGATACTTAGAAGAAGCAAAATTGCGACAAAAATGACAAATGAAAAGATGTACGCTCAGATATTTCGACTTTTAAATGTACCTACTGAACGAAAGAACATTTTATGCCTTAGTTAGTTAACAATTTTTTTAATTGGTATATAATAGTATAATTGAATTCATTTCATATTAATCCTAGAAGCGAGTAGGTACTGCAACAACCGAAATAAAGAATAAACAAACTTTACAAATAGCTTTGATATGCCAGTTACTCAAAAAGTTTAAGATTGGCCAAATCTCGATAAAAATCTTAAAGTGATCGATAATAGTTTATTTTGATAGATTTCTGTCAAAACTATAAGTGGCTGTTGATCTATTTGATCATCTACAAAAACACTTACCATGTGGGATATATTCAAAAAATGTTAAGTATAAAACCTAGCAACAACTACAGAGCATCTACTTATTGCGAGGAACTCTCCGTATATGAATATAATACACAGAAAGCACAACAGAAATTATAAACAGGCATATTAAAAGAACAAAAAATAAATAAATCTAAAATTGACCTAGCAGAAATTACAGTAAAAAAAAGACAGGAAATAAAATAAATAATAAATGATTTCATGCTGTTTGTTTTCAATAGCGATTGTTGAATATCTGTAGCCTGCAGAAAGATATATTAACACATGTCAGTACCTCCCGTGTAGGAAAAGCATCGAAATGAACAAGGGCAGACAAGTATGTGCTTGAGTATATATACACCATATTATTTATGATATTTTGACTGAAAATCTATACAATTA